>OV651831.1:12789608-13404573 GCA_927349885.1 Psylliodes chrysocephalus
AGACAGAGAGAGAGACAGAGGACAGAGAGAGAGACAGAGAGAGAGACAGAGAGAGAGACAGAGAGAGACAGAGAGAGAGACAGAGAGAGAGACAGAGATAGACAGAGAGAGAGACAGAGATAGACAGAGAGAGAGACAGAGAGAGACAGAGAGAGACAGAGAGAGACAGAGAGAGAGACAGAGAGAGACAGAGAGAGACAGAGAGAGACAGAGAGAGACAGAGAGAGAGAGAGAGAGAGAGATAAGTGTAAAGAAAAACTAACGCATGGCCAAGCCAGAGAGGCTAGCTGCGAGCTTAGTATGCATCCACATACTTGCAACAGTTAAGCAGTGATTCTCCGGTCACGTCGTGGATGGGTGACCGCTGGAAGGTTCCACCATGGGCCGTGTCACTATTGATGACTCATCCGACTAGCGGTTAACCACCGACGACGTGGAATGAATGACGATGAATCAGGGAGTGAATTGTTGAATGAGAAAGTAGTAGGATCTTCAAATGGTGGTACAATAAGCCGCAGGCTGCAGTGCCGCCAGGCTATAGACGGATTAGGGTGTAGCACGGGAGATCCGAAGGGTGTAAAAACTAAAAAAAAAAAAAAACAGACTTCAACTAAATAAATGGATTTAAAACGCATTATACATTAGTCATAATCTAAAGATTAAACGGTTGGATGACGATGAAGACGAATTACAAATTTCGCGCTTTGTTTTCCTTTTCAAATTGCTGATTCCATTAATATTTTTCATCATAAATAATCAGTAAAGTTTAATTTAATAAATCTTTTTTTTAACAGCAACTTTACACCATTCAAGTAGACTACATGGCTGACATTTTCTTGGTCCGAGAAGCAATCATTAATTTATGAATCCTTTACTGAAGAAAATATGACAGTTCGATAAAGTTGTTATTACGATGCAGCCACTTATCTAAAAGATAAACGACTTACCGAACAGTACCATACCAAAAAGATGTCTCTGCATAAAGCTGACATATAAATTGACACGGAACCTGTGCAGGAATTTGCATACTCCTTAGTGAGAGCACCGTAAAAAAGTGCCGCGAAGGCGCGTTCGTATACAATATGGCCATAACTCAATCAGAATACGAGAATTCATCCGTCATCTAACAGTAAACCCACAACTGCGGGTGTTATTTACTATTAGTGGTCATTCTTGGAGACTTCGACAAAAATACTTACCATACAATGGTACAAGAGGTATACCTATATGCTGGCTATTGTAAGATCGTAAAAATTGCAATACCATTCAAGTTGTTGTTTTAGTTGGTATTGTGTTTTGTGTGTATGCGAACATATTACAAAAAAAACGTTTAATTGTCTAAGATTTGGAATGAATAACCGTTATTTTAAGAATTCCAGTATATTTATTTGCAATAGCATTAATACCATTCATGCAATTGGGATGTTTAAAGAATAATGAAAGTTATTTAAAATATTCAAATAATATACGGGATGTTTTGTTGAGAAATGCTTATACGTTTAGTTTCAAATTTAGAAAACTTTAATTAATCTTTTAAACCTATGGATAACAATGAAAAATCTTACGGCAAGACGAAATCACCTAATGTGTCTATATAAAGCAAAGTGCTTCGACAAAGCAATGTGCTTTTTTTTAAAGCAAAGTGCTTTGACAAAGCAATGTGCTCTTAAGAAGCAAAGTGCTTCGACGAAGCAATGTGCTTTTATGAAGCAAAGTGCTTTGACAAAGCAACGTGCTCTCACGAAGCGTAATGCTTCGTCACAGCAACGTGCTCTTATGAAGCAAAGTGCTTGGACATAGCAACGTAAGAAACAAAGTGCCTCTCGATATAGCAACGTGCCCTTAAGAAGCAACGTGCTCACGAATTCAGTATGTGGCTGAAAATGTGAAACGTTACATCTACAGCCTGTACTAACTACTAGAATATCCATATATTATAAATTCTATTTTTTTTATAGATTGGCTTGTTCGAGCTAGCCAAAGAAAGAAAGTTTTCTCGAGACGAGGAAATGGTAGCAGTGGCCTACTAATAGAGACCTCCTGTATGTCAGCGACATCCCGTACAACGTATAAAACGAATTTCTCATAGCCGACAGTTCATGAACTTTTATTTTTTATTTTTACACACACTAAAGCTGTAGTGGTAATTTTTTAAGTTTTATAAATAATTCTGCAAAATGTTCTTAATTATTAGATAAAAATGGATTAGAGTTTATCTAGGAATTACCTCTGCAAATTTAACCATACTAAAATACAGATTGTTCCTATAGCAATATGTGGATACAGAGGAGGGACACATATGCATTTAATGATTATAATGTAACTGACAATGAGAAGTAATGGTCGCTACTGGAATTACGATTAATTTATGTATCAATAATACGAATTAATTAGAAGTTATTGTTTCTAGTAAGTGATAAATGCATTTATTTAAATAAGTTAAATGGTTGGAATGTATGTAGTAAGTTGTAAAAAGACGTGTAGAGATTGTTAGGTGTTGTAACAATTACTAAAATGCACACATATTAGGTATTTTAAAGGTAAAAGCAAAATATTCTGATTAAAACTTTAATTAATTTCTTTAAGATATGTTTTTTTTTATTTAAAGTTGGTTTATTGAATGAATGGCGCTTAGAGAGTCTGATATTATGATTAATTTTGGTATATTAAGTATTATTTAGGTGAATACTAATTATTTCAGACACTTTAGAAGAGTATGAGTTTGAATATTTGGGAGGGACACCTATGCTCAAAGCGTTTTGACTAGTCTGGCATGCCAGACTTGATCAAAGGCTTTTTGAACATCTAAGAACATCTAAAGAAATTTGTTGGGAATTTACTGCAGTGACCGCAGTGGTTTGGAGGGAGAAGATTGCGTCCTGTGTGTATTGGTGAGGTCTGAAACCATGTTGAGATTGAGGCATGATCTTTCTTTCTTTATAAAATTCCCAAAGTCTTTCCTTGAACAGAGGCTCGAGGATTTTCCCTAGGACTAATATGAGAGATGTGCCTGTATGAATCTACGAATTTGGGGTCCAGGCAAGTAGAAAATAAGAGAGAGAGAGAAAGAGAGAGAAGTGTAGGAGAAGAATGAGGATGGCAAAGATGGTTTCAGGAGGATGCTTTAGCGTTCTTCTGTGAATGGAATCGGGCATATTGGAAATGAGGGGGTTTTCGACATCCAAAGGTGGGATTGGGGCGGTAAGTGTTTGAAGGACGTTTGGTTTGGTCTTGTGTTTGAATTGTTCGTCAAAGTGAGGATTGTCGGGGGTTCTAAAGGTGGCTTCAAGGTGGGTTTTGTGGGCTAGGGCTTTTTCGTCGAGAGTTGAGTGGCTAACTTCGTCGATTTGGAGGTGGAAATGTGTTTTGGATTTTTGACCCGTAATGAGTCGGAATTTGTCCCAAAACTTGGAACCTATGATCCAAATTAGAAGTGGTATTGATCCATAGTTGTTGTTTGTGTAAGCTGGTTTGGAGAATGATAAGGTCGTTTAGGCAATTCCATTTAGTTTTGATGACTAGGTGGTTGGTACGTTTTTGGGAGATTTAGGATGAATTGGGGGAGGGCTTTTTGTGAAGTGTTTATGAAGGTGATTCGGCGTGGGAAATGACGGTTTGGACTTCGTCAATCATTGTGTCGATATCTTGTGGGGAGTTGAGCGGGCGTTGCTCAGGAATGTTTGCAGAGATGGTTCTCTGAAATAGTGGCCAATCTGCTTTTTTGAGATTTCGGAAGGTATAAGTAGTGGCGTATATAATGAGAGATGTATGTAACATCAAAGGAAGGTGATTGTCTCTTGAATGAATCATCTATCAGCAACCAGTCTTGTACAGGAATCTGTCAAGAGGATGTGGTCAATGATAGATGATCCTTAATGAGATACAAAGGTCGAAAGTCGGTTTGAGACTCTGAATATGGCGAAGTCTATTAGCAGATTAGCTAGGCGGATACCGTTTGGATTTGAGGCGTGATCTTCGAACATGGTATGTCTGGAGTTCAAGTCTCCAAGCAAAACGGCGCGGGGAGGTGATGATAGGTATTCTATCAAAGGGGTGGAGATGATTTGGCTTGGACGGTTGTAGAATGAGATAATGATTAATGTATTGTCTATTGGAAGGTCTATTGCTATTATGTCTGCTAGATAAGCAGAAAATATGTGTAAATTAAAAGGAATTGAATTTATAATTAATAGAGCATTTCCAAAGCAGTTTTGGGATTTATTTTTATAAACTGATAATATTTGCACACCCAAATACAAACAAATAATAATTATTGACAATATGATATTATTGATAATCACAATAAATACAGATAATGGCAAATGTCATTCACCGGGAGGTAATGGATGCCTGACAATGACCAATGACAAATGACACTCCCACTCTTTCCACCATCAATTGTAGATTTCTGTAAACTGTTTGTACAGCGCCATCTAGAATTCGTTCTTTGAAACTAAATGGGGGGAATTAGTTTGTCTTTTATTTTTTATAAATTGCCAAAACCTTTTAGAGTCCGGTTTGATGCCATTTTCAGTTTCATTGCAGTAGTTACGATATGCTATGTCAACATTACGTTTTATATAATTTCTGATAATTTTAAACTCTTGGGTAATATCTTATTACAATTTTTGTTTCGAGAGTATTGATTTTTTACTTTGCATTTAAAAAAAGAAGTAAGACTTTTCGTCCTAGTTTAACAAGTACCTATCCTATTAAAAGAAAAGTTCCTTTCAATATTTTTTTTTTGAACTTTTAATCATTTTGGTCTGCCTTGTTTGAATAAGACAAAAGTAGAACTATAAATATTTATACATACCTACTACTAGCCAGATCAAACAGAATAATTAATAATTCTCATAGATTAGCTTATGAAAGTAGAAAACAAGTAGACATATAGAGATAATGTAGGTATGTAAATTATTATTATGTCGATTTTTATCTTTATTTTCTTTGACAGCTTATTTGAATGCCCCAAAGAACGGTGTTCAATTATTTAGATCACTCGTGTAAGGCTATGAAGGAATGTTTAATCTTAATAAATGTTGTAATTCACACCCATGAAGCGTAATGCGATTAGGAGAGAGTATCATCGCCTACCTAGTTAACTAAATAAATTTAAATTAAAATAATACTGATTATTATGTAATGGGACAAAATAATTTATTCTAATAGCTTTAATCTCTTTTAAATAGTTTCATTATAGTAATTAGGTAATACTAGATTACTAACTTAATTTTGTAGATTAACTAGAAAAACATTTTACTCACCCATAGTATAGAAGAATATATAGAAGATACGATTTTGCATAGTTTGTTTATATAATATTTTACAAGAATTAAATATGGCTTTTAAACCTGAATATCATAATTGTACACCTAAATTCGATGGTAATCTTTGCTCACACAATTTTATGATAGAGAACATTTTCAAAATACATATTTATTGAATTCAATTATTTCAAAATTATGAGATAATGCCCCACAACAAGTTCGCTTCGTGGGTAGTGTATTTTTGTTTGTTTGTTTATTTATTTAATATTTTATATCTAGAATTATTAAACTATACAGGGTGTCTGTAAAAGGTCTTTACAAAAACATACTACATATTCCTTAGACCAAAATAAGTCGATTTAAGTAAAATTACTTTAGTACAAAGTTGCTTCGTTTGGGCTCCAGAGGGCCTTGAAGTTACAATTTTTAAATCGTTTTATGTGGCAAAAAAAATGGCATAAAAAAACAACCATCAGCACAGAAAATGATCATTATGAATTTTGTAGAATACCATTCGGTTTAAAAGGTCCACTTTTTAAAGAATTGCAGATAATAATTTTAGAGGATTACAAGATGAAACATGCTTAGTATACTTTGATGATATAATAGTTTTTTATACATCCCTTCAAGAGCATATTAAAGAAGTTGCGTATTTAGGGCATTTTGTGACACCAGAAGGAGTAAATCCCAATGCAGATAAAATTAAAGCAATAAAAAACTTTCCATTACCTCAAACTCCCAAACAAATTAAAGGTATTCTCGGATTACTAGGGCATTTTAAAAAATTTCGCGAGAATAACCAAACCATCAACTAAATGCTTAAAAAAAGGAGCAAAAATATAATTAAATGACGAATATGTGACATGCTTTGAAACTTGTAAAACACTTCTTACTAATCCTTCAATATCCAAATTTTGAAAAACCTTTTAACATTACAAATGAAACTGAACAAAATTACTCTTCAAAAGAAAAGGAACTTTTGGCAATAGTTTAGGCTGTCAAATAATCCTTAGTAAAATTTAGGAAATGTAATAAAAAATTAATAGATGTTATCAATAAAACAGACATACTTTAAACTATAAATAATTATTAAGAAGGAAAAACAAACCATCGTGAAAATGAAATTTAACCTCGACCCAAACTATCTGCCATATTTAATTTTTTTATATTTTAAAATGTTTCTTAGAGTTTTCTGTTGTGTTTTCTTTATAATTTTTCGTCTCCACATAACAATAAATAGACAAATTATTTTAACTCCTAATCCTTTAAATATATTCCAGTTGTGTTAGTCAGAAAGTCTAGAGTATTATTTATTTCAGTGTAAGTTTGTATTATATGTTTTCCTACAATATGTAACTACAAGTTATAACTATTAGAACCTAAAACAAAAACCTCCATGTCTTAGTACTACCACACATAAAGTTTTAAACAATCGAACAATACCGAGGAATTTATTGCAAGACACCTGAGTGAAGTGTGTGTAGGTCGTTAAGAAGTGGTAGTACTAGAGATACATCATATATTATATTTTCTATAAATAAAAATTTCCTTGGTGTATTCGGTCATTAATTTTATTTTATATCGTTATCACAGCACTACATATATTTTGGAAACCTTTGTTTTTATCTTCGGGTGCAGTCGGAATTTTAAAAACAATAAAAAACACATGGGGACGATTACAAACAGTTTAAAATTTTTAAAATACCAAAAACCCTATCTTTTCGTTTCAGCGCTAGAACAAAAAGATGGGGTTTCTGGTATTTTAAAAATTTCAGTTAAGTATAACATACAGTATAGGTAATTCATTTTAAGCCACTGTCCCAAAACTTATGTGGACTATACTTTTACAATTTTTGATGTTTTTAATGTTTGGAAAACAAAATTTTATTTGAAGTCTAAACTTATTTTATGTACCTCCAATACTGTGTTACACACATTTCTATAACTAGCAAACGTAATGTATGTTTAACAATGGGGATCCGCATGTTAAAAATTTACTTGAAGATTATACTTGTCATACGTCCAGAACCATTATTTTTATGTTAATATTTTCTTACATTTACTGTTTGGTATAATCAACTAATGGTACCTATATACTGTAAGAGTAACTCTGTAAATAAAAAAAAAAATGTAAATGACAAATTGTGTGTGACAAAAATATGACAAAATACTGTTTTCTTTTATATTTATATGGAAATTCTCCTCAACCAATTTTTTCAAATTATTCCAGTCAGTAGCTTTGTAATGCATTACTGTGTCATCTGCAAAGCTAATAATATTTGCTTTACTTTAAACTAAAAAAAGATTACACGATAATAAATTATCAAAACTCAAATGTAATAGTAGCAAAATGAAATAAAATGAATTTAGCTCAAAGCCGAATATCACATAAAATACAACGACCGTTTCCCCTTCCGAAAACAACTACTAGTTTTGATAATTTATTATCGTGTACAAATTGCCCGCCTGGTTTTTTGGTTCCACCTAGTTTTCAAACTGGGTACCATAGCGCACTTTGATTTTGCTTACTAAGAACAGATGGCGACACCATTTTCACTACTTGAATTTTATTCTCTCCGTAACCAACTTTATGGTATACTGGTGAAATGTGTAGCATTTGTTAATTCCATTAGAGACTGGAATTGAGAACCTATCTATTTCTTGCTGAGGAGTCCTAATAAGGACGAAACCGGTCCAAGAATGATGTTCTCCTTGGTGAGCAAAATCGAAGTAGAGAGTGTTAAAAATTAATTTCTATCTCTGCTGTTTTTCCTTCGGATGTAATTCAATGCCTGTTGTGGTATTAGCCAAAGGAGTAGTTGTTTTCGGAAGGGGAAACGGTCGTTGTATTTTATGTGATATTCGGCTTTGAGCTAAATTCATTTTATTTCATTTAAAAAAAGATTGTTCAGGTAGACTATAAAGAGTAGAGGCCCCAATACTGTTCCCTGAGGTACACCTCATAAGACTATTTGATCGATGCTGGTGACATTTTGTATTTTGGTTTTCTGTTTTCCAATTGGTCACTATGACTTCATTAATTTATTGGCTATACACCTTATACTCGTATCTTTAAGGGAAGTTAATAAATGACAATGATTGACGGTGTCAAAAGCTTTAGCCAAGTTTAAAAAGATTCCTATTGATGGTTTTTTATTGTCAATTGAACAGTAATTTTTATTAGTTAGTTCCTTTATTGTGTCTTGCGTTGAACTTCCCTCCCTAAATCCATTTTGTGTTTTTGATAACATATTCGATGTTTCATCACTTTTTCTAGAATTTTCCCTAGTGAAGGAATCAGGGCTATCGGTCTGTAGTTAGTTATTTTTGTTTTTTCGCCATTTTTTTATATATGAATAATTAGAGACTACTTGAAAAGTTAAGGAAAGATGCTTGTAGAGAGGCTTGTATTGATAATATTTGTGAGTGGGGCAGCTATAAAGTCTGAAATAAGTTGCAATGAATAATCCAATAAATAATAAGTTATTATTATATAAATGAAATCATTTAATTAATTAATTAACGTCTCCACAGTTATGTTATCTTCTTTTTTAAACCTGTTATTATATGTTTTACCTCAATTATAGTTGTGGAAATAAAGAATATTGAATTGCTAGAGACGTGTTTATTTTTTCTTTATAATTTTTTGTTTTTTTAATGTTTTTTGCTACATTTGTCGCTATATTTGTAAAAAAGTTATTAAAATCATCTGCTATGCGATTTGGATCAGTGATTAAATTTCCATTTTCACATTTAATACGTGCTATATTCTGTTTTCTTCTATTTTTTGTTAATTTATTTATTACGGACCACAGTTGTGCAAAGTCGTTTTTTTTTTCTCAATCATATTTTTATAATAGTTAATTTTTACTTCTTTAATTTGACTATATTTTTTTTATAATTATTGTACTCACTATATTCAACGGATTGATAATTAATTTGGCGAGTAGATTATTTTAGCAAATATTTGACTACAGGCACCACTGGTTAGGCAGTCCTGCAGTACAGAATTCGACCGCAAATGCTTTGGAGACTCTGTCCTTAAGGCACAAACTTCAGTATTAAAAGATGAAATTCCAAACTACCGTGTCATCTGCATAAAATATAAAACTTCTTGATATATTTATAATGGTTTTATGATTAGAAACTTAATCATGTTAATGTGTTATAGTCCACTAAACTTACCTTTTAATAGTTAGTAATTAGTAACCAAATGACATTCAATGGTGCTGAAAAATAGCTCAAATCAAGGAAGTGAATTAATATAAATACTTTCGTTATTCAACCAGAAAATTTAACGTGGAAATATTTCATAAAGATTTCTAAATATTCTTATATACCTGTCGATATAATTTTTCTGGTCTGATTTTAATAACAGATCTCAAGAGAAAATAACTCATTCATAGATCGTGGCACTTCCGTTAAATTACAATATAATTAGGCTACTACACATTTTGATTTTGGTGTTGCCCATGTAATTATTAAGAAAATCATCTACTACAAGTGTTTAAAATGTCGGTCGATCTCTTTTTGTTTATAAAATGATTTACTGCATATAATAACATTAATTGAATAGATTGCTTTTGGGTAGGCCGTGGTTCAAATTAATTAAGTTTCGGTAGATAGGATAATATATCTATTTAATTTGTTTAGCTGGATGATGTTGTAATGTATAATGATTTTAAATTATTTATAATTAAATTTATTTATTACCAACCACTCAAAAAAAAAACTAGGTTGTGGCTGAAATTATGTTTTTTTCATTTAGGTTATTCGCATCGATTGCTGGGTTCAGTACAAGTTTCCTTACCATCACAAGGCGGTGCTAGTAATTTGTACAAGCTATTTAAATCATTTTGAAGATAGTAGCAATTTACATAGTATCAGTAACTTGCCAAAAATAACCCAACAAAACCAAGCACCTTTCTTCAAATATTCTGAAATGTTGATATGTTGTGAAATATTTTTCCAAACTGATTTTATGACTAGTTTTCGAGGTATAAGGTGTGAAACAAATATAAAGTAATGAGCAAGATAAACCGTTTAAATACACGGCACTGGTAACAAGTTGTTATACTAGGACAAAATATTGGAGAAGGTGAGTCATATGCATGATCAACACTGTTGTCTATAAATGAAAATTCCGACAGAGTCAGCATAGGCGGCGTATCAAATACCAAATAATTATTTATTATTTATTAGGTATTTGTTAGTAAACTTTATTAAATTTGTTTATCAACATCTTTATTTAAACAAAGATGATGCGTTAAATATACGTTTTTGATAGTTTTCAAGAAATGAATATATCGTTCAGTGAGAACATTAGTGACGTAACTCAAAAATACTCGTTTTCGACTTATGTACATCAAAAGATTGCTTAATGTAGCCCGCAACTGGTACATAAATGGCGAAATTATAGTTCTTCTACTATTTCCTCGGTGGCAGTAGTCGTCAGTAATGCCTGGTATTTTGATTTTCAACTTCGAACGCAATACTGACTAATGTAACATCGTTAATATTCATTTAATCGAAAAAAAAAAACGTGTTACATTACGACTTGAAAAATATTTAAAATTTAGAGAAAAAAAAAATCTGTAAGATAGTTCCAAACATATAGCCAAAAAAAAAATAAATTTTCGTACAAACTTCAACTGCGATTATCTCAGATCGCCATTTTCGGAGTTAGGTCACTAATGTTCTCACTAGGCGATATTATTTATTCCCTAATGACTTCGTTATCTGTGTTTAATGGTTTTAAAATGTGTTTCAAGTAAATAAACGACAGACGGGTTACAGATTAAATATTGTCAGCACAGGCACAAAGACAATTGAAAACTAACTTTCGAAGAAGTTAGAATAAATATTTTATATTTTATAAACACTTTTTGTATAAGTGCTCTTTTCTGATATACGAGTAGGTATTCATGTTTGTGCCTTACAATTTGGTAGTGGTAGTGCATATTCAAGGAGTTATATTTATTGTGTAGTATATTAGGTAGGTACTTTAAAAGTTTATTAAATAGTAAAATATTGGTGTCTTTATAAATTTAATAAAAACAATTTAATAGTAGAATTATATTGTTACAATAGTAATGGATTCAGAGGCGGGTCCAAGTGAAACCCAATTACGTCGGCGAAAGCCCTTATCAAAGGGTGAAAAGAACATTATATGTAAAGTGAATGATGGGCTGAAACAGACACTTCCTACAAATGAAGCTGTAAACCGCAGTTCTTTTTTAACTGGAGTATCTGTTTCAACAATTAAACGTATTGTACGCGAAAAAACAAAAAAAAGCTCCTTAGAAGCCCTTAAAACGCATACCCGTCGTCGAAAATTGTTGAAATTGGACGATAACCAAAAACAAATCATTCGAAGAACTGTACATTCTTTTTTTTTTTTTTCGAAAACAAAGCCGCAACACTTAAAGTTGTTCTTACGAAATTAAGAGAAAACGAAGAAATTCCATTAAAATTTCGTTTTGTCAAACGGTGTAGGAAATCAGATATACTATCTCGATGAAACGTGGGTGAATGCTGTACACACGGTATCTAAGATATTGCAAGATACTTCTGTAACTAGTCATCGCCAAGCTTTTATAGAGGGATTATCTACAAGTTTGAAAGCACCATCAGGTAAAGGACAGCGCCTTATTGTTAACCATAACGGAAGTGACAGTGGATTTTTGGAAAACAGCGCTCTTGTGTTTATATCGAAAAAACAGGAATGCTTTGAAAAATGGTTTACTGAAGTAATACAGCGTGTAGAACGAAATTCAGTTATTGTACTAGATAACGCTTCTTATCACAGTCGACGAGTTGAACGCATTCCGATAATGTTCAGTAGGAAAGCGGATATGCAAACCTGGCTGCGGGATAAAGCAATAACATTTACTGAGGAGATGCTTAAAGTGGAATTAATGGACCTAATAAAGGAACACCGCCATATATATGTTCAATATGTTGTCGACACAATGGCTCGTGTTCCGGTTTGAACGGTGTTTGTTTAATTTAATTGTAATAAAACAAAAGATTGAATGAAATTCTACTTCGACAGTAAAAAAAAGAAAATATAAACGTATCACTCACTAAGTCGTTTTCTCTACTGATCTTTTTCTTTCTGCACAAAATCAAAGCCTTTAATATTACTTCCAGTTAAACCGGAAGTTCAAAATTGATAAAAAAAAAAATAAAATCAAATAGGCAATTTAATGTTTTACCTACCTTCCAATTTTCATTTCGATATCTCTAACAATTCCAGAGATATTTACTTGGTTCCACATATTTGCCCATTAATGTATATTTTGAGCTAATTATATTTTATTATTATATCCGATCTCTAATTGGCTCAAATAATCGAATTTTTGTCAGACAGTTAATAAGTAGGTTCTTACACTTGTTTTAATATAGCAGACGAAGCAACAGTGAAATTCATGTGAATGATGAATAGCCAAAGAACGTATCCATATGATTATTTATTTCGTAACGATCTCTTTGTATATATATCTTGCATAACGACCTCCGTTTTGTATCATATTATATTTTATTAAAAATCTAATTCAATAGATGCCCTTAAAACTTTGTAACTCATTTCATTTGTATGCTAATTCCTCCATTAATATCTACCCACTTTATAGACATAAGTATAGATACTATGTATCCTTCCCTCGTTAACTTTCTGTTCTGTATACATCTGGGTAACTTGTTAAAACACAAAAATCTATTCACAGTAATTTAAGAGGTATTATCCCGAACAAAATGTGCTTAGATATTAAAATTTTTGGAAACTGTTTTATAGGTTTGTTCCATAGAAATAGTATAGAAAGCCGATTCCATGTATCAAAAATGAAATCATAAGGAGAAAATAGTGTGTCGGAGCTCATGCGTATAACGGTGCTGGCGCGAACAGGACCGGTGCAAGTTTTTTATTGATCGAACAAATAGTTCACACATTTCAATCATACATTTTTAGAGATGATTCTATACAAAAAACGATTAAAAAAATTTCAAGTTAAGGTAAATATGGTTCTGACAGTCCTTATTAAGAAAGATATGGCATAAAATATGAATTAGTTAATTTTCGGCAATCATTAGTACAGTAGTCATGAGATTTTGCTTGTGATTTTAAAAATACTTTCCAGAAAAACCACGTGCTCCGGTTTTGACTACGTTTATTATTAAACAGCGAAATTATATACAAAAACTTTAATCCACAATCTAAATTAGGTACTATCACAAGAACATCACTGTTACAATAATTAATTACTTAACCAAAAACTAAAATACTTTTTAGGTACTGTTATGTAGAGAACATAAGAATTTTAAAATACACACTAAACTTAACTTACCTCGGCTAACCTTTAATATTTTAATTTTTTTTTATAATTTAGAGCAGATTCTCTTTCTCTAAGTGGTGTCGGTTCAAGAATTATTTTATTTTTATAAACTTTATTTTATTTTTAATTATTACTTATTTTTTTTTATTTATTTAATTAAATTTAGTTTAATTAATTAGTTAGTTTAGTTTATTTAGTTTATTTAGAATTATGCAAGATGATCCTAAATAAACTTGATACCTGTATACTGAAAAAAATCAAAATTTAAATAAACAAACTTTTCCAAAATTGAATTGTTTAATTCTAACAAAACCACTATGGGCAAATTGAAACAAATATGTCAGGTATTTAATTACCTGTACTAAATGAAAAATTATTAATAACTACCCTACTGTCCCTACTAAACTTAACTTAATAAAAAAAAATACAACTCTTCTCAAAAACAAATCACAAAAAAAATAACAACTATTATTTCAATATAAACTGGTTATGAATCTCTATTCATAAATAGTCGAAATTATTGTACGACACTATTAAAAGTTTTATAAATACCGTTCTCACAATTTTAGGGTTTTCACCTCTGTCCAGGTCACTCTCTGGTCAATCTCGTCTTTCGTCTTCTTCCTCCTCTCCTTAATCTTATGATCTTTGTCAACCTTTACACCGTATCTTTATAGTTTGCTTATTTAAATTTAACATATCTGTACATTTCAATTACAATTTTTCATCAAACTTCTGACATTTTTCTTTTCATTTTCCAAAATTGACAACCTTTTTTTTTTATTACTTCAAAAGTGACTTTTTACAATCCACTTTTCATATCTAGAAACCAATCTTTTGTATCCACTTCTCATAGTCTGCTTCCCTTAAGATTTTTTATATAATTTTAGTATACAGGGTTATAATAATTTTCCTACTTTATTTTTATTTATTACTATTAATATTATTATCGTTATTATTATTAGTACGATTATTATTATTATTATTATTATTATTATTATTATTATTATTATTAGTTTTATCATTATTTTTAATATATAGGGTGTTTTCATAACATAATAAATTCCCCCGAATTTATGTTCATGAAATTTTTAACTAATTCAAAATTTCTGAACATCAATTCACTCTATAATAACTCCTTTTGTTCCTTATATTTAATTTGAATATTTGTCATTTTGTCCTTATGTTGCTGTCTTGTAATGTCATGTATGTCTGTCGTTTCCATCATCCCAAAATCTGTATATTGGCTTACATGAGATATCCCCTGATTTAAGTATTGTCAAATGACCTGTATTGAATTTGTCATATTTCTTTATTTTCTTAGTTTATTTCTGCACATATTTCAGCATTTTTCTTTTATTGTAGACATGTCTTTATTTTCTTGTTTTGTATTTTTTTATTTTTTATTTATTTTTTTTTTTTTAATTCATAATCTTGTTTTCTTTCCATTTTAATTTCTTCTTTCCATTTATTACATTTTCTCATCTTCATTTTCTCACTATTTATTACTTCATTACCACTTTATACATTATTATAATTCACTTTACATTGTTATACCGCATTATTTCATTATCATCAACTATATTCCGCATTATTTTATTATTAGTCCGCTTTATTTATTATATCACATACAAACACTTATTCTCCTGCATCTTAAATACTTAACTTTGCTAAACATTTCTTCTTCTGAAACTCTTCTTATATACAAATTTATTTCTTTATTCTTTATTGTTCTACGTTTTGTTGAATTACTTCTCAAACTGTTAAAATAATTCTATTCATGTCTACATTGTAAAACTTTTACTGTTCATTTATTTATAACTTTTCTTCTTGTGCATAAACTAAGTAGTTTTTTTTTTAATCTTCTAACCTTTATTCAAAATTTAACATTATGTTTTATATCACTACTTTTATTGAAAACATCTCCATTCAATACAGATTTATAGTTTGTCCTCTGAAATACCCTTTAATTTATTTTATTGTCCAATTTTTGTTTTTATTTTTTTTTTTTTTTAATTGCAACTGTAAAGATTTTTATTTGGATAGTGGTTGTCTAAAAATTTTGATTGTTGTCATTTGTATGTGTTACCCTGTCAAGTGATGTCCTTCTTGAACTATCATCTCTGTCCTCTTGTACTTCTTCTCTTCTACTGTCTCTTTCTAAACTTCTCTGTCTTCTATCTGTCTGTTGAAAATTAATTCTTCTTTGTCTTCCTTCATTTTCATAGTCATTTACATTCTCTTGTCTATTAGTATCATTGTAATTTGTATTATTTGAATTTCTACTGTTATTGTTATTATCATATCTGTTATTGTAGTTGTCATTATTATTATTAAATCTATTATGTCTATTATTATTGTATTTGTAATTATTATTGTTATTATTGTAGTTCTGTCGATTAATATTTGTATAATTGTTTCTGTTATTTTGAAATCTATTAATATTATTAAAGTTATTGTTGTTGTTATTGTTATTATTGTTGTTATATTGTCTATCATTGTAATAAGTACTTTGTCGATTGTTATTTTGCACTTTATTGTTCCTATTAAGTACTAACCCTCTTTCAATTCTCAGCAAATAATTGGAAAATTGCTTAAATTTATTAATATTTTGCAAAGCTACAGTTTCTGCTACCTCGTTTTTATAATGCCTTGCAATTGACATTAGAATATCCTCTTCTCTCATAGGAGGTTCAAGAAATTTAGCAACTGTGAATAATTTGAGAGCATAATAATTTAAATTGGTACTTCTATTATAGTCAAATTTACCAAAATACAAATTTTCTCGAACTAATGACTGAGAATTTTCCCCCCAAAAATAATTTAAAAATGTATGTTTAAATTGATTATAATCTTCTATTTCAAATACTTGGCTATTATACCACATTAAAGCCTGTCCAATTAAATTAATTCTTATAAACTCTCTAAGTTCATCCATTTTGACTATACCTTTAGTTTTGTTTTCTAACATTTGTAAGAATATTTTGGGATGCACTTTGTTTATATCCCCATCAAATTTTATTAACGCTTCAGCATTATAATTGTTTATTGTTCTTGTATTACCATTATGATTTTGAAACTCTTGTCTCCATACTTGTCTGTCCTTTTCTACGTCATCTTCTATTTTGTTTATTCTTGAGTTTATTGTATTGGTTTCTATACTTGTTATTTCCTGTTGTAGTCGAAAACCTTCTTTAATCTGCTCATCTATATTTTTAAATTTTTCTTCATTTTTGTTCTTCATGTCTTCTTCTAATTTCTTAATATTTTTCTGCAATTCCCTTTTTGTTTTTAAATTTTCTTCTTCAGCTACTTTTAAAATTTCTGTTTCGCTCTTCTCTAATTTCTTTCCTATTATTTCAATGTCTTTAGTGTTGGTAATCATATTTCTTTCAATTCTCTTAATGTCTTTTTCTGTTTGCTCTGTTTTTGTTGCTTGTAGATTTATTTTTTGTTCTATTATTGTCTGTCTCTTGTCCAATTCATTAAACTTCTTTTGAAATTCTTGTTTTATATCTTGTTTACTCTCTTCTATTTTATCTCCTAATTTTACTTGGTTTTCTATGATCTTATTTTGCAATTCCTCTTGATTTTCTTTAATCTTATTTTGCAATTCCTCTTGGTTGTTTTCTATTTTCTGCTGTATTAGTAACAGCATTTTAATTACTGCATCTTCATCTTTTTTCTTCTGCTCCACTTGAGTCCCACTTGTAATCCTTCCTATCTGTTCATCATCTTCATTACTCTCATTACTTCTTGTTTCTATGTGGTTATTTTCTTTACATTCTGATATTTGTCGTACTCCATCTTCTTTCTCTGTTTGTCCAATCGTCTTTCCCCCTCTTAGCTCCATTTTATCCGGCATTTTATTTTAATTAAATGACTGAAACGGTAATTAAATACCACCTTTATTTTTGAAAGCCCAAAGGTTTAATATTACGTAAAAATTACATATACGCCCCTGTTTAATAATGGCCCCACGTTGGGCGCCAAATTGTTATGTAGAGAACATAAGAATTTTAAAATACACACTAAACTTAACTTACCTCGGCTAACCTTTAATATTTTAATTTTTTTTTATAATTTAGAGCAGATTCTCTTTCTCTAAGTGGTGTCGGTTCAAGAATTATTTTATTTTTATAAACTTTATTTTATTTTTAATTATTACTTATTTTTTTTTATTTATTTAATTAAATTTAGTTTAATTAATTAGTTAGTTTAGTTTATTTAGTTTATTTAGAATTATGCAAGATGATCCTAAATAAACTTGATACCTGTATACTGAAAAAAATCAAAATTTAAATAAACAAACTTTTCCAAAATTGAATTGTTTAATTCTAACAAAACCACTATGGGCAAATTGAAACAAATATGTCAGGTATTTAATTACCTGTACTAAATGAAAAATTATTAATAACTACCCTACTGTCCCTACTAAACTTAACTTAATAAAAAAAAATACAACTCTTCTCAAAAACAAATCACAAAAAAAATAACAACTATTATTTCAATATAAACTGGTTATGAATCTCTATTCATAAATAGTCGAAATTATTGTACGACACTATTAAAAGTTTTATAAATACCGTTCTCACAATTTTAGGGTTTTCACCTCTGTCCAGGTCACTCTCTGGTCAATCTCGTCTTTCGTCTTCTTCCTCCTCTCCTTAATCTTATGATCTTTGTCAACCTTTACACCGTATCTTTATAGTTTGCTTATTTAAATTTAACATATCTGTACATTTCAATTACAATTTTTCATCAAACTTCTGACATTTTTCTTTTCATTTTCCAAAATTGACAACCTTTTTTTTTTATTACTTCAAAAGTGACTTTTTACAATCCACTTTTCATATCTAGAAACCAATCTTTTGTATCCACTTCTCATAGTCTGCTTCCCTTAAGATTTTTTATATAATTTTAGTATACAGGGTTATAATAATTTTCCTACTTTATTTTTATTTATTACTATTAATATTATTATCGTTATTATTATTAGTACGATTATTATTATTATTATTATTATTATTATTATTAGTTTTATCATTATTTTTAATATATAGGGTGTTTTCATAACATAATAGTACCTACGTAACCAGAAAGGAGCTGGACCATTTATCCTAATATTGATTTTCTCTCTCCCTACGGTAAAACTTAAAACAATAACAAATTGCCTATCTAATAGGGTCGGTAACTAAACGAATATACATAATGGGCGGATTTTGTTTATACTTAACATTACACTCGCGCATTTAAATATAACTATGCATATAAATATTTACGAACAAAGATACTTTTCCAAACAGGCAGTCATTAGTACTGTAGTCACGAGGTTTTGCTTGTGATTTGACATCTTATTTGATAATATCATTTGCAACAACTAAATTTAATCTGAGGAGTGCAAAATAGGGCCCAGGAATATTATGTTCGATATTTTTTTACATTTTGTCAGCCGAGACTATGAGTCGTTAGACAGAAAACCTTTCATGTTACCATTTTCAATATAAATTAAAAAATTAAAAATACTACTACATTTACTTGGTTCATATTTTATTTTAATTTTGAACCCTTTTAAAAGGGTCTTTCGGTTCCATAATAAAAATTAGTTTCTGCTTACTAGAAACATTCTATATAGCCTAAACCAATTTATAGTTTGTTTTCGATCAATTTAATACAAAGATTTAAAGTTTTTAGTCGATGATAACATTCCACACCAGCACATTGCAAACCTATTTTATAAATAATAGGAATAAACTTGTAAATCATCAATTTGGTAGTTATCTCACTCATATGATTTTTTTGTTTATATGACTATTTCGATTTCTAAATATATTTTGGCCTTACAATACGAAGCGTTTTGTATCTACCACTTTTTTAATGAACGATGAATGTTGACAGGCGTGTACCTTTTTCGGAACAAGAGGCGTTTTAACAAAGGAAATGATTTTCGAACTATCTAGTTAGTTTTCGGAAAAATAGAAAACGTTTGAAGAAAGTTGTCAATAATAGTTTGTTGTTCATGTGTTTCATTTTGATTAGCTTTCATACTAAATTGCGTAGAATATTTTTTCGATTCAAAATCGAGATTCTCGATATTTCCACAGTTTATTTATAATACCTTCTAAACTGGATTTATCTATCATTTTATATACTTTATAATATATGTTCATGCATGCCCTACTTTTCACTTTATTAACAATTTTTTTTAACATACTTCAAAATGGTAGGATATTCTTAATTCGTTGAAATATTTTTTTAAGTACGTTGAGCGATAATTCTTTACCACGTTGCCCGATTTCTAGGATTCTTTTTGTTATAAAAGGAAACAGTTTTATATACATTAAGTCAAGATCTGAAGATGGGATCCATAAGAAAATCATTAACATCTTTATTTTTAAAGTAGGTTTTTTTTTTTAAATTTCTTTAAACCTTACTGGTTCGAACGCGGTAAGGAATGAAGAAATGTAAATAATTGTTGTGCCAGCCAAAAAGCGAAGAGGAAGTACCGATTAAAATATCGAGTGACAGAAGAGTTCCTAAGATTGTTGAGATCGGGTTTATGTTTTAAAATGCCTTAAAACCGATATCGATAATGTCTCCCCGTCGCTGGGCAGCCTGTATATAAATATACAGCTCTCTATTTACATAATTATAATTCTTAGGTAGGTTTAGATTTGCAGACATAAATCTTGTAATAAATATAACAGCTGCCTAATACATTGATTACATTTTCATTAGCCAATGTAAAAATGTCTTTTAGTGTACCTAGGATTTGACTAAACACCACACAAAACTAAAAATAAAATGCCACTTTCATCATGTAATTAATGCCGCGTTTGAGAATCCACATCGGATGCATTTTTTACATCTCTAGCGTTTTTTATCCACATCGGACACATCTGTCCCATTACATTTACGTATACTGAATCACGTGATCAAAGATTTACTACTACTACATCTCAGATGCATCCGATGTGGATTCTCAAACGCGGCATAAATAATAAACTACAAACGGTCCTGTAAGAGCAGCGTCATATAGCCTTGAAACACCGGATTTTAGTGCTATTGCCAGGTCAATATTGAATTTGTAGGTGAATCGCTTATTGAACAATAAAAATACGGTATTAATGACATTAATACGGTATTTGTATATATTTTTGGGAATGTAATTACACATAAATATTATTAGTTGATTATTTAAATGTTTATAAGTTATTTTGTGGCGATATTTCGTAGATATAAACTGTTTAAATCATATAATTTAAAAATTAATTAATTTAAAATTCTTTTCTGTTAGGTATGTTTAATATATTTGGCAACACTACAGGGACAAGTCATGCATATTGCGCAAGCTTCTAGACACACTATTTTGCGATGTCAGGCGCAGAGACGCGTTTTTATGCACAGTAGGTTTCAATTTCTGCTTAAATGTTATGTTTATATTGGTCTTCTATATTATTTCTATGGTTTGTTCCCAACATGTGCAAAAACCATAATATACACAAAAATTGTATACAGGGCATGATTTGTTTTGGCGTGTGCTGGAACAGAACTATTGACTACTCATCTATAGAGCAGACGATAAGGAAAAGGAAAAAAAAATCTTTGAAAATTTCTGGCATCAATAAAAACCAATTAAAATTGTTCGTTTTCAATCATGTGTATCAGCATATCCTTACACTGACTTACATTGATAAGTTTCCTAGGGGTAACTCGATAAAATCCTTAGTTTATTAATTTTTTGTATGTATCCGAATGCATGTAATATTACAAGATTAACCAACATTTTTAAAATAAGTTACTACAAAATTTTAAGTCTACTTTTTGATATTGTGGCCCATAGCACTAACTCTGCTTTATCACGATCACTTCACTTATACAAGCTCAAAAGGATTGAATCTTTTGAGTCTGCGCACTAGGTTTCGATTGTCTAAAAGTTGGAGAGCTTCAATATTAATGTCTCTTGGCAATGTTCTTAATTGCTTCTGGTATTGTTTCAATTTGGAGTTTCCGCTACAGGTCTTTATTCCGAACATACCAAGGGGCATTAACTATATATGTTCCTGAGAATTCGGTTTTGGACTATTTCTAGGCAATTTTAATTGCTTTTACTGGTGCACTCCCATAATTGTAGGTCATATATCCATACTGGTTTTAGAATTTGTTTGTACATCAGGACTTTATTTTGAGTGGAAAGTGAAGAGTGCTTCTCTATCAACCAATACATATTGATGTAACTAGTAATTACTTTAAGTAACTACTCCCCACCCTTCGCGCAATTAGCAAGTACCTTCCAATTACTCCGTACATCATGTAGTGAGTGTAATTGCATAGTAAGTACTTTTCAATTACCCTATACACCATGTGCAATGAGTATCGTAAGTACCTTTCATTACTCCATACACATTGAAATGTAATGAGTGTAGATATAGTAATTGATATGCATGTCATGAAGTGTAATGAGTTTAATTTAAGTATCTCTCGGTTATTACTATTGTAGCGTACAGAGCGTTTTGTACCCTAACTACATTCTAAATAATAGACATAATTGTTTTTCATAAATGGGGGATGAATTCCGCACATCCTTGACTCTCAATTACAATGATAAGAGTGAGGAACTGGCCGGGCGCAAGCATATAGGGCATGAATATCGAGGCAGGAGCTTAGAAAAAGTGGGGAATTTGGTTAGAAAGTACTTCCCAATTACTCTGTACCCACTGTACTGTAATGAGTCTAATTGCATAGTAAGTACCTTTTAATGTGTAATGAGCATCGCAAGTACTTTTTATTACTCCATTCACATTGAAATGTAATAAGTGCAATGAGTATGTATATTATGTATAATAAGTTATAGTATGTACTCCCATTATTTCAAACACAATGAAGTGGTATGAGTGTATATAATATTATCTTTAATATTAATAAAAAATATGTTTTATTAAAAATGTGGAATAAATCTGTTCAATTTTTGTTACGCAATTTAGTGTACCTACTTAGTAATTCCGAGTACCTAAACAATACTATTTTTACCTGAAAACTTACGCGGGTTTCGGATTAAAAATTTTATGAGTATTTCCAGGTAAATACCCGAAAGTTTGAAATGTTCTTTGGGGAAATATTAACTAATAAAATGAAATGAAACATAATGTACAACTTTTTAATTAAATAATAATGAATAATCTTTTGTATAATTGAGAGCAGAATTAAACTTCTTCATTAATGGAGTCTAATGTGGCTATTATAAACCTAATAATAATTTTATATTATACTTCACACAGAAAATATGGTCTATGTATAATAAGAGGGTTATTCAGCTCAAATAAAATATTTTCTATAGGCGAAAAAAGCTTAGACTCCAGCGCCTCTACCGGTCACTTTTTCGTCCTCCGCTGGGCCATTTATAGTTTGTTTACATTTGTTTTCATATGACATGCCATAGGTTTTTCGTAAGATTAGGTGTTGAATTTTCCGTTTTTAAAGTGTGTAAAGGATTTTGTTAGTTTTAGTGTTGGTTATATATGTATTAATTAAACATTTTTATAGATAGTGGCAGTGTATTTATTTAGCAAAAGTATGTTTACCTTATATTACATTAACCCATAACCCATAAATTTACAATATACATACAATGTCAACACTTGCAAAGAATCAATTCAACTGCAATATTTATAACAAATTTAGTACCTACCCTAATGTTATTTTAATTTAAATCTGACCATTAGGGCAATTTTACCTAATTTCTGAGAAGAGGCTTATTGGAACTGGTTGTCAATGACTAATTTGCATAATTTAGTTAATCTAAAACCCGCGTAAGTATAGCGAACAGACGGTATGCCAGAAATATAATTTCACAGTTAGGTAGATAGATATTGCAATAGCGGCTTCGGTATTTGGTAAAGCGAATCACGAGACAAAGGTGTATCGTGTCGATATCTTGGTGCCATAAAAATATTGATTTCTCTTAAAGTATCTACCTCTGTAACCTTGTATTTATGGCAAACTGATTTGTGTATGTTTTTGTTAAAATTTAATTGGATTAATTGTATTAAAGCGCCAGTATTAATGAAAAATTTTCATAGTTCATCTGGTTTTTCCAATTTAATGGGTCTAAGACCAAACTTGTATTGTCCTTCACCTTCAAGTAATATATGTGACTACTAATTTAATATGCATTCGATATTTTAGTAAGTATAATATATATCTAAAGATTTATTTAAATATTTATTTGTCACTTGTTATGTTATATAGGACTGGATACTAGATAATTTTAAAAAAGCCTCGCATGTGTATATAAATGACTACTAATTCAATATGCATTCGATATTTTAGTAATTATAATATACAGCTAAATATTTCATCAAATATTTACTTATTTTGTTCTCAAAATATTGTAGTTTTTTACCTACAATAAATAACCCGAAAACTATTAAAAGCAGGGTTCTACCAAATCTCATCACCCTACTCTAGAAGGACTGTCTAAACTTCGTTATAGATGGCCACCATAAAAAACACATATTTCTACTAATCATAGTCTAAATAGATACCTAAAGAACCCCTGCCCTTTTTTATCTGATCTCCACTAAATCCAAACATAATAGGTAGTTTAGTTCAATCAACACATTGTGTGCCAATGTATCTACGTTTTACTTATTTTTTTGATTTAAATTTTTGGTGTCTTTCACATGAGAAAGATATTAAAATTATTCTGATGTTATTTTTTCCGTTTTTGTATGTATTTAGTATTGTAATAAATTATTTTTAGCCGTTTTTGAAATCTTACACTGTGAAAGCTCACGATGTTTAAACTTTTTGGATACATACGCTACTATATCCCCACCTCTTCTAAGCTCCTCCGATATTCACGCTCTGTACGCTACAATAGTTATACCCGAGAGGTACTTAGATTAAACTCATACCACTTCATTGTGTTTGAAGTAATGATGTACTTACTATAACTTATTACACATGATTTGGAGTGAGGGTAGCCATATGTGAGTAGTAGGGATTAAGTGTAAAGGTTAAAGAAAAAGTCCTTTATTTCTCACAAAGTCAATTTATTGGCGACCGGTTTCGAAGTTGTCACTTCATCATCAGGCACACCTAAATGGAATATCAAGGAGTCAGTTGTAATAAAAACAATTATAAAAGCATAAACGGACTTTAACATATACAAAATAACAGAAAAAACACAAAAGAAAGTTAAACAATAACCTTGACTCACCTTGACTAATTCCATAAAGGAAGCGCTACAAAAAGTTTAACAGAACGAGTTAAAAAAGTCATGTGTAATAAGTATTTTTTTAAAAAATGTTTTAAATGTAGGTTAGGTTAAACCACCAGATGTCTTTTTGAATAAAATAATTAATTAAAACATATTCATATTCATATTTTCTTGTTTAGTGTTCTAATTTTCTTGTTAGTATAAAAAAAAAAATTTTTGTTTTCTCATTCTCAGTTTAATATATTTTACTTTCAATAAATTTTGTCATCGCCACCTATACTCACTTTCAGTAAATAACACCTCCGTTAGTACACTATTTATCCGCTAATTTAAAATTTACAGTTTACTGCATTGATTCGTTAAAAATCTAGATAGATGTCTTGACAGTCTGATAATTTTTACTTTTTTACTTTTTACTTTCAGTAATTAACATTATTTCCTTAAAATTTTTTAAACTGTTTGTGCTTGTAAAACTATTTTGTGTTGTTTAGTTAATAATTGTCTTAAATGTGTTTTAATTAATTATTTTATTCAAAAAGACATCTGGTGGTTTAACCTAACCTACATTTAAAACATTTTTTAAAAAAATACTTATTACACATGACTTTTTTAACTCGTTCTGTTAAACTTTTTGTAGCGCTTCCTTTATGGAATTAGTCAAGGTGAGTCAAGGTTATTGTTTAACTTTCTTTTGTGTTTTTTCTGTTATTTTGTATATGTTAAAGTCCGTTCATGCTTTTATAATTGTTTTTATTACAACTGACTCCTTGATATTCCATTTAGGTGTGCCTGATGATGAAGTGACAACTTCGAAACCGGTCGCCAATAAATTGACTTTGTGAGAAATAAAGGACTTTTTCTTTAACCTTTACACTTATTACACATGATATACATACTATATACAAGGTACCTACACTCATTACATTTCAATGTCAATGAAGTAATGAAAAGTACTTGCAATGCTCATTACATATTGAAAAGTACCTACTATGCAATTAGACTCATTACAGTACAGTGGGAAGTACTTGCTAACTAAATCCACCATTTTTTCTAAGCTCCTACCTTGATATTCATGCCGTGTATGTTTGCGCTCGACCGGTTCCTCACTCTAATCATGGTGGTTGAGTGTCAAGTATGTGCGGACTTCATTCTCTATTTATGAAAAACAATTATGTCTATTATTTAGAATGTACTTAGGGTAAAAAACGCTCTGTACGCTACAATAGTAATAATTAGATTAAACTCATTACACTTCATGACATGCATAGCAATTACGATATAAACAAGGTACCTACACTCATTATATTCAATGTGTATGGAGTAATGAGAGGTACTTACGATACTCATTACACATGGTGTATAGTGTAATTAAAAAGTACTTACTATGCAATTACTACATTTCTACATGATGTATGGAGTAATTGGGAGGTACTTGCTCATTGCGAGAAGGGTGGGGGTGGGTACTTAGAGTATTTACTAATTACATCAATTGCCTCTGACCTTGCCTCTGACCTTGTCTCTGACCTTGGTCCAGAACTGGCTAATCATAACTACTACTGTTATTATTACAAAAATAAAGGTAATTTTTCTTCTTATTGTACACCTATTCATTTATTTTTTTGATTTAATTACCACTTTGCTACTGTATTTTTACAATTTTCAACACAGCAACCCCTGTTGCTTATTATATTTTTTTAACTACTTTTTTGAAAAAAAAAAGTAAATTGTATACATGTATTTGATATGCCATAATTTTTTAATTAAAAAACCGACTTTAAAATCGTGCAGATGTCCTTAAAGATTGAGATTTTTTCTCATAGATCATCAGATCCTGATCAATTGTATATGGAAATACCTCCGAGGTATCCCCTTTCTAGCAAAAAAATAATCATAGAAATCGGACAAGGTGGTAAAGAATTATCGCTGAACATACAATAAAAAATTTGAGAACCTCCTTCTTTTTTGAAGTCGGTTCTTCTTCTTATTTGGGGTTCTATGACTGCGGATTTTATATCCATTCGCCTATCTTTATCGTTTTTTGTTCTTATTTTGATTTTACAATGTTTTATTTTCATCTAATTTCTACTAACTAAAATTTATATATTTATTTTATTCCCAATTTTTTTTTAAATCATAAATTTTTTAAATTCCCTTTTTTGTTTGATTTTTTGTTTTTGTTTTTTCTTTTTTTTTTGTTTCTCGGTTAAAAATTACAAAATATCGCCCTAAAATGCACGAATTTTCCGCAGCTAGTGCTAGTATCGCTTTTACTTCCCCTACCATGACTTCGCACTGAACGAATAGTGATTTGTCGAAGTTGAAAATGTAATAGTTAAATACATGATCTATGTACGCATAAGGTTTATTTCAGTCAACGAGAACAAAACGGTTATTTCAGAACATTCTTCCTGACCGAAATTCATATTTATGTGTAATAGTTATTTGTAAGAAATTCAAACACCATAAAATTCTTGGCAACTTCAAGTAGGTTGCACCTTGCAGTTATGCGATACCTTACCTATTTATCTGCAACTCGCAGAATGTGTAAACGTTGAGTTATAATGTGTGTTTTATGAGCAGGTGGAGCGCTGAAATAATGCGACTTAATGCGTACTTCAACCTAAAATTTCTCACAGGCCTGAAATTATCTTCCTCATTATGAGGACTATTCAGAGTGAAATAATCGCTATGTACATAATAAATTCGACAGAGGTGGCTAACTGCAGTTTTATAAAGGTTATTATAAACGTCATATAGAGTGCCATTTATTGATGGTGCTAAAACCGTAACGCAATAACTAGTATATCAATTTGACATAATTAAACACAATTATTATAGTCTGTTTTTACACTTTGTCAGAAAGGAAAGATGCCTTAATATTTTACATACTAATTATGAAGGTTTTGTGGGACAAAATCCGAAGTATTTTAGAATTGGTTTTCTACTTTTTTGACAATGTTTCCTAAAAATGCATCATATCATAGTCGAAAAAATTCCTTTTTCACCAAGAAAAGCTGAAACGCAGGAGTGGTTACAAACTAAAAATGTTAAATTTATTTAAATATTTATTTATTTATTTATTCAAAATCCATACAGGCTTTTCAGCCTTATTACATGGATAGTATAAGATAATAACAAAATAATTAAGAACTTAAAATTAAAAAATGACATACCTACTAAAGCACTAAATTATAAATAATAAAAGCTAAAAAGGAGAAAAGAAAAAAAAAAGAAAAAGAAAAAACACGAAAACAACACAATTTCACCAAACAATATCAGATCATATACTCATAATTTCAAAATAATGTAGAAGTGTTTTCCGATATTCTTGATATGACATAGTCCAGTCTAAATTCCGCATCATATTTATATTGTTGGCTAAACGTAGAATGGCGTAGAATGGAGAATGAGTAGAGGTTGTTTGTAAATTGAACATTAAAGGGCAACGAGTGCGTTTTGGAGAAACATTGATAGGAACAAGAGATAATAAAGTGCTAGATGAAATCTGATTATTCATTAAATTAAATAGAAATTTCATCATTGCTTGTTTACGTCTAATGATCAAAGAAGGAATTTCAAATTCTTGTCTTAATGTCTGGGTTCTTATTTCATTATAGTCTGGCCAACGATGATATTTTTTATAATACAGATAGCGAAGAAACTTATTTTGAACCTTTTCAAGGGTATCTAAGTACATTTGCGGCTGTTGTTCCCAAATTATAGATGCAAAATCTAGTTTTGACAGAACAAGTGTATTGTATAATAATTTAATGGTTTCCAGGTTAGAAAATAATGAAGTTTGTCTTATAATAAACCCTAAAGTACGATTAGCACTTTTAACTGTATTTTCTATATAAGTGGCATATGATAACAGGCTATTGTATGTAACTCCGAGATCTTTCACTTCTGAAACTCTATTTAAAGATGTATCATTCATGTTATAATTAAAAATAACAGGTTCCTTTTTACGACTAATTGACATTACATAACATTTTTTTATATTAAAATTTAATTTATTATTTAAACTCCATTGATATATTGTTTTGATATCTTTCTGGAGCGCTACACAGTCTCTAACTGTTTGGACTTTCTTAAACACCTTAAAATCATCTGCAAACATTAAACAATCAGAGAATTTAACAGAAGTTGGCAAATCATTGATAAATATTAAAAAAAGTAGTGGTCCAAGATTAGATCCTTGCGGGACTCCAGAATATGATTTTTTTTTTGGACGAAATATTTCCATTGTATTTTACAACAAAGTGTCTATTTTTTAAGTAACTTTTGAGTAGCTCTAATAATTGTCCTGTAATGCCTAAACTATTTAACTTTGCTAAAATAATATCATGATTAACTTGATCAAAGGCCTTACTGAAATCGGTGAAAATTACATCAAGTTGTAATTTTTCATTTAGAGATTTTGTGGCTTGATCCAAAAATATGAAAAGGTTTGTATTGATTGATTTCCCTTTAACAAAACCATGTTGTTCTTCTACTAAAATATTTTGAATATGTTTATATATTTTAATATAAATAATGTGTTCAAACAGTTTTGAAGCAGCACACAAAATAGCAACACCTCTATAATTTTCAATGTCCTTTTTACTTCCCGATTTATGTATTGGTATATATGTTGCTAATTTCCACTGTGTAGGATACGATGAGTTTTTAATAATTAAATTAAAAATATGCAATAAGGGTGTCTTTAACCACTCTTGACAGCCTTTTAAAATGTAAGGTGGTGGTATTATATCACTACCAGCACTTTTTTTTGGTTTTAATCGCTTAACCGCTTCATCATAATCATCTGAATTTATTGCATTTAAATGACATTGATTGTATTGATTTAAAGTAACGTTCACATGATCTAAATTATATACAGATTTTTCAGAGGAATGCACGGACATAAAATATTCCGCAAATTTTTCGGCAATATCTTTGTCAGGTACTTGACTACTTTCAAAGTAAAATGTTTGTGATTGACGTCCCTCATCTCTTTTTTTGTTGACATAATTCCAAAAATTGTTCACATCCGCAATTGTATTTTCCTCTATTTTCTTTAAATATTTCTTATGTTCTTTCCTTATTAATGATTTTAATTTTCTCCGAGTTTCAATGTACATATTATTAAAATAATCTGAAACATGTTTCATTTTGTAGTAATAATTCTTTTTTCTACACCCGTATTATAATAATGCACTTATATGCCCATAATCCGTTTCATAATGATACCCATTATGATACAGATTTTTCATTACGATACAGATTTTTAATCAATAGAAACCTACAATTTTTCAATCAAGCATGCTGTTTGACGTTTGTCCTAGGTTCCTATGTAATTATTTTAGTTGTCAAAACGTATTAAATTTTCGTAGGTAGCTAAACTTCGATAATTATAATATTAAAATGTCTGATATTAGCGATATAGAAGACTCCTCCACACATATCGGAGAAAGCAGAAAATACAGTACAAAATATTTTACCGCAAAAATCTAGGGAAATACCAATACCTGAAGTAATACCATTAATTACAATTTTGTAGAATTTTTTATAGAAATACGAGTAATTACTGTTATTGTGTTCAATACCAATATAAATATAATATTTATAGGTCTTGATTATTTATCGGGTGTAGAAAAAATAGCGTATGCAACTCTCATGTAATGGTTATTAAAACACTCGCATAAACCATACGAAACTCGCCTTTGGCTCGTTTCGTATCCCGGTTAATGCTCGTGTATTAATAACCATCATTACATGATCGTTGCATAATATACTATTCTTTCAATAAATTAATAACATCAGCATTAAACCATACTGGAAATTTTTTATAATTCACATACGTTTTATATTGAGGTACAGTTTGATTAAAAATATTATATACGTTTGAATAAAAATTTTCTAAAGCAAGTTCTACCTTATTTATTTCGGTAACATTATCCCAATTCATTTCTTTCATATATTCATACATTAGGTGAAAATTAGCTTTCTTAAAATTGTATCTATTATCAGAGAGTTTATCTGTACCAACCTCTTTCTTACATTTATTGAATAAAATGTTCATTGCTAGAGCTGGGTGTAGTACGTCTTCCGGTACTAAAGGAAAACGTTCCTTAATAATGTTACAATTCCTAGCATTCTCTTCAGTCATAATAACGAGATCCAATGTGTTTCCTTGTGAGTTTTTTACATTATTATGTAGTATAAAAGAATTAAAAGTTAAAAAATCTATCAGAATGCTACCTTTAGTACTTATATTCATTGATTCCAAATAAATAATTCCTTTAATCTCGGGAAAATTAAAATCACCAAAAATAAATATTTTGTTAATATCTTTTACATAATTTTGCAATAATTGAAAACAAGATATGTAATCATTTACTCCAGCATTAGGCGGAATGTAAAGTCCTACAATAGTAACATTAAACTTATTAAAATTTTTTACATCTATAGCTAAAATTTCAAAAGTTGAGGCATGTTGTGTAATATTTAAAATTTTATGCTGTTTCTTAAGGGCCATGACAACCCCACCGCCCCAAGCCTTTCCTGTAATTTCTAAATTTCTATCTGTTCTAAATATATTATAAGAATCAACATCGACTAACTCTCCACTCTTGACACCCTCCTTTAGCCAAGATTCTACAACTATTATTATGTCATAATTACCTTCTGAAGTGTTCGCATAAAATTCTGCCGTTTTCGTGTTCAATCCCCTACAGTTCTGATATGCTATTGACAATTTTGACATACCTACCTATGAAAAACGTATACAGTGAGTTCACCTAAATAATAAAATACAAAGAAAAACGTGATAGTAGTAGCAGTAACAAAATACTAGACATGTATTATCTTTAATTTAGAAATAAAATAGAAAAGAAAATTGAATTCAATGAATATATAATTTCAGTTTTAGAAAAAACTAATATTGAAATTTAAAACATATTTAAAAAATAAAAAATTAGAAAGTGGAAAGAAAATTTATGTAACAATTGTTTGTTTTAAAATATAACAAATAACAACCAACCGATATTTAAATCTCATAGAAAACCTGAAAAAAAAATTTAATTAAAGCAGCAATTATTCACAAGTTTAGTAATAAATAATTACTCAAATAACATTTGACATTTAAAAATACTCTCCAAAAAATCATTTTGAAATTATAGTAATAATTAAAATAACAACTTGCAATTAAAATCCCATCTCAAATATAACATAAACAAAATTAAACTTGTGGTCGTGATCTATCTAGAAAAGAAGGAAAACAAAAAATTTTTTTTTTCTAAAATTCACAATAGTTCCAGTTCATTTTATTCAGCGTATTACTTAAAAGTGTCCATACACTACCCAGTAGAATCGGTTTAGATATCAGCTTCACAAATTATTTTCTTAATACCATCGTTTTGTTTCATAAATATATCTCCATTTCGGCTCCAAACTTCATTTTTGCCGTATTTATTTTTAGCTTTCATTAGAAGGTTGTAGCGTTTGTTGATTAAATTTTCATTAACAAATATTCCAGTCTGTTTCAGGGTTCCTTTTGATTTAATAATTTCGTTCCTTTTTAAGTAAGATACAAATTCAATTATTATCGTTCTAGGTTTACCTTGTATGCTAGTTTTACCTAATCTGTATATATTTGATATATCTGAAATTGTACATTTAACTTTCATCGTATTGTTTACCAAATTAGTAAAAATTGACAAGTTTTCATTTTCTTCTTCCTTAATTCCATTAAAGCGAAGCGAATTTTTTCTTTTAAAAATTTCAAATTCATCACATTTATCATGTAATAAATTTATTTCTTTTTCATTTGTTTTTATACAGTCTTTCAATTCCACAATCTTAGCAGTAACTTCGTTTATCTTAGATTCCATTTTATCAAATCTTTTATCCAGTTTTTCATCTAATTTTGATAAAAATTTTTGACATACCTTAATAATTAGTTGCTCGATACCATTTTCATCCAACCCTGTACCAGATTGGCTTGTACTTCTTGTTTGTTTTGTAAACATCGTACGTGTGTGGTACGCTATATTTACAATATTGCTAATATTTCAATAAATAATGGTTTTTTCTGTTAAATTTTTTTATGCGTTGGTAGAATGCACTCACTTTGAAACTATGTTTAATTATAAATAATATTTATGTTCAATTTACCACTAATTTGCACAGATATTCAGGAGCTCTCACTACTCGTGCTTTACTCGGTCGCCATGTTTTATATATATATATGAAGCGATATCAACTTTTACACCTAATTCGGCAACATAAAGATGCACATAATTTGTATGTTGTCTATGACATGGCTAAAGAAACCAATAAAGTTTTGTAGTTGTGGTATAGTAACACTAAATGAACCCACAATTACTGAACGTGGTGACACATGAAAGACAGTTGGACAAGGTGGTAAAGTATTATCGCTAAACATACATAAAAAATAAAGAGTTTGAGGATTTTCTCATGGGCCCAATTATTAGATTTTGACCAAATTTATATGGAACCACCCCTTTCTAACAAAAATAGAATCATTGAAACCGGACACCGTATTAAAGAATTATCGCTGAACATACATAAAAAAAAATAAAAATAAAAATATTGCGACGAATTGAGAATCTCCTTCTTTTTTGAAGTCGGATAAAAATAGGAGTAAAAGTTTATATAAACATAGGTCCGAAAAAGTTTCGTTTTCGAGATACAGGGTGTTACAAGTGAAGTCCATATGGCACATTTTCGTAAATATTTTCTAAAATTTCTTTAGTTACCGGTTTTCCAAAGTTAAAAAAAAAATTTCTGATTCTACAGACCTACTAATTATTGTTTACACTTTCGAATAAGGTAACATGCTTTTCTCTTGAAAATGGCGCGTCCTAGTGAGATGCAACAAATATAGCTTTATTATACAGAAAATATTGGTTTTCCAAATTTTATAGTCAAAAATGTTAAAAACTATCAACAAAAAAAAACTTAGGGCAATTTTACCCTAAGCTCCCCCTAATTTACCCACCTAAGAAGATGATCAAAAACTGGGATTTAGTCCAATAAATGGAGCGTAAAAAGGTAGGTATTTGTACCAAATTTTACCTAATTATCTTTAAACGTTTAGAAAATATTTACAAAAGTGTGGTATCAGGACTTCACCTTTAACACCCTGTATCTCGGAAAAGAAACGTTTTCGGACCTATGTTTATATGAACTTTTACTACTATTTTAGGATGTAGATTACGATGTTAAAATATGACCGTCTAATTTCGTTACATCCTGTATATCATCTATAACTATCAATGAATAAAAAATATTTGAATTGTATGGTTTAAAAATAGTATTCCTACATTCCTATAATATTAACAAGCCACTAAACCCCCAGTAGGCGGCGATAGCCAACGAATGACTTCGCCAATTGATGACATACCTGTGTTCATGTAATTGTAATCGGACCCTACCGAATCCTATGATTATTCTTCAGCGCACGACACACAACATTGTCAAATTTATGTAGCGAACAAGGTTCCAAATAGTTTAAGGGGATGTCGTTAGATCCGTGCGGTGTGATGTCAGAAGGGACTGGATTGCTCTTAAATATACAAATTAGTGTAAATAAAGTATTGTAAATAACTACAGAGAACCCTCATTCATAAAAACATTACAGTAGTGATATGATCTCAAATAAATAATGAGATGGCAGCTAAAAATACAACGAATCTTCTGATGTAGATTAATATTGAGTACTTGGTATTTTTTGTTTCTGTTTCAATGTAAATGTACTTTGTCTTTTCACCTATGTTGTATAGGCACCTCTTATGTATTTTTGTATTTTTTTTTTCAAATTTTATTATTAATTATTAAGATATAGCAAAATTACAAAATAAAGATACTGCTATTCATATGTTGTTTTTCTAGCCTATATTTAAAAAAAAATAACTACAAAACTGTACAGGTAGTATATAAAAATTAAAAGCTGCTCTCATTTTTATTGTATGTTTTTTAAATTGTAAATAAAATTTCTTGTTTTCCAACGTTATTTACCTAAAAAAGGTATAAGTGGTAAGAAAAGATTTGAACAGTCGTTTTTGAGTTATCTGGATTTATAAAAATGGCACCCTTTAAATTTTACAATGAAAATAAGAGCAGCTTTAAATTTTTGAATTCACAAAACCCCCTCTAGCCAAATATTTTGAAAATACACTTATATTAGGAAAAATATTTATAAAAACTAAAACCAAATTAAACTTTTAAAACTATATTTCCAAAATCATCCACTCAACGAGATGACCGTTTTTTGGTGTCCACATGTTTGCAGAATAGAACAGCTACTGCGGTTTCACTGCGAATTCAGTTGGAAGAAGTGAGAAATGACAACGTTAGTGAAGGGATCATTAGAAGAAGACTTTATGCTGCTGGACTGTCATGCAGAAGAATGGCTACAGGTCCCCCATTGCAACGCCAACATCGGACTGCAAGACTGACATTTGCCAGAGACCACGTTCGTTGGAATGATGATGACTGGAGCTGGGTATTGTTCTCAGATGAGTCGCGTTTTGGCCTCACTGGGTCAGATGGACGTCGACGAGTGTGGAGAAGACCTGGGGAAAGATATGCTGAAATTTTCATTGACGAGCGTCTTCCTTTTGGCGGTGGGTCAATTATGGTTTGGACGGAAATCACTGCACAAGCTCGTACAGAGTTGGTCTTCATAGAAAGTGGCTCCCTAACCTCTCACAGGTACATTACGGAGGTGCTAGAAGACCATGTTATGCCTTTCATGGTGACTATGGGGGAACGTGGCATTTTTATGCAAGATAATGCGAGACCACATACAGCCAGAATTGTCAGGGAGTATCTGGATGAGGTAGAAATTAGACGGTTTGACTGGTCAGCCCGCAGCCCAGACATAAATCCCATAGAACATGTCTGGGACGAGTTGGGACGACGGATCTGCAGACACACACCAGCACCAAGAACTGCCCAGGAGCTGAGAAGATTGCTGTTGCAGGAATGGGATAACATCGACCAGAATGTGATCCGCAACTTAATTCAAAGTATGCCGCGTCGTCTTCAAGCAATCATCAATGCAAGAGGAGGGAATACACGTTATTAGTGTCAAGTTTTTTCATTTTGTTCGTTCCATATTTTCTTTAACAACAAAATGTTGAATTTCGCCCAAAATGTTAATTTGTTGCTTTTTCAGAATAAATCATGAAATCCAAGTAAAAAATGCATTTCTGTTTAGTATAGAGTATTTCATTCAGCTTACAAAAGCACATGCAATGATGTACCGTTTGCGAATACGAGGTTACTTTTGAAGATAAGTTAAAAATGTATAAGCGTTTTTTCGAAAAACTGTCAAAGAAAAGGTAATACAATCGCACGTTGTTTGTACGTTGATGCTAGCAAAACCTTTTCGGTTTATATATTTATCTCCAAATTAAGATATGTAGTGCTGAATTAATAAAAATATAATCCACCGATCATACTAAAGACCTTCTATTTGTTTTAAAAAAAAATATTTTAAATTGGGTATAGGAAATCCTTCTGCTGAAACAAAATTACAAATTACCCTTTTTATGAATAGCCTTAATAATCTTTACTTATCTTATCTTACCTGCAAATAAACATTTAATTTTCCAAAGACTTAAAGGATGTCTCCAAAAAAATATACCATCTGTTTTATATTGTGTCAAAATATGTTTTGGAGAAGACCAAAGACATTCTGAATCACAATGTGGAATTTCATGCAATGGGCCATGTTCACATGTGAGATATACTGTTTTATAAATTATATTGTAATAGTTAGTCGCTATACAAGTTATTCTAAATAGTCAGTTCGTTAAAAAAGCCAAAAGTTTTTAAATTAAGCCCAATTGAAATTTAAAATTTGAAATTATACGTCATCGGGAATAGACCAATCATCTTGTGTCGAAGTTTTTTTTGTTATACAAAACCAAGCCAACGAACAAACCAACACACAGAATGTCGAAGTGAACGCACATCTAAGTGACATTAAAATTGACACCACCTAACATCAGTAACAGTTTTTTGTTTTGGTTTAATTTTATTATTAATATGAATCAGCTGGATTTATAAAAGTTGAATCAAGTGTTTTACCCATTGTAAACGAAAATATGATTACCGAGATGATTACTGCATTTTTTAACAATACTCAGTTTACAAAAGTCAGAAAGGTAAGACTTTGTTTTAATAGTAGGTAGTTACAGTTTATATGGAGCAAGTAAAACATAATATTTATCTCAGGTTTTATTTTTAGATCCGCCAAGCAAAAATATGGGGATAATTTCTTTTTCCATAAGAGAGAAGGAGACAAATTACACCTAAACATAAAGTACGGCAAAAACCTTCTGATGTGGTTGCGTTGTAATTAACAAAAATTAATTTTTTAGTGCACAATATGCTTAGGATATGCTGCATGTCAAGGTTTGTAATATTTATTATGCTTTTTTGTTTTTATATTACATATAATAAACAGTGTATAAGGCCCTTTATTCCTATAAATATTTTTTTTCTAATTTTGACATATAGACATTTTTTGTAATCGCAGCAAGTGTTAAAATAATCTAGAAACAGATTTTGTTAGTGAACCTAGTAATAATTATGATACCAAAGAATGCTGCAGAGCACCTATGAAATTTTGAGTTAAGAAATATGCCATATTTTTAGGCTATTTTTATACCCTTTTCAAAAATTTTATGCTCCTCGTTTTTTTGCAAAACTTAAAATGATCTATAGCTTCGAACAAAGTCAGCAAAGCACCTCTATTTTATAAAGTTTTTTCTGTAAAAACAGCAACACCATATATTTATGCACTTGAAATATTATATTTTTTAAAATACATGGTGCTTGCTAACCTTCGAAAGAAGCCAGCAGAGCAATTCGGTTTTTTAAAGCTTTTTTCTAAAAACCACACCCCATTTTTAGAATATTTTTAGACTCTTGAAATATTGTAAAACTTTACTAAAAAAATTGCTATTTTTAAATAATACAGGGTGCTTTGTTGGAACAAAGTCAGCAGGACACTTCAGTTTTTTATTTTTTTTTTATATATATAAAAACAACTACTTATGACACATATTTAGGCTGTTTTAAAATCCTAAAAATGTGGTAAGTACATTTGTTTTCAGAAAAAAACTTTGAAGTCAGCAAGGAATTGCGAATTTTTTTTAAAATGCCAAATTTCGAATATTTTATAATATTGTAGGAGCCAAAAAACGTGGTGTGGTTTAAAAAAAAACTGGGGTGCTCTGCTGGATTCGTTCGAAGCTAACAAAGCATCCCGTAATTTTTTATTTTATAATACTCAATAGCCTAAAATGAGACATAGCTGTTTAAACAAAAAATTGTATTTTTAAAAATAGCAATTTTTTTCGAAAAGCTCTATATTTCAAAAATGTGAAAATGTGGAGAGATTGTTTTTTTTTAAGTTTTGAAAATCCGAGGTTCTTTACTGGATTCGTTCAGAGCTAGTAAAGCTCTGCTCGTCTTGTTACATAAAATAAAGGCATTTTGTAGCTGGTTATATAGTTATTTTGTAACTGCATATCTAACCCTTTTATTTTTTTTAGTTGGTTGTAAATATGTGGCTTCATAGAAGAAGTGAGGAACCATCTGTAACATCTATTCAGTGTTATTAGAAAGGCTCTAATTTATCAAAATGCGTAAATATTGATGTACACTTGGCTAGATTGTTAAAGAAACCTCTTCATCCACTACAGGAAAATAAATCAGTACTTTTATATTCTTAGGATTTGTATATATATTTTTTATTTGTAAATAAATTGTTTTTTACTTCATTTTTCTCATTTTTTATTAAAAGGTTAATAAATAAAATTTTCACAGATTTTTATATTTTTGTTTGTAAACAATAATTGAAGAGTTTTTATTAAAAATCACCAATGTTAATAATAATAATTTAAGTCAATATTATTCTTTCTCCTTTTTTAAAGCTACTATCAATAAAGGTATTACTTTAGCTTGACCTATGATCAATTTTTAAATTTTGTGATATATTTGGTTCAACAGAAAAAAAATTATAACCCTTTGACATTGGTTGTTTTTACTTAGATTTTCATAAAAAATAAACGGAACTGCAAACATATTTTACTATCGTAATAACGAATAGCAACATTAAATTTTTTTTTTCACATTTATCACTGTTGTCATTTTCATAAAGGATTGATAAGAAGGCACACTTTCTGGTTTTTTGAAAAAGGTAGCAAGAATTGTGATATTTTTAAATTTATCACCAGTGATACCACATGTAGTTACCCGATTTATTGGAATATATAGACTTTGCTACCACATTCAACTGAACTTGGTTGTTTTTAATATTTATCACTGTGACATAGGCGTTTTTGTCAAAATGTTTCATTTTAAACTGCTGTAAATAGGTGCCTTTGTTTTGGTAGTTTTAGTCCCAAAAAAATCTATGCATATACAGGTACTCATTCCTCTTTGATTTGTTCGAAAAGTTAAAATTTTATAAAAAATTACATTGGCTGTTTAAAAACTCATTATAATCCCTGAAATGTGATAATTAGGTAAATTAAATTAAAAAAACAAGCAAACAAAAAGTTATTAAATTAATATTTACTCTTACAAAATAGGTTCTTGTAAGTTAACAAGCAATTATGCAGATATTACTAAGTAAATGTACTTGCTTAAAATTCACACACGAATGTGGTTTTATCTTGTTAAATTAACTAACCCTTCTTATAACTCTTTCCACATGTATTCTTAGAGATGCTATTCTTTTACTTAATTGTACATCTTCTGGAGAACTTTTTTCATTCTGTGATACACTAGGTGTGGCTTTACTAAAGTGCATCCCATGTTTTCAAGTAGCTAAATATTCTGAAACCCCTATCTGTCATTATATGGGATCCAGGAACCAGTTTGTTTAAATACCCACATTTTTCTATTATTTCTTTATCACTAGTTCTTCCACAAAATGATGAATAAATTCGGTATCTTCAAAACTTTCAGGAGATTCTGCATTTTCTTCCAGAAGGGTTTTTAGGTTATACACCTAAGAATTTATAGTAGCCTCATTTTCAATTTCCTGAAGGGGACAATTAGCAGAAATTGCTGCTACATCTTGATAATCCGGTGTATTTTTATTAAAAAGTTTACGAGAAACATCGCTAGTAGAAGGTTGATTTTCTTCTTTCCAAATTTCTAGGAACACTAATAAATATTTTTGAAGATGAATGTGAATCATTATCACATTCTGGAACAAAACACTTTTTCGTAGTCATAATATTTATAAAAAGTACAAAATTAAACACTCAAATTCCAAATAAATTCTTGAGACACTATGATGACAGATGCCATACACAGTGCTGCCATTTTGCCATTTTCTGAATTAATAAGTGACTTTTAAAACAATGAAACTTTAAATATGGTAAAAGTTTAAACAGAAATAATACTTTCGAAAAACATTTGATATTATATATTTAAAAGATATTTGTTTAACGATGTTTTAGAAGTCTAAAAGTAAGAAGGAGTACACAAACGAACGTACATCACTTCTCGTAAACCTTCTAGCCGGCAACGTTGTGCGCTAGCTCCTATTGGGTCTATTCCCGGTGACGTCATAAATTTTAAAAAAATTCATAACTCCGGCAAATAAATAGATAAAAAAAAAATTAAAAAAATGTAGTTTTATTTTTAACTCCACTATTCATAAAAAAATTTTTAAAATTTTTGAACATGCCCCATTATAAATCCTGCCTACACAAAAACAGGAGATTAATAAGAATCATTATTATTATTATAGTAAAAGCTGGTATCATTACAAGCGCAGTAAGAACACGTATCGGACGCTACTGGTTCATACTACATTTCTTAATATGTTGCTGGTCTACTCCCCCTCGATTCTTCAATATAATAAGAAAGGGATCAGGCGGCAAGTTGACAGGCCGAAGACCCAGCGAAGAAAGGGAGCACATAAAATGCCAGCCGCTGTCTCATAGCTCCTGGTCCTCGCTCTCTCGCCTTAGAGGGGACATACAAATGTCACGGGCTTAGCCCGACCTGGTGACAGCCCCTCACTACTCACGTCTCGCCGCCGCGCCAGCCGAAAGAAGAAGTAGAAGAAGATTGTGCATCGAGCGTGAACCGCCGCACAGTCCGCCAACCTTTGCGGAATTTATGAATATTTCTTCTTCTCCCGACTCAACTACTAGTCTCGACTCTCGACATCAGCCGGTGCCGCGGTGTTGTCTTGTCCCGGTGATTTTAAGATTTGATTTTCGAAAAAATGTTTCCACTTAAGGAACAATGAAGCAATTGATGATAGTATTAACTGAAATATGGGCATTTAAATAATAATAATAGGTGGGTTGAAAGAGTACGAAAAATAAAAAAAGCTCATGTCCTGGATAAGGTCACTAAATAAAGAAATACGGAAATAATATCCAAAAATATAACACGAGCTTCTTAAAGAACCAGAAGAAGAAAAAAACACACCTATGAATAAGGGATTAAAAAAACCACTTTAAAACTTGAACACCAAAGGGTGAAGTGCCTTCAACGGCTTGTCAAACAGAAAGGAACAACACTTACAAATGGCAACTCAAAGTTACAAAAAGCCAAAAAAAATAGTACTTTATTTTGAATTTTAAAATGGGAAACAATAATAACAAGATTTGATTGGTTTTAAATTCAACGACTGTGTACAAACAAACAAGTATTGTAATAACCGTTCAATAAGAGACCATTCAATAATAAAGGTAAGAGGAAGAAATGTAATTGACCGTATCGCAATGAGGTTGAATCCACATACTTTGACTACTATACGGGGCAAGAGAGAGGTCCGACACGCCCAACATAGAGCGCGGCCATTTTGAACCCTATGACACAGTTTATAGCTAAAGAATCAGATCACTCAATATGCGTCGACACTTTTGATTTCAATGTTCCAGTTTACACACTGCGCAACTCGGATAATACAATATATGACAACCGCCTATAATAAAACAGCAGTCTTCTGCGTATCCTGAACTTGTATCCTTGGAGTGGATGTTATTTTGGAACTTTCAACTGGTCCGAGTGAGCTAACTGATTCTTCAGCAATAAACTGTGACTCCAAAAATAATATTTACTGACAAAATATCAGAAGCGTTTTAATCATCCGCTTCTGTTTTCGGAATTGTCGGTTTAGTCGTTTTAACCTGTCACATTAAAACAAGAAAACCGATAATTCCGAAGCAGAAGCGGATAATTAAAACGCATCTATTAAAAATATCGCGCCAACATGTAGGCAACACGTAATAAGGGATCAAAATGGCGGAGTTTTCTATCTCCTTTTAAAAGGCACTCAGAAAGCCATTCTCCGTATAGTAAAAGAAATTCAAAGTATGTGATCTAGATTAATAATTGACAGAATCGATTAGGTACTTTTATGATGAATTGTTCTTTTGAAATATGCCATCGAAAACCCCACAAAGTATCTTATTGTTGGCGTAATATTTCCAAACACTTTAAATAGCACTACTTTTATTAATTTATTTCGTTGCTTTTCCTAAAAAACTTAATTTTTAATTTCCAGTCACATCCAGCGATTTTTTTTATCCATTTTGATTACATATTAACTAAATAATAATATTACTTAATCTGTAAAGTAATAAACAATAATTATTTTGGTTTATTCAAAAAATTTTAAACTTTCAAACAAGAGAATTAATTAATCTGACAAATGAATTGTTAACCAAAGTCAATGACTATATCAACTAAAGAGGATAGCCGAATTCATTCAATTTCTACTGAGTCCGGCGTAGCGTGACGTCACTCATGAAAACTTTCAGCTGTTCCATTTAAAACGTACATCAATACACCTTATTTTTAAATTACGTTTTATTTTATTTATTTTTAAACTAAAAGATATATCAGATATTCAAAAGATCATTTTACCGGAGAGAAAATTTAACTCATCTGAAAATTATAGAAGTAAATAAATATGTAAATAGAAGGTAATAAATTTTATATTCTATTACCATGTTTTCAAAACATCTTTTAATGAACTTATATTTAAGAAATTTGACATGATAAAGTTAAAAATAATATACAAAGTGAACGAAAAGTAACTTAAACTATTATTATGTACATTTCTGATGAGCTTAAAAAAGAAATACACCTACGTGTTTAATAAGAATATATTTTTAAATAGTTTTTCGTACTAAATTAAATTTAAAATAAAATCGTTAAAATAACATTGTGCTATTTTTATTAGCCATTAGCCATCCATTTGTTATTTTTGAGCAATGGTGCATCCGATATATTTCCAACTGACTTGCATTGCTGACTTGATATATTTCATAAACAAAATATAAACGTTTACTGACATACCTACACCATGAAAGCACGTTCGTCTTACAACGTCCCAAGTACCTTAGAAGCAAGCACGCTTGGCCGATGTTTTCAAAATTTGTGCGTACCCTTTTTACACTTACACCATAACAGCCAGCGCAAATTTTGAAACGTCGACCGGGAGCGCTCTTTTTACACCTGCACCATAAGTGTCAGCTACGCTCGTTCCAACAACGGCCTTACTAATAGAAGTAGAAGCGAGCGAAGCGAGCGCGCCCAGCCGACGTTTAGAAATTCACGCGCGCGAATTTCGAAACGTCGGCCGGGCGCGCCCTTTTTAAACCTATACCATAAGAAGAATCAGCTACGCTTGTCTCAATAACGGCCTAAGTACTAGAGAAAGAAGGCAGCGCCCCTGGCCGACGTTTCGAACGTCTGCCGAGCGCACCATTTTTACACCTACACCATAAGAGTCAGCTACGCTTGTCCCAACAACGGCCTCACTACTAGAGTAGGGAGCGAGCGAAGCGAGCGCGCTCGGCCGACGTTTCGAATTTGCCATTTTTATATATAAAATCAGTTCTGTAAATCAATTTTTAAGTTTTCTAAATATTATTTTGTTTGTAAACAAATTACTTACTGTTTAGAGGTTAAGTGGAGTGGCTTAGCTAGCCTTCGCCTCTATACAAGGTGATTCAAAATTTTAAGGGCGTATGTACCAGCCAAAAATAAGAATTTTTTTTATATAAACATATGTATTTACTTGCTTTGTTTTCTAGTTACAGGGTGTCACAGTTTTTTAAAAAAAATCGGTTTTTTATCAATTAGGTACTCGTTTTTTCAAACACATTTATTTATTACTGAATTTATTCCAGTTAACTGTTCCACACTGTATGTATAATATTTATAAGAAAATTTTTATATTTTTATTCGCTACGCCTATGATGTACGCTCTTTACAGCAGATGTCTATTTGGCCAGCGGGGGCGGCCATGAAGATGTCGTTTCACTGATGATCAATCTCAACAGGTTTGTCAACTTTTATGAGTTAACATACCAATGGAGAATGGAGAAGTGTTCTTTGGATACGTACAACTGGGTGTTAATTCAATAATCATAGTTTGTAGCTTGCACATACTTTCTTTGATATGCGGCAATTTGGTTATTTCCTTGATTACTTTTAACGGAACTATTTTTGGAAGGTATTTAACGCAATCATTATTTTAGTTGCATTCTGTACAAGACAAGTGGGCGTAATTCTATTAACTGATAATTAACCTGATGGGTATTTAAGTAGGTAATCATTTGAACATTGAATATTTAATAATTAGTTTAACTTTCTACTTATATTACTTTTGGACAGTATCAATGAGTTTTAATTAATAAATGTTATTAATTTATCAATTTATTATATATCAGGCAATGGCGGATGGTGCATAAGTGCTGTAGAGTTGCAGAACTGCCAAATTATCTTATCAATTCTCGTATATATACTTTGTAGATTTTAGTAGATTATTGTCGTTTATGAAAAACATAAAAATGTACTTTTTTCGTATCTTCTTCAACACCTCTAATCGAGACTTTTAATAAAAATACTCGATTCTTGCCATGTACGATTTTTTGAGGAATATTAATTATTTGCCTGCAATACGTATACAAAAACATTTATTGTTGGTTTCCATAGTTTCATCTAAATAAACATATTGTCAAGTTTTAACACGTAATCTCTTGTTAACGATTGAAAGTGTTCTATCTAACTCAATAATTAAAAAAACAAATGCGTGGTTTATTAATATGGCTGTACAATATACCAATGCAGAATATACTGATATGTTACTGACATTAGAATTTTGTGAAAGAAATGCTCGAGAGAGTGTCAGGGTGTACTCTGAAAGGTTTCCAAATCGTCGTGTACCTAGCCACCCAACTTTTGCTACTGTTGAGAGACGTCTTCGGGAGACCGGTTCCTTTGCTCCCAACACTGTTGATAATGGAAGAGAACGTTTTGTAAGGATTCCTGAAGTTGAAGAAGACATTTTAGAACGTGTTGAAGAAGATCCAGAATTAAGTACCAGACGAATTGGAAGGGAACTAGGAGTAAGTAAAGATGTCGTTCATAAAGTGCTTAGAGAACAATTGTTATATCCATACCATAAGAAGCCAGTACAAGAATTATTAGTCCATGATCCTTAAATTCATTTGGGTTTTTGTCCATTTGTTAATATGCAAAGAGAAAGAGATCCAAACTTTGTCAAGAAGGTTCTCTTTACCGATGAAGCGGGTTTTACAAGAATAGGTATAACTAATACCCATAATGAACATGTTTATGCCGTTGAAAATCCGTATGCAATAAAGGTAAACCATTTTCAGCACGAAATCAAAATTAATGTGTGGGCTGGAATAATTGGTAATTTCATTGTTGGTCCTGTCATACTTCCACGAAGATTAACTGGTGAAAATTATTTGGGTTATCTACAAAATACGTTGCCAAAATTGTTAGAAGATTTACCTCTCTAACTTCGGAGAGATATGTGGTTTATGCAAGATGGAGCTCCACCACATTTTTCTTTAAACGTTAGAAACCACTTGAATGAACAATATCCACACAAATGGATAGGCAGAGGTAATGACGCACCTGTAAACTGGTCACCACGTTCCCCAGAGCTAACACCGATGGATTACTTTTTATGGGGACATCTGAAATCCACAGTTCACAGGGAACCTGTAGAAAATGAGGAACAACTCTGGCAACGTATTCAAGATGCAATAAACAATCTTAGAGGTGATGAAGAAGTTATAGAAAGGATACATTTTAATTTTCTTCGACATATAAATCTTTGTATGCGTGAAAATGGTGAACATTTTGAACAATTTTTGTAAAATCTCTATTTTGATTATGTTGTAAATAAATATTTTTGTGAAACCTATACACTCTACATTATTAAAACAGAAATTTAGCGAAAACCATGAGAGTAATCGAGTCTTATCAAGAGTATATTTTTTAAAGTAAATGAGTTGCGCAATCTAAATTTCATACTCAAACTCCTTTTCTTCCATTGGCGTAGAATTTTTAAAGGTGCAATTATTTAAAAAATCAAGTTTTACGCCTATGTATTATTATCGTACAAAATTTTAATACCATATTTTTTTCCACATAAAACTCTACCAATATTCCAAATTTCAGCAAAATCGCATATACCGTTTTAAATTTATATGGCAAAAACGATTTAAAAATTGTAACTTCAAGGCCCTCTGGAGCCCAAACGAAGCAACTTTGTACAGAGGTAATTTTACTTAAATCGACTTATTTTGGTCTAAGGAATATGTGGTATGTTTTTGTAAAGACCTTTTACAGACACCCTGTGTATACTCTCACCAGATATATGTTCGTCTAACCACGTTTCTGTAATGCCTATGACTACAAGGTTTTCGTCATGAATTAATACGACAAATGCATCAAATTTTGGAAAATTAGAAGCTAATTATAGTAATTTGTTAAGCATAGCGAATTCTAGTTTTTAATTAATCTATTTCACAAAGATAATAACTACAAAGAGTGCTATTTGCAATATGATTAGTACAGACGTTTATTTTATATTTGATATTTATGATTTTACAATTTGTGCAACAAATATATTATAATGAAATTCTCCCTAATTCACCCCATTACAAGTGAGAAAAAGTCTGAAAACCCCACCCACTAGCATAAACCTTACCCACCATTTTTAAGAGTAAACTTCATCAATACTCTCTCAATTCTTTAGCAATCATCTATGCTTGAAATTAACTAAATTAAATCATTGCCCATCAAATAAAATAATTTGGCTTAAACGTGAATTATTGAAATTAAATAGTCCTGCAATATTTGTTGATGGTGTAATATAAAAATCTCAAGAGATCACTGACACAAAAACTTGATAATCATTTGGAGATATAAAAAAGAGTTGCTTCTATATTTTAACCCTGTCAGAATCCGTAATCAATTTGTCAAACGAAAGACATTAAAAACAACAGGAGTATCTCGACAGGGATATAACGACCGCAACAAAGAGTCACAAGACGGCTTTTGTAAAAATATTACACGTTGAAAGAAGCACAAAGCACAATAAAAGATAATAATTTAGATAAGAGTATAAAAAAGTATGTTGACCAGTATAGTTACGTTACATCTTGCGTTACGACCGCGTAAAATATTTATTATAATTGGCGAGAGGGCAATCAACGTGTCTGGACTTTTGGGGTATTTTGATGGAATTCTGGTTCAGCTGCTCATTTCTCCAGTGGCGGACAAAGTTTTTATTAAGGAAGCTCAAACAATTTAATTTTGAATATTTGGAAAACAGAAATTATAAGTAATACAAGTAAAAATGTGACAATCAACGCTAGCACGTGAAGTTTCGCCTTCGTGTGGATCTACTGAAACTAGAGATTGGTTTTTAAATGTATTGTTTGTTATTCTATTTTAAATATATTGAAGAAAATAATAATTAAAATACCGTAAAGTGAGGTTACTTTGCCAGTAGGAGCAACTTTGCTTAAAAAACTGAGAAAACATATGAAGAAATGAACAATTACTTTGATTATTTAGAAAAAAATGTGGCCGGAATTCCACCTGGTTCTATCATTAACTACGATGAGACCAATTTGACATACTATCCTGGATCGTCAAAATGTATTTTTAGAAAAGGGATTAAATACCCTGAACGCATTATGAACAAAGTCCTAAATATCCGTCATGTTTGCTGTCGCTGCAGATAGAACTTTGTTTGCCCCATATGTTGTGTATAAGGTGGAGAGATTATTTGATTCGGGGGGCCGTTGCACTCGTTATAATAGAACTAAATCTGAGCGGTTTGATCAGTACGCATTTGAAGACTGGTTTACACAAATGGTTATACCATGGGCCAAAAAAATTGATGGACCACAACTCTAATCGGAGATAATCTATCGAGTCATTTAAATATAACAATCATTAGAGAGTGTCAAAAAAAACAATATTAGATTTATCTTTCTACCCTCAAATTCAACTCATTTGACATAAGCTTTGGATGTGAGCTTCTTTAAGCCCTTGAAGGTAGTTTGGCGCCGTATAATAACAACCTACAAAACCAAAAATCCACGAGACAGTACAGTAAACAAAAGCACTTTTCCTCATTTATTAAAAAAGCTCATTGAAGAAATAAAATTAAAAGACGAACAAATCATTCAAAATGGATTTAGAGCAACGGGAATATACCCTTGTAACAGAGAGAAGGTTCTTTATAGAATGCTTAATAAAAGATTAACACCTTGTTGGATTTCCTTAAGGAAAGTAGAGCTCCTTCAAAAGCAAGCACCCCAAAGAGAAAGAAGATGATAAGAATTGAACCTGTTAAATCTGTTGCAAGTAAGGATTTTACAAGTATTCCCAAAGAAAAGAAACATGATAAAGTAAATAAAGAAACTGAAGAATATGACTAGATCCTTGAAAGTGAATCTAAGGAAAATTTAGAATTAGATGAAGTCGAGAATTTTCAAAAGACTGATAACAGCAATGACGATTTTCAAGCCCATTGCTCCCGTGATATTGTAACAAGCAAAATTAGAGTTAAAAATTCCGATTTTCTACTTTTAGGGAAAAAACAATACAAGCATTTTGTTGTACAAGTTATTGACAAAGAAAATGACTGCTTTAATGTAAAGTTTTTAAGATTAAAATCACAAAACAATTTTTGTTTTCCTAATATCGATGACACAGGCCTTATTCTTGAACACGATATTGTGACTATTTTAGAATCGCCAAAACTTCAAGACAAATTTTTGCATTCGAAAATTTTGATTTTTTCAAATATAACTTGTTTTAGTTTTTTGTTCCATAAAAATTTAAATGTTTATTTTGAATCATTTATTAAGTTTCTTTTGTGACTTACTACCGATTAGAATAGTTAAAAAATATGTAAGGTAACCCCACATTACGGTAATACGTAATACTCGCCAAAGAAATTTATTATTTTTTAGCAAAAAGTTACTTAAAAACTGTAAAGTGAATACTGTACAACAAAAATTATTGAAATCTGCATTCATAAAGGTTGGTAAAGAAGGCCGAGTATGGAGTAGCCCCGGAAACATTTTTCTGAAGTTTCTAAATGAAGATAATGTTCATAAAATAGAATCATTGGATAGCGTAAATAAACTTAAAAAATTAACTATAAAAAAGAAACATAAACTGTATCCTTAAAATGTATTGTATCCCTAAATAATGTACATTGGACTATTTCTAATTTACATATTATAATTATAATAATTGATAAAAAATTTAAATTTTATTTTACATTTAATGAGACAGGGCACGTGCAATTGGCACACGCCCATTCTAGAGCATTTGTGGTATTTAGTTTTTGCTTGCTGCTACCTTTTTTTATTTTTATTTTGTATTTTCACTATCCTAATCACACTCTACTATCTTGTTCAGTTGTATTTTTGTAAACATTTTGGTTTTAATAATAATTATTGATTATTGCATTTTGATTTCTTTTACTGCTTATTTTTAATCTTTTTATTCACTAGCATTTTAAATAAGTAATCAATTAAATGAATCAGTTTATCAGAGACTTTAATAACCTCCCTATTGTCACGAAATAATGCGACAATATTATAGAATTAAATAAAAACTTTAGTTATTATAATGAAAAAAGTTTTAAAATTTTGCACAAAAACATTACGAGATTTATTTGCATCAAATAACTATAGACTTTGAAATTATTGTCTTAAAGTCCTGGATATAAACTGCCTTAGAATTAATAATTAGACTGTGATTTATAGTGGGGAATCTTTCAATAAAAATGACAGAATGATGGTATACCTACGTTAAAAAAGACTTTGAGTATACATATAGAACTCTAGATATTGCATATTGTAAGGTGGTAGAGGTAAAGGTTGAAGCTGATAGGAATATTAATATACAAGTCTCCTGCTGGCGATATAGAGACTTTCATGGATTCCTGGCTCTTATATCTGGAACAAACTAAAAACTTTTTAGTACAATTACAACCTTATAATTAAAATGAAAAACACAACAAAATACCTCGGTACCAAGGTAAGAAGATTCATTTTTAAATTTTATGAATTGAGGAAATTTATGACTAGGAGCTTACTAATTATTATTTACAATTCGCTGGTTGAATATGTAATTCAAAATCGTATAATTAAAATTGTCTACAAAAAACCAGCATTATATCCCACTTTTCTTTTATATAATAAAAAAGTGCCTTGTATAAGACCATTATATTATCTGTCTTGCTGTACCTTTATTTATGGAAAGCCTGAATTGAGATACACTACAAATTATTTGCAATAAATATCAAAAGCATACATTTTTAAATAATTTGACATTTAAGGCCCATTCACACATCACAGTTGACATCTTGATACTTGACTGGCACAGCCAAGCATTATTCTGCTTTTTGCCAAATAAAATAGCTGGTTAATTATTCTATGGGGTTACGACAGAGAACCAGTAAATTTGATGAAGGCGAAATAGTACGCTTAAGTTAGCACTATATACCATAAAAAAGTCATTTTTAAGAAACTGCTTATATATTTTTCATAAATTGGCAGGCTTGGCGATTAATTTCGAATACAAATAGCCTTCAAAATGGCTATGGTTGCAAGTATGAAGGTCGCAACCCACCTTAGAAATTTCACCTTTACTATCAACAGCTGTTGTTTGACAGGTTATTAGAGAATGTTTGCAATTTATGGAATGTAAAGAATTATAGGAATTTTGTCGTTAGAAATAATTTTAATTGCATCGGAAGGTTATTATACAATTTTTTGGCATTGTAGGTAATGGAATGTTTTAATAGGTCAGAAGTGGGCATTGTTAAATAAACATCAGTCTCTAAATTTCTTGTAGGATATCTACGAGTCGGTCTTTCGGATAAATTTTGAATGTGCTTGCGACGGATTCGAAAATAAATAGAGCAGGAAGGGTTAGAATTTTGAAATTTTTGAAGTAATTTTCGCAATGTGTCCTACTACTTAAACCAAATACATAGCGGATTGCTCTTTTTTGCAGTTTAAAAATAGATTCGAAAAGGTATAAGCTACAAGAACCCCAGAAAGGTAAACCATAGCGAAGGTGAGATTCGAATAAGGAAAAGTAGGTTATTAATGCAGTAGAAGGAGTCAGCTCTTTAGAAACCGATTTAATGGCAAAACATGCGGAGGATAATTTTTTTGCTAAGGTATCTATATGGGCAGACCATTTTAAAAAATCGTCTATATAAAGACCTAAAAACTTGATTGAAGTCACCGTTTGGATCAGATTATTGTTTAAAGTTATAGGTTGTAAAGTACCTCTGTAAGACAATGCTATAGTTTTACTGGTGTTGAAACAAAGTCCATTCGAATCAGACCAGGACTTAATAGTCACTAGATCTTCACTTATGATAGATTGTAATGTCTGCATGTTAGAATTATTCCAGGTTACACTGGTGTCATCAGCAAATAAAGTAATTCTACCACTTATTCTTAAGTCTGTGATGTCGTTGATGAATAATAAAAACAAAATTGGACCTAATACTGATCCTTGAGGTACTCCACTGCTTATTGCTAGATTTGTAGAATCCTCACCATTCGCCCGCACCTGTTGATTTCTATTTTCTAGGTAAGTTTTAAACCATTGTAAAGGAGAACCCCGTATGCCATAAATTTTTAACTTATTAATTAAAATATCATGATTTACACAATCGAAGGCCTTTGCGAAGTCACAAAATACTGAAGCGGTGAAAAGTTTATCATTAAGTGATGTGTATATTTCATTAAGAACGGAAAACATTGCGTCGCTAGTGCATTTTTTAGGTAGAAAGCCATACTGATGAGCTGTGAGGATGTTATGCTTGAAAAGAAAGGGCAAAAGACGGTTTTTCATTAGGCGTTCTACTATCTTCGATAAGGTAGGCAATAACGCGATAGGTCTATAGTTGCAGGTTTTGGTTTTGTCGCCACCTTTATGAAGTGGGATTATTATAGCTGTTTTTAGACAGTTAGTAAAGAGACCAATTTCAAAGGATTCATTAATCAGTGAAGTTAAAATGTTGATTACTACATCCGGTATATTTAGAAATATTTTGGTGGACAGGCCATCAATTCCACAGGAAAATTTATTTTGGATGTTGTTTATGGTTTGCACTAGTTCATGCTTGTCTACTGGTCTTAGGAAGAAACTTTCAGTGATCCTTTTAGTAGGTAGGAGGAAGGAGAGAGCATCCTGACTCGGAGCTATGTTAGATTTGATATTTTTACTTACATTTACGAAATAATTGTTTAGTTCATCTGGGCTAGGATATACACTGTTTGAAGAACGGGTTCTATTCCTTAAGTCATTTATTATAGACCAGGTTTCTTTGGAGGAGTTTTTAGCTCTTGCGATGCGATTTTTGTAATAGTTTTTCTTAGCAGATTTGGTGATTTTCCGATACAATATTCTGTAGTTGTTGATATAGTTTAATATTAGGGGATTATCTGTGTACTTTTTAATATACATGAGTGACCTCATATTTTTAGATGATGTTCTTATTCCTTTAGTTGTCCAAGATTTATGACATTTAGTTTAAATGGGGCGAAGGGGGAAAGCTGTATTGAAACACATAATTATTTTATTTAAGAAGTCTAAAAATTTCGAGTCAATATCTTCAGAAAGACCATTCCAATCAGTAGTTAGACATAAATTATAGAAATTTTTGAAATTATGCTTAGAGAAAATTCTACCTAGCTGACGGACTTTTTTTGGAGCTGTACGGGGTATCAAAAATTTGGCAAATACTGCTTCGTGGTCTGAGAGACCTGAGCTAATTACTTGATGCTCTACATCAACGGGTTTAAAATCAGAGACTACGTAATCTATAATTGTAGATGTTGTTTCTGTGATTCTAGTTGGAGAATTTACGTGCATAGTGAGACTGAATGATTCAAAAATATTGATCAAAGACTTTTGAGTAGCACATACATTAGCAAAGTCAATATTAAAATCGCCGCATAAAATTTTCTTACTTTTTATAGGCAATGCGTCAAGTAGATTAAGAAGATTCTCTAGAAAGAGATGAACATTTGATTTAGGTGTTCTATAAATACAAATAATAAACAAATCAATGTTTTTGTTGTTTACAATGGAGTTATTGTGCCGGCATACATACACACAGACGACCAGACGAAATTTTTTTTTGCATTTTCGTACTCAGAATGATCGGAAACATGAAAAAAAAATGTTTCGCCTGCACGAATGCAATACTGAGGCCCCATAGGAAGGGCCTCAGTAATATTTAAGATATCTATAAAAAAATCCAATTTTTTTTTTAAATTAACGCTCTGTATATCGGACACGAAGCAACTCCGGACATGTATTCATAGGAACTTTTTCTCCTAAAATAAATTTTGTACCATAGTATAATTTTTTTGCGTAGCAAGCCACTATGTCTGTAGGACGCACATATAAGGTATTTCTATCAAATTTTTTAGTTTTTCTTATTTTATGTATTATTTTATTAATTTTTAATACCTATCTCAATTTGTCTGTAAATTAAAAGTTTAAATATATATTCAGAAAATTGACGGGCATATTTATAATATAAATATTTACTCATCACTTTCTAGTTTTTATAGAATTCTAAACTCATTACGTTTCAGATGAAATACATTGTATCTCGTGGTTTCTTGGAGTAATAAATGTGCATTTGAATTATTTTAGTGGTTACCGTGAAATATGGAAACATTAACTCAACTAGATACGTACAATAAATTAATTCGCTAGATTTCACATGAGCACTTGCCAGAAAGTTGTAGGAGTATGAATTACTTCATGTGTCCAATTCCTGTCTTCAGGAATAACCAACATGACAACCTATTAGTAACAAACTTATAAATTATCTTTCAGCAACGAGTTCTTAAACTAGAAAATTATATTATATATTACTTCTATTAATATTTTATTAGAAATATGCAATGTAAATTTAAAAAATATATATTAGTTTAATTTTTAATTACGAAATTTAGTAAATTTTCTCTTTTTAACCTTATCAAAAGCACTTATTAATAGTTAAATACATAATGTTTTTTTTTAAAACTCTCATAGATACCGGAAGTATATAAAACTATCTTAGTTATGGTTTTGTTAAAAAAAAAAATTAAAATTTGTCCTAGCTCGTACCATGGCTACGTCATTTTTTGCAAATATCAAAGCATTTTTTTAGTCACTCTAGAGATTCAGAACTATTCCTACTCATAATCAACAATCTCAATACTACCAGATCTGTGCACAGATATCATCGTTGGATATGACATTATGAAGCAACATTCAAGAGTAGATGTTATTGTTGGAGGATCAAGACTATCTATGAGAATTAGTTATCTATCAACGACAAAAATAAAAACTCCATCCTTATTTGTAAACTTTACACCAGATTGTAACGAAAATACAATGAAGAAGATAAGTCTTTCATTAAGGATGAAGTAGAAAAGTTAATAAGAGAAGCTATTATCAAAGTTAGTACGACACCTTAGCGAGCACAAGTAGTAGTTATGTAACGTGCATTTTTAGCTGCTCAAAGTACTAGAGAAAAATTCGACTCACCCCGTTAAAATATACAAAAAAGAGGTAAAGCATATTAACAATATTTACTCAATTCATTTGATGAATCAAACTCTAAAAGTAATAAAATTGGAAATATTTTCTCAATCCACTTATCAACATTTAAATTTATAAACGGTAGAAACAATATAATCAAAAATACTCAATTCATTTTTAAACAGTTAAATTTATAGTCAATAGAAATGGTGTAATTGAGAATATCCTCTCAATTCATTTGCCAATAGTTGGAGAAATAATGAATAATATAATAAGAAGGTTTATTTATACCTATCCGAGACGTCTTGTTAAAATTAAGGTATATTGTTTTGAGTACTCAAAATAATATTTACAAACTGGTTGTGAATAAAAGAAACAAGTATTCTTAAAACTAAATCATACAGAAAATAAAGAAACACCCGTTTCAAAATATAAGTAAAGTGTCTAAATAGACATTGCGAACATATTGTTAAATAATAAATACCAAAATATAATCCTAGGTCTAACAGCGGCACTAAAAAGAGCCCTCTGTTAGTCTACACACTGCACACCGAAGCTCATCATGTTACAGGACTGCTTGGGGCATGGGACCATCGTAAGAACATTTGAAATAAAAAGGAAATCTCTGCTTCGCAGGGTAAATAAAACGGACCAACATATTGGCAAAACCATAGAAAAATAAAAAGAGAAGGTTTGAATAAATGGCGGGATTTGTTTCCTTGTTGGTAGTTGAACCGTAAGCGCTTAGCGCGCTGCTATCACTAAATTCAAACCCGTTTACACCCATAAAAAAATATGTTTTCAAAAATAATGACAAAGAAATCAATAAGTTTACTGATTTACCCCTTTAAATTTCACGTTGCTATAATGTGTGATCAAATACAGGGATAATCATTAATAAATTTAAAGTTAAAGCTAAATTTAAATATTATTAGGTGGTGTAAATCTGGCTTTGAAAATAAATTAGGTTATGTTGCTATAAATAATAATAAATATGTCAGCCTGATATTATTTTCATTTTCAAATCAGGTGATATTTTTTTCAAATGTAGGTGAGTAAATTGTATTAAGTGTAAGTTAGATTTAACTAATTTAACTATAGGCAGGTTCTTAAGAAAATCGTTAACTTCTGATTCATTTAAATTTTAATTGCAGAAGTACCTAAGTATTTTTCTCACAAAACTAACAAGAAAGTTTTTTTTTCCTGCTATTATTACTCTAGAGATAACTGGATCCACATTTTAAACATTTGCGGTCAAAAAAATGAAAGGAGTTGTGAGCGAAATGTGTGAAGCCAATTTACAAACAAATATTGTAGAACCCGAGATAGAACCTGATCTTAGTTTTACTCATAAAGACCATGATGAAAAAAGGCGAATGATTTGTGCTCAAAAAGTTATTGTTCAATTTTTGCGTGATATTCATTATTATATTTATCAAATAATACCCAAATATGTTCAAAAACTTATATGCTATTTAGGTCAACTTGTTAATTTTTGCATAGTTCACCTATTAAGATCATAAATCAGATGTTTTCTATTATTATTATTGAAATTTTAATACCTTATATTGCAAGAAAAATGTAAGAATTTAAAAAGGTTATGACTCGTGTTTATTTTTAATTTTAAGATACACACTGCACCTTTATTTTTGTTTTGTTTTAGATATTCCCGGGTATGGAGATTTTTGGAATGTGCATAAATGTGTTTCTTAATTAGGGTGAGTTTTAAAGCCCACCTGTATTGAAGCTGGAGGCTTATTGTAACCGAAATAGGCATTACAACTATTCTAGATTGAAATAGATGGAAAACGCCTTAAAGGGACAATAAGTATAAGAATATTAGAATTAGAATGATTTGTCCTTGGATTAATAAGGGATATTTAAAACATTAAAACAATTGTGTTTATAAATTAACTAGGTACTTTGACTTTTTATAAAAACTATATCCGGTTTTTTTAATAATAAAAACATTGTCATGTGCTATGCTGGTTATCATATTATATTTTTATTTTTCAGTAATTTAGTGTGTGATATAGTGCTTGTTATGTTCAAAATATGCAGTTAGAAGATAATGAGACACATGTAATTACATGGTAATTCTAAATAAATTAAACTTGTTAAAAATGTGTTTTATTTTTCAACTAATTTTATTTTTCAGTTAAAACAAGTGACATTTTCCATTTTTCAACATTTACCTACAACAAAAATTCACTAAACTTATTGTTTGTTTAGTAGTTGTAAGTAAAAGTTGTCAAATAGGAAAATGTTACTTTAAATTGCTTCAAATATCTAAATTATCAAGCCCGCCAATTTTTAAATCGCTTTAATTAGTAGTGTTCTACTTTATCGACTGAAACTGACAGGTGTAGTTCAACCGTAAGCGCTTAGCGCGCTACTGTCGAGGTCAAGCAAACTTGTTACCAACTATTTACATGGAATCCGACCCCCGTGGGCAAAACAGAATTCCATTCTGTAGCTTTTTGTGAAGAACCACCTGTGGCTCTCTTGTTCATCCACGGGAAGAACCCTATATATATTAAAATATAAGTGTTTTCCCAGACAAAGAAAATGCAGGAGCAGCAAAGAAAATGACTTACCTCTTTTGAGGGTTTTCTCTGCTATCGGGATCCAGCAACACGTGCAAGAAAGTCTCACCTCAGATTTTGGTCAAAAACCAGGTTTATCCAAAATAAAAGTAACATAAACATTGGCACGGGGGCCCTTGGATAAAACAAAAAGCTCGAAAACTAATTATTACTCAACACTAACACAATGCGAAGGTAAATCCCAACGGCCATCATCTTCCAAAAATCAAATCGGAAAGGGCCGAAAAAAACAAGTTATTTTTTTTAAAGTTACAGTTCGATCATATAACTGACAAATTTCTAACGAAAAATGTTGCCCTATTAAGACCAAAAAGAACTACTGTTTGACCAGTTTCTCGTGTCTCATATTTATGGCCAAATATAATTAAAGAAAATAATTATTATACAAAATAAAAGAAATGGAATGACTAAATATTAACATATAACCCTTACTCTATTCCTATGGTTATTTACAAAATTATGATGTGCCTTTAGACAGTAGCTATTTGTGAATTGTACTAGACTGGCAACACTGGTTTGGCAACCTTGTTTGTGAGCGGCGCGCCAATTAATAGAGTAGAGTCGCCTAATGTGGAATAGCATTTTATTTTAATTAAAAAAAAATGATAAACTTCAATTTTGTTTTTAGATATTTTGTATAGATATAGGTAAGGGTGTTAGGGATATATAGTTCATGTCACAAAAATATAAATCTCCCAAAAAAATCATAAAAAAAAATAAGAATATAAAATGAGCCTTTTTTAGATCTTCAAAAATGGGTTCCTAATGTGGAATACCTATGTTCCAAGCGAAAAATAGCATTCGTTATAAAATGTTGATTGAAAAAACTTTGTTTTTTGAAAAAGAAGTTTTTTTAAACAATAAAGATACAAATATATTAGCACAAAGAATTAAAAAAAAATTTAAACTAACGGCAAAAGTCGCAAACGTAGGGTTCTTTTTCGGGTCCTGCACACTCTTCATGTGCCCAACAGTTACATAGCATGCACATTACCCAAATTTCTTCTTGATTATTATCTGAAAACTTATCTTCACAAAAAATGCAATGTGCATCTTGGTTAGGATTATTTTCCTGTTTTGCAAAATCTTCTTCGTCATCTGAAGAATTCTGCATGGAAATGCTCGATGCATCAGATTCAGCACTTGATGAAGACACATCTCTCTTTTGACGTTTAATTAGTGTTTTCTTCGTATTACGTCTACCTTCTTGAGATGAACTACAAGATGGATTTTCGGAAAATACATTTTTTTTTACTATGTCCTTTTTTTGAGTCGCTGCGTTTGTGTCTTTCATTTGAACCGATTTCTCTAAGTCTTCCTTATTTGGCGTAGTAGTTATTATTTTGGCTTTTCCGGGTTTTCGGCCTCTAGTGACTACTTTTCTCTTTACGGTCGGTATTGGTGAAATATCTTCTGGACCAACAGCTTCTACACTTGGATTTCGGTTTTCCTTTTCTTCTTCTGCGGCAATCATTCTTGGCTGTGGGGTGGGATTATTGGCTATTGGACCAACATTACAAACCTCTTGTTCAACGGTTAGAAAGTCCACTTCGCTGGAAATTTTTCTCCTGGTAGGATAAATTCCTGTAGTTGCGAACCCTTTGACGGCTCCCGATTGCGTCTTTAAATAGGCTTGCCCAAACAGTTCGCAAACATCAAAGTGGGATATTGGACGTTGATTATTCCTTAAAAAAATCCTTATTTCCTCATTGTAAAATGCTTTTAATGTTCCCATTACAGTTTTATCTAGAGGCTGCATTTTGTGGGAGGTGTGTGGCGGCAAGGAAAGAATTGTTACAAAATTTTCTTTAGCCTTTATTATAACATCAAGGTTTCTTGTATGTGTGTTGTGTCCGTCTAAAAGTAAAAGAATAGGGTTGCTTTTAGATGGATGAACATATTCGATAAAGTGCTCGAACCAAGCTGTGAATAGATCCATTTGTATCCACCCGGATGGATGAAATTTAAATAAAGTTCCAGGTGGAGCACCCTTTTTGAGTTGTTCATTGCAATTCTTACGAGGGAATATAATCATTGGTGGAACATATGTTCCATCTGCGCTCATACACATGGAAATGGTTATTAGAGATCCCCGTTCTGTGGAAGTAATAGCTCCAATTTGACGTTCGCCTTTCATTGCAAAAATTTGGGGGCATTTAGATTGGACGATACATATGCCACATTCATCCACGTTGAAAATCTGCCTAGGAGCAAAATTCTTTTCTTCCATGACGTGTTCAAGCAAGTCAAAGAACTCGTTCACAGTTTGTTTATTAAATCCGGCAGCCCTTACAACCGATGATGTTCCTGTTGGTCTTCTTATGCTAATTTTATCTTTGTGTCTTTTCAGAAATCCTTTGAGCCATTTTTTTCCTGCAGATTCCTGAAGCACTAAAAACTTATTCGGAATATTATTACGTCTCGCTAATTGAAATGCAAGAGAACGTAGATCTCTCCTAGTCAATCCAAAAAAGTTTCTTTCCATCTTAAGAATGTAGTCCACCAGCTTGGTTTCCAATTCTTTCGATAAAATAGGGTTTCTTCCTAAGGTTTCCTTCTTGATATCGATAATATTTTTGTCGATTTTACAATGTCTAAATAATGTGGCACGGGGAACTTTGTAGTGTTTGGCAGCTCTTAAATATCCCATTGTATGAGTTCGTACTGCTTCTACTGCATTTTACATATCTTCTTCCTTCCATTTGTGCTCTTTAATGTTCTTTTTTGGCATTTTTTCTGAAAAAATGCAAATATGCTTAATTTTAGTTATATTTTCCTATTGTGGAATATTCCACTTTAGGGCACCTCTCCTATTCCACTTAAGGAGACTTTTATTATTTTATTTCATATCAACATAATCGAAACTAAAATGGTTATTTGCATTAAATATTAAGCATATTATAAAACTACAAACTATGTACTCTAACTCCACAAAATATCTTACCTTTAATATTAATACCAACGGAGATAACACACCTTTTATTTATTGGTACAAAAATGTCTACTGGGCTTGAAACTATATTTGCTTCGCTCCCGTCGAACCACTGACGCTATCCATATCAAAGTCTTCCACGTACGAAAACATTTTAGGTGGGGCGTTTGATGCACTGGCTTGTAAGTAGATGGCGCCTATAGATCATTGTATAACAGCGTATTCCACTTTAGGAACCTATTCCACATTAGGCAACTTTACTCTATGTTTTTTGACAATTTGAAGGATTTGTTGGCGTGTTGTCTTCTCTTTTTAGCTATATGCATTCGGCATATCGTCTCACTCGTGTTAGGCTCACTCATCATAATGCGTCACAGACATAGTATACTTAAGTATACTGTGACACAGATACGCGATCAGTCAGAGGATAATGATGTACAAAAAAATATAGATTAACACTTATGAAAATAAAAAAATTAAAATTAAATTTATATTTTTATGTTATTTATGTAATATTAAAATAATGTGTTTTTATGAAATTTAACTGGGTATTCACTGCACAAATGAACCAATGAAGAAGCCGCCCCTGTATATACCGAGTGTTCGAAATTAAAGCTTTTTATAAAAAAAACCGTTTCAGACGAAAGTTTTATAGTTTTGTAGGGAAAAACTTTTGGCTAAAATCGTTTTTTATAGCTAACCATAATATGGCCAACTTTTTTTTGCGCATCAACATTTTCAAGTAGCTGTTACTCAAAAAGTAAAAGTCCAATAAAAAAAATATTTCCATCAAAAGTTTCTTATTTTTTTATGTACTTTAAGAATATGTAAGAAAAAAATGGGATTCTCATTTAAAAAAAACAAAGTTCACCTCGATATGGCCATATTATGGTCAGTTATAAAAAAATGTTTCCCCCAAAAAACTATAAAACTTTTGTCTGAAACTTTTTTTTCTAAAATGCATATTTTCGGCGGTATTTAACTGTAACACTTTAATTTGAACACCCGGTATATCGCATTTTAGTATTACACTGTAATTTCAATGAGTCGAATTAAAAGAAAATTTAATTTAGGTTCTTATGGAAACTAATTTTAATAATCCCTGGCCCAATCTTTAATGTTAATTAAATTAAAACTAAAAGTCAAATGAACAATTTAATCCTGTACAATCAAACGAGTTGCAAAAGTCTGCAATAATAAATAACTATAAAACAGACAAACCAATCTCCAGAAAATAATGTAATTAAAAAATAAATATGGATTTAAATGCATAAGATGAGAAAATAAACAAAATCACTGACTTTTATGTTTCTTTGATAAAATTTATTAATATTGTATAAAGAATATTCAAAGAGTTGCCGCTATTGCTGTGGGAGGAGTTTATTAATAATTCTATTTATATGTATCGTAAGAGATTTCGAAAATTTATGAACCATTAGATTTAAGATAGTATTGTCATTGCTTCTAGATACTATTAAGCTTGGAACGTTTGACGACTGTGTTTAATTTTTTTAGGTCAACTTAAAATCACAAAAGAATCTAGTGATTAAAATACAATGTTTTGTGATTATTAGACCTAGGAATATATACACCCAAAAAGTAGTTATATATGCCGCAAAATATTTCAATATATGCGTAAAAAATTGAAAAATATGCAGAGCACATGCAATAATTACTCTTATTTGATCGAAATAGTTTATTAATATTTATTATTTGTTTAATTTACAATACCTACATTATTATAAAACGAATGAACAATTAGTTGTTTTTCTATATTATCTGTATTAAATGATTGTCTCCTATCAGTAAGTATGTACTTGTATAAAGAAAAACTCCTTTCGACATATACAGGAGTAATAGGTGCAAACATAAATTTTCCTGAAATATCTGGATGAATAGTATTAATATCTTTAAAGTTACCAGAATAAATATTAGCAAGGTTTCTTAAAACAATAAATCCTTCATTTTTTAAAATTACATTTGAAAATTTATGAAAAATCGTCTTTCCAATATCGCCCTGGACATTTTTACACTCTGATTCAAACGCCTTAATTAAATTTAAGGAAGTCACCAAAAGTAAATTTTATTGTTCTAAATCTAATATAATTTTGGGTACAAATGCATAATTTTTTAAAAACACTAATTGCTTTGGTAATATGTGATTTTGAAACAACTTCTTTGTATTAGATATTAAATATGATTTCTTTAATTTTTTCATAAGTATCTGCGTAAAAAAGGCATCTTTAAGCCAGGTATCCCACCGAGTAATCACAGGTTCCGGTGGCATCTGTAATTCAGGAAATTTTTCTTTGTACAATTGAGTTCTTAGAAAAGCTTTAAGAAATATTTTTTTACATTACTAATTAAATCATTTATTAAAGGAAAGTTAGACCTATTTTCTTCTGCAACTTTGTTAAGACCATGAGCCAAACATGTAACATGGATTAAATTTTCATAAAACATTTTTAAATTTTGTGCGGCTTTTACCATGTACGGGGCAGCATCGGATAACAGCAATAAACATTTTTCTGTTGGAACGGCTTCCGGAAGAAAAAAGGAAGACAATTATGTCTGGATAAAACAAGTTATTGTCAAGTTTTTTGTTTTATCTAATTGCTTTAAAGCGATTAGATATGGACCAATTTGCATTTCTTCGCGTAATGAACCTATCATTAAATGGGCTATATATCGACCAAAAGAGTCTGTTGTTTCATCCACAATAATGTAGAAATGGTTTCCAACGGTAATTTCACGAATTTTTTCACGAGTCTCAATGTACAAACTGTCAACACCACGTTTGCGTAATATACTTTGCTCTGAAATATTAAATTTACAGTATTTTTGCAAAAATCAGTCACTAAAGCTTTGCATAAATCTTCATTAAAAAATAGCTTGTTCACTTCTAGACGATCCAGATTCTAAATATTGTTTCAAGGGAAGTTGACTTTGTCTGCGAGTGTCTTTAGATTTCTGCTTTGCTATATGTGAGGGTGTTTTCGCGTGTTGGTCGATTTGAAACTTTTTTTTACATGGAATCTAAAACAAATAAATTCCTGTAGATGTTGAAGTTTTAATTAAATTTAATAAATGCGTACGTTGTAGAGTTGCCCTACTTTTTTTTTAACTGTGAGTTGAAATAATATTTTATTGTCGTTTAATTTACCATTGTAAAAGGTCAAAATAAAATATAAAAGTACTTACAATTTTTGAACATGTTTTACAAAACACCTATCTTCTACAACAAAATCTGAATAAGATTTTACCCACGACTCAATTAATTTTGCCATTTTTCCCACTGGTTAACACAACACAACAATAAAGACTGAAATGAAGTTGAAAGTAAACTGAGTCATTTAGAAATTTGAAGATATTAATACAAATACCTGAAAGGATATTTAGCAAAATTTGTTGGTTTAAGGAGGGTGTTTATAATTTAATCCTCTCAAGTACCTACACCATTAACTGTAATTTATTACAGGGAAAAGTTAATTCTTAAAAATTTTAAGAAATCGACATGTAAAGGCATTTCACAAAATATTATTTTGGTCCAAAACTCATAATTTTAATATGTCCAGCCAATTAGTACGTCAGATATATGCCAAAAAATTAACAAAATGTCAATATATGCATTCAAAATCAAAAATTGTATATATATGCAACATATGCAAAATATGGCGTTTTGCATATATTCCTAGCTCTAGTGATTATCAACTTATTTTCGAAGCCAGAAACTGTACTGTACATCGTTTTGTTATACACTGTATATCACATAGAAAATATTACTTTGATTAATAAACAGGGGCGGTTTCTTCATTGGTTCATTTGTGTAGTGAAACCCAGTAAAATTTCATTAAAAAAAACACATTATTTTAAAATTACATAAATAACATAAAAAAAGGGTGATCCAATTTAAATTTCCCATCTTTTAAATGAAATAAAACTTAAAAATTTAGAAAAAATTATATTTTAACTTTAGCAATAGAAAATATTAAGTATTTCATTGAGTATGAAAAATAATATCATTTAAATAGCCGCCCCTAGACCTTCTGCAAGAGTCGATCCTTTTTAGATAATTTTTGATGACCTTTTTAAACATTTCGGGCAGTATGTTAGCAATAACTTGGCAAATATTGTTTTTCAGATGATCTAACATTTCGGGTTGATTGGTTATGGTCTCTAGGTTTTAGCTCTTGTGTTCGTTGAATTTTATATGGATGTAAAAGCAAATCCCGATGCAAAATGCGCCAAAGGGGGCCATAAGAAAAGCCTAAGACGAATTGACATTCTTCGGTTGGTAGCCAGGCTTTGACCATGGAGGAAGGATTATTAAGAGTTGCCATGTCTTTGTAGAAATTTGGCAACAAGTTTGCTTGCAGCGAGCTGTGGGGGCGGTTTAATTAATCCTACTCTGTCGGTAATATAGTTACCTGCAATATTAACTGTTCAATAATTACTCTGTTGGTAATGCAGTTGCCCGTAATACCATATTACCATTTTAAATTTGAAAATTGGCGGACTTATTTTACTTCCACTAAGAGGAGCATTTATTTTAACAATTATTATTTTTCATCTAATACGGAATATAGGCATCCAATTTGGACCTCAATCGTGTAAGGACTCTATTGCCTTAAACTAGGCTTCGTGGCCATTAACTATATGGGAAGTTTATTCGGCAATTAACACCTCTGAAGATTAAAGGAAACGCAACGTTTTCTTAAAACAAATATAGTATATATTTAACATATATCTTCAAATTTTTTGACATTTCGAATAGTTCGCTCTGTAGGACGATTACTTTGACCATAAACTGCGGTTCGTATGGAATTGTTGTTTTGATAAAACAATCGCACAATTTACATACGTTTAGCGGTCGTTAAGCGATCCGTTTCGTAAATGTGTTACTACAAACTGACTTTTGACGCTTCAAAAACAAATGCATATTATCAACTGTCTGATTTACAGTAGTGCCAATATAGGAAACTGAAATTGGATCACCCTTTATAAATTTAATTTTAATATTTTTATTTTAATACGTATTAATCTATATTTTTTGGTACATCTTTGCCCTCTGGCTGATCGCGTCTCTGTGACACAGTATACCTAAGTATACTGTGTCTGTGGTGCATTATGGCGAGTGAGCCTAACACGAGTGAGACGATTTGGCGAATGCATATAGCTAAAAAGAGAAGACAACATGCCAACAGATCCTTCAAACTACAAAAGAACACATTAATTTGCGCCCCGCTCACACACAAGGTTGTCAAACCATACGAGGTTTGACAAAAATTAAGGTACTTTACTATTCAGCAAAATTCATATTATTTGACATACCTCGTATCATAGTGTAAAAATGTATTACCTGATAGTTGCATTTTTAGTTTCAGACCATGCAGAACTTTTTACGAAGAATAACTTTTTTTCGTTAATAATAAAACTGAAGTATAATTAAATCAAAAAAGAATATTTTTTCAAAATTTTATCTATTTATCGAAATCTTAATTTATATACAGCCGAAAGAGGCATATCCGAAATAATTATAGCCTCTGTCATTTTTTAGAAAAATTAAATATCTTGGAAGTGATTCAGTCATAATTAAATCAATTATTTTTCAAAATTTCAAATATTTATCAAAAGCTAGCCTTATATAAAGCCGAAAGAGGCATAATCGGTATAAATATAGCCTGTGAATTTCTTGGAAGAATTAAATGTCCTGGAAGTGACCTATATATAACTAACTCGAAAATAACTGAATATTTTTTAAAAATTCGATTATCTGTCGAAAGCTAACCTTATATATAGCCGAAATAAGCATTTATATATAGCCCTTAACAAATGTTCCTGTACTGATATTCATATATATACATTTATTCATTGTGGCACCAATTTATAGACTTGCCGTACGTTGAGGCACCAAAAATTTCGTTGTGGCACCACATATTGGTGCCAGAACGTTATGAGGACCAGACCCTACTAAATGCTATTAGAATATTATCTGGGGTCTGTACGCGAATTTTCGTATTGGTGCTTTAAAGTCGCTGAACATATACTTATATAGGATTTAGTTCTCACTGTTTATAACTGGAGCGCGCTCCTTGTTATACACCAACTTGTATTTTATACTTATTCGCTTTTGAGGCACCACTCTAACTACCACGGTTAAACACCTACAAAGGCATATACTTATTCGCTGTTGAGGCACCATATTACTACTACTGTTGAACAACCAATGTGGCAACAACGCTTTGTCTAATATCGCATTTTTGTGTTACTGTTTTCTCGTGAATTCTATCTTCAGTGGCAAATATTTCAAGCGTAAAACAATAAACAATACAAACGTAAATAGGAATCTGCTCGATATGTGATCGCGGGGTGATGAGTGATATTGTGATGACTTATAATAAATAATCAATTCGCTTGTGCAATTCTGAACTTTTAATTTCAGTTTTGTTACACGATGGTTTCTCGTTCGAGGTGATTAGTAGAATTAGCCGCTTTGGTACATCATTATGATTTTGAACAGGAAGAATGACGATGTGACGTATAAACCATCCTGCTACTGCTGCTCAAATATAGATTTTGACGTACTTGATGGGAGGTTATTTCCTACTTTTTGGAATATATCTGTTATTTACGCTTGGAATAGAAATTTCTACAACTAAAAGTTGCTTGTAATATTATTCTCTATAATTTTTGTCCCACACATGATTTTCTAAAATGGTCCGTATTCCAGAAATTTGACAAAAAGTTCAAAATTCGAATTTTTAAAAAAATTGTTTTTATAAAAACTGTTATCCTCTATAATGCTTATTCCGCACATATTTTTTCTAAAATGTACCGTGTTCGAGATATTTGAGAAAAGTACAAATTTCGAATTTTGAACACTTAAAAACGAATGAAGAAAAAAACACCAAATTTTAAATTTAAGCCTTAATCCATCCTGTGGTGAATAGATATAAGGCATAGTTGGAATATCTGGGCTACTTTAATGAGGGCCGTTTTTCTACTTTATAAAATATATCTGTTATTAACGATAAGAGAAGAAAATTCTTAAAATAAAAGTTGTTTGTAATGTTTATCACTATAATTTTTGTAATATACATATTTTTTCTAAGATGGTCCATATTCGAGAAATTTGACAAAAAAATGCAAAATTCAAATTTATAAGAAAATTGTTCAAATAAAAGTTGTTTGCGATATTATAGTCATAATTTTTGTTGATTGATGATTGATGATTGATCCAAAATGGACCGTAATGTAAAAATTTAGACGAAAAGTATAAACATTTTTTTTTGTATTTTCTGTGTGTATATGTATTTCTGTTTGGCAGTGGTTTGTATTTTCGTTGGTAATGAATATACAGGGTGGATCACGCTCAACGGGACGGAGCTTTATGGGAAAACGAAAAGATATAAAAAATTCGTTTGGGAGGAATACGTAGGTTACAGACGGCTACAATTTAAAATTTGTTAGATGTATACAGGATGTCCCACATAAGAAAAAAAAAATTAGTTCATTAAAAATTATTCAAACAAGAGTAAACAATTAATTTCTGGGAGACTTTTTTTCCTTAAAAATTCAAATAAATCGAAAACTAATAATAATAGTAATAGGGAACCTTTAGTTAACTGACATTATTTTTGATGTAGTTTTTAATTCTAAAATAAAAAACAGGGTGTTCCATTAAAAATAATTACTTTGTATATTTTCTCTTATGTGGGACATCCTGTATACATCTAACAAATTTTAAATTGTAGCCGTCTGTAACCTACGTATTCCTACCAAACGAATTTTTTATATCTTTGGTCGTTTTCCCATAAAGCTCCGTCCCGTTGAGCGTGAGCCACCCTGTATATTCAAAAATATTTCGAGTAAGATGTGTGCAAAAAGTATGTATTTAGTTCATACTTTAAACATGAACGTGTTGGACACATTAATAATGGTTGATAGGGATTAAACATTTAAAAAAACTAAAAGCAGCAACGATTTACAATACTATTAACAATTGCATAATTTATTAACAACAGTTACAAAAAAAGAGGCCTATGTGGTGAAATTAAGTTTAAGAAATAAGTCATCCAAGGGTGTGTCGCCTAGTATAAATTCAATTAAACAAGCCGCATATAACGCCGACGTATCGAATAAATGGAATGTAAAAGAAATCAGTATTTCTCGAATATTTCTAAATTAACCCCTAATTATGTATAAAGCATTTTTAATAATATAATAGTCAAAATCATGTTAATACAACAAAGTTTTGGCCAATGTGTCAAAAATAAATATTCTTGATATAATAAAAAGTATGCACATTTTGACTTTAAACTTATGTTTTTTTATTTCCTTATGTTATACATGTATTTAACTTCTGTTTGATACATTCTGTATTTCCCAAGACCTCTTCCCAAGACCATTAATCCATCAGGAATATTGCAATAATACGGACCATTATATAGTTGTGGCACAAGTTTATAGACTTTATGTATGGTGTTGGCAGAACGTTATACAGGGTGTCCGCAAAACAGTTTCAAATAAAAGGTATATGGATCTGAAACATACATATCTTAAAAATATTTTTGTATATACAGGGTGTTGCGTATTCGCCTGGCAAATAAAAATGTATTTAATTTAAATAGAACACCCTGTATTTTATTTTATTGTTAAAATTGTTTTTTAATATTTTATTCAACCCGGGAATGTTTGCCAAGCAATTAATTTTTTTTTGAAATAAGAGAATAATGCAGACTTCAAATAAAATTATCATAATTTAGGTAAATTTAAATTGATTTCAAAATTGTTTAATATACAGACTTATAAGATACTAATCTAACGAATAGCGGTGATAGAACTGGTTTATTTTCTACAAAGTGTTTTGGAACATGTCTTAAATATGGCTAATTTTAAGTTCAATTTTTCAAATGCAACACCCTGTATAATATTTAACCATAAATTTTGTTATACATTTAACTATCCAACGATACCAACATATTAGCCAATAAATTATATCAGGGCGTAATTGATGGACAGTTTTATTATTGGAAATACGAAAAAAAAATTTAATATAAATGTTGTATGACTATATTTAACAATTGTTCTTAAATATACAGGGTGGTTCATAAACGAGGTGCTGACCGAATCTATATTTTTTTAAAGCTTAACATCCTACAGGTAGTTAAACATATTTGATTGTTATTACATCGTCAAACAATTTTAAATGATTTCCCTCATTTGCTATGTTGTATATAGGGTGTTTAAAAACGTGAGGTTATGATTTTTTAAATGGATTACCCTTTATTAATTAATTGGTAGTATAAGATATATGGTGTTTTATTTAAAAAATTGAGAAAACCGTTACCTCGCATTTTGTCACACCCTATATACAAAATAGCAAATAAATGAAGTGTATTAAAATGGTTTGACGATGTGAAAACAATCAAATATCTATAACTACCTGTAGGGTGTTTTCCTTTAAAAATGTATGTTTGGTCAACCTCTCGATTATGGAATACCCTGTATATTAGGTAATATTTAATAAATATGGTCATACAACTTTTATATTTTTTTTTTCGTATTTTCAATAATACAACGGCTATCCATCAATTACGCTCTCGTGGGACACCCTGTATATGTGTTATTGTCTAATATTTTAAAATCTTTGGATAGGTATATGTATAAAGAATTTTATAGTAAAATAATATACAGGATGTTGCATTTGAAAAAATAAAGTAAATTTAACTTAAAACTAGCCAAATTTAAGACATATTTTAAAACACTCTGTCTAAAATCAACCAGTTCTATCACCACTATTCGTTAGATTAGTATCTTATAAGTCTGTATATTTAACAATTTTAAAATTAAGGTAAATCTACCTCAGTTATGATTATTTAATTTGTGGTCTGCATCATTCTCTATTTAAAAAAAAAAATTGCTTGGCAACACTAATATTGTTTAAAAACATTCTAGAGTTGAATACAGTATTAATAAACCATTCTAAAAATAAAATAAAATACAAGTTGTTCTACTTAAAAAACATAAATTTTTATTTGCCAGGCAAAAATGCAATATCCTGTATATCCAACAATATTTTTAAAATATGTACTTTTTAAATCCATAAAACTGTTTTGCTTGTCTATAACACAAATTGAAATATTGAACAATTACGCACTGATTGAACACCCTGTATATTTACATTTTTTTTACTTGTTGAGTTTTAAAAACAAATAATATGCAAAAATTATAGATTTACTCGAGGTGTTTTACATGAATACACTCGTTTCAAATAGGGCTACTGAAATAGTTTATGCTATATTTAATTGGGAAAGGCGTGGGATCATATTATAAAAATATTTCATTCCTGAAATATACAGTAAACATTATTTTGTTTTTAAAAATCAACTGAAAATTAAAAATCATGGATTATATTTCAAAACATGATGAATTTACCAACAATGATTACGTCCAAATAAAGACATTAATTGTAAACGAGTACACATTTGTATAACATTCGTTTCTTCCGTCATTTGTAACTTGATGCTTTGTTATAAAAACAATGTATGAACACAATAATAAAATTTATTTTCTTATTAACCTAATTTACTAGTTAAAATGTCAAAGTGTAAAATTCTCTGGATTACAATACTGTCTTATATTATTACTGCTGGTATACATCCCATATACAGTATGTTCCATAAAGTTTGATCCATAGGGTATTTTCTTAACATTACGATTAGAAAAAACGTCATAAGACATTCAACTCTGCTTTTTTAAAAACTTAATATAGCCCATATTAAAGTTAACAGTGTTTTTTAACAAATTGTTCATAAAAACAATTTATTTAATGCGAACTTGACAAAAACTAATATCAGTAGCGAACCTTGATATAGACAATTTTAAGTTTTTAAATAGGCAGAGGCGATTGCCCTACAACGTATTTTCCGGTCATAATATTAAACAAATTCCCATATGGATCCAACTTTATGGAACACACCGTACATGTTAGTATAAGAAAGTAAAAATACCGATGACATCTTCAGTCGAAGATGGCGCACCCTGTATAATTGTTACGTGTATAAAACAGCAAATTAAAATCAAAAATATATCTGCCTCGGGATTATTTATCAAAATTGTTTATTTAGCTAAAATGAATTTATACGTCTGTGCTCAAATAATTACTGACTTCTTAACGTATTAATTACTGTATAAGTTATTATATACTCAGCTACGTTTAAGCACCACGTAAACTTGACAACAGCGCATGGTGCCATAATACCACTTGAAATATATATACTGGTGCCACAACCTACTTCAATTAGATGGTGCCTTAATGACGTTAATTATAACACTGGTGCCACAACTACATTAGACTTAACAGGTGCCACAATGCATTTAAAGTAGTTATATATATATATACATTACACATATATGTTAGCGGTATTCCTCTATACTCCCCACCATACATTCTTGAAGTCCATACACATGCGTGTCAGGATGGACGAGCGGGAGAAGGCAGACTAGCGCAATGGGAAGTTCGTGAATAGACAGTGGCAATACCACACCAACATTGTAAATGAGAATACTTGATCGTGAATTAAACCATTAATAAAGCAGTTTAGACCTTTTTATTAGGGATGATACATCCCTTATGTTTATATATATTTAAAAATAATCTCAAATTATGAAGAAAAGTCAGTTTACTAACTAATAATGTTTATAGATGGTTTTCAACGTATTAAAAACAAAATAAATATTATACGCTAAAATATTCATTTATTAATAGTTGTAGTGCTTGAAAACAGTATGATATTGATAATAATAACTACACTTAATACAAACTCAAATAATAATACAAAGTTTCGGACCAAACTAACAAATGATAAAATTATTGGAAAAAGTAGACACCCATTTTAAATTATCACAAGCCGCCACTGTTAATACGTGATTCAATTTAATTTAGTAGATTTGAGAAATATTTAATGTTATATACTTCCGTATTATAAGCTCGCGAAGTATAATAATAAGTGAATATTAGAACACCCGTTGTACAAATTCCTAAAAATATTTTCTTCTAAATTAAATAGCAGGAGAGCGTTACGTTTTCTACAACCCATATTTACGTCGGAATAACACGTTAATGGCTATAAATAGACTTAAGCTAAAGAAAAAAGGTAAACCACTAAATGGGTAGTCTTATAAATACAAATTCTTAGTCTAAATATCATTTACAGTCTGGTGCCTTCAGTAGCTATATCATAACTAACTATTAACTAGCAAATTCTCTTCAATTTTCCTTATTAAAGAATCCGTTAGCTGAACACGGAAATTTAATCGCAATAAGAAATAAACTATTTTATTTTTTTAATGTTATCTTCAAGTACCGTGTAGAGTTATTAATTTTTTTTAACTAATTAGGATAATAATTTCCAAAAATTAGAAATGCGGAAGCTTTACAACATAATGCAGTTATTTTATTTTCTTTCTCGGCCACAGCTTCCTACAGCGTAAAATTTATTATTAAAATAACCAAAAAAGGTTGACAGCTGTGTGCACGTAGTTTAGATTCAAAAGGAAAAACTTGTATTTCGTGTAAAACTTTTTTATTAATCAATGCAAAGCGCTTTCGGCTTATTTGCCATCATCAGTGCTCATCTACAAAAATTGTGGATGTAAACTTACAATTTAAAAAGATTTTAAAAAATATATTATAAAATCTGAATTAGACTTTTAGGTCAAAAGTTAAAATAGTATATATACAATTATTTGAACAAATTAAAAATTACAAGAAACAAACAAAGTGACAAAAAACTGGTATTGGGAATAGTGAGTGTGGGATAAGCCCTTACAAATCAAATCTGATCTCCAGAAGCAAGTTAGCTTGTGTGGAATTAAGGAATCATGCCACCCTCACTATTCACAAAATTGAAAAAAGGTTAACAAATTAGTTAAAATTTAAAGAAATTTACAATTAGAGGGTGACTGTAGAAGATATATTGAAATTTGAATCTAGAATACAATATTTGATATGAAGAAAGTAAAACGCAGAAGGCCAAAGTAAAAAAAACTGAAGTCTACCTACTGTCCACAACGTATCCAACAAGTTCCTGGTCATCCTCACTCCCATAAATAAAATAACATTTATTAGCTAAAATGGCATCTCTTTCGATATCGGTTAAACTGGGTATATTTAAATCGAAGAGGATCATAAATATATCTTTCTTTTGTAACGCGTGCTAAGTTTTTACAATGTAGTAGGTTCACCTGCAGAGAAACGTTAAGTTTATTTTAGTTGTATGTGCTTTACGAGTATTCATACATGAAAGTTTTGGAGCTATGATAATAATAATAATAAAAGCATTTATTGCCCAACAGTTTTCCATTTACAAGGCAAATTTAACAATATAAAATTAAACTAAGAAAATACATAAGATAAGTAAATAAATTTCAATAAAAGTAAAAAGTAGAAAATAGTAAAAAATTATTATGAATTCAAAGATAAGCTCTTGATTTGTTTTTTAATTCACATGTACTGCTACAGAAAATATCGCAAATATCTGATAGTTTGTTTGCATTACTACACATTAAGATAATTGGCGCTTTTAATAATAAGTTAGTTTGAGCTCGTTATGGAGGTATAATACTAATGGAGATGCCATCACAGAACACTTACTCTTAGAACGGTATCTCCCATGTTAAAAAAGGATGATAGAGTTTTTAGCGGCACCTGGTGGACGTGGTTGATTTTTTTTCAATTAAGTCCTTGTCTGGTAAGAGGCCATATGAACGAAGAGAAAATAATAAAAAGAAGAAGAGAAGAAAAGCGCGGGGCTATTCAAATTTGACAGTAAAAAATATCCGCATTAAAAACTGTTAGCCAAATTAAGATTTGTTCACACAAATTGCATTTTTGCTTTATTATAGCGAATATAGGGTAGAAGAATTCTCCAAAAACCCTGATACTAACCATACCTATGCTATAGGAATACATTCTTCGGTATTTCAGGCTGAGGTATACGCAATTTTGCAATGTGCAAAAACGAACAATGAAAGAGCTGTCGAAAATCAGCATATTCAAATAACGTCAGACAGCCAAGCGGCACTTAAGGCCATATCGAGTCAGAAAGTTACGTCGAGGCTGGTATGGGAATGCATTAAAGAATTAAGAACACTGGCAAACCGAAATAGAGTAAAACCAGTTTGGGTGCCAGGTCACCAAGGGATCGAAGGCAACGAAAAGGCTGATGAACTCTCAAAAAGAGGGTCAGAAGAAACACTGGAACCACCAGACACAAACCCAGGAGTACCAAAAAGAACAGTCCGGGGTTTGATAAACGACTGGATTCGGGAACAACATATCAACTATTGAGGAAGCACCCCAAAACAGGCACATGGAAAAGCCTTCATAGTCAGACCATGTCCCAAAAGAACTGAAGAACTACTCTTTATGAATAGGGACCAGTTGAAAGTGATAACAGGGTTAATGACTGGGCACGCCACAGTAAAGGGACACTTGGACAAAATTGGCATGTACAATGAGGAACTCATGTACCGACTATGTCACAAGAAACCAGAAACGACCAAACACATACTGTGGGAAGGCGAAGCTTTAGATCGTAAAAGACAGGCTTTTTTTTGGATAACCCCAGGTTGATCGAACAACGTATAGAACCCACTCACCCAAGGATCTGTACAAACTTGTACAAGGCACAAAGGTGACAGTGGATGCTATGAACTAACATGGGGTAAAACACAATAAGCCAATAGGCTTTAGTGTTATTCGGAGACATAGTCAGATGAGCCCAGGAGAAAACAAAAAAAAAACTTAGGTGGTTCAAGGTTTCATTTTCAGGAAATTTATTGAATTTGGAGTTTATTCTTTCAATGAAAGAGGTCTGAAAATAGGCCATTTTCTACCACAAGTTTTTAATTAAAGAAAATTAATTTAAAAAAAATCAATGCCTGAACCACCTAAGTTGGACCTTTATCTACAATTAAAAAAAAAATAGTACGATTGGTCTGCAGACGCCATTCTAATGCACAAGGATACTCTATCTTTAAAGAAAACGACTTGCAAGATCAAATAGGGCGTCAATCAACCCCAAAGGGAATTTTCCGATTATTTAATAGGACTCAAATATCTTCACTCCTAGACATAGAAACATTTTTTTTTCTAGCATAATTTAGGTACAAAGATAGCCTAATAGGGACTTCTTAGTAATTAGTAATTAGTTTATGAGATGCTGAGATTAAAATTGTAGGTTAGTCAATAATGATTAGTAACAATACTCTAACAAAAAAAAAACGTTAACTTTACTATATTATTAATGATTTTTTAGGTTGCTTTCTAAAGAGATTCATATCTGTTAGGCAATAAAGGCTATTATTATTATTACCTTTAGTAAACATCAAGTAAATATCTCACTAGATTACAATTGTTTGCCTATTTTATAGACAAAATCTTAATTCATTCATTCTAATCCATTTTTCATTTTTAATTTGTCCAGTCCTGATTTTATACACATTTTAAAATTTGTTTGTTCGTAATCTTATTTTATTATTGTTTTTTATTTTTAAATTTAAATATTCTAACTTAAGTGGGCACCTCTAGTTTTTTAATCTTTAAAATAAACATAAAAATCTCTCTGACATAATTGTTTATATGTTCATAGTGACTTTTTGAATTGTTGATCTAATTGTTCAACGGTTGTATAGACATTATAGAGTATAGATTAGTTTTACTACGCCATCACACCGTAAGCGGTTATTTAAAACATGTAACTAATGGTATCTGATCGTCAAAATGTGGAATTAAATATATATCGCACTGTCTAGATTGCATTTTTATCTCTCTTAATGGTTCAAGTTCGTTCTCTTGCCCATATCTAAAGTAACACTTAATCCTTAGAAAATTATAATTAACTATCGAATAATACAGACGGTGTCATTTGAAAGAATCAATGCCGAGAGCATTTGGTACGGCATTGATTAAAACATGTAACTATATTAAGATTAATCGATTCCAAACCAAGACGTTAATTGTACAAAATGTCTTCATACATATGGAGAACGTAGCGAATTTATCTATTAGATATACCTTCGGGTTTATTTATCGGCTTATTGGATCATTTTTACCAAGATGTATAAGTTAATCTCTGACAGCTTTTAAATTTGTAATTATTAAACTGTTAAAATAATAATTTTTAAACCAATTAAGAAATTCAGATAATTATCTAGGCGAAAATTGTTATTTGACTTCAGAATCTACATATTAGAGGCTATTTTAAAATCTTTATTAACAGAATTAGAATATTAATACTTATTCATTCATAATTTTATTAAAATATGGATGATTACTAGTATAAAGCGTTCGTGTTATTTACATCAAAAGGCAATATTTAGAATCTTAGATTCAATAGCTTTTAGGAGAGAATAAAATTTTTATTTCATCTTTTGACTAATTTTATAATAATTTATGAACCAAATAATATCGAAGACTAAAAATAAATACTTTTTGATTATTAATTACGGGTTGTAGCCCAATCTGAAGGCATATTAATAATAAACTTTATTTGTAGGTAACTTAATTTTGTTTATACAGATATAAAACATGAGAAAAAGAAAACATGTGCCAAAAAAGGGTGCAAAAGTGACTGGTGAACAGTAGAGACCGATCAAAGCATCAGTCCTGAAATATGTCCAACGCCACAAGACGTTGTACCAAAAACAATATACAGTGAAACCTGAGTAAGCCGGAACCTGTGTAACACGGAATCCTGTGTATGACGGAAATTTTGGCGATTACCTACATATTGTAATGTAAAAATTGCTTATAAGCCGGAACCCTGTCTAACGCGAACACGGAATTTCCCTAATCTGTTAAGCCGGAACCTACTTATGTTATTGCTTTGCAGGTATAAAAGAATTTATAGATGTTTACATAATTAGTTTATGATTTCGGAAAGCCCCATAATAAGGGCGAACTATTATCAATACTTAGAACCATTATCACAGAAATTTAGGTACAAAAGCAGTAAATTCACAAATAAACCAGTGTTATGTAGGTACGGCAGTTTGAGTTTATCCGTGAAAGTGCAAACATTTCAAAATGGCAAACCGAAAAACGAATACATTATCGCTAAAATCTAAAATGGACTTAATTAAATGTAGTGACCAAAAAAACTTACTCCAAAGCAATTGGTTATTCAATTTAAGTGCGGAAAACCGCAAGTGTATGAAATTTTGAAAAACAAGGAAAAAATTAAAGAAGAGTGGATGCGTGGTGGTAATGGCGATATTAAGAGAAAGCCAAAGGAATCACATCACGACGACGTAAATTCAACAGTTTTGGAATGGTTTATGGATGCAAGGTCTCGCAATCTTCCTGTATCTGGAACAATTAATCAAGAAAAAGCAAGAGAAATTGCAAACCATTTTGGAAAAGTAGATTTTAAAGCTTCGAATGGATGGCTGGAAAGTTTTCGAACACGACATAACATAAGATTTAATCAGATCTGCGGTGAAGCTAAGGACGTCGACATGGAATCTGTGACTGAATGGACATCGCACATTACAGATTTAATTAAAGGATATACCCTAAAAGACATTGCTAATTGTGACGAAACTGGCCTTTTTTATAGAGCACTGCCGGACAAGACAATGTGCTTTAAAGGTGAAAAATGTCAAGGAGGCAAACAATCTAAAGAAAGGTTAACCGTTTTGTTTTGCGCCTTTGCTGACGGAAAAATAGAAAAACCTCTAGTTATTGGAAAATCCCTCAGACCGCGATGTTTTAACAATACCAATGTGCCTCAGCTACCAGTTTATTGGCGAGCAAATAAAAAAGCATGGATGACATCAGTTCTTATGGAACAGTGGCTAAAAATTTTAAATCAAAAAATGAAATTTGAAAATCGACACATCCTTCTATTTTTGGATAATGCAACGTGTCACCCCAAAATAATACTATCCAATATAAAATTGTGTTTTCTACCACCAAACACCACAAGTCAAACACAGCCTCTCGATCATGGAGTTATACAAAACTTCAAAATGCATTACAGAAAACAAGTGCTGCGGTCAATTATTGCGAATATGAGATTCTCTCAATCAGCAGGAGATTTGGCTAAAAAAATATCAGTTTTGGATGCTATCAGATGGATTGATTATTCAGTAAAAAATATTAAACCTGATTGTGTTAAAAAATGTTTTGCGGCATGTGGAATCAAGCAAGATGGAGACGTTGACCTAATCGAAAATGTTGACGAAATTGACGAAAGTACAAAAGAAGTCGAAGAGTTAATTACTGAAATTAATCCCGGTTGTAATGTTCATGATTACATCACATTAGAAGAAGCCGTTACAACAAATGCTGAATTTCAGTCCATAGAAGAACTGGTGTTAGAAAAAACTGCCGTGGAAACTACTGTGGCAGACGATAATGATGGGATTGGAATTGGTAAGTGATTTTTCTAATTCTCTAAAAAAATAAACAACTTTTTATTTATTCTTTCCATCTTAATTGGGCATTTGGCCAAGCAGAAATAAAGTTAAAATACATAATAAAAATAACAAAAATAACAGATAGAAAAAATTATTTTTTCATTAGCTTTTCAAAACGATATGTTCTTAAATTATTATTTTTATCTACAGGAACAGAAGTTGAAGAATCCGATCGGATAAAAAATTTTTCTGAAGCTTTGAGGAGTGTTGCAGCGTTAGAGGATTTTTCCCAAAGAATAGAGAGCGAACCAATGAGAAAGAAGATTTTAGAATTAAGGACATTCATGGAATCATCTTACGTATTACAAAAGAATAAAAAACAACTTACATTGATAGAAATGTGGAATAAATAATAATTTATATTGTTTCTAATAATAAATAAAAATATGTAGGTACATAGTAATAATAACAACTATATATTAAATGTACGTATATTAGATTTTTTTTAATAAAATCATCACTTTTTTAAATCTACTATGTGCAATTTTTTATCTACCCTGTGTAACGCGGAATCCTGTATATGCCGGAAAATCGGTGCACGACCGTGCGATTCCGTTTTACACAGGTTTCACTGTATATATAAACAAATTTTTTTAACAAAATATGAACATTCTAAAATGTAGGTAGCTATTACTTTGCTGTGTCGAAAAGAAACTTTTCATAAAAATTTTTAAAATTTTTTACAGACATTTCTTTAAAACGTTCTAGGATATCATTGTACAAAGCGTAAATGTTATAGGTGAAAGACCATCTAAAAATAGCAGTATTATGTATTGGAGGTGAGATACGAACACGAAAAAGTAGATTTAGATTATAAACATCAGGACGATACCTTATTTTATTAAAAGAAATGTCACACTGGAAACTATCCTTCCATTTTCGAAAGAAACAGAGATTCTTCAATACCTCGAATGGGATACAGCCCATCTATTTTAAAAGAAAGATACTTGAGAAATCGCCGCTGAACATTTTCCAATGATCTTTTATGAATATTGTAAATAAGGTTCCAGATAGAGATGCATATTCTAGCTTGGAACGAACTTAAGAAAAGTAAAGGATCTCCAAGCTCTGAGAGTTTGTAAAAGAACGAGTATTACGAATTAAGAACCCTAAGCTTTTCAACGCAGAAGCAACCGTATTTTCAATATAATCCGAAAAAGTACCTCTTTGGTTGAATAATATACCTAAATCTACAATTTGTGCACAAGTTGATAAAAGTAGGCCGTTAAATAAATAATCAAACTCTACCTTGTTAATACTTCTAGCATAGGAGCATACATTTAGACATATTCATAAACAGCTTGTTTTCATTACACCAATTTTCAACGATGCCCAGTTGGTCTGTAAAAAGTGACAGTCTTGAATTGATGGGATTGAGGTAAATATTTTTAAGTCAGCAGCAAACAGCAGATGATTACATATTAAGTTTATTGCCGAGTTATTTATAAATATACTAAATAATAGTGGCCCCAGATTGGAGCTCTGTGGAACTCCATATGTTGCTGTGAGAGGTGAAGAACTATAGACTTTCCACCATTCATTACAGTTTTTGAACCCATTTTTGAAAACAGTTTTTGAAAATATTATCGTTCAGAGCTGTATTTTTTGTGATAAAAAAGTCGCCGTCACTTGTCATTGACATTGGCCTTAAGATTAAAACTATATTTAAATGCATGAAGTCCGACATTTTAAGAAAAAATGTAACGTTCATTTTTGGCCCCACGAATTAATGAAATTGTTTTGGCTTACCTGGTTAATCATACGAAAAAAAAGAGTAAAATCGTATTGATGATATCACTATTATTTTTGTCATTAATTAATTTCACCTGTATTCTAACTTTCGGACATCATTATTACTATTTATTTCATCTCATCACTAAGTAAAAGGATGGTAGCTCACCACTAGTATAATACTTTGTATAATGGTCATATTTGCAGTGTAGTGTTCACTGTCTTAATTTGCCAGATTCTCCTAAAAATAGACCAAGTTTCGTTGTAAATTTATACATATTATGTATTATAGTCTCACCTTTGGGTAATTAATTATTTACGATACCATTCTTTAAGATTTTCTTTGTTTATTTTTGTTTATAGCTGTCAGAATTGGGTTAATGTTTTTTTAATTATGACAGTGATTGACATAAACGTCATTTGACGACAGAACACCGACAAGTGTCATGTTGGTGGGACGTTCCAATATCGGGCTCAGAACCCGAGGTAAGGTAGTTTCACAATGAGCGATTTTAAGTCGTGAGGGATTTTTTTTGCGATCGCTGTTGTATTAATTTTTGTCGGGATCAGTTTCCCAAATGTAGTTATACTGTATATAAATATAGTTTTTAGGGTACCTTTCTTAAATGGTCTCTTAACTCTCTGAACCCACTTGACATTTATCGGAAAGGGATTTCGGCCATTTTGGACGGCTGACGTATTGTTTCTGTCAGTGGGTGTTGAGTCACGAGAAAGACGATTTTTGTGTCGAAATAGAATTTTCTTAATATTTAGCCCCATCGGCTTACCCTAATTAAAGGGGATTTTAGATTCTACTTCATGGTTAATTGTGGGTAAATGGACATTTCGTATTTTGAGAGGAATTTTAATGTATTGGTAAATTCCTATGGTCATTGGTCCAGCCCATATCTAGTATAGGATTTTAACGCAATAATTGGAAGTTCACAGCATTTGGAGTGTGGAATATTGTTGTGCTGTGGATCATCTCACGTGTTTCTCATCCTTGAAAGGCTACCAAGTTAACCCTTTACGAAAAAGGTATGTTTTGTATATATTTGGTTATGTTACCATCCATGAGGCTGGCAATTTCTTTTATGTTATGGCATGGTGTAACAGAATTTTAATTATTTGAGCTCATAATACTGTTTATGACTCACTGTTGAGCCAATGTAATTTTTCTTCATCCTAGATGCTGAATAGTTTCTAATTTATGTACATTTTTTGGGTAATCCTATAGTTCGGGATACTTGAGTCAATGTGTATTGACATTTTTCTTTGTAATATTTTAAGGGTTTCACACAGGGGGTTGTTAACCCAGGATACGACAACAATTTTCACCCAGGGGGTTGTTAGCCCAGGATTAGACGACAGTTTCACCCAGGGGGTTGTTGACCCAGGATTTCAACAGTTGTACACAGAGGGTTATATCGTCCGGAGTTCAACGGTTTCATCGTGGACTCATCGAGGGAACACAGAACATCGGTATGCTAGTCGCCTAGCTTACTTGTAGCTAGATTTACAAGGATGATTCTCGTTCTGGATAGGAAGATGGGAATGCTGTGAAAGAAGACACCCTACTATCAGGTTTTTCTTATACGTTATATTGAAGGTTTCATGCGTGCATTGTTAAACTATACATTCACTTTCAACCGAATGTTGTCAAGGTATTCTCAACATTATTTATACTTTTGAGCACAGAATGTTCTAGGGTTCTTTCACTCATAACTTAAGTATTATCAAATGTTACATCGTTTAATTGATTAATATTTTAAATGTTTACTTAATTTAAGCACTTAATGCTGATGTAGTAATCCTTCGGGTCGCAAAACACTTGGACTGCTTCCACGTTTAAGTTGTAATTCTTCAGTTATTAAGGGCTACTGCCATAATTTTACTTTATTCAATTTATTCATTATTAAATGGACCAGACTTAACGATTAAGTTAAGCAATCTCAGAAGACCCGTGTGGGGGCAGAGATTAAGTAACCTCTTCCAACCAGGGAGTTTAAGTAAATAACCTCTGTGTCTGAAGTCCTTTTGTGTATCTTTCATTTATTATTATTATTGTTATTTTTTATTTAAATAAGTACTTAATGCTGGAGTAGTGATTCTTCTAGTTGCAGAACATCGGGGCTGCTTCTACGCTTAAGTTGTAAACCTTCAGTTATTAAGAGCTACAGTCAAATTTAACCTTCTTCATTTTTATATTTTATTTATTCCTTTTATGATAAGACTTAACTATAAGTTAAGCAATCTCAGAAGACCCGTGTGGGGGCAGAGATTAAGTAACCTCTTCCAACCTGGGAGTTTAAGTAAATAACCTCTGTGTCTAAAGTCCTTCATGTGTTCATTGTATTTTTATTTTCTTTTTTTTGATATTTTTATTTAGTTCTATGAATTATACTTAACTATAAAATTTCATGGTTTAATAATTTTCTTTTGGGTAGTTTGGTCTTAACCAAAAGTTAAGCAGATATCGCTTTCCAATTTGGAGAGGGTTATAAGCTTATAAGGATTTTAAGTTTATTGTTTAGTTTATAATATATGATGTAGTATAGGTGCGGTTATGCACAAGATTTAAGTTAACTATTATTTTATATTTTATTTTTTTATGTAAGGTGGAAATTAATATTTTGCGCAAGCGTCATGCCTGGTACCAAGCTAACGACGAACCGTGCCATACTTTGATACATTATTATTTTTTTGGGTTACGCATATACATATACAGTGTAAATTTTCCCTTTTATTTCCTCCAACTTTTTTTGGATTATCTAAGCCATTAGGTAATTAGTTTGTCCATTATAATTGTTGAAATCTAAAGCCGATATATTTAGTAAATATTTTTTTTTTTATAAAGGAACATAAGTTGAGGTTTGTCTTTTATTTCTTTCCTCATTTACTGGGTTTTTGGGGAAATAGGATCATAGTTTGGCCACTATATAGACCCAGTTGGCGCCTACTCATTTGTCTACTATTTCCGGAATTATTGTAAGCTATCCACCCCCTAGCTACCGTCTGAGCGACGTCGAAGGCCCGAAGGTTGACACCGGAACAGCCGAAACTTGTGTAACCGTAGTAGACAACATTTTTAATTGTAGTTAATACTTTAATAATTTTTTTTTTTAGTTTAAAAATTTTGGTGGAATCACCAAGTTCATTTCTTAGGTTACAAAAAGAAATATTGAAACTACTTTTCATAAATATTTTTTATTTGTATAATATAGTAAAATATGATGACCCTTAAGAGTCAGCCACAATATGCGACTAGTGATTATCATATGTTAAATGTCAAATAAATCGTTCACTTGTCTTTGCTGTTACAGTTACAAACCAACTGTTATCGAAATAAGATCCGCATCTATTCCCGCCTTGTCTGCCACTTTGACTCTCGGCGTCGGCCGCTAAACTTAGCTTTAGAAGAGCGAAGAGCGGAGTGTACTGTCGCTGTCGACTCGCAGGAGACGTTTGCCAAACACCTACGCTCGCCGGCATCGCGTTTAACGGCATATCATTTCACTTGTCTGTGTTCGCAATTACCAGTGCACCGAGTTCAATTTTTTTTGTCTGAGTTTAATGATGTCGACATAACTAATGAAGACATTGTTGCTGAGGCATAAATCATATTTCACTTCTTGCACCACTGTTCACTTTCTTTGATTCGATATGAGAGTCTTTTTTTATTTAGAATACTATTGTAAAATAAAACACGGAACAACAGGGTGATTTTCGTTTCGTCTACTAATCTAATCTACTAATTTGATTTACATTTTACTAATTCATGGGCTTTTTATAAAAAACAAGTTTCCTCTATCTATCCAGTAAAAATATTATAGATAGGCATATTCATTTTCGATGGATATTTACAATTTTAAGGTTTATATGGACCTCCTGAAAAAGAATTTACATGTTCAAAATTTTTAAAAAAATATACAACCTTTAGTATAAAAAAGAAAAAAGAAACTAGAATATCAAGAGAAATCGTTATTTCATTAAAAAAAATTAGTTTTGGTTAAGAAACTTTCAAAAATTGCTACATGAAATGTAATTTGAATAAAAAGAAATAATATAGTCACTGTGGGGATATTTTATTACCTTGTATATTTGTTTAATTGTTTGATTAATGTTATTTTGGAATTGTCATGCATCGTTTTTAGTTTTATTAAACCTTATTAGCAAAGGTTCTATTTATTACAATTAATAAAACTAAAATTTTCGTTATCTATGGATAAACTACTCCGCCCAGAGAGATTCGATGCAAATCCCAGTTCACCTAAATCCGATCAGGAATGGACCTACTTTTGAAAATTTTACATATTTAGACACATATTCTTTGCCCAATATTGATAAAATTGTCGGTAAAGTATCTAGAATCTCATCAGTATAGATCAGTACTTAGATTTTGAGGATTTCTTTGCCTTTTTTAACGATGTTATTCAGAAGATATAACTGTTTGTTATTCCTATTCCAAGGGACACAACTTCATTGAGACATACTGTGGGCATGTTTTCTCACTACTCAAAGTGTATACCGAGTTTTTCATAACTTCTCAGCTCTACTTCGTTTCGTTTAAGTTTAGAAGCAGCAGCTGATTTTGAAAATCGTAAGCTTGAAATTGCCAATTCGGTGTTAACTCTGTACAGGATGTTCCATTCACGGTTAAAACAGATGCGTCCGAACACTCTATCGCAGCTGCTTTAAGCCAACTAGGAAGGCTAGTGGCATTATTTTTAAGAACCTTATCAAAAAGTGAACAACATCATTATGCAGTTGAAAAAGAGGCTTATGCTATTGTAGAATATCTTAAAAAGTGACATTTTCTCATTGGCCAACACTTTATACGGATTAAAAATCATTAAGCAGAAAGGTACCAACCCTTAATAGTGACAAACTGAGATAATCAGCTCTCAAGTTTCTGTTCGTCTAAGAAAGCTGTAGGTTGTGAGTTAGCGTTTTATAGTTTTATAGAGTATATAGTTAACTGAGGTTGGCAACTTCTTACATAATGCAGAACGTGTATTTTATTACCCAAATCCCCATTCAACCCAATATCTGGTATATTGTGGGTTGGTACCTTTCTGCAAAATGCACAGTAGCAAAATAAAAAATGAAATAATTTTGCGGTGGCTTTTAGAGCTAGTATGCTACAGTTTCGATATTATTTATTGCCTGGGAACGTAGTTTGATTTTTGAATCAGCTGTATTAGTATTAATAGTATTTGTATTTTGTGCAAAGTAAAATTATCTTGACCCAATAAAGTATGTTTCGACTAGTTTTAATTGTGAAATGGTATTGGCACCGGTTAGTATGTCATCTACGTATGTTTGGTTTAGTAATGTATTAGAAGCTAGAGACAACTGAGAGTTTTTTATAGTTTAGAACTCTACATGTAAGAAATGGAGAATATTAATTCGGTACATTTAAAAGGTTGTGAGGATGTGCCACGCCAAAGTAACGTTTGTAAAAAAAGTTTTTGTCGGTACATTTTCTGAATGTCACCTGTTAGAACGTATTTAAATAAAAGAAAACGACATAGTATATCAAAAAGAGGTGGTGGCACCTGTGGTCCTCTAAGGAATATGTCGTTTAATGACAGTCGTGTAGAGGTCTTTACAGAAAAGTGAGGAACAAAATATTTATTATCATTTGACGAATTAGTAAGAAATACAGGAACCTTTTCTTTGCTAAAAAATTTATTTTTGACGTTAAAAAGTGACGTACCTAAAAAGGTATAAGCTTATTAGTCTGTAAACGGTAAATCTACTTGATAAGTTCCATTTGGTAATATTATTGTAGTTTTTGAAAACATTTATTCTGCTTGAGCATCGTCAGGAGAGAGAATGGGAGAACTATGAATGATTTCTTTCTGTTTCCAAAAGATAAGCAAATGAGTATTTTCCTCCTATGAGGTATTTTGAGTATGATTTATTGCTAATAGAAAATGTTTTATATTTTGATTTGAAATAGTGTTTTGTAGACAAAATTGAGATATTGTGCCTGCTAATAACCACCCTAAAATGTGTGTTTACGAGAGTAAGGAGGTGTTTGCCAAGGTTCTTGAAACCATCCTTTAAATGTATATAGTAAATGTCAGCGCCTGCTAAAAGGTCTATTTCCCAAGGAACATTAAACGTGTCATCAGCTAAATTTCCTAAATAATATTTTGAAGTAGAAAAATATACAGGATGTTGCATTTAAAATAAAAAAGTTGGTATTGGCCACTGCTACATGATATACCCTGTATAAAAAGTTTATTCCGAACACGTTCAAATTTATTTATTACCGAATTTACTCAATTTGGCTGTTCCACAGTGTACGTATATATCCTTTATTCTAACCTAATATACAAAAAAAAACAGTTACAAATTTAATATAAAAAACAACAAACGGTAGACAAAACAAATAAAAGTAATGAGTAGGTATTTATTAAAATTGACAGTTTCTTTGCAAATATCAATTCTTCTCTAAAAACGCCTAAAAACTAACAACTGATTTGATAGATTTTTCAGTAACTTGAAATTTTAATAAAGAATAGTTAGCCGAGTACTGCTGAGGTTAATATTTTATACTGACATTAAAATACGAATTAAATTATATTTGTCCATGACGAAATATTTCAAACAAATCCGAAAAAAATACTAACTTACTATTTATTTATATTTCTCATAGCAAGTGTTGCAATGCACCTACAATATTTTCCAATAAAATATCACATAATTAGAGGGTTTTTAATTAATAATATTGATACGATCAGATTGACTTTTATGAAATATGTAAGAATATAAAGATCCAGCCGTTTTTATACGCGTACGTATCTACATGATATTGGTTTTTTTTAAGAGGTACTAAACCAAAATCCAGCTGCGAATTATCGTTGAATAGCGTGAGAGAAAATAGAATTATTTTATATTGTAATTAATGATGACGTTATCACAGTTAGAAAAATATGAGAAAGAATTTATCTAGTGAAAATAAATACTCGATTACTCTTTTATTTTATTCCACCTGTCATAGATATTTATGTTTTGTTGAATGTTATATCGGAATCTAAAATTAAGATCGCACCGCCGCCTTTATACTTTGATTTTGAAAAAAAAAATACGTATTTTTTCCTAAATTAGTAGTGTATGTTTAGTTAAATTTTAGTTCGTTTATTTATAGAAATAAAACATAATAATTGAAGAAATTACAAAAGAAAAGGGAGAGATAAATTACATTTCCTTTTAGGGGAAAGTGTCCTAAAATGACATAGCTGCTAAAATGACACACTTGCTCTATATAGGCATTGTATGAAGAACTATAGTAGGATAATCCCCATGTAAAAGTTATTGCAGGCAATCGCGCCCGACATCTATTGGTACAATCATTGAACTAACGATTTTATTTACTGGTTAGATACGCCCTCTACGTTAGATGTTAGAACTTTATAAGTGACAATTCCGTCAAATTAATTGTCAGTATATATTTTTTTAGTTATTTAGATTAAATATAATTAAAAATTAGTGATTCTTGTAAAGAATCAATAAATAATAGCATTCCACAAGATATTCGTCTATATTTAGAAATAAACTGAGATTTTAATGAAACTAAAAGCAGTCTGATTATCAGCGTTAAAAAGTAAAACTTTTTCATAAGTCTTCATAATGAAAATTTAGAGTACTTGTCTACGAATCGAAGGGTTCCGAGTTCAAACCCCCGAGTGGACACTTTTTTATTATTTAATTTTATTTTCTAAATTGGTATAACTTAAATTAATTTCAAAACATTAATTAACATTAATTCGGATAAAACCTGTAAAGGAAACGAAAAACAAAAGCATATTTTCTATTTTATTAATTTCAAAACAGTTATAAATACCTACACAAATTTTTTTTTGGGAACTCGTCCTTTATTATCAGTAAAATAATTCAGTAATAAAACATAAACAGTATTGCAATCAAACGTAATTACATTACTACAGTTAAAAACATCGCGAACTTGGCATCAATGTTTTATCCAAATATTGTATTTCTGCCGAGGATCATCCGCGTTGGCTTCAAAAATGTTGTAAATAATCATACAAACTACTGTGTAAAGAGTATAATAAGCACCTAATACCAACCAACAATGTATCATACTGTAAAATAGCAGATGAACATATTTCAAAAAAAGTACGTTATCTTCATCGTAATGGTTATTTTGGGTTGAATTATTTGACTGTGTCCCAATCTCTACGTCTGCTCACAAATAATGACCATTGTATGGTAGAGTGTTTGCAGCTTATTGTGATTTACATAATTACGTATTACACTAATTTCGCAATGTCACAAATAAGCTTGAAAATAACCTATTTTAATTAGCTTAATTTCGCAGACGTGCCAGACGCGACACTACAAATCTTGATGTTAATTCAAAAATGAAAAAATTAATAGTATGAATCGTAGGTGATATGTATAACTAAAGTCTAGAGATGTCGTCATGAAATTAGAAGGGCGATCTACTAATTACTATTACCTTTGCTCTTTTATAGTTTGAATTTTTATTTTTTTACAATAATTATTAATACTACTACTACCTTTTTATCTATATAACTGTATTAAAATCAATTTTATATTTTGAAATTAGAGTAGTGTTCGTACAACTAATAAGAGATAGAGGTAAAAATGCGGAGGAACTTAATATTTACTTTGCTTTAAGGGGAGTAAATGTAGTCCGAAAAATATCAAAAAAAAAAACCAATCCAAGTCCAGAATAGAAAAAAAATTTATAGTCCTTACAAATAAAATAGTACAAAAATGATCACATAATGATGTTCTGTTCGACATCAATGGATAAATATCGTGGACTAACTAATATTTATTCGTTTTATAACTTTGTGAACGTAGATGCTGGGTAGATGGTGTATAGAAAAAATTCTAAGTAGCGCGAAATACCTAAACCACCTCGAAAAGTTTCTTTAAGATGGTTACCTATGAAGAAGATGTCCATAAAAACCCTAAAATAAATAATATTTTAAATGATAAAACGCTTTTGAGACTTAGACCGCATGATCATTGTATTTAAATTGTTAAACTATGAAGATGCGTCAATAAAAATCGTGGAATAACTATTATTTAATTCTTTGTGAAATAGCGAGACCATCTGGGGAAGATTCTTAAGATGAACACCTATGAAGACACTGGCCATAAAAATTTTGACCAAAAAAATTTGGACCAAAAAAAATTTGGACCAAAAAAATTTGGACAAAAAAAAATTTGCCAAAAAAAATATTGACCAAAAAAATTTTGACAAAAAAAATTTTGACAAAAAAAAATTTTAACCAAAAAAAATTTTGACCAATAAAATTTGGACAAAAAAATTTGGACCAAAAAAATTTGGATCAAAAAAATTTGGACCAAAAAAATTTTGACCAAAAAAAATTTGTACCAAAAAAAATTTGGACCAAAAAAATTTTGACCAAAAAAATTTGAACCAAAAAAATTTGAACCAAAAAATTTGGACCAAAAAAATTTGGACCAAAAAAATTTGGACCAAAAAAATTTGGACCAAAAAAATTTGGACCAAAAAAAATTTGGACCAAAAAAATTTGGACCAAAAAAATTTGGACCAAAAAAATTTGGACCAAAAAAATTTGGACCAAAAAAATTTGGACCAAAAAAATTTGGACCAAAAAAATTTGGACCAAAAAAATTTGGACCAAAAAAATTTGGACCAAAAAAATTTGGACCAAAAAAATTTGGACCAAAAAAATTTGGACCAAAAAAATTTGGACCAAAAAAATTTGGACCAAAAAAATTTGGACCAAAAAAATTTGGACCAAAAAAATTTGGACCAAAAAAATTTGGACCAAAAAAATTTGGACCAAAAAAATTTGGACCAAAAAAATTTGGACCAAAAAAATTTGGACCAAAAAAATTTGGACCAATAAAAGTTAGACCAAAAAAATTTGGACCAAAAAAATTTGGACCAAAAAAATTTGGACCAAAAAAATTTGGACCAAAAAAATTTGGACCAAAAAAATTTGGACCAAAAAAAGTTAGACCAAAAAAATTTGGACCAAAAAAATTTGGACCAAAAAAATTTGGACCAAAAAAATTTGGACCAATAAAAGTTAGACCAAAAAAATTTGGACCAAAAAAATTTGGACCAAAAAAATTTGGACCAAAAAAATTTGGACCAAAAAAATTTGGACCAAAAAAATTTGGACCAAAAAAATTTGGACCAAAAAAATTTGGACCAAAAAAATTTGGACCAAAAAAATTTGGACCAAAAAAATTTGGACCAAAAAAATTTGGACCAAAAAAATTTGGACCAAAAAAATTTGGACCAAAAAAATTTGGACCAAAAAAATTTGGACCAAAAAAATTTGGACCAAAAAAATTTGGACCAATAAAAGTTAGACCAAAAAAATTTGGACCAAAAAAATTTGGACCAAAAAAATTTGGACCAAAAAAAGTTAGACCAAAAAAATTTGGACCAAAAAAATTTGGACCAAAAAAATTTTGACCAAAAAAAATGTACCAAAAAAAATTTGGACCAAAAAAAATTTTGACCAAAAAAAATTTTGACCAAAAAAAATTTTGACCAAAAAAATTTTGACCAAAAAAAATTTTGACCAAAAAAAATTTTGGCCAAAAGAAATTTTGACCAATAAAATTTGGACCAAAAAAATTTGGACCAAAAAAATTTGGACCAAAAAAATTTGGACCAAAAAAATTTGGACCAAAAAAATTTGGACCAAAAAAATTTGGACCAAAAAAATTTGGACCAAAAAAATTTGGACCAAAAAAATTTGGACCAAAAAAATTTGGACCAAAAAAATTTGGACCAAAAAAATTTGGACCAAAAAAATTTGGACCAAAAAAATTTGGACCAAAAAAATTTGGACCAAAAAAATTTGGACCAAAAAAATTTGGACCAAAAAAATTTGGACCAAAAAAATTTGGACCAAAAAAATTTGGACCAAAAAAATTTGGACCAAAAAAATTTGGACCAAAAAAATTTGGACCAAAAAAATTTGGACCAAAAAAATTTGGACCAAAAAAATTTGGACCAAAAAAATTTGGACCAAAAAAATTTGGACCAAAAAAATTTGGACCAAAAAATTTGGACCAAAAAAATTTGGACCAAAAAAATTTGGACCAAAAAAATTTGGACCAAAAAAATTTGGACCAAAAAATATTTTGACCAAACACGAGACACGAGACACGAGACACGAGACACGAGACACGAGACACGAGACACGAGACACGAGACACGAGACACGAGACACGAGACACGAGACACGAGACACGAGACACGAGACACGAGACACGAGACACGAGACACGAGACACGAGACACGAGACACGAGACACGAGACACGAGACACGAGACACGAGACACGAGACACGAGACACGAGACACGAGACACGAGACACGAGACACGAGACACGAGACACGAGACACGAGACACGAGACACGAGACACGAGACACGAGACACGAGACACGAGACACGAGACACGAGACACGAGACACGAGACACGAGACACGAGACACGAGACACGAGACACGAGACACGAGACACGAGACACGAGACACGAGACACGAGACACGAGACACGAGACACGAGACAAAATATTGTCAAATAGGCGATCCTTTTTTTCACCATTGACATGTTTTAATTGTTTTTTACGGCGCAGATCACGTAGCAAGCAGCGAGCAAACAACTGATTTTCCTTACAATGGCCGCACGATCTTCCTCAGCCTGCTAATCGCGTTCGCTGCGCCTGCGCGACGTTCGAATCCTCACATCAGGCGCTAGACATTGGGCTGGATATTCGGCCGCCGGATATTCGGCTATCCGGCCTTGAAGCTCGCCGGATATCCGGTATCCGTTATCCGGCCAAACAACTATCCGTTGCATCTCTAATTTCGATTCGCTGAATACTGCGGAGGTCATTTGAGAACAAAAAAGTTTTGATACCAACAAAAAACAGTTCAAAATCTGAGAAAATCTTTCGCCTCATTCAGTTCATACATCAGTTTTTAGAGATATTGCAAAGGTGGATATTGAAGGGTGGACGGCCCAAACTGACTTGAAATTCGGATTCAGCTGGTCAAAATACATGCGGGAGTAGGTCGTGTCTGTTGTATAAACAATTTTTTTTTTGGGCCGGTGTAATTATAGTTATTTATTTTCATTGTGTCACTTGTCCTTGTGTCATTATCATTCAATCTACCAGATTTACAAGATTTGGTTCTGGTTGCACAAAAGTTCTATTAAAACTTATTGGACAAGGTTAGGCAATAATAATATCAGTAATTGTTTATAAATAGAAAGAGTTAGCTACATTTTACATGTTTTACTTAGAAACACTAATGAAAACAAGAAATATGTTACACTAAAACTATGGGCGAATACATTAAAATAAGTTGAAAATATTTATTAATTTCATAAAAAAATATATTGATTCAATACCCGTTTTAAATTGTTGAGTTTATAGACGTCGAATCCTTGAAGTAAAGCTCCATGAAGTATATAAGAGACAAAAATTAAAATTGTAAGCAAAATATTTATGTAAAAAATATTTATTTAGTTATATATTATTTAAATCGATTAATATTAAATAGCAAATAATGTTATATATATTTTTAACAACATCGTTTCGTTGAAATGAGAGATGGATGAATTGAGTGGCAGTCACCAGTGGGCTGTCACACTTTCATAAATCATCATAACTGCAACAAATCGTTGACTTCTGTTGTAGTCAACTGATGCATGGTGAGGATTAAGCACGACAGCTCCCATGCCATAATATTCTCTTAAAGAAACACACCTGACTTGCGAAAAACAAATAAAATGCGACTTAATTTTGTTTTAACAGGGGCAGAACATTTATTAGTCTGGGAATTATTCTCAACCGGACAGAATTCCGAGACTAACGATGTAATCTCATATTCACAGGGTGATCATATTGAGCTGATATAACTGCATCAGGAACTTTAGGAGTTTTAAAAAGTTTATAGACGCTTTCTTTGCATAAAAATATATTATTCTTTTAACAACTCACTAAAAACAAGTACTTATGGCATTTTTAATTCAATTAATTTGCAGCTTCTGTAAATAACTTATTATATTATATAAATAATAATAATATTAATAATAATAATAATACTAAATTTGAATACATCACTACATTTTTCTCTTAGACAAATGCCAATTTCTGCGAATCTCTCCAGAACCGTTGGTACAAATAGTTCTTCAATTTCTACATGAACTAAATTTCTGTGAACGCTCATCATGCACAATCCTAAAATATTGGTATTGTATATATATAAATCATTTAGTCATGCTATTGAGCCGATCCTCAGACATTGTTGAACATAACCACGTTTTTGCTCTCCTCAAAGTGCTGAAGGATCTCTTAATAGTGACCATGGTGTGTGGAAAGGCAAGCAGCATTTCTAATGCTTTTCGAATTGTTGGTCTCTTAAATTATTTTAACCAAATCATATTCTTTAGTATCTTTTCCCAGCCATATTTTATACCATAGCTCCCCTTCATTCTGTATCACATTTAACTATTATTCAAAACTATTTAAATTAGTTTTAAACTGTTTGGGACTGATACTTCGCTATTAAAATGGATGTAAGGCCGATAATGGAAAAGCCGGTGTATTTTCTTCCTTAAGTCCAAATAAGGTAAGTACAGGAAGCGTTTGAAATATTCAGTTAACGCTGAAGCTGGAGAATTGGATCGATACAGTAGTTTTCCAGCGAGTCTTGGACACTACATCATCGACAATTTTCTCGACTTTACTGGTAAGTTCCTTGATGCCCTCTTCCGCAGATATCCGATGTTCTGTTACTATAACAAGAACTCTCTTTATATGCTCAACATACTTCATTACATCCAGATTTTTTTGACTGTAAAATTATTGAATCCAGGTTCCAACAGAGAAGAGTATTTGAATAAAATACATAGGCAAAATATAAATAAAGTTTCCTTAGTAGCACAATTTAACTGAAAAGCTAGTATTCGTACTTCGATTCATAGTTTTTCAAGGCCTTCTACAACTGCTACAAAATTATCTTTAAAGAGAGCAATGCTTTTATATTTTTGAGACTAGCGTGTTTCACATAACACAGGTATGTTTGGGATTTCTTGCGTAGTACAGATTCCCTGAAAAAAATAACATCTTTCACTAACTTTATTTGATTTCCTACATATCTAAGATACTAAGGCATGAATATCGGTCACTCTACATTATATAACTATGTCATATATTGTCAAAATGTCACTCCTGAAAAATAACATGTACCTAATTGAGGTAAACATGTAAATTATTACAAAATAAAAAAAAAATAATTTATCCGACCAAAAACCGCTTGGCTTTCTCTCTTAATGCACCACACTTCGCCGGCCTGCGATCCCAATCTTAATTCCACTTAATATTTCGTACCGAGAACCGATCGTGGTGGTTTTGTTGTAGCGAGCATCGTAATTTTTGAGGTAGCTTCAGAATGATCGCCGTAAGCAACACATCAAAGAACAAACTGAAAGTACCTATCGTTATATATATATATATATATATATATATATATATATATATATATATATATATATATATTGAGGGTATAAGGCAAAAACAAGAACAAAAACAGTTAAGTACAGGGAGCTGGTGGTTTTTGCCCTGCGGCGAGGCAGGCTCTAACCGGACCGGTAGTTAAGGCGCGCCTACACACCCACCCTCGCCGCCATGGGCGTACGCGTGGGATGTGTCGGTATATAACTATATTTATTTGTTTATTTGCATGTGTAAGTAAGGAATAATTTATTTTAAGTATGTACTGATGCATCAGATTTGCTGTAAAAAGAGAGGTAGAATGAAGACATAGGAAGTATTATAAGAAGGTCGGTAATGATTGTAGATAGGTTATGGTTAAGCTGACGGTATTTCACGCGCGTAATAAAATTTAAAGCTTCGCCAATCAGGTCCTACCTTTAATTTCTTTGGCTTCCTGACGCAGACTTCTCTTCCTAGGCGCATCCACCTTAAGCAGCAGGGGTCGTGGACTGTATCAGGGGCTGGTATTTGAATGTTCGGAAATGTAATTTGCAGGTTTGTACCGAATTATCACAATGCTCGAATACTCGACTGTATTCTACGAGTTTTGCGGCGATACTGATGTTCGACCGTTTGAATCCAAGAATCGTTCTTCGCCACACGATGTGGTCTTTGACCAATTAGGGCAATAAAGTCTTGGCGAAGTGTAAGTAATGAGAATAACAAATATAAATGAAATATTACGTTTTATACTGGATGATAATAATAAATCAATTTAAACTTACATATACAAAATAAATGAAGACTTATCAGATTGTGATAAATAGAAAATCAGATTTCTGATTACATACAAGAAACAAAGTAGATATTTATGCAACCAGTTACACACAACATTTTTTCTAATTTTATGTAATTTCTATTCGATTTAAACAAGATTTATTACTATTTAAAATATTCGGATTCGATATGTTTTAATTTAATGTTTAACTTTGTCATTATTTAAAGCATTTTTCGTTATTTTGTAATTTTATTACTAATTTAATAAGGATATCCATATCAGAGACAACGCAGCGAGACGTATAGAGAGAGATATGCTTTATTGTCTTAAAAAAATTTACAAAAATTTTATAGACAAAGCGTGTAACTTAAATACTAAACATATTATAAAAATAACTAAACAGCAGAAAAAACAAACAGAAACAAACAGACAAAATAGGAATAACAATTGCAATGGATATGCAATATCCGTCATTATAATTATTCTAATTTAATTTTTAAATTTAAATTTAAACTTTAATATTTAATTATTTAATTAATGCCATTGTATGTGGAACTCAAATGTCTAAGGTACGTTATAAAATTCTGCTACTGTGTAATATGGTCTTTCTAGAAGAAAAGCTTTAGCCAGTCTTCGGAACTTATCGTATGTATTTATAGATTTTAATTGCATCGGAAGTTATTATACAATTTTTTGGCATTGTAGGTAATGGAATGTTTTAATAGGTCAGAAGTGGGCATTGTTAAATAAACATTAGTCTCTAAATTTCTTGTAGGATATCTACGAGTCGGTCTTTCGGATAAATTTTGAATGTGCTTGCGAACTAAGCAGACGGATTCGAAAATAAATAGAGCAGGAAGGGTTAGAATTTTGAAATTTTTTAAGTAATTTTCGCAATGTGTCCTACTACTTAAACCAAATACATAGCTGATTGCTCTTTTTTGCGGTTTAAAAATAGATTCGAAAAGGTATAAGCTACAAGAACCCCAGAAAGGTAAACCATAGCGAAGCTGAGATTCGAATAAGGAAAAGTAGGTTATTAATGCAGTAGAAGGAGTCAGTAAATGTTCAAAAAACATTTTTCGTTCCTTTTGCTAGTTATAAAAATGGTTTGCCGAATTATAATTCATTAAAAATAAAAAATCTCGTTATAAACAGAGCCGATAGTATTCGATATCTAGGATTAACAATTGATTCCCATTTACGATGGGATAAACATGTAAATGAAATTTGTAAGACCTTAAGGTATTTATTATATAAATTTCGCTACTTAAAATCTAAACTTGATATATATCATCTAAAAATCGCATATTATTCACTAGTGGAATCACGTTTACGATACGGGATTCTCGGATGGGGTGGAGTCTCTGTCACCTACTTACAACCATTAAACATTATTCAAAAAAAATATTAAAAATAATACATAACAAAAAAGTATCACACCCATCAGACGAATTATTTATAGAATCTGCAGTCCTAGATATAAGACAACTATTTACACTTGCTATGATGGTAAATTTACATAAAAATAAGCAGTTACTAATACCTATTCAACATTCATACCAGACAAGAAATCGATCACAACTATTTATTGCAACAAATATTGCAAAAAAAAACCGTAGGCCAACGAAACTTCCAATATCTACAATTAAAAATTTATAATACACTTCCTGATATATACAAAATATACTTAAATACCATCAATTCTCATGCAATGATAAAATCCTTGCTTAAAACATATTTAATATTAAATAATAGGCACATGCTTAAACAACTGTTTGATTGATTCAAGGAAAACAATATATAATTCACACCCTTATCACGCATCAGTATTTTTGCTAACTATATATTTTTTTACCAATTTAAATTTTTATTATCTAGTTATATAAGTTATAAATCTTATTATTATTATCTTATTATTATTATTATTATTATTTTATTATTTTATTATTTTATTATTTTATTATTTTATTATTTTATTATTTTATTATTTTATTATTTTATTATTTTATTATTTTATTATTTTATTATTTTATTATTTTATTATTTTATTATTTTATTATTTTATTATTTTATTATTTTATTATTTTATTATTTTATTATTTTATTATTTTATTATTTTATTATTTTATTATTTTATTATTTTATTATTTTATTATTTTATTATTTTATTATTTTATTATTTTATTATTTTATTATTTTATTATTTTATTATTTTATTATTTTATTATTTTATTATTTTATTATTTTATTATTTTATTATTTTATTATTTTATTATTTTATTATTTTATTATTTTATTATTTTATTATTTTATTATTTTATTATTTTATTATTTTATTATTTTATTATTTTATTATTTTATTATTTTATTATTTTATTATTTTATTATTTTATTATTTTATTATTTTATTATTTTATTATTTTATTATTTTATTATTTTATTATTTTATTATTTTATTATTTTATTATTTTATTATTTTATTATTTTATTATTTTATTATTTTATTATTTTATTATTTTATTATTTTATTATTTTATTATTTTATTATTTTATTATTTTATTATTTTATTATTTTATTATTTTATTATTTTATTATTTTATTATTTTATTATTTTATTATTTTATTATTTTATTATTTTATTATTTTATTATTTTATTATTTTATTATTTTATTATTTTATTATTTTATTATTTTATTATTTTATTATTTTATTATTTTATTATTTTATTATTTTATTATTTTATTATTTTATTATTTTATTATTTTATTATTTTATTATTTTATTATTTTATTATTTTATTATTTTATTATTTTATTATTTTATTATTTTATTATTTTATTATTTTATTATTTTATTATTTTATTATTTTATTATTTTATTATTTTATTATTTTATTATTTTATTATTTTATTATTTTATTATTTTATTATTTTATTATTTTATTATTTTATTATTTTATTATTTTATTATTTTATTATTTTATTATTTTATTATTTTATTATTTTATTATTTTATTATTTTATTATTTTATTATTTTATTATTTTATTATTTTATTATTTTATTATTTTATTATTTTATTATTTTATTATTTTATTATTTTATTATTTTATTATTTTATTATTTTATTATTTTATTATTTTATTATTTTATTATTTTATTATTTTATTATTTTATTATTTTATTATTTTATTATTTTATTATTTTATTATTTTATTATTTTATTATTTTATTATTTTATTATTTTATTATTTTATTATTTTATTATTTTATTATTTTATTATTTTATTATTTTATTATTTTATTATTTTATTATTTTATTATTTTATTATTTTATTATTTTATTATTTTATTATTTTATTATTTTATTATTTTATTATTTTATTATTTTATTATTTTATTATTTTATTATTTTATTATTTTATTATTTTATTATTTTATTATTTTATTATTTTATTATTTTATTATTTTATTATTTTATTATTTTATTATTTTATTATTTTATTATTTTATTATTTTATTATTTTATTATTTTATTATTTTATTATTTTATTATTTTATTATTTATTTTATTTTATTATTTTAGTCATTGTGTATACCTTAATTATAATTTCTTTTATCTACTGCGTTTTGGCAATTTCAATTTTTAATAAAAATTGGCATTTCCCATGCTCGACTAAACAGTTTTAATGGGGTCAATGATTTATTTACATTGAAGTTACAATACATATGTTTGTGTATTATTGTAAAACTTTTATATTATTATTATTATTATTGTGTGAATAAATATTATTATTATTATTATTATTAATAGATTTATATGCCATGTCTTCTAACAGGAAATGAAGGATGACTTACTATCATCAATTAAACAGGACGTTGCTGAAGGCTTATCCCTGTTGTTATGTCATCTGTTTGTGTATCTTGTGCGTGTACATTCCTGTTGTGTCTCCAGTCATGTAAAAGTTTTCCTAGTCTCCTAATTTGGTGATTAGATGGACCTTCTCCAACTAGTCGCCTAATCTATTCGATCTGCTCTGCAGCAGGAGGTACTTTTCAAACATAGCAAATAATAATATTAATAATAAACACTATTTAAAGATGAAAACATTTTTGTAATTCTTTTGGTGTTGTCCCTTACCAGGGTATACCTATTTTCTACACTCCCTTAATTATAGATAACCTTACGATGTTTGAATGACTATAACATTTTACCCACGAAAAATTTAATTTCGAATTTAACTCTTTTTCAATTTCATTTGAAACAATTGGTATATTACAATTTATTATCAAGGACATCTTCTAATAAAGTTATAGCAAATCCTACCTAAACTACTGGTTGTTCTGCAGGATAAATTAACTTTTCTTGAGATTGATTTCTCTCTAAAATTCACAACCGACCTGATGTCCCCAAATTTATTTTCCAATGCATCCTGATTTAAAATTCTGCCCATTTGTGATTCAATTTTTTTTTCTGCTTTTAAATGACTCTTTTTTTTTTTGAAAGAGTAAAACCCAATTTTGGTAGATTTTCACACTTTTATTTTAAAAATAAAAATTTAAAAAAAAAACACTAACATGACATATGTTTCGAAGTACAACTTCTTTTTCAAATGTGACTATTTACAATTCGGTATCCAATAAATATACGAAATAATTTAACAAAACAAAGTACTTAAGAAAACATCAATAACATTACAAAATAAACTAACTATTTAAAGTAAATAAGGGTACTTAGGCAATTATAATATCCATCAGATAACAATAAGATAGCCCATTACCGGGATTATCTCACAGAAAACTGGGAAAGAGATTTAATAAGGGTGAATTATTAATATCTAATTGATCATTTAGTAACTTATCTGAATTTTTAAGTCTATTTATTTCAAGTGTTTCTAAATGGTTTAATTTAAGGCTCTTATTTTCTACATGTAAAATTTCAAAGTTGTCTGTAAAAGAATGATTTTCAGCTAAAATATGATTTAAGTAAGTAGAATTATTTTTGTTTTTTGTATAGCTATTATAATGTTCGGAATAGCGTTTTTTGAAAGTACGGCCTGTTTGACCAATATACAATTTTGGACAACTACCACAATTTAATTTATATACCCCCGATTTATTATTAGGATTAATTTTACCCTTATTGTTTTTAATATACTTCCCAAGCGTATTATTGGTTTTAAAAGCTACGTTAATATTTTGGTTTTTTAAATATGATGATACCTTTTCACTAGGAGCTCCTATATATGTAAGACTCTTATATCTGCAATTTGGATCTTTAATTATGGGATAAACTTGTTGAATAGCCTGTTTAAAAAGTTTTTTCTCTAAAATGTTGTCTACTAACTTTGAATTAAAATTATTATTTACTGCGATTTGTTTAATGACATTTAATTCTTTTGTGAAGTTCTCTTTGGTAAGGGGAATATTAACTAATCTATGGATCATACTGCTGTATGCTGCCAGCTTTTGTTTGTATGGATGAGATGAACTATTATTTATTGTAATATCCGTATGTGATGGCTTATGAAATATCCCAAAACTATGGCCTTTATTATTTTTAATAATATTTAAGTCTAAAAAATTAATTGAATTATCCTTCTCTGTTTCCATAGTAAATTTAATATTAGGGTGTATAGTATTGATAAAAACTAATAAAGAATTTAACTGTCTACTAGTACCAGTAAAAGCAGTCAATATATCATCAACATATCTATGCCAATACAGACAATGTTTACTTAAATTATTGCTATGAATTTTATTTTCTATATTATCCATAAATATTTCTGCAAGCAACGGGCTTAATGGGTTCCCCATAATAAGACCTTCATTTGCTGAGTAGATGTTATTTTGAAATTGAAAATAATTTTGTTTTAGGCAAATGTTTAACAAATTTAGGATTTCTTCTTTGATTATAATATTGACTTGATTACGATCTAATAAGTTTTCTACTAGCTTAACTGTTTCTTTAGGAGGTATACTAGGAAATAAGTTTGTTACATCGAACGATACTAATTTTGTGTTACTAGGTAATTTAATGTTTTTTAATTTTTCTGTTAATTCATAAGAATTTTTTATACTATACTTTGAATTGAATTTGCAGTTTTCTTGTATAAGTTTATTAATGTGTGTGAAAGTTTAACTGATGGAGCCGTGACAAATGACACCGAATTGTAAATAGTCACATTTGAAAAAGAAGTTGTACTTCGAAACATATGTCATGTTAGTGTTTTTTTTTTTTAATTTTTATTTTTAAAATAAAAGTGTGAAAATCTACCAAAATTGGGTTTTACTCTTTCAAAATTAAATGGATTTTCATCAAGTAAAGGCCGAAACAATAAATAATTTAAATGACTCTACAATTTTCTAATAGCCACTAGAATGGCTATTAGAGGTAGGTGTATGTAAGAAATAGCCAATCTCTAATCATTTCAAAAGTCCTTTGCCAATACTACATGTGCAGAGATTTTTTACTCAGCATACATCTTACTTCTTTTCTAGTAGGTGGGAACTTTGTGCTGCCATTAAAGCTGTCGAGACATTCATCTACCTACTTAATAAACAAAAGTAGCTATAACAATGGATCTCTGTTCCAATTCACCTAAAATTATTATAGCCATTTTGTAATACAATATTAAACACATACATTATACAGTGTTAAAATAAATAATTAAATAGCAACAGGTTGAAGTCTATTTAGTCATTATTAAATATTATTCATATTCTCAGCCTGATTCAATTAATTAAATGCTGTAAAAATTTACTAATACATATTTAAAATTATTATTTACTTCCTTGAAGTCCAAAGTAATAAAATTATATCAAGCACGCTAATGTTCTTTTAGTTTGAACAGATCAAGAACATCCTTTAATTGCCAAAGCTAAAATTAAACTTCTTTCGTCCATCACAGGTCACGCAATTAACTACTAACTACTGTTTTTGATTAACTTTTTTTCTTTTCATTGACCATAAAATGAACATTCTTTGAACCTTTCTTTTGTTATTTTAATAACACTAAAACTGAAATATATATATTTTCATGAGAACTATTTTTAGCTCTTGTGTTTACTTTCAATTTATAGCAAAGGTGGTCAAAAGTTAGGTAAATTAGAACAGATGAAATATATTTAGAAATCATAGAATTATGTAGACTTAGGATGAAAGTTTAACTGATTTTAATTTAAGTTCCAAATGAATTTGAAAACATAAAAGATGAAGACCTAAGATTTGGTAGACATTTTTTAATAAATAAATCAGAGCAGTTTCTGACGCTAATATCAATAACGCAACTTTAAAAACAATCAAAATAAAAGTTTAAACAATTATGGAAAAATAAAATAATATTTTTTTACGCAAACAGTCTAGGAAAAACCAATTACAATTACGTTAAACCAATTCTGAAATCGAAGAAACGAGAACGAAGTTAATTGAGAAATAAAGTATAAGCCTAAATTTCAAATTTTATACGCGGTAATACCATTGTCTACACCGAGAAAAATATCTAATAACCGTTAGTCGATATCAAGTAACCCTTAATAGGTATCTGGATATCATACGTGACAGCAAAAAAATCAACTTGTCATTATTAGTTTGATCTTGCTGAAATGATCGAATAATCGGTAGTCAAACAAAAAACATCAAATTACCTATGAAATACGAACATACTTTTCTATGTTGGGGCAATTAGTAACCATAGTACAGGTTGGACTAGTAGTGTGGTAGTAGGATTTCTCGCGGAGATTATTTGCTGTCAATGTATGTATTTTTGAAATCAGCATTTTTAGTTTATAATTATTAAATACTTCATGTGGAAGTGCATTCTGTCTTTGCAAATATATTATTATTTAATATGATATACAACATTCTATGATTTATTTATTCATCCTATAATATTTAACTAAATATGTGGCAACGTCACTCAATTGGTATAGAAAATACCAATAGTAGTTAAAAAAATAACCTTAATTGTATGTTGTTATTACTGCTATAGTCTATTTTTATGTATGAGAGAGTAATAAAACAGCATTTCTAATGCAAAACTTAGTACGGTCATTTTAAATATTTGTACAGAATAATCTTAATATTTCCTAAAATTGTAATAAATGTACCTAAGCTATTACAAGTTTTGGGTCTTTTATTGGTCCTTTATAAACATAAGCTGTACAGAACAATAGAAAAAGGTTTGGACAGGCCAAAAGCCCTGTGTATTAAAGATTACATAGCTGTATCTTAAGATTATTTTTAATAAGTACCAATTTGCCAATTTTGTTTTATTTTAATTCCAAAAATTTCTTACAGTAATCGAAATATAAGTAGATAGATACCTTCCCAACAAATTTCACCGAAAATGCGATTATAGGTTTTCCATTTACTAAGGAGGTCCAAATTGTGTATTCTTGACAGATTACTAAATGTCGTTTAGTTGCAACTTGCAAGGTGCAGTGTGAATTCTAGTGTGATCATGGAAAATTTGGAAGGGCCGCGTAAACGACAAATAATCGGTCCTTTACCAGTTAATGAAAAAAACATTAATATTTAATTGTTTTAAATCATTTACAGACAAACATTTATGTAAAAGTGTTGATGACACAGTGGGATTAGTTAGTAGTACGCTTGGTATTGGGAAATATACGATTTACAGAGTTGTTAAAGAAGAGAAATGTGGCGAGTTTCAAACAGCACGTAAAGCTCCAGGAAAACCAATATTTCAATTAGAAAATATTTTGAAAGAAAGACTTCGAAGGAAAGTGCATGCGTTCTTCTTTAGAAAAGAATTTCCGACAGTACACAAAGTTCTTGCCACGGTTCGAGATGATAAGGATTACCCTGAAATGAATCGAAGCACACTATGGAAACTTTTAAAAGAAATAGGTTTTCTATTGAAAAAGCATTTCAGAAAGTCTATTTAAATAGAAAGAAGCGATATTGTAGTATGGAGAAGAAATTACCTAAGGACTATAAAAGAAATGAGAAACCAAAGAAGAAATATATTTTATTTAGATGAAACATGGATCAACGAGGGACATAAACCAAATAAATTTTGGCAAGATGAAACTGTTACAAGTCGAAGACAGGCTTTTTTAAATAATTTATCCACTGGTTTAAATCCACCATCAGGAAAGAGGGCGCAGACTAATAATAGTACACATCGGTAGTTCAAACGGTTTTGTTAAAGGTGGTTTATTGACTACTCGTACTGGTGACTACCATGAGGACATGAATGCTGATGTCTTTAAAGAGTGGTTCGAACAAATTATAGATCTTCTTCCTCAGAACTGTATAATAGTAATGGATAATGCAAGTTATCACTCGAGACTTATAGAAAAAAATGCCCACAACCAAGTGATTAAAAAAAGATTTACAGAATTGGCTAAATTCAAAAAATATTAAGTTCCATCCCGGTTCTGTGAGAAAATAACTGTATCATTTGTGTTCCCTTCATAAGAAATTAAAAAAATATGAAATTGATGAAATTGCAAAAAATCGTGGGATGACGGTGGTTAGATCACCACCATATCATTGCGAAGTATACCCGATTGAACTGATATGGGCACAGATAAAGGGAGAAGTTTCAAGAAAAAATTATTCTTTCAAAATGAGTGATGTTAAACAGTTGTTTTTGGAGGCTGTAAATAATGTGAAGTCTGAAAACTGGGAAAAGGCAGTAAATCATACGATTAAAGAGGAAGAGAAAATGTAGAAGTTGGACAATATTACTTATAAAATGATCGATCCACTCATTGTAAATATTGGTTGTGACAGTTCATCTTCTGATTTCGATTCTGATTTGGATTTGTAGGTAAGAAGTAGTTTTGTATTAAAATTATTATTTATGAACGTAACGTTGTTTAAAAGTCAAAGTTTAAACACTTATACCTATATAACCCGTTTGACACAATGTTCTTAATATACCTTGTGGAAAAATAAAACATTTTAGAAAAAAATTGCACTTTTTTATCTTCAGCTGTTTAGAAGTTATAAGCAGGTTAATTAGGTGAAAATATAAGTATATACTCGAGGAATAACTTCAAAAAATATTTTAACTGTCTACTAAAAGAAGTGGTACGCCTATGGATTACTAACGCTTTATTATTTTAATACTCTCTCATACATAAAAATAGACTATAGTAGTTGGCGGTATTAAAATTTAAAAGATATCTGCAATTTTTTTTTAGAATTATTTTTAGTCAATGCCAACTTACGGTTATTCCTGAATTATTAGCAAATTGATTGAATAACTGCTAAATAATTGTAAACTAAAGCTAAATGTTTATCTAATAAGGGCAATGGTCACAGAAAGATCAATAAAATTTTGGCAGGTTTTTTAAAAACTTGTTAGATATTGAATAATGACAAGTCAAAAATCTTAGGTAGATACTTGTATAAACCGAATTTTCTCAGTGTATATTCAAAAAATATGAACCTATTGATTGTAAGGCCATCTCGCGTTCGCGAAACGAAAAAAATGCCGGTCCATTTAAACCTTTTTCCATAAATATTCTATAACATCATTACATTCAGAAATGATTAAATTACATCTTAGTTGCTCCCTTATATACGTACCAACATCTCCGCCTCTGATGAAGTAACACCAGCTATTAAATTAACTTTACATCCATTACTTTACTACACAAAAAATTAATATTATAAATATGAACAACTAGAAGATTAATTTTCGGTTTAATTAATCAACATGATAACAAATCCAAAAATTATACGGAATACTGTGAATTTCCATCTATATTTATTTATTAGTGAGCATTATCGGCGGCTGTAATTCAATACATGTATAGTAAACAGATGTAATTTATAAATAGGCATTTAGTTAGATAATTTGTACGAACACATAACGAAAGGCCGCCATTATTAGAACAGTGCATGTTTCTCGAAATGCATTATGCATGGGACAGTTTGGAGTAGGAGGCCGACAATGGAGCTAAAAAATCATAGAATAAGAGAAACGCATGTAAGATATTTCAAGAATCAGTTCCATTATTTGTATACACGGGTTACAGGTATCGGTGTTGTCAATAAATTTAGAAGGAAATTGCTTAGTGACAACACTCTTCTGGGCTATTACCATTAGGGGGAACATAGAAAACATTAACGGCCCGTTTATAAATTTACGAGAAAATGCAGTGGCTGAGGTAGAAGAGGACGAACAATGTAAATTAAACGTAGTCTGTATTTTAATATAATTATCAAAAAGTTGAGAAAAGATTTTGTTAGTTATCCATTTTTTTAGGTGCTGTTCAATGTAGGAATGAATGCGAATAAAATTCATCATTTTTATTTCTAATTGAATCGAAAACTGAAAGAAACATGATTTACTGCACATTTATTTATTTGTTTATTTATTAAAAATTGATATCAAAACGATGTAAAATTATCCACACTAACAGCTGACTATCAATTTGGGTTTAGGGAACACCACTTGACCGTCCAGCAAGTCCCTATTACTAGCTTCTAAAATCATATCTTACCGAAAGATACTTCCAAACCAAGCATAATTCTGCACTTTCCAGTTGTCACCTAATAAAGGCTGGGGTAACACAAGGGAGTGTTCTGGGGCCTATATTATTCTTAATATACACCACGGACTTACCTACTACAAACAATACTAAAATAGCAATGTTCGCAGATGATACATCAATACATATTAATCCAGTTATTGCATCGCAACAACTCCAATATCATCTAGACGTATTAAAAGTGTGGTTTGAGCAATGGAAAATTACTGACTTTCACAAACAAGCGATCAGTATGTCCTCCTGTTAGTTTTAACAACATTTAAATCCCCATTCAGGACGAAGTAAAATATCTAGGATTACACTTGGATCAGAAGCTAACTTGGAAAAAGCACATTCAAACAAAGAGGCAACAACTAAATTTAAAAGTAAGAGAAATGTCCTGGCTTCTAGGACGTAAATCCAAATTATCTCTTGACAACAAACTACTACTATATAAATGTATCTGGAAGCTGATTTGGACTTATGGAATACAATTATGGGGATGTACCAAACCATCCAATACAAAAATATTTCAAAGGCTACAGTCTAAAGTATTGAGATCAATAACCAATGCATTATGGTACGTGAGCAACTTCACATTGCACAATGACCTACAAGTCCCTTTCGTCACAGAGGAAATAAAGAGACTCTCAAGACTATATCACAATAGACTACAAGACAACGAAAATCTATACATAGCGCAGTTAAACATCCCTCCAAACGTCACAAGAAGATTACAATGACAATGGCCCACAGACCTGATCCAGTTGATAAACGACGAGGATTAATCTTTAGCCAACAACCCTAGCCATGGTATCGATAAAAGGTTCGTCACTGGACGGTTTCTCTTTTCAAGTCACCTTCAGATAACACCTTTGATTAGATTAGATTAGATTGTAAATATGCAGTTGTCAAATAAAAAAAAGTATTTATTATACAATGTCCACGGGGCTAACCCCAATTACAGGACAAGGGTTAACAAACAGAAAATATATTTTACAATAATTAACAATTAGTTCGTTAAAAGAATGTCTTCTCGAACACACAAATGACAAGAAAGGAAGAACAAAAAACAAAAGGTGCATTTGTAGTAGACAAACTTTTAAACTGGGAAATAAAGACACAATAACAGCAAAAAAAGATACAAAAGGTATGAACTATGAGCATAAACGTTTAACTGAACCGCTACAACTGTGAAATATGTCCAAATTCGGTTCTAAGAGACAATAATTTAACATAGCTTGATCAAGAGGTGATGATTTATATATATATTTGTCCTATGAGGCGGAATGTGAAATATATGTAAGTTTCTGGAGTTTAGCCTAGGAACGTGGAAGTTGATCATGTTGATCAACTCCATACAGTCAACAGACCCATTAATAACTTTGTGTAAAAATGTAACAGAGAGCATTATTATGCGTTTCACAAGGCTACAGGATTCGAATCGGTCATAAAAATATTCTTGTGGAGTGCCTCTAGCGGGAAATATATTATCTAAAATAAAAGTGGCAGATTTAAAAAATCTCCGTTAAACTCTTTCTAAGTGAGTTTTCTGATTATTATAAATTGGGTTCCAAATAATGCATCCGTATTCAAGTTTAGATTGAACAAGAGCTGAGAATAGTAAATTCATTGTATGGAACTCTCTTAAATCTTTCATGTTACTAGTTAGAAACCCTAAGATCCGAAAACTAGGACCATTATATGACCAACAATCATAAATAACCGTAAGAGGCTTCTACCAACAAGATTGCGACTACGGACTGCCACAGGTGAAAGTGCCAACATCCATGGAAAAATCCAGGTTCAATTGGGAATTGGTACAGAAAAGTTCACTCATACTGTTATTGTCGCTGATATCGAATAAGATGTTATACTTGGAATGGATGTAATGAACTTACATGGTTTCCAGTTAGACTTTAAGAACAGAGTGATCAAAGTTGGTGCCCAAGAGGTAGTCCTACATCCATATGGGGACAGTACCGTGCCAGTTGCTGTACAGGAGGATACGGTGTTATTTGGCAGAAGTGAAACTGTTATAGTAGCACGGCTACAAGAAACTATGATAGAACCTTGGAACCACGATGAAGAGGTTATACAAGGAATTCTAATCGGAAAAGGGTTGATCATGACTGCTAAAGAGATTCCAGTTCGTCTTATAAACGTTAATGATCACCCAATTACCATCAAGAAAGAGACCAGAATCGGAACTTGTGTACCAGTAACTTCCATAATTCGTCAGACAACAACTTCCGATAATTCCAATGACAAATTCGAGCAAATCATTGCAGTTGCTTGCCAATCTCTGAATCAATTAGAGAAAAGGAAAATAAAGGAATTTCTTCGACGATATCGTGACATTTTTGTACCAAAAGGAGGAAAAACAGGAAGAACTTCTGTTGAAAAACACAAATCTTGAATGAGTAAAACCAAATTTGATAGATTTTCACAAAACTTTTATTTTAAAAAATAAAACATTTGAAAAAGAAGTTGTACTTCGAAACATGTCATGTGTAGTGTTTTTAATTTTTATTTTTTTTTTTTTATTAGAAGTTTAGTGAAAATCTACCAAATTTGGTTTTACTCATTCAAGATAAAATGGATTTTTATCAAGTAAAGGCCGAAACAATAAATAATGAAAAACACAAAATTGACACTGGTGACGCCAGGTCGATTCGTCAATCAGCTCGAAGGTGACCAAAGGCCAAGAGAGAGGAAGCTGAAAGGATTGTTCAAGAAATGAAGGAAGACAGGGTAATAGAAACTTCTAAAAGCCCATGGGTCTCTCCGGTAGTGCTGGTCCAGAAAAAGGATGGAACTACTAGGTTCTGTGTGGATTACCGTCAGTTGAACAATGTAACTAAGAAAGACAGTTATCCTCTTCCTCGAATCGACGATACCTTGGACACATTGGCCGGAAGTAAACTATTTTCTACCTTAGACCTAAAGTCTGGATATTGGCAGGTGGAAATGGACTCAGAACCACAGCATTGCACCCACAATCCGATGGAATGGTAGAGCGAATGAATAAGACCATTGGCAAATATCTGTTAAAAGTGGTTTTAAACCTTCAGCGAGATTGGGATCAGTATCTTTCGCTCTTTGCAATGGCTTATTGATCCGCTGTCAATGAATCAACAGGCCAAATACCAGCAAAGGTCTTGTTTGGGCGTGAGATGAGACTATCGTGCGACCTCGAGTTTGGATGCCGACCTGGAAAAGATGTAGCTGGTAAAGATTATGTGATCCAGTTACGAAGAAGAATGGACGACATGCATGAATTAATTCGCTCGCATCTGTTTCAAAGAAAGCGACAAAGTCTAGCTCCTTAACCCAAAAAGACAAAAGGGTTATTCTCCGAAGCTTCAAAGGTCTTGGGAAGGTCCGTACCTCATCAAGAATAACATAAATGATGTAATTTACCGTATAATCAAGATTCCAAACGGTAAACCGAAGGTAGTGCATCAAAACAGGCTAGCGCCTTTTGAGGGTGACCATGAAGAAGAAGTAAAATAACTTCAAGAAACACCAGTTTATGGGTGGCGCGAGGACTGGCATATGTGTTCCGTAAAAAATTTGGTCGACTGGTAGAACTTCAATGTCAGTTACCAGCTCTTGGAAAAGCCTTGAAACTTCAAGACGGGTCATGTTATCTTTTCTATTTAATAACGAAGAACACCCTCCGAGATCGGTCCACCTATCAGGATGTATGGGAAGCATTACTTAGTCTAAGGGAGTACGTACGGGAGTCCAATGTACAGAAACTAGCCATGCCGAAGATAGAAGGAAATCAGGTGGATTGGAGGATCATATGGAATATGGTGGAAATAATCTTTCAAGATACCGGAGTTCAAATACTGGTCTGCAGCCATTCGCCCAGTGCCCAGGTTACAGCGAAGACAGTCCCTTGTTACTTCCATACAACTGGAAATTGTAAAAGAGGATTCAGTTGCAGATACAACCATTCCAGTTTAGTTTCGTAAGAGTTCCAGAAGGAACTATCTCTTAAGGAGGGGGCAATGTTATGTGAGCCATTTCAATATTTAGTCATGCTCTAATCCTCCAAGTCCCTTTCTGTCTTATTTGGCTTTTGAGGTTGAACTTGTTTCTAAATCATCGTAATAATGTTTCTGGTATTTTCTGAATATGAGATGTTTTGGTGGAGGAGCATTTTGGATCACCGATTTGTATATAAATATTGGTGGAAGATCAACAAAAAGTCATTAGTAGATAAACAGTGGTGATTATAAATATTGAACGATTCAAAGACATTCGAAATATATATAAATTAAAATAGTAATAAGTGTTTAAATAAATTATTAATAAATAAACTGTTGTGTTAAAATAAACAAACATCACAATAATAAAGCTAATTCAAAATCAAATATTGACAGTATCAACCAAAACACTGTTAAATCGCCTTATTTTTCAATAATTTTATTACATTGTGATTTCTTGCACCTATTAATTGGTAATTTAATCTTTAATCCCTAGAAACCCACTAGCAAAAACCAAAATACTTTTTTTTTTAATTTTTTAAATTTTTCAATATTTCATTTTCTCATTTTTTCATTTTTTTTTTTTTTTTTTTTATATAGCCTCTTATGATTAAGGACAATACAAAAATTATTATCAAAATCCCTATTATCTTTTGATTTGTGAATCACTCGTTATTTTTCTCCTGTATGTTATTGTTGATTCCACAATAAACACACTTTAAATCACTCAACGTCAAATATCATATTTTCATATTTTTTTAAATGATATTTACAATACTTAATCTGTATTTATATAAAAACCTAATTATTTTAAGCACAATCTGAATATTTAAACATAAATAACATATTTTTGTTTATAAATGATTATTTAATTAGAATAAATTATATATTACTAAATATTATTAAATGATCTAAGTACATCAAGCAAACATGTAAGTTTAAATATATTTACTAATCATTGTTTTTAAAAATAATTGTTATTTTATTATGAAAAATATTTCTAAAATAGGCATTGGAATAAAATATTTTATTTTCTTTTCTTAGATTTTTAGTATGTCTACCTTCATTTACTACTTTATTTTTAATTTCTAGTTATATCCCTTTCAGTTATAATTTAATTTTTTTTATATATATATAAATTTGTCTTACCTATTTATTTCTACATTTTTATTTTTATTTTCTTAAATTCATCTAGTTGAAATTTATCTTCATCACTTTTCTTTGTTTTTTAATAATATCTGCACTCCCTGTTTTTTATTCAATTTTCTAAAAGCTAGCACAAAATCTAATCTAAAAATATTTTTTTGAAATTTTTCTCTTTTCAAATTTTCCTACAAGAATTTTTTAAAATTAAAAAAAAATCAATCAAATTTGAAACGCGCGCCGCAATTATTTTTGAGCATCGTCATAATGAAGCCTAACATCTGATTGGCCAATTTATAACATTCCAGACTTTTTTTTTTCATTTCTATCCATTTTAATAATTATTTGTTCTCTGTCTTTCTTTATTTATTCCTTATGGTGTTGTCGAGTTTCATCTTTTTCTTCCTTATTTGTTTTTCCAATAGCAATATAAATATTGGATCATTTCTCTACATTTCTTTAATTATTGTTTCCTCCTTCTGTTCCTTTTCTTTCTTAACTCTTATATTTACATTTTTTTCATCCAAATCCCCTTTTACAACCTCTTCCACTTCTTCAGATTGTTCCTCCATCAAACCAACTCTATTTCCCATTCTTAAAATCAATTTTGTTCCCTTTGTATCCCTTTCAAAATTTTAGACCTAAAACTTACCAAATTCCAAATTTTCTTATTGTCCAAAATCGAATCCAAAATTTCCTTGTCCCAGTTGTATATATTTCAGATATTTAACAATATTGAATATTCGTTTTATTAATTTTTAGGATCAAATATTTTATTATAGGACTTTTGTCTTTAGTAATAAAAGCAGAAGACAACAGCAGGTCCTGCCGAATAGATAAGGATGATTATAATAACACATATATTTATTGTTATTATTTAAAGGTTGATGATCCAATTCCATTACCATCGGAAATGACACACACTTCGAAAATGTCTCTAAATCTTATTGAGTGTACAGGAAAAATTACTGAAAGTAGCTTTTCAAATCTAAGAGATCTCACTTCTATAAGTATGGGTAAGTAAATAAAGCATAAAATACGGATGGATCTATGTTCAACCTTGAGATCTGAGCCCCTTGTCCATAAAATAAAAATCAGGATAACGGCACATTGTTTTAATTATTCTACAACAAGACTGATAGTAGTTATGTTTGTAGAACGAAGTGATTCAAAATTTTTGAACATTCCCCATTATTATTGTATTGTTTTATACTACGCAGCTTTGTAAAAATTAAGAAGTAAATTTTTTATATTACTTTTAATCCTGTTACTCTTTTTTTAGTTGATACGAAGTTGGATGAACTAATATTCCCAAACTTACCCAACTTAACTTATCTTCAAATTCATAACTCAGAATTACCAACATTAGTAGATGCTTTCAAAAATGTAAAAGCGTTAACTGGACTTACTTTGATTAGAAATAAAGGACAATTAGATGATAATAGTTTCAGACATCTTACGTCTTTGGAACAACTACATATTACAGGTCAAGAAATACAACTCACTAAACCGCTTTTAAAAGATTTAAAAGCACTTGTGGACTTAAGAATATCGGGTTCAAATTTAGAAGAAATACCAGCAGTTTTTCAAGAAAATTCAAGTAAATATACTATTTTATTTAAACAGAAAATTGGTAAAGAAACTTATTAACTGTTGGATCTGGAATTAGTTTACTACATAGATGAATAATATTTATTAGACAACCACTATTATGTATACAAAAACTATTATAGTGCTGACAAGATCAAATCTTTAGACTTGCTCTGTTTTGTGTTGAAAAGAATAATAACTACCCATCATTAAGACAGAGGAAGAAACGATATAGTATCAATGTTGCCAGGAGGATATCGAGTGACCAATAACGCCGATGTTATATCGTTTCTGTTTTTCTTTACGAATGTCATTTCTTATTCACTACAACACAAGGAAAGCAAGTCGGGAATTTTGATCTTTCCAGCACTGTATAGACAAAAACTTTATACAAAGCCTATATATTGTGTTGGTTCTATCTCGTAAGAGTTAAACCAATCCAATATCCTAAATCTTTTAGGGTCGTGTCTCCCTATACAATAAAAATTAATTTATAGCAACCAAAAAATATACCTTTGCTATTTTTTTCTTCTTTTAACACCTTGACAAAACTTATTTCAACTCCTATTTTATCGTTATCTCTATATCCTGCTATGCCTGTTGATTTCTGCCTTCTGATTTCTGTCATAAGTCTTTCTGTTCCATTTTGATGTTTTTTTTTTTTTTTAGAAAAATAATAATTTTGCTCAATAAATTTTTTTTATACTTTTTTGTTATATTTTGAAGCTTTATTTCAATTCTTATTACAAATTCTTCTACATTCTAAATTCTCTCTGACGTCTAACAATTTTGTATCACTCTTACAATTTAAAAAAAAAAAAACAGAAACATTCGAAAGGAAAGCACATCCTTACAACAATCGACTTTACGCCAAGACTACAAGGCGTAAATTTGATACTATCACATGTCAACAGATAGAATTATGATAATGTATACAAAGACTATAGACAAAGAAAGACTACATACACAAAGACTACATAGATAAAGAGAACATCAATAAAGACTATATAGACTAAGAAAAAAAGAGGATGGATTCCTTTCTAAGTTTACTAAGAAAAAATATTACTAATAGTAACCATTTATTTTTCAGAATTGATTTCATTACACTTAGGAGAAAATCCAATCAAGACTATCGAACAAGGTGCACTAGATCCACTTAAAAACCTTAAAACTCTTGACTTGATACCTTCAGATTTACAAAAATTTGATGTCAACTTTGTAAAGGAATTGAAACTGCTGCAGTATTTGGGTGTTCCAGCAAGATCCGTTAAATATTTGGATGTAGCGAAATTGTTGGAATATTGTCCAGAATTTTCAGGATTTTTTTTCCTGCAAAATGATTCGAGTTGTCCTGAAGTAATGGAGGTGCGAGAAAAAATTTTTAAACTTAAACCTTTTTCAGCAATAATATTTTCCGGATTAAGCGAGGAAAGAACATGTTAATTTTATTTTCGTTTTTCCTTCATACTTTTATAATACGTTTGATGACGAATAATAATTTTGGTTTCAGTTTATTTATACTTATTCTTACCTATCATTTTTTTTCTTGCTCGGAAACCCTAGAATTGAGGTCCAGAAAATGTTAAGGACAGCGTCTCCTAGGAATTTCTGAACAAAATTATGTCAATTTAGATTCAATCAAGGAGGTGCTGTTACCTACCGACTAGAGATTGAATTAGTGCAAATTATTACAGAAATCTTTAAGTAACTATAAATATCGACTGACTTGCTATTAGGGGATATTGTATTATAAACCGGTTTTTAGTAGACTGAGTTCGAAGGATCATAACAATAGTCCTGAACATAAAATCTATTTTTCAATAATTGCCGGGATTTTACCAAATAAAAAAAAATTATTTCGCGATTGTGAAAACGGTCCAATCGTTTTATATGCCATTTATAATATTATAAAAATGTTAACTCTAGGACTCATTTTGGAGTATGAGCATACTTTATTTCAATACTTTTATTGTACTGTTTCATAAAGTATTACCTACCTATTACATTTTATTTTTATCGAAAATTGACTTTGTTTCCTGGACCAAAGTAAAGAATGTAGATGCAGATGGTAACAACAAAAACGATATCTTGCCTCACATTAAATATAAATATTTCCTAAAACAAATAATTTGGTTTATATACGGGTAGTAATACGAGGGATGTTTATAATTTCAAGTCACGAATATAGAGTCGTTTCAAAATATATGGCCACAATAATTGCGTCACATTGAGTCGGAGTGGGACGCTTGACGTGTCGCAATTCGCAATATATTTTAAAACTATTCTACCTAATTAATAAATTATGATTTTGAAGTATCGAATGAAAACTATATTCTCATTGGTTAAAGATGGAAGTTTATGTCATTTGAATGTTCAAGAGTATTAATTGTGATTAATTGGTTAAATACCGAAGTTATCTGTTATCTGATGTTGGTACTAACCTAATGTTTTTGGGTAATTTTGACTGTCAGTTCCTGGAATTTCCAGGCCCGCATAAATATTTATCCTATTAAAGTACAAAAACCCTACAATAGATATTATGAGTAGGTATTTAACATTCATTTATCTTATCTTATCTTATCTTAGGTAGTTATTTCCTAGAAACATTTCCCTGATTGTCAATAACACATTACCGTATATCTGTGCCAATATGACGTCACGACTTTTAATATACTTAATGAAGGCTGGGGGAAGGAGTTAAGAGTCTATAAATTTACAAACAAGCATACGGGTGATTTATTTGTGCCAAGTGTCCTAGTGAGTTTCATTGTACATTTTAATCAGTTTTATTTTTGGATAAATTGACATCGACTTCCTGCATTAAAGGTAGGTAGTATTTTTTTTTCTATCACTCTCGAGTTCGTCATTGAATAAAAAAATTAAACGCTATAATTTTAACATTCAAATATTTGCAATTAAAAAATAATATTACGTATTAAATTTGACAATAAAAAAACTTGTTATTTAATAATAATGTTTCATTATTCTGAATATATTTTTTCTACGATCAATATCCAAAATAGGTAGGCTTTTGCACATTAAAATCTAAATAAAAAGTTGACGTTTTCTGCGAATTGTCATAATTTGACATTATTGGCGCACATTACCTAATATTCAAACCCATTTCCATGCTTAAAAATAGAAGATGGTGACATTCATTTAAAAGAAAACCATAACTACTTTTACCAGGTGAAAAATCTAATATGTTAAAATAATTAATGATTTTTAAAAAATGTGCTAGAAATGATACTACAATATTAATATTCTTTTTATGTTTGAATTTCTAATAATGATTTTATATACTTTTAGATTCAAGGACAGCTAGGTATAGCTCAAAGAAAATTGTGCTCCTTTGTAGTATATACTGGAGATGAAAATCCACTATTTGTTGAAAAAATTCATTTTCAACCCATTTTTTTTTTTTCAAAATATGGTTGAAAAATTAGAAAAATTTTACTCAGAATATATGGCACCTGAGATAATTTTAAATAGAAGAGGACGAGGATTAAAATGTCGGGATACCCCATATAATGAAAAAGTGCAAATATTAGCAAATTTATAAAAATAATAATTTAATGGACTTTAATGATACAAGTACTTGAAATAATAGTTTTTTGCGCAGAAGCATGTTCATACGTAATTTGCAATTGGTAATCACTAATCACAGATGGAAAAGTATATACGTCAACGATATGTTCTCTTATTTTTGATTTATTTTAACAGGTATAATATATGGTATGTTACTTATAGTATAGATTTTTTTATTTCTCGACCTAATTTATTTGTTACGTCTTCAGCAATTGTCGCTTTCAGTTGACATAAACGAAATTGATAAAAAGTGTTTTTCGCATTTTATTTTGACTGTTTCTCTTACTTTCGAATAGAAACTGAGCTTTGTAAACATAAAATGACGGATATGTCAAACTAAAACTGACGGAAAAATGAAACATTGAGTATCGTTAAATGCAACTTTTGAACTAGTTTCAAAAATAGCATTAAAATGATATTATCATTCACAATGTACTAATTTCCTATACTTTTAGTTGATAAATAACCGATAATCATACATCATATAACAAATAGGCGCGTGTCAAAAGGTCACCGGCGAAAAAAGAGTGCCGATGAAAAAAGGTCGTTAAACAGTATCAGAGGCAGTATTATCATCTCGTATATCCCCCGCTAACACACATAATATAAACGGAAATAATCAAATACTAGTCAAAATATTATCGATCGGAGCACCATCTTTATTACATTACATGAAGTAATTATTGATTTTTCGGGGTTTATTTAGAGTTAAATTAGATGCCATTTTTGGTCCAAATCCGTTTTGACATGTTTTTTCAAAGAAAGTGACTTATAAATTTCAAATCTACACGTTTTGAAAAATATACAATATTTAAATATTCAAATTCCAAGTAAAGGTTGAACTTAGGTCGTATTACATTTTTTTTTTATTATTTGTTTGACATCGAGTTTAAAATAATTCTACACGGCACCTTTGAGATGAAATAAAAGGGGGTTATTTTATATGATTGGTTTTTATTGAAAATAATAAATTTATTAATTTTCAATAGTAAGGTGACCTAAGTTAGACCTTCATTTTTAATTTGGCCAAAAATTAGATTTTTAAACACTACATATTCGGAAAACTGTCGATTTAACTTTTGGTCTACACATACACTTTTAATACACAGGGATACCCCGTCCTTAACTCGTTTCAACAGAATTTGTTATAGGCCAGTCAATGAAGAAACCCTATAATCCTATATAAATATATTATTATTTACAGGGTACATAAACTCATCATTTAAAAATATATTTTTTTGAATATGTTATTATTGATATTTGAGAATATACCACCAGTTATTACGTAAAGAACTAATGAAATCATTTGCAGTTATCATTTGCAATATCGCTATCACATCTCTATTTAATAGATTATTATAAGAAACTAGCGATGAGAACACGTACCGCATTATTTGTAATAGGTACATTCTTCACAATCTTTGTTTCTTTTATACCGACGACACCCTACTGATTATTCAGTATTCTGTGCAATATACCCTTGACCCGTTAGGCTACAATTTGCATTGTTATTTGTTACCTTTTTGATAAATGTTAATTTTAAAACACTTATAGAGATTTTTACTAGCTCAGTGAAATTTATTATCAAACGTTACTTACCTTTAAAAATTAAACAAAAATAAATGAGCACTTCTTTTTCTCTGTCGTGAATTCGGCTTTTCAAATAGACAATTTTAAGGGTAGTAATCTTTCTAGGAAATGTTGGGCACCAATAATTCTCTTTTTTTATTTTTAAAAGCTAGTGAGAATTATAAATTCTAGCTTTATCAATTAAAAGAAGTTAATAAAAATTATACAGAATTTAGTGGATGAAAGAGAATTTTTGTGACCTTTAAAAAATAAGATTCAACATATATACTTATAAAAATCAATGATTTTATTAAAAAAAGAAACCTTTTCGAAAACAATTATTTACAGTAAACCAGTATCAAATTGTGATTCGTACATAAATAACTAGTCACTAGTATTTACCACTTTTTACATTGTTAGCTAACCATCCTTAATTAGCCATAGGTAGTCGAGATTTCTTCCTTCGAAAACCAACGCCTTCGAAATATAGCTGTCGCTTGTCCAAATCAACGAGTTTTTATAAGATCCTCGAAAACCAACGTTCTGATTACAGCTGTTGTGTAGATTTACGGCTTGTGACGATATGGCTGGTTTTTTATGTCTTATGGCTTATGTCATATGGCTTATGGCTTACAGCTTATGGCTTACAGCTAATGGCTTACAGCTGATTCTATTCGTTTGCTAGACAAAAATAGATTTTGTTTTTCACGTGGTTCTGTACGATATATAAATTTGAAATATCTACTTTTTTTAAAAAAATGAACCAATCAGATAATAAAAACTAGTGACTATACATATTGTGCCGTTCTAGCAACCAGAATGAATCATAAAAATATATTTTAGTATTTAAAAAGACTAATAATTAACAAAAGGTTTGAATAATATTTCTACTGAGATGTTTAATAAAGACATTATATACTTTTTTTGCTTACCACTTGAACAGCCGATATACCACCAAAACAATTGAAAGGTAACGATAAAATGAAATTTACGAATCTAATTTGAGATAGTTTGGTTAGTGGCACTCCCACTTCAAGAAATTTCCCTTTCTTCAGAATATTGTGTGTTGGCGATAATTAAATTATACCGGATGGCACACATTTAAAATAACATTTTATAATTAGACTTTTAAAATGTTACCGGTATTTATTTATGTTCTTCATTTTTACAGCATTAACGCCGATCTACCAGATTACTCGCTTTATCAGTCGAAGTGTAAAAGTAAACTTTAGTTAAGGTAATGTACCTCATAAAACATCAACGCTGAATTTGATCAAGCTGTTTTTAATTAAGCCATATACCTTCGCCTTGCAACCAATCACTGCAATCGCGTTGGTCGAAGTAATACTAAGAATGTGATAAGTGAAGCTTTTGAAATATGTAAAATAATAAGTTTGGTATTGTGAAAATTTACTAGTTCTCTTGGTCTGATAACCAGTGCTTTCTTTAGCAGTGGCATGTGTACATTTATAAAATATTTTAAATCTGAAATACTCGTAAATGAAAAGTATTAGTCAGAATTTCGACTATTGCTTGTCAAATTTTTAATAAACTGTAAATTAATAAAGCAACTGGCAATTTTACTTAATAATAAATATATTTGTGATTATCAATTTCAATTTTCAATATTCCACAATTCTGAATCCCACTCGTCAGATGATTCTGTATTTTACGACCTTTAGATGGGGTCTTATGTTCCTTTTTCAATAATTATTCTGTATAAAGTGTAATTTTACATACCAGAATAAGTGTAATAATTAAATACTAATTTTTAAGAATGGTCGTTTATAAAACTAACTTTTTTTACTCTTTAAATGATTTTAGATATAAATTGTACTTACCAAAATACACACAAAATTAAATAGTCGAAAAACTAAGAAATAAACGTTTCTTTGGATCAAATCGAAACATTAAACACAAGGAAATAACAATGAAAAGAAATGCAATAAGTAAAACGCTTACTACGCTACTGAATGCAACTGCAACTGTGCAATATTATAAATAAGACGCTGGGAGTTCTGTGACCACGCCTAAGTTACTGAGTCACGAATCAACGAAACGTTGCTATCTTGTCAAAGTCATCTGTCGAAACAGCCATCCCAGCAAAAATTTTTGATATTATTAGCTATAACTCGACTTGGTAAAAGTCAAATCTACTTATTGAGGTAATTATTACGTAAAATTGACTAGAAAAATATACCTGTACTTTAAATTTACCATATGGTTCTAATTTAGGTATAAATTTACGTAAATTATACCAAGAAATCTACCTCGTACACATAACTGCTTAAAAGTAACTTTAACCAAATCAGAAAGGGAAAAACTACTAACAAAAATAACCAAAAATTACCTCAAAGGTAAATTTCCTTTAAAGTAAAATTAGGTATCATAATTAGGTAGCATCTACCTGTTTGGCAACTAAAAATCGTCTTTAAAGTAGAATATCCTACTAGGTAGACTTAGTTAAAAATTCTACGTAATTTTATGCCTCCATAATAACCTATTTGGCCGCTTTTATTTACTCTCCTTTAAAGTAATATTAGGTCGAGATCGTAGCAAAATTCTACCTGTTTATCTACCTAATTTCAACCAAATAGTCGAATACTCATTTAGTTACCTATAAGTCATCTTGAAGAAATATTTATTAACTTTGTTGTAGCAATTACCTGAAAAATCTACCACAAAGTAAATTCGACTAAAAACCACCAATTTAAAAAGAGTCATACATGACCTATTTGTAAAAATTATATTATTTAGGTTATTTTAACAATTAGGTTGTTCAGTTACTGTCTTCGTCATTATTCTTAAGAATTTCGGCCATTTAAAAAAAAAACCATTACAGTCGTAATCTTAATTTACGTGTGGTGTAGATAGAGCTTTAAATGAGTGCGAAAAATAATTAATAAAATGAGTTCGAAAAATAATAAATCATATCGTTATACTTCCGATTTTTATCGTAAAGTGAGACGTCTAAAATCTCAAGTGCAGAACAACGTGACCTAAATATGTTATATTTACCTATAGGTAAATTTTTTATAAAACCTATAACCCAGACAGCACACCAAATCCTTTGGATATCTACTGAACATCCCAATATCCACTGAATGTCCAGTCCATGGTAGATATATATTTTCTATCCATGAGATGTAATTTATAGACATGAAAATGTCCATAAATAATAGTAATTATATAGCAAATTAATAAAAAATTACGCCATTGTGGCTAATAGTACCATTCAGATATTTAAAATTATTTTTTTTTAGGGTGTATTCAATATCCCATGAACATCCACTAAATATATCAAAGTCTAGGCGCGAACGCAAACCATCGTGGATATCCACTAGATGTTATTTGATTCTGCTTACTAGTATAGATGGCGATACCACTATCGCATCTACTCATGCTCGACCCCCCGTAATAGAGTTCGATCGAAATTTTTGTCCATTAGAGACTGGAGTCGAGAATTTCCCTTTATTGCTGAAGAGTCCTAATAAGGATGACTTTCTCCTTAGTGGGCAAAATATTAAATACTAAATACTAAAGATACCCATAAAATATTTTGTTGAATATATCGGAATATCATCCATATCCTGGGATATAGACGGACATTTGGTTGTATATCCATATTGGATATATTAAATATCCCACAAAATATATTCTGTGGGATTTCTTGTATTTTCTGGAAGATACCCATTAGATATTTTGCTGAATATCCATTAGGATATCTTCTATATTCTGGATATAGACGGACATTTGGATATCCATATTAGATCCACGGAATATTTCTGATATCCTGTAGATATATTGGATATCCACAAAAGATATTCTGTGGATATCTCTGGGATTTGGTGTGTTGTCTGGGAAGTTATTATTTCTTTAAATAAGTAAAGTTAACTAATATGTCGTGAAATTGAAGTTAATTCAACTTAGTAAAAAGGTATTTGTAAAATACGTAGATTTCCTTAGTCATAATAACTTTTAGGTCGAATTCGCACAATACGCCATATTTTCTTAACGTAATTGAAGTACGATTCTAAATTTTAAATTTTTAAAATGACCATAACTAAAACCATTGTATTTCATGCTGAATCTAAAATTTAAAAAATATATAGAGTGTTCCCTTTAAAATAAAAAAGTTTTTTATGTTTAAAAAATTTTATTTTTAAAAATAATTTGCAAACACCCCGTACAACAAATAATGAATAACTAAATATTATCAAGAAGTACATCCCATCTACTACCTCTGGTTAAAATTTTAAGTATCTGATAGATATAGTACCTGAGATAGACGACTTTAAGAAAATGTCTACCGGCGACTAAAAATGTAGAAAAAAATTGAATAACGCCAAATCCGCTATAACTAGAATAGGCAAATGGGGTATCGTTGTTTACAGAATTTCATGCTGAATCTAAAATTAAAAAAAAATATGGGGTATTCCCTTTAAAATAACGAAGTTAGTGGTCACTTCCGGTATAACCGGAAGTTGCACAGAGTTCATTTTATTTTAATTCAAAAGAGAATATTCGATTATGTATACTCAGAAAATGGCGAAAATACAAATTAATTTATTCTCCATAAAGTTGTAATGCCCGCCTTACGTGGGACACGGTGTATATAGATAAGATAGGTTTAACTGGCCAATTTTTGACACCAGAATATCTGGTATAATTTATGATCTAACTTTTCATATACTTATTATAAGAATAGCAAAATAAAAATGTTACAAGATTTCCTGAAGATTATTTTATGTAGTATTAAAACGAAACAAAAATGATAATATAATTTACACAAATTATATTAATACCTTCTGCAAATAATCAAATACTTTTTATCTTCTTATCTATAAGAAAAAAAATTGACTTGTCGATTCAACGAAATGTAGTTGCCCTTATAATACAACAAAATCTGTTGGAGCTCGCTATGATCGAGATGAGGAAACAAAGTGGCCCTCCTGGATTACAAGAAGTTACATATGTGAGTAACAGAGAAGGAGAATTTAAACCACAAGCTGCAGACAAGAAACGGGACACTTTATTTCTTCATTTTTCAATAATATCCGGTAAGTTAATAATGTAAGGTATTAATTTATTCTATAGATGAAAATTTCAGTAAGTACGAGGCACAGGCGAGGGTCTAAAAGAAATTTCTAATAATTGTGTTTATTTGTTAATTTTTTGTAATTAAGAATATTCCTATATAGTTGTATATTCTGCAAATTTCTTTTGATGTTTGGCAACATTGCACAGTAGTAAAATAAAATCAAACAAAAGTGCACGAGTACATAATATACAATTTATATAAAAAAATTAGTAATACTGATATTTTGAACTTGAGAGTAATCTGAAAAAGTTTTTGAGAGTAAAGTGGTAAAGACCAGTTGGCAATCCTGCTCCCAACCCAACCCTCTGAATCCCAGATCAGCGCAGTTGCGACAGAGCTTTAAAAAAGTGAGCCACGCCCGAAAAAAAGCGGGAACTACACAGAAAATAAGTTATAAGTTATGGCTTTGGATTATGATACAAAAAGGCACATATTATAATACGCGCTGACTAATTTTGTTCTAAATATCTACAAGTATTAGATATTAAAAATTAAAAAAAACCGACTTCAAAAACGTGCATATGCCATCACAACATCTTAACCAAATTTATATGGGACCACCCCTGAGGTACCTCCTTTCTAACTAAAAAAGAATCATTGAAATCGGACATCGTGTTAAAAAATTATCGCTGAACATACATAAAAAAAAATGGCGACCTTTTTTGAAGTCGGTTAATAAATAAAATAGCCGACAGATGCTTAAAAGTTTAATTATTCACCAAAAAATTAAGCCATCCAATATTTACTAACCTCATTATTTTATTTTCACCTTCACTAAGACAGTTATCTCTTTCAATATTTGACACATCTAAAACCCATTGTTTTGATTATAATCATTGTTTAGACATTGAAAACTTAATTTTAAATAAATATATTCAATTGCGAATCTATCACAAAATCTCTGAATTTAAAGACCCCATAGAGAGATTCAGAAATGTTTTAACAATCAGTCCTACACTAATAAAAATGTTAACCTAATATGTGTGTCAGTCACCCTGATAGACCTCTGGATGTGAAACGTGTTTACCCAAATCCATACTCATTGTTTTGGGGGGGCTTTCTTTTTCTGGAATAGATAGGGTTAATAATAAGGTACGATAAAACTTAATATTATTGATTCTGGCTAAATGGGAAACATAAAAAAAAAGAATTTAATTTTGGAACTATACTTGTATTTAGTCTTTAGATTTATTTTAAAATAATTTCTCCCTTTTTTACTGGGCACAATGGGACACGGTCCTCTGCCTTTATTATAATAAAAATAATAATAATCGGTTCTCTTACTTCGATTTAAAAATGGAATGATTTACAACATATGCACTTTTATCAATGACTAGTTGGTGATGTCTTAGAGTACATATCTGTGGTGATGTGATATATTCTCCCTACTCGCTAGTTAGCTCGTACTATGCCAGATTTATAATTTTTGACAAACTGATTTTTTACTTTCCTTAAAAATATTGGCTTGTTTCTTAATCACAATTTCTTAAAAAATCTAATGACTAGAAACTATTTATTTATTTATTTACTTTTTTATTTTCAGTATGTTTAGTTGTTATGAGTGGCGCTTCATCACAAACATGGTCATCCCCAGTAATACCAAAACTCAAATCAAACGATACAAGTATCAATCCACTTATAGAACCAGCGACCACTTTGCAGATATCAATAATGATGGGATTACCATCTTTAACCAGTCTTTTTGGAACCTTTTTAGCTCCGTTTTTATCTGATATGTTCGGTAGGAAGAAGATGCTACAATTTTGTGGGGCATGTATGCTTTTATGCGATTTTATCATCGCTTTCTGCGATCATATAATTTATATAATAATTGCAAGATGTATTTTAACATTGTTTTTTATGGGTAGCGTATCTATTTTAGTGATTCTTGTCATTGAAATGTGTGAAAGTCATAACAGAGCAAAATTCGGATGTTTTTTCGGCTTTTTTCTTTCATTAGGAACCCTCTACAGTTACGTATTTGGTCCGATGTTTAGTGTTAGAATCTTCACATTAGTCACGAGTATACCGTTAATCGTCTGGATTATAGTCTCATTTTTTACCGTCGAGACTCCTGTATATTTATTATCAAAAAGACGTACCAAAGAATGTTTACAAGCCTTACAAAAACTCAGATCTAACAAAACTAGAAATGAAATTCAAAAAGATTTTGACGAAATAGAAGATAGTATAAAACAAAGACAAAGCTTTAAAAACGCTACGATTTTCTCACTGTTTAAAACGAAAGAGACTCGAGTGGGGATCGGATTGGCAATGATCCCTACATTAATACATTCTGGCTGCGGAGCAACCGTAATGTTGTCTTTTTTGGGGCCCATATTCAATGAGGCTGAGTCTGGCTTATCTGGAAACCTGGTTGCTATTATTGTAGGTGTATTAAAGATTTTCACAGTTTTTATTACTACAATTGTTGTTGAAAATTTTGGTAGAAGAACTCTCTTGTTATTTTCTACTTTAGGTTGTGCATTATCGCAATTGGTTATTGGTTTGTTCTTTTATTTTAAATATATTGACTCGCCAATTACACCATATATTAAGCTGTTTCCAGTTATAGCAGTTGTTGCTTATTTTATTTTCTATTGTATCGGATTAGGTCCTCTACCACCTACAATAAATAGCGAACTATTTACATCCGAGTTCAGATCTGTAGCTATATCCATTTTGATAACCGAGTTAAATATTCTCATGTTCTTGTTGACCGCTGCATTTCCGCTTTTGGCCAGATATGTTGGATTACATTGGAGCTTTTGGTTCTTTAGCTTATTTTGTTTCATTGGAGGTGCCGTTATATATGTTATGTTACCGGAAACGAGCGGTAAGAGTATTGAGGAAATTCAAGAAGATTTGAAAAATTATAAATTCAGTTTTAAGTCACGTGACACATTTAGATATAATAAATAAAGAATGGTATATAAATTCAACAAATGTTTTTTTTTTTTAATATTTTATTATTGAAAAGTATAAAGTATGTTTCTTATAGGTGATTTGTTATAAACTGAAGACTTTAATTTGTGTTACCCAAGGGCGTGCCGTCCATGGGTGCAATGCACACAGGTGGCCAAAATTTAGGGCGGCCATAGGCCGCCACAGCAATGGTCCCTTCTTGCCGAAGGCGCGCACCGACTAACTGGCAAAAAAGTAAGGCGGTAGCTTTATTGTAATGAAAATGTCTACTGTTTTAAAATGTGGCTCGTGGATCTTAACAAACAAGGGGCGGCAACTGGCCACGGCAAGATATGACGATTTAATTACCCACTTCACTTATCCACAAACCACAAACGACCGGCCGGCGGTAGTCGGTAGTAATGATCCAAGTTAAAAACAGGCAACTGCCGAGTGCTAACGCTTTGATAGCGTTCGTTAGGCGGCCGCATCAAATGGTGCGGTGGACAAAATATGAGAAAATTATTATTTTTTATCATTTCAAAATGGTAATGTTTACTTTGTCGGCTACCCCTACCTACATTAAAAATAATATAAAAGAAAAGGTTCATCAAAATGCATCTGCATTACTATTGTTTTCTTCATTTCAATAACATAAATAATATTTATTTACTTAACTGATTTGATTTCTATTTCTGATTTTAATTTGATTGATAATTGATAACTGATATTGTATTTGTATTTGTAATGCGATCGTGAAAAAAGAAAACTGTGCCTATAAAAGATGGTAAGTAATTGTAAGTAATTGTAATTAATTAGTATTATTAGCAAATTTATTTATATTCTATTTTCATTTTTGTTATTTATTCAGTGAAATTTAATATAATAACTAACCATTCTTAAGATTTTTTATTTTTGATTTTTGGCATAATAAATATTATTGAAAATTGAAACTAAATTTAATTTCAAACAAATTAATAATCAATTTAGTGTAGGTAGGTATAATAATTCCTATATAAATTTTTATTTTGACTGAGGAATACAGGAATAATAGATTAATAGATATTTATGTATGTGTGTTTATTATATTCGCATGTTAGAAACAAATACTTTTAACTTTTACTTTTAATTTTATAAAAATATTGGCATAAACAATTTCAATAGTAGAATAGTATTTTTTAATATAATCATTATTTAAACTATACATATCTATCTTAATATGGTATACATGTGACTTAACACTACGTTTTAAAATTATTTTGAAATATACAGGGTGTTCCAGAAAAGTGTGCCTCTTCAAAGTTGCTATTTTTTAAATGAAACACCCTATATATTTTTGTAATTTTGAATTCTCATTGAAGAACTGATGAGCTGATTTCGCAGATACCACATACTTGCGGTCTAAATTAAATATTTACAGAAATAGGGTGTTAAAATCATCTATTTCACTTTCCTGGCCTCTCTTGCGAAACGTCAGCAAAACGGTGAACAATAGAGAACTAGAAAATGTTAATTTTTTCGGGCTGTAAAAATAATTTCTTTCTTCAGCACCGTAAACGTCGACCAGAAAGGGAACAAAATAATCTAATATAGTTTAGGAGCCCACTGCAAAATGTTGGGTCGATCACTAGTATGGCTAAATTTTCATGAAAACGTCGGGTAATATATTGTACAATAGTAATTCGTCGGCAGCCGTCCCAATATCGTTTGCGTTTTACGTTATAAAAAATTATTAACAATTAAAAATATGTGCCACCCTCCACCCATCGCTTTTTTGCCAAATTTTCTACTTAATCGATAGATAGTAGTTAAATATAATTTTCTATACCCGGCTGCCGGCCATCATCCTTTGCGTTAAGGGTGGCTGATGGGGCCGAAAAGTACTATATCGATGTTGCTTTTATACATTCATCGCTTTTATAGTCAAACAAAATACCGTTGGAAAGGTCGCAAAATTTCCAACAAGAAAATACCCGGCTGCCGCGCGAAAGCGTTTGCATAACTTAGGCTGCCGCGATTTTGTGCGCGCGCAAGATTCGATCACGTATGAAATCAGCGTTTTAGATAAATTACATGTTAAAATCAAAATGTCATTGTAGAAGTTTATATTTTTTAAATTTGACTTTTGAGACAAAAAATCAACCTAAATTTGAAATCTAAACAAAAATTAAACACACTAATCACTTTCATATTCACGCTATAATAAAAAAAGGATAAATTAATCTTGTCTTCACAGAACACCTACTTTCTGGCATGGAACAAACATCTCATTCACATCTCATTTCAAATCGAGATGTAAAAAAATGTAATCTGGACAGCTACATCTGGGATAAACAAATGCAGATGTAGATGTAGTAGGTAGATGTTTCCGATGTGGATAAACAAACGCTCGAGATGTTAAAAATGTATCGCATGTGGATATTCAAACCCGGCAATAATCCTATTTTTTTATGGCCTGCACATTACTTGAATTCAACAATAGAGACAGTTTACGGTAAAGCCAGACATATTATTTTCTTGTTAAAAACGTACAAGTTTTAAAAAACAAATGCTCATCGAACGCCAGTCACGGATATAGATTTCAAAAACTACTCGCTTTTGAACCACACACTTTCGAAAAAGGTTCGTTTTTTAGAGATTGTCGAGGATAGCCGCCCTGGTTTTTTTGTATGCAAAAATGACGGTAACTTCTTGAAATGCAGCGACGAAACTTAAAAAAAAACCATTGTACTAGAATTTCGCAAAGAAAAAAATTTAAATACGGAAATTTGTTGTCTAAACCAATATGACGCCGAATATCAAAGAAAATAACAACTTTGAACCCAAAATACCGAGATGAACTTAAACTTGAAAATATTAATTTGCAAGCAACTGTACGTATTGACTTTTTATGTGATTATAAATCTATCTACTGCATTCAATGCAGATTAAATGAAACAAATAAAAATTAAGTGGTTGTGGAATTGCCCGTAAGAAAATAATTGTATTTCGAAAGAAATGAGTATTTATCAACGAGAACAAAATTATCGAGCAATATGACAACGGTGTCTATTCCGGTGTCGGGACAGATGCGCCCTCGTACATTTGAGCTCCCGATACATTTCAGCCCCTGTCTTGATTTTTCGAATAATGATAAAATTTAAGTGAGACAGTTGCGACCCTACCCCTATTAATCCCAAACAGAAGTCGAATGATGAAAGTAGATTTTTTGGTTTACTGATATATACAGGGTGTTTCAGAGTTATGAGTATATACATTAACTGTAAGTGTAAGACACTTGGATGATTCGAAATCACCCATTAATAATATCACGTCTCATTACCTAGAATGAATTTATAAATTTCTCCTGGATTTTTATTTCATCTTGTCTTTTTAATATTTTCTAAACAGAATAAATAAATGTTTGAAATAAAGTAAAAAGTAATTGTTGCTAGGCAACACATTACAGTATCTGATACTGTTAAGTTCCATTTCCCGGAGCAAATGAGAAATATATTTATTAGTAATACTGATATTTAATTGTGAAAAAGCAACAATTATCTTTAAAAGAAACTGTAAGTAGATTTGCTGGACAGAATGAAATAAAAATTTTTGTTTGGTTTCCTGACATTATATAACTTCCCTTCATACTTTTTATAGGCTGAGAACTGTCAACATAGATATGCCGCCGTGTTTATAAATATATATCCAGTGGATATTGTCAGTTTTTTTTTTAATTTTTTTTAATATTTTATTTTATTTTTTTTTAATTTTTTTAATAGCTTGTTTAAATAAATATAATTAGGGTTACTTTAAATCTTTTGATAGATTATGTAATAATACTAATACCCATGATTGATTTTAATGTTACCAAGAATATAAAAAGCTATTACTTGATTTAATCCTTTTAATGAGTAAATATATAGTATATAAAATGTTGACAAAATGTGGAAATGTTTAGTTGCATTTAGTATTTGTGCAAGGTGTGACACATTTCAATTTTGAACTCATTTACTTCCGGGAAATGGAACATAACAGTATCAGATACTTTAATGTGTTGCCTAGCAACCTAATTTTTATTTTAGAAACAATTATTTTTTACTTTATTTCAAACAGAAATATTTCTATCTTACCTATTTGACAGTAAATAGCAATCATGCTTAACTATGGAAACAATGGTTCAATTGCAGTTAAGGTAATATAAAATGTAAAATTGCTAACTATTTTTTTTTAATTTTAATTAACATCTATTTATTCTTTTTAAAAAGTATTATAAAGGCAGGATGAAATAAAAATCCAGGCGAAATTAATAAACTTATTATTAATAGGTGATTTCAAATCATCCAAGTGTGTTACACTTACAGTTAACGTATGTACTTTTAACTCTGAAACACCCTGTATATATCAGTAAACCAAAAAATCTACTTCTGTTTGGGATTAATAGGGGTAGGGTCGCAACTATCTCACTTAAATTTGATCATTATTCGAATAATCAAGACAGGGGCTCAAATGTATCGGGGGAACAAATGTACGGGGGATCATCTGTCCCGGATTCTCTATTCCGATATCAATTACTCAGAAAACGATTATTCTGAGGAATTTAGTGTATATTCTTAAACTACTTTTTTCACATTTTGTTAACTTTAACGATGTATACTTTTATAAATTGCAAAAAACAAAATTAGGATTTCTCTATTTATTTACCTCTCTTGAACATTAATAACTTTCTCTGCTTTAGATATATAGGGACGTTTTAAGCATAACTAAAAATAAAAACAATAAAAAAAACAACACATAAACCATATATTTATAAAAACAACAGAATAACAAATATTTAAAGAATACATGAAAGCGAGACGCTCTAGCTTTAATCGTAAACTCGCGTGTTCCAATCAGAGACAATAACAGATGTCAAATAAACGTCAGCTGTGCGCACACTCCCAAACTCCTTATCTAAAGTGCGGATTTCATACGTGATCGAATCTTGCGCGCACACAAAATCGCGGCAGCCTAAGTTATGCAAACGCTTTTGCGCGGCTGCCGGGTATTTTCTTCTTGGAAATTTTGCGACTTTTGCAACGGAATTTAGTTTGGCTATAAAAGCGATGAGTGTATAAAAGCAACATCGATATAGTACTTTTGAGCCCCATCAGCCACCCTTAACGCAAAGGATGATGGTCGGCAGCCGGGTATAGAAAATTATATTTAATTACTATCTATCGATTAAGTAGACAATTTGGCAAAAAAGCGATGGGTGGAGGGTGGCACATATTTTCAATTGTTAATATTTTTTTATAACGTAAAACGCAAACGATATTGGGGCGGCTGCCGACGGATTACTATTGTACAATATATTACTCGACGTTTTTATGAAAATTTAGCCATACTAGTGATCGACCCAACATTTTGCAGTGAGCTCCTAAACTAATAGAAGTCTAATATGATTTCTACCTTAGTTATTCAGTTTTACCTACTAATTTTAATTTGAAGCTCCATAAAGCTCTAACTTTTATTGTATGTTCTTTTGTATATAGATAAGTTTATTCTAAGCCATAATACTATAGAAAGAAAGTGTAATCAGGGCCGCCGAGAGCCAGGTCGGGCCCCAGGACAATTCTCCAGATCGGGCCCCACGACAATTTTATAAAAAAAATTTAAACAACCCGGGCCCTGGGAATTAGTCCCGGCTACCCCCCCCCCCCCCTCTTGTCGACCCTGGGTACAATATTACGCAGATTGATACTATACGTCACCATAACGTATTGTGGTGGCAGGTGTGGCTTTTAAGAATTTGAGATTTTGAAAAAACTCACGAAAATGAATTTTAATCTGTTCATGGCCAATCAGATAATCATATTTCACACTACAATACGTCATGTGCAAACTTGATGAAATTTCGTTGGCTAAGTATCTGGTATAATTTATTATCTATCTTTTTGATACACCCTATATACTTTATTAGTTTATTGTAGGAATTGCAAAAGAGAATGTTTCAAAATTCCTAACGATTATTATACGTATTATTAAAAAACATAAATGATAATATAATTTACACAAATTTTATTAGCACCTTCTGTATGTTATAAAATATATTGTCTCTTTATCTTTATGAAAAAAATGTTGATTAGTTGATTCAGCGAAATGTAGATGCCCTTATATTACAACAAAAACTGTTGGAACTCGATATGGTCGTGATGAAGAAACAAAGTGGCCCTCCTGGACTACAAGAAGTTACATATGTGACTAACAAAGAAGGGGAATTTAAACTACAAGCTGCAGACAAGAAACGGGATAGTTTATTTCTTCATTTTTCAGTAATATCCGGTAAGTATTATGTTATTATATAGTTTTGTTTTTTGAGTACCTAGTGTCAAATAATGATATATTATTCAATAAGCTTTTAATGATGGCTCTTTAAATGCTCGCAAGCAATTTGTAATAATTATGTTTTCGTTTTTAAATTTTGTGTGATTGAGAACTGTATGTATAGGGACATAAGTATTTTGAAACTAATGCAGAGTTTTTGAAAACACTTTTATTGATTAAAATAACATCTTCCTAACATAAAAATTATCATAAAAGGTTAAAAGTACAAGATGAGCATTGAAGTATACTATGATAATAATATAATATGTTGCTGAAACTCTTCCGTCCCTATGACCCAAAAATAAGGGAGTAATTTATGCAATCTGAATTTTCTGGAATTTTCTCCACATTGACGGGTTTCTCTTCATTGGATTTTGAATTTTGGCTTCCTGTTTTCATAAAATTGTATAAAAAATAAACAACATATTATATCTGTTGAAATAAGACACGTTTTTGTTATAAATACATAAGCGTAGATTAAATATTATTATCTACCCCTAATAAAACCCCATAAAATATACGTTTTAAAATAATTCCTATGTCGTTAATTCTATTCTACTTGTTCTGAAGTTTACTATATTTTAATCTTTACTACTCCTAATCTAACTGTTGAATTTGGACTTTTACAGATATGAATGATACTCTGCCTTGCCTATTTACTTTATATACATATTTATACCACCTGTTGGTGGTGTTATTTTCTCCTTACTATTATTTCAGCGGCGTTGCTCCTCGGTAGAGCGGCGTTACTCCTATATTCTTCACTAGTGGACATCTTGTTCGGACATTAAAAGGCGTTATTTGGGGCTGGTCGGAAACTACATCGACCCATGTGTCTCTAAATTCCCTTTCATTTGTAGTAGCGCTCTATGTGGCTCCCTCTCATCTGGTTATTTCTATCATGGACACTGCTTGGGGGTCAATCGGAAATATACCTTAATCGATTGTCCCCAAACTTTCTTCTTTTACAATATTCACCATATCACAATATTAATATATTTACTCACTTTATATACCAATATTTAAGTACTCTGCCTCTTTTGGGCAGTTTAAACCTCTTTAAATCATCTAAAGATGCGCTTATGTGGACATCTTATACTTTTGTCCGTCTTTTCTTCTATTCCTGCATGTAGAAAACGTACTTTCTTCCGAAACTCTTTTGCTGTTGGCTTGGTAAGCATTATTAATCTTTAACACTATATATCTGTATAAATATTTATAAACAATTTTTATCAACACACAATTTAAACCATAAAAACTATATACTTATTCCTGAATTTTTTTTTAAAGTAGATGCGCGTGCGAACGAGCTCTAACAATTTTTAACAAAAAATATGTACATCACTGTTTCTTTTTTTGATATCACAACTAGTTAGATATTTAAATTACTACAAGGATTTCATTTCAAAACTAGCCACCTAAAATAACTTTTAAAATATCTTTAAAACAAAAAAACACGTTAATTTATATTTACGGGGAGACACATTTTACAAGTATCCTCCTACAGGGGCTAACACTTTACGCGGAAAGGAGATCCCAATCTGATATAAAGATACAATATAAAGAGGCAATGCTCCAGTCAAAATAAACATGTAATCCGATCATTATTCATTTCCCTAAATCCTACTTAGACCTACCGTATAACGAACTTTTTTTGTAATGAAATAATGTATGGCTCTGTATGTGAACTAATAAGATTTTTTTGATAAACAACTCCAAAGTTAAAAGGCAATTATTTTCTATTTTTTGCCAACAATTTCAACATTTTGTTGATTTTTTCACCTTAAATATTCAACCGCAATCACCCTGTAACTAGGAAATAATTTTGGCTGTCCTCAAATAGTACAAGGGGTATATTTTTAATCCAACACAGTGTGTTAAATTATCCAATATACAGTATATCTCTGAAACATATCTACTTATGTCAGTATATTTTTTTTGTTTAAAATTTATATATTTGGTACATATTAGGTTATATTTGGAAAACTAGTCATAGGATGTAATTTTACCAATAAGAATTTTGAACGAGTACACCGAGTACTATACGATATCAAATATTAAGAAACTTTGACGGTGATATTTTTTTTTTTTTGGTATTTCAGCTATTTTTGTTCGGTGGAAATACCTAGTTTGACCAAAATAGATTTGCCGAATCATAATATTTTAATTATAGTAGTTAAGTATGTATTTTGACTATACAAAATGAGCAAATAACTTCCAAATATATTTAAGGATGATTTATAGTGTCCATTTTAAAAAATTAGGGATTTCTAACTGGGCCCCCATTTAAGTCCGGGCCCCGGGAATTAGTCCCGGCTACCCCCCCCCCCCCCCTCTAGTCGGACCTGCATACATGTATAGTCAAGTAGTAAGTATATAGGTAGTTAATCAAATTCTTCTATGTAGGATAAAGTGTGTAAACATTTTCCTACATTACCTACATTTTTATTATTATTATAAACAAAAATTAAATTATTGTCGTAAAATATTGTCCCCATTTTTTTAAACCCTCTATTTATTAAATAATCTATTTGTTCTTAATTAGTATTATCTTAAAAATAGAAAAATCACTTGGAATGTTTTGTGCAAATAAAAATTAATGTTTTTATAAATTATATGACGTTACACCAAGTGACGTAAAGTTAAATTATAAAAATAACTCAAACAAAACTTAAATTAAGTCATATAAAACTTAACTATTTTGTTTTTGTTTAAATAAAACATTTTTGTTACATTTCCAACTCTTTTATCTAGTTTTTTAATTTAGATATTTTGTGATATATTCGCAAATGAATATATTTATTTAAAATTAACTTTACAATATCTAAACAATGATTATCAAAACAATGGTTTTTAAATGTGTCAAATATTGAAAGAAATAAATACGTTAGTGTGGTCAATAAAAAATGGCTTGGTGGATAATTAAACCATTAAACATTTGTCAGCTTTTTTATAAATATTTGTAACAAACTTAATCAGTGAATCATATCTAACAGTTTGATAAAATTGTAGCTCCTAAACGGTGCTTTTTATTATACAGGGATTTCATTTCAAAACTAGCCACCCAAAATAACTTTTAAAATGTCTTTAAAACAAAAAAATAATTTAATTTATATTTATGGGGGGACACATTTTACAAGTATCTGTAACCGTGCAGTTTCATCCCCTAAGCGGTGGTGAATATCACTTCTAAAATTTTAAATAGAAAGGGGTATCATGTGATAGCTCCTCTTAAAGGTCTCTTTTTTCCAATCTTTTGACACATTATTTTTTTAAATCGGATTAATTTTTCACCAAGTTATAACCTAGAAACCGGAAAAAATTAAAAATATTAAATTAAAATGCAGGAGTATAAATACCGAGATAAACAAGTTAGCAAAAAGCCCTAAATGTTTTTTGCGTAAGATATTTTTGACCGTAAATTAAAACAATTTATTATTAGTAGATTATTGGTTTCGTTGTGTACTGACAATTTAATTCTAAATTTTAACGGTACATCGTACCTATTAGACAGTGGACAAATGACACATAGACAGACTGACACATGACATAGGCGTAAGGAGGGAGTATTCGACATTGGTTCTGGAGTTAACCGATCCATGTGATATATACTTATTCAAAAATGATACAATGGTTGAAAAGTTGGAAAGGGTATAATAAGTTTCTGCAGGACATGATCCACACAGCGGTCCAGAGAGACTTATTATAATGATTTGGGGGAACTATTGTAGCTTCAAATTTTTAGAGTAGAGGAAGGGCAATGACTCTAGATCCATACTAGGCCAGAGAACTTGAAGGTGATAGACGTGACTAGACCATGATCCATACATGGCTATTAGTCGAAGAGTGAAGGGTAAATGATAAAAAAGATAAGAATAGAGAGAGAATTTTACCGAAAAGTGAAAGGGGTATAGAAAAGACAAATTACTACCTAGATCCATACTATGCGGTAACAAAGATAGTACAAAAACACGTTTTTCGCCTTTTACGATACAGCTGTGTGCTGGGTTACCTATTCTATAACCGAGTTACCACGGTGAATTGGAATAAGTGTAGTCCAGGTTAGGGTCAGACTCCATAACCAATAGCGGGTCCTCCTGATTAGTTACCTAGTGAATTTAACAATTATGAAATTTAGAAATAAGTGAAAAGTGAATTAATTACAATTTAAAGATGTTAATAAGTTAGGGGTTTATGATTATTAATGAATTTAATATTTTAATTGAAATGGTGGGATCCCCAGAGGGCTTTAAATAATGGATTATAATTACAATTTAGGTGAATTTGAGTGTTTAAACAATGATCGGGATTCAAGTTCATTTCACGAAGGATATCCAAATTCTCCAGAAGGTCCATCTTCCTAAAGTTGTTGACTGCAACACTATGTAAAATTTTGCTGTTTGATGTAGGAGAGAAGCTATGATTATAAAATTTAATGTGATGTCCAAAATTAGATTTTTCAGGTCTCGATAAGTGTTTCTTGATGCGTGTCTCTAGAGGTAGAACCCATAGATATATAACCAAGACAGATAGGATTATTTACAAAAATTTTGAAGAATGAACGATGGTGTCCGCGGTAGAAACTCAATAATCGGATTGAACATTGATGCCAAGTTTACGTGCTTTTAACTATAGGTATATATATAACCAATACAGATTACACAATTTCTGAAGTCAACGCGGATGATCCTCGACAGAAATGCAATATTTGGATAAAATTAAAATATTGATGCCAAGTTTGCGATGTTTTTAACTGTAATAATGTTATTGCGTTTGCTTGAATTACTGTTAGGTCCTTAAATTGTCCAAAAAAAAATAATGTCTAACAACAGCGGAAGTAGAGTAAACCGCAATTGTGGAGGGTCGTATATTGTTTCATTCATAAAAATTCCTTCGATACAGTACTAGTCCAGGAGTCAGTGAATTTTTTCGTACTTGTTTTCCCGGTCCGTGTATATTTAAATAATCTATTCCCGGTGAACTGTATATTTAAAATGGAACGCCAATCTATTAACAAAAGTAAGCCAGATTGAATTCGCGCATTACGTCACATCGATACAAGTGAGATTGTTTACAAAGTGCTTTTGCAGGCCTATTTTGCCCATTTCATGTATTTGTTTTTAAATCATGTTAAATTACTATTTTTGAAACTCAACAAGGAGAAAATCCAATTAACTCTTCCGTTGTGTATATATATAAGATAAATCAACTGATGTTTTATTAGTAAAGTATTAATACTAAAATTTTAATATAATTTACAGAAAATAGCTAGGTATGTATTTGTTTTTAAATAATTTGATAATTTATGAAAAAAGGGATTAAAAGTGGAATGACCAGTGGCCAGTAGGTCAGTCAATACAAAGTATCATATATTTCTATTATAACAAAACTAAAATACCTACATCTTTTAATCATAAGGACATAAGTTAAAAACCATTTTAATATATGCATTAGAATGAAGTAATAATAACTTAAAGAGACGAGGTCTTAAAGTAATAGCTGGTACAGCATGTTTTTTAAACGTTTCCTCATTGATGCTAGAATGAAATCACTTAGTATTAGGATCTCTTCCTAAAGCCCTCATCCAAGCTTGTACGTATTAAAAAGAAGGTTCTTCAGATTAAGGGTGAAATGATACGACATTCAGATACACACAAGCAAATGTTATCAACTTTTAATGATAAAATAACCTCAAAAATGCATACAATATTACCCCTGGCCAGGTACTTACGTGACAAGTCAACAAAGAACACCAAAACAAACTAATATTAACTCAACAATATTCTTAAAACTAATATTAATTGTTAATTTTCTAAACAAGGTTTTAGTTTTACACGAAACGAAACGAAAATCGACATAACCAAAAGAAAAGCCAACCTAAGCCGGTCACCGTCACCAACCAGTCTCGATCTCGCACACGCGCACATCCACTCCCTTCCAATTCCAAGGTGTAGGCAAACTGCACCTAAACGCGGTGTAGGGTGGTCTGCACAAGCTGCATACATATTAAAAAAAAAAAAAAAACATATTATATACCTATATAGTTTTCGGTTCTGGGTGCCCTAAAAGAGGAAACTTAGCCGACAATTTGGCTCAGATAGCTAAAACCCAAAAGTCAAACCATGAACCAGGACGTATTGCTATCCTTTTAAGTAAAAAATAACTACAAACAACTTACCTGAAAAATGAAGGCGTCTAACTTTACACCAAAAAAACCATACACTTTTTCCCATTGTTGCAAGCACCCGATGACGATTAGGAAGATATCAACTAGAAGCATGTACTTAATGGTTATAAAGCTTATTTTAACACAAAAAGAATAAAGCACTAGTCGAAAAGCAGCAATCAAATATAAATAGACCACAATATTAAAATTCAAATTAAAAACTATATAAAAGACAAATACTCCAAAAGCGCAAAAGATCAGAACCAAATAAAATGAATAACCATAATAACCTAAAAATCGCACTAAAATTGCAAAAACTATTACTGTAAAATCATGAGATTACATCAATAATGCATATGCGTCGGAGTATCGCAAATGTCAAAAGTACAGTGTTTCCATGAAAATTTAGCTATGTTTTTAGCAGTATTATAGGACCATTTCTACCACGCGCATCCAACGATATTGGCGTTCCACAGTTCACTGTATTTTCCTCACACCTCTAGTATAAATGATTTGACATAACGAAACTAACAATAATTATAATTAATAAGTGATTCGTGAATTCTAAATAAAACAATTATTATATAAAAGTGTAAAAGGAATTGTAATTTATTTTCCTATTTTCTTCTGTAATATCTTCAATTATTATGTTTAATTTCTTTAAATAAACCAACTGGTTAGGTGAAACATTGTTATATAAGATTTTATTTATGTGTCCTATGCGTACACTTTAATATACACCTGGAACATTCTTTAAATAATTGTGGTCGTAGAAATAATTGTGTACATAACTCGTTTGAAAGTGTATTTTATGCACTTGCCAAATATATTATCCATACAGATTAATCAGACTATTTTTTTACTTAACTTCAGTACATCTCTTACTACTAAAACTATTTTTATCAATGGAAAAAAAGGGCCGTGTTCTCGTATGTTTTGACGCATTTTCGGCCTCAGCACATCGGATCCCCCCTCTAAATATATATGAATTTTGCTTAGAATTGCTAATCCTACAATTCTCTATTCGTGCTTGCTGACTGGGAAAATAAATATCGAAAATTGTCACTGTCTCCTGGACTATACAATAGATGATGATGAGAACTTCACAACAAATTCACTTTTATGAATGGCTAGTTGGGGATGTGGTAAAACCTCTAGAGACACGCATCAAGGAACACTTATCGAGACCTGAAAAATCTAATTTTGGGTAATCACAATAATTAACGAATTTTCTTTAATTTCATCAGTTTGAGGTATATTTGTAGGCTCATTAAACTCTTTATAACCGATTTTTTTAATGGGTTGAAATAAATTTTTGAAGTATTTAATTTGGACTTATGAATACTTTTGGAGTACACAAATATTTTCAAATCTTATTTTGTAACATTGTAATGATTTGTATTGTTGATGCTTGATGATATGCTGTTATTTTAATCAATTTTCATGCTAAGAATAAAAAAGCAAACTGATTTTTTGCTTTCATTAAAAATATTAACTTGTTCCTCAATCACAATTTCTTAAAAATCTTATCTACTTGCTTCAAAATTATTTTTTTATTTTTTTTTTTTCAGTATGTTTAGTTATTATGAGTGGCGCTTCATCTCTAGCATGGCCATCCCCAGTGATACCAAAATTAAAATCAAACGATACAAGTATCAATCCATTGAAAGAACCAGCGACCACGTTGCAGATATCTATGATGATGGGATTACCGACTTTGGCTAGTCTTTTTGGAACCCTTCTAGCTCCGTTCTTGTCTGATATGTTCGGTAGGAAGAGGATGTTACAATTATCTGGAGCGTGTATGCTTTTATGCGATGTTGTCATCGCTTTCTGCAATAATATAATTTATATAATAATCGCAAGATGTATTTTCATGTCGTTTTTTATGGGTAACATGTCTATTTTAATGATTTTTGTTATAGAATTGTGCGAAAATCATAACAGAGCCAAATTCGGTTGTTTTTTTGGCTTTTTTCTTCCATTAGGAAGCCTGTATAGTTATGTATTTGGTCCTATGTTTAGTGTTAGAATTTTCACGTTAGTCACAAGTATACCTTTAATCTTCTTTGTTATATTCTCATTTTTTATTGTTGAGACTCCGGTATATTTATTAACAAAAGGACGATTTAAAGAAAGTTTACAGTCCTTACGAAAACTCAGATCTAACAAAACTAGTAATGAAATACAAAAAGATTTTGAAGAAATAGAATTTAGTTTGAAACAAAGACAAAGCGTTAAAAACGCTACGATTTCCTCACTGTTTAAAACGAAAGAGAGTCGAGTGGGGGTAGGAGTGGCAATGATCCCTACATTAGTACATTGTGGCTGCGGAGCAACGGTAGTGGCGTCATTTTTAGGGCCCATATTTAACGAGGCGGACACTGGCTTATCTGGAAATATGGTAGCTATTATTGTAGGTATATTAAAGATTTGCACCGTTTTTATTACTACAATGGTTGTTGAAAATTTTGGTAGAAGAACTCTTTTAATATTATCTTCATTAGGTTGTGCAATATCGCAATTGGTTATTGGTTGGTTCTTCTACCTCAAATACATCGACTCGCCAATTATACCATATATTAAGCTATCACCAGTTATAGCAGTAATGGTTTATTTTATTTTTTTTAATATCGGATTGGGTCCTCTGCCACCTACAATAAGTAGCGAACTCTTTACATCTGAGTTCAGATCTGTAGCTATATCGATTATAGTAACCGTGTTGAGTCTTATTCTTTTCTTGTTAACCTCTGGATTTCCACTATTGGCCAGATATGCTGGAATACATTGGAGCTTTTGGTTTTTTAGCTTATTTTGTTGTATTGGAGCTGCCGTCATATATGTTACGTTACCGGAAACGAGAGGTAAAAGTATTGTGGAAATTCAAGAAGAATTAAAAAATTATAAATTTAGTTTTAAGTCACGTGACACATTTAAATCTAATAAATAAAGAATGGAATTTTAATTCATTAATTGTTTTTTTTTTATTTTATTTTTAGATGGCAGAAGCGGAACTGATCTTTTACTGGATAGAGTTTAGTTAAACTTTGGCAGCGTATAGTAAAATGTTTAATGAAAAGAAAGAATCCTAAATACATTAGCTACAAATTAGTACAATTAATGATCGAAATAAGTATCCCAATCAGAACAAAATTAATTAAAATTTGAGTACATTAGCCTTATAGGCGAATTTCTTCCTAAGTTCGTTCGAATACTTGCTGAATAAATGTTTTATGATATCTAATGGCTGTTTGAGGAATATTAAAATTTATTTGATTTATCACAAATAGTACATCAATAGTGTTATGTAATAATTTCTAAAGAAATTTCACACTGGAAACTACCCTTCTATTTTTGAAAGAAGCAGAGATTGTTCACTACCTCGAATAGGATAAAGCTCATCTATTTTAAAAGAAAGGTATTTGAGAAATCGCCGCTGAACATGTTCCAATGATCTTTTATGAATATTGTAAATAAGGTTCCAGATAAGAGATGCATATTCTAGCTTGGAACAAACTAAAGAAAAGTAAAGGATCTCCAAGCTTTGAGAGTTTGTAAAAGAACGAGTATTACGAATTAAGAACCCTAAGCTTTTCTACGCAGAAGCAACGGTATTTTCAATATAATCTGAAAAAGTAACTGTTTTGGTTGAATAATATACCTCAATTTTCAATTTGTACTAAAGTCGATAAAGGTAGGCCGTTAAATAAATAATCAAACTCCATCTTGTTAATACTTCTAGTATAGGAACATACTTTACATTTAGGCACATTCATAAACAGCTTGTTTTCATTACACCAATTTTCAACGATGCCCAGTTGGGTCTGTAAAAAGTGACAGTCTTGAATTGATGAGATTAAGTCAGCAACGAACAGCAGGTGACATGTTGAGATGTTAAGTTTATTGCCAAGTCATTTATAAATATACTAAATAATAGTGGCCTCGGCCTTAGATTGGAGCTCTGTGGAACTCCAGATGTTGCTGTGAGGGGTGAAGATGAAAATCCGTTGTAAAAGTCAATTAATACGATGATTTAGGTAAGATGAAAATAATTTCAACAGCGACTGATCAAACCCTAAGCTTTCCAACTTCCTTACAAGAATATTATGATTTATAGATATTACAAAATACATTATGGGCAGGTTGTACAAAAAAGTTTCTAAACTCATTTTAACTAACAAGAGTTTTATTTTTAACTAGTTATATTCAAAAACAAATGTCATTTTTAAAACTATGTTTAACAATAACCGATGAGTATACGATAAGGTTCACAGTTTAAACTAAGTCTACATTTTAACTGCCTATTGTACAACCCGCCATATGTACAATTAAATATTAATTGTATTTCTTTAAAATGTTTTTGATTTTGTTGATCAAAACCATTCGATAAAAATATTAAAAAGTATGGGTATAAAAGTGGTTTTTTATATCTATGCTATAAAGCATGCGTTGAAGTAGTATGTAGATTATCTAAGTAACAGGTCAGAGAGGTTAAAATTAAATAACATTATGCAGTAGGATTCTCATCTTTCAGTACGTCTCCTATCGAGACTCCTATATTCGTTCGACAGACAACGATTTTAATGTAATGTCTCTCTCTATTCTGTATATAATGTGTCGAGTTCGCGCAAAAGAATCGCTATCCTGATCAGAAGAAATTAACCACATCAAAGAAAGAAAAATAGATCCCCTGTTATTTTTAATTTATATTAATGATTGTTGATGTCGCAATACTCAATATGACATTTACCGCCAGAAAAGAGAAACTGAAACAGTTAAAAAAGCAGTTAATTGGACAACAATCAATATTTTTAAGAACAGTTGACAAAAATAATGCTGCAACTGAAGCATCGTACCGTGTGTCCCAGATAATTTCACAAAAAAAGAAACTTTATGAAGACGGGAAATGATAAAACAGGCGTTTTTAGAAGCTGCTGATTCGTTATTTGCCAACTTTAGAAATAAAGACAAAATAGTTTCAGCTATAAAATCTATGCAAATTTCTGCTAATACAGCGATGAGACGTGTAGAAGTAATGAGCAATGATATTTTTTACAGTTAAGAACTGACTTAGATCACTGTGTTTATTTTTCACTTCAACTGGATGAATCAACAGATGTCGTTGACACTGCCCAGATGGACGTGTTCGTCAGGATGGTTTTTAGTGATTTTACGATTAAAGAAGATCTTTTTAAGTTTATTCCACTGAAAGGACACACTACTGGACAGGAGTTGTTTTCTCATTTAAAAAATATTATTTCTTCCGAGAAAATTCCAATATCGAAAATGGTAGGCTTGACAACCGATGGCGCTCCAGCTATGGTGGGTTGTGATAAGGGTCTGGTGGCGTTATGTCGTAAAGATAAAACATTTCTGCAATTTCCCTGTTACCACTGCATTATCCATCAGCAAGCATTATGTGGAAATTTCCTGAAACTAAACAACGTTATGAAACTGGTGGTAAAAATTGTGAACAAGATTAGAGCTCAAGCGTTACAAAGAAGATTATTCAAAACCTTGGCCGATGAAGTTGACTGACAATATGGGGACCTACTCCTTCACTCTGAAGTCCGATGGTTAAGTAGAGGATCTGGCATAGTTCAATTTTTCAAACAACGCGATGAACCGACTCCGGAACTAGAAAATTCAATCTGGCTTAGATATTTTGGTTTTCTCGTGGACATTACAGAGAAATTAAAAAAACTTTATTTTGCAGCTTCAGGGGAGAAACAAAGAACTAGCGGAAATGATTTCTGATATAAAAGCATTTATTAAAAAGCTGGAGTTTTGGGAACAAAACCTAATTAACAGCGATGCCAAGCATTTTCCTATTCTTTCAGAAAAAATATCTAAAAATCCATTAGAACCCTATGACAGCAAATATCATGTAGAAATAGTTTCTACCCTGAAGAATAACTTCAAAAATCGTTTTGAGGATTTCAACAAAATGGCTTTAGTAGTGCAGTTTATTGTTTCACCCTTTATGGAAATTGATATCCAACAGTTTGCAACTTGTGTTATGCAGAACTTTGGCGAAGACATCGCTGCAACAAAAATGGAAGTAATTGAGTTTCAAAATGATTTAGCCTTAAAATCGTTAGTCTCAAGTACCAAATGTATCTGGCCTATTGTAAGTAAAGAGAAATATTCAGTTATATGCCGTGTTGCCTTGAAAGTGAAAGCATTATTCAGTTCAACCTATTTGTGTGAATCTTCTTTTTCCAATATGAAGTTTATTAAGAACAAATATCGCAATCGACTTACAGATGAACATTTGGATAATTGTATTCGAATGGCTGTATCAAATTATACTGCAAACATTAAAAAAATTATCGATGAGTCTGAGTGTCAGCCTTCTCATTGAACGTGCTTTTTTATTTTTCAATGTTTATGTTCATGATAGTGCGTTACTTTTTTAAATCTTACGTGAGATGCCGTTGTGGCTGGATAAAAGTTTGTATGTAGGAATGTAGCTATGAACAAGTACGTACTATGTAGTACCTATGTATTATATATTACCAGTTAAACAGTAAAATAAATACATATAATGATAAATTAACTGTGGATTATTTAATTATTTCATTCAAGAGATTGACGGGAACACCTGCGAGCTAGAACTATTAGTTATGGTGTACCCTAAGGTACTGTACTGGGGCCTATACTATTCACTAGGTATATATGTAAACAGTTTGCTAACATTGAATACAGAAGGAAAAATTATAAGTTCGCTGATGACACCGCCATTTTCTGTAGATCTAGTATTTAGAATGCTGTTATCCATGAGGCCGAAAATTACATGGTTTAATTATAACAAATTAACACTAAATATAGAGAAAACTAAATATATGCTATTTACATCATACTCTCCTGGACTGCCCAATTTTGGCCCTCTATTCATAGACAATAATTTAAACATTCCAGAAACAGAAAAAATTAAATATCTAGGACTAATTGTTGATCGTCATTTAAAATGGGACCTGCAAACTAAATATGTTACCCAGAAGTGAAAGGGATTTCTATCAAAATTTAAATACTTAAGAGGATTTCTAGATTTAAATCATTTGAAAATATTATATTATTAATTAATACAATACAATCAAATCTTAATTATGGAATTATTAAGTGGGAATGTAAGTTAAGGTTTACAATCAATGTCAATAACTAAAAACATCATATTAAATCTAGTAAACACTTTAAACGTATAGAGAGTAAGTTAATAATAGATATTTGTAATGGGGAACTTCAACAAATCGTTTATTACTAAAATATTGTGACAAATTATTTGTGTACATTTAAAAAAATAGACAAAAATTCTTGTCGTGTTGGTGTATCTTTTATAGTTTCCGAAATTAAAATTATTGCCTGCAGCTTGATATAAAAGCTTAGGTAGGTAGTACTAGCATGCAAATTAAAAACATTATGCGCCAATTTAAATTTTAATGCAAAATGTTTAATATGTATTTAAATGTTTGCTAACGTTTTTTTAAATGCTAAATCATTTAACCTAAGTTAAAAATGCTAAAATATTAATATCATATTATCATCCTCATTTGTATTCAAAATTGTAATATGAACCTATTCCCTTTTTGAATTAACATAAAAGTAGGCAAAAATTTTCCAATTAAAACTAAACCATTCAGTTCAGTCATTATTCCGAAACAACAGGATATTAAATATGCGTAGAAAAAATATTGTTTTATTTGGAATGCAAATTATTTTAGATATATTTTCTAATGATTTTGATGATTTGTTTTATAACTATGCACTTCTACATCTTTTTTAATGTATTTACAGGATTAAGCATCGATTGAATATCTGAAAATTAAAAATAAATGGAAAATAGGTCGATTTTTATTCAAAGACGTTTCTATTATATTCTGAAATGCCATACGTAATTTGCTTAGCGACCCGTACCTTATGGGGATGCAATATCGTTGTGACCTTTTTATAATCAGGTAGGAGACCCTTTTTTGGGATGAAGTTTCGTAAGAGCCGTAATAACGATGATTGACACTCTACAATCAATGGAAAAATATACTAAATATTTGCTACAAAAAGTTAAATATATTTCTTTCTTCAAGTCTACTACTAACTACAACATTGTAGTTAAATATTAGTCTTATTTTTTCCATGTAAATATTAAGAAATAATATAACTGTTTAAATAAATACTTAGTAGTGTAGAAAATTAGAAAATTCTTTAATGCCACCCAATCTCGCAAATCCAGAGGAAATAAATAATCACTTTTTAGACCATTCTTTAAGCAATGAAGAACCTAATGTCGACCTAATAAATTGATTTCTATAATAACACCTTAAAAACCAACTTACATTACATATTTTTAACAGACTTCAAAAAAGGCGGAGGTTCTCAATTCGTCGCAACATTTTTTTTTTTATGTATGTTCAGCGATAATTCTTTAATACGGTGTCCCATTTCAATAATTCTTTTGTTAGAAAGGGGCTACTTCATATAAATTTGGTCAAAATCTAATAATTGGGTCCATGGGAAAATCCTCAAACTCTTAATTTTTTATGTATGTTTAGCGATAATGCCTTGTCCTTGTTTATATGATTCTTTTTTGTTAGTAAGGGGGTACCTCGGTTTTTTTTATTTTTTAATTTCTAATACTTGTCTTTCAATCCTGTCTATAAGAATTTGTTGGAAATTAAGTCTGGAGCTTTGGGCGTGGATGGACTTAATATACATATGCTACTTTTGTGTTTTCCTAAAATTTTACATGTATTAACTCATATTATAAACTGTTGTCTCATTGATTGTGTTTTTCTTAATTTCTGGAAATTATCTAAAGTGATTCTTTTGCCAAAGAAAAAATCTGTGTCTGCTGTAACCGATTTGAGGCTAATTTCTATACTACTAGTTTTATCTAAAGTAATTTTTTTATAATGAAATTTCAGTTAAGCCAATGCGACAATTTGGTATTCGATCAGGTTACAGTTGCGCCCCTTCCTTGCTCGATATTACTGATGATATTGTGTTGCTTGATTACTCTAAAGCGTTCGACCCGAGAATACCGATCAAGGAGAAGCGACAGTAGCTGTCGGTGCCTTTGATATCGGATGTACCTTTTTCACAGTATGACTTTGACTGATACACAACTTAGCACGCTGAGAAAACATGCTTATTTTCTACACTGAGCGAAATAGTTTGGTAAATTATCTGAAATTATTGTTATAGTCCATGCGCAAATGTTGCAATGTGATTTAATTACATTGAAGTAGTTAGGGTTAATAGCAATGCTGAAATTTCGGCACCAAAATATAATTCATTATGTAATAATTAATTATTTATTATAAAAGTAAAAGACGTTTATTATTTTATAATCTATCTATAAAATTTGTTCAATATTTGGTTTATTTATTGTTAAAAATGTAATAAAATCCCCATATTTAAGGGTCTATTTATACTCCCTTAGTATTAGTATTTGTATTAGTATTATGATTAAGCATTAAATTTGTTAAATCATTCAAAAAAGGTATTTATACTCGTTTTATAATTAGTATTAGTAATTCTGTTTTAAACCTAATACCTAATAAGATATAATTCTGCAGTCAACAAAATATATGGTTACTGAAGAAATGTGTAAGAGGCCGGTTGTGTTCTTTTAAGATATTTGAGTTTTAAATGTGTTTTTATTAATATTTTTACTAGTTAATTAGTTAATATTATTTAAAAATAGGTTTATATGAGGACATTTTAACGGATTTAAGTCTCAAATTTATAACAGATAAAAAGAAGCAGAAATTTGATACAAATCAGACAGAAAAAAGGCTTTTGCTTCCTCATGGTGACATGTCATTTGTCAACACTGCTGATACACAAAAATTGTATATAGAGCATGATTTTTACTGAAATATTATCGTTTTCGAGCTTGTTGGAACAAACAAATAAACAACATAATCATATGTGTATTGTCAATTATCCTTATCCGTTGTCTATTAAAAACAAAAGCCAAATACGCCATTGATTCATTTTATAGAAAAGAAGAAATTTAATATTTAATTTAAAAGTTGAACCTGTCAATTATTAAGCATAAATATTAATGCTAATACTAATCATAAATCGAGTATAAATGTTCCCATTACATTGTGAAGGTTCAACTTAATGCTTAATCATAATACTAATGCAAATACTAATAATAAGGGAGTATAAATAGACCCTAAATTAAATTACCTTTTCCTTAACTAAAAATAAGGTAAATAAAATTAAAGGTGTCAAAAAAATTTTATGTAACAATTAAAAAGACATTAAGTTTAAGAGGTTTAACTAAATATTTGCAATGTGATTATATTTTCAAAACTTTTAGGTTTAAAAAGTATTTATATATTTTTAGAATTTCTAGATTTATATTATATTGAAAGGACTTTCAAGTTTATTACTTATTTCTGTAGAAACAAGTGTTTTCTCGCCAAGTTAAACCAGATGTCATTTAAGGTTTATGTATTTAGAGTTAAATACCTGGACTGGCTATTACCCAGACAATACAAATATGTCCATTGGACGTCCATTCGAATACAATTTTGGATGTCTAGACGTCCAAAAATGAGTTTTCTGGACTTACGACGTCCAATGAAGTATACAAATGGCACACTTTTGACCATTCAGAGGACGCCAATTCTGGAATATATTTGGACGTCGAATACTGGACATTTAAAAAACGTCCAGGATTATATTTCCAATGAGACCACATCCCTACTTTTTTACAGAACCGCAACTCACCACACACTATTTTATATTATTAATAATTTGTTTATTATTTTCGCAAATCGCTATACACCATTTATTTATTTTTTATTAAAAATCGCTTGACCTGAGCAGGAATCGAACTCACGACACATCCATTATCGTTTTACGCTTTCAATCGCTAGATGAGCTCGACCAAGGAACCACTTGAAAACTTTTTACTAGATACAGTTATAATTGAGTTCAAACTTCCGCTGAAATGCAATAGATTCAATTTGTCAATTTTTAATGACCAGTTATATTAAAAAAAAAAGAAGTATATATAGATGGGTATTATCTGGTAGGCTAAATAAATAATGACCTAAGATGGACGTCCACTGGACTTCAAAATACTACTGAACTTAAAATTAAGTCCAAAAACAGACGTTCTCTGGGTATCGATATTCAGCTGTCAATTTAATTAGCATAAACGGACGTACACTGGATGCCCGGATATGGACGTCCTGACCGTCAAATAGATCTAAAGTGGACGTCCATTGGACTATGTTGTGCATAGACGAATTTTTAGAAATAGTACTTATTTAAGTATGCACCAATATTTCCAAAATCAACTCCAGTATGATTCATTCAAGAAATGTAAATATGAATGGGCAAAATATCTTTATATTGACATAATTGTAACTTACAATTTAGTCATAATAAAGGGATTTTGCCCACTTTGACCAATCCTAATTGAAATACGCGAATTTATTATATTTTTTTAAATATAATTTCAAAATAAAATAAACAAAATCTGCAGTTTATTGTTTATTAAATTTATTTAAATGAAGAAAAACATATATTTCACAAAATACAATACCTACATATGAAAAATAAAATGTCAAAAATGATTAAATCATTATACTTAATATTTATGCATGTGATAAAATTCTTAGTTTCCTAATAACTTTTTTGGCACATTTTATATCTGTATTATAATACCTAAATGTGTAAAAATCTTCATCTTATTACTACACAAAACAAACACCAAAAAATGTCACTTAACATTGCTCACGTATTAAACACAACTTGTACTGACTTTGACAGATAACATAATTTTGAGTGATACACAACTTATTTTCGCACATGCGCGTTACAAAACGGTACACTAAAAACACCAAGCTGTCGCTTCTCCTTGATCGGTATTCTCGGGTTCGACACTATGAATCACAAAGTTTTACTTTCGATTCTGCACTTTATTGGATGTTCTAATGACGCTATTAGCCTTTTTAAAAATTACCTTGAAAATAGAAAGCAATTCGTTATAATTGATTTTGGAAGGTCAAATACGAAAAAAAAATTATGTGGGGTACCACAGGGTTCAATTCTTGACCCCATTATCTTCTCAATTTATGCATGTAATTTCGAAAACAGTATTATTTATAGAAAACCTTATTTTTACGATGATGATACACAAATTAAATTTTCATTTCATCACAGTGAAAGATTAGTTAAAACATCGAAAGATCATCAGTTAACTATTAACTCTATCAAAAGTGTTGTGATATTATTTGGAAAATTTAGGCAACGTTTACAAAATGAAATGAATATAAAATTACAAGATAAGTTATTACCATTTTCATGTTCAGCTCGAAATTTAGGATTAGTTTTTGACAGTGATTTAAGATTTAATTTGCATATTACTAAATCTTTGCAGGAAGCATATTGTAACCTAAAAATGCTTTATCCACACAGAAATATACTCTCTAAGCACAATGTCCAGAAAATAACAACAAACTAAATTGATGCTTAATTTTAAAATTTTAGTTCCCAAAACAAGTATTGCGTACCTATCATATTTCATCAACTCAAAAAGTTCGATTAGCGAAAGAATGTGTAAAAGTATTGCTCCGAGCAATTCCACACCACTAAAAATGTTTCAATCCAAGCTATAATTAAATTTGGTCTACAATCGTTTGTAATGATAGCTCTAGAATAATAGAGGTCCGTTTTCTCCCACATCAACAATTAACGCGATTAAAAGCTAATAATTATACATTCCTCGAATTGATAATTGATAGTTCGGGTAGTCGACAATTTAAAATTGCACACTAATTTTTATAGTCCATGTGCCAGTCACATAATAACAATATCTTCAAAAGGCTAAAGTAAAAAGTGCAGAAATTAAAAATCTAATTTGTTTTGAAAAATGGAAAATGTAAATTAGCAAAAATATAAAAATTGTAAAACATAAAAATTAGCGAGAAAATTAGTAATTATTTTTTGTCATTGGTGTCACTGGCATCAGCAACTAAGGTTATTGTTCTTGGTGTCTATATAGGATTTTAGTACCTCTATAGGAACCCAAAAGTGAATGGTCTAGTGGGGGTAGTAATTATTAATTAGTTTCATCGATGATCATGTGATTTTCATATGATCCTCCCAGTTTTTGTTCTACGGGGTATTTTAAAAATATGTACATGTTAATGACTGTTATTAGTTAAGGGCGTGCATTGGAACAGAGAAGTCTGAACAAGTCCTCCCAGAGAGAGACAAAATAAAGTTATCCGAGAGGTGCTGCCTCTAGTTAGCAACTAAGTAACAAATATACGTTCTGCATTTTCGCATTTGCGAATAAAAATGTATTCTTTTAAACTCGCAGGTACGGGCTTTTGTATGGTATAGATTGAAATTTTTTTGACTTTGCCTCCCACTTCGGTGTCACAAGCTGAATTTTTCAGGAATGAAAGTACATGATAAGCTTACCCTTATTCCGGAGGTAATACAAAATTAGACAGTGCAAAAGGGCACTATCATAAAAAATCGAGTTATTGATACCACCATATAAAAAAAAATGCTTATTTTTTGTTGTAATGCATAATAAGGTCTTTGTAGGAAGTATTTTTTTATAACTATTTAAAAAAAATCATTTGCATTAGCCCTTATGGTCGAAAAAAAATTTAAACGTCAATATCTCGGTTTCAACCGTCCACAAATTTGTATAAAAAATCTTTTTTTAGAAATATACCTCTCATTTGACGAAAAACGAAGGCCTAAATGAGAAAAAACTATTCCTCATAAAAGTTTCGCCAATGTATTAACAAGGTAACAGTGCTTTCCCCATATTTTTTGCTTTTATAATAACAAAAATATAGCAATAAACAATTAGTTATGTCATGGTTTAACTAGAAAGCAAACATTGAAGGTAAAGTCTCTCACTCTCTATTCTTCTCTCTCAGTGCTAAAATGTATGCAATCAGTTTGACTCTCTCATATTATTTTATACACGGATTATTGATTTATACGCTATGATTTATTTTTTATTTTTTGAGGAAAATAAAAAATAATAAAATATGAACTATTTATTGAAGGTATAAACACAGTATATACAGGATGGCTCACGCTCAACGGGACGGAGCTTTATGGGAAAACGACCAAAGATATAAAAAATTCGTTTGGGAGGAATACGTAGGTTACAGACGGCTACAATTTAAAATTTGTTAGATGTATACAGGATGTCCCACATAAGAAAAAAAAAATTAGTTCATTAAAAATTATTCAAACAAGAGTAAACAATTAATTTCTGGGAGACTTTTTTTCCTTAAAAATTCAAATAAATCGAAAACTAATAATAATAGTAATAGAGAACCTTTAGTTAACTGACATTATTTTTGATGTAGTTTTTAATTCTAAAATAAAAAACAGGGTGTTCCATTAAAAATAATATAACTTTGTATATTTTCTCTTATGTGGGACATCCTGTATACATCTAACAAATTTTAAATTGTAGCCGTCTGTAACCTACGTATTCCTCCCAAACGAATTTTTTATATCTTTGGTCGTTTTCCCATAAAGCTCCGTCCCGTTGAGCGTGAGCCACCCTGTATAAGTATCGATTATAAACAGTAAGGCTATTGCTTTGCAAAATACAATAAATTCCCAATGTAAAAAACATTATAATAAGAATAATTAAAAGTATATAAAGCATAAATTAATAATATTAAAATTTATAGTACAAGACTTTTAAACTAATCAGAATAAGATTCACCACACGAATCAACATTTTCCAAAACATTAGCGACTGTGGTCAAACTTTTTCTGCAGTTTTTCTGTGCCATACAGGTAGGTGCAGGAACCGATACAGCCAATATTTTTTTCCTGCATTTGCAAATTTTGCTTTCTTAGTCTAGAACAGAATAATATTGTTAGAATATTGTACATCTATGAAAATTATCGGTGTATAGTACCTTTTTTGCATTTGCATGATGTAAGTTCTGTTATGTCTGGTGGCAGGTCGGACAGAGTCTTAGAGTGGGTATCAGACTTCCATCTTGATCTACTTTTTATTCATACTCTTTAACATTAGGAAGCTGCACCTGCGGCTTTAAAGAGCTTAGCCAAATATTTAGCTGGTGAAAACATATTAAACAATGTAATCTTAGGTCGTCTTAAGTCGGTGGCAATTTAGCAATGGTTTTTAAAGAGGCCATTAATCCCCTCAAAATGTTACTTCAACATTGGCAATTTTTGAATAAATTTTTATGAAACATTTTTCAAGATTAGAGAATATGTTTTCTTTTCCCAATGCCAGACTATTGGCTGGTTGTATCATAACCGGCCAGAGAATGAAAATCAGGCAAATTTTCTAGAAGGTATCATCTAAATTTAAATCATGTACTGCTAGAAATCGTCTTGAGTCTCTTCGCCCTGTTCTGAACCATATCTCTTTAGTCAAATGCTTCTTAAAATAAAATTTTAAGACTAGAACATCTGTATCCAATTAATAATGCAGCGTGAATGCCCCGAATTTTTGGCTGACAATATGTGCAATAAGATACGAGTATCAGCTTCTTTGTGATTTGAATTTAAGAAATCGTCTTTTGATGGTTCAAAATTCGTCCCATATTTATTGATATTCGCGAATCCACCACTAGTTACAAATTAAATATGCTTTTGCTGAATGGAATTTTGAAGAAGTTGCTCTGACAGAAAATTTGTTAAACGTCTTTTGTTAAATATCGAATGAATAAACAAGTTCTATTGTTGCGGAAGTGGAGTATTGGGTCGGTCAATTTCTACATTAATTGATTTCTGGAATCCTTTCTTTTGACGAGTTTTTGATAGAATGTTCTTTATAATGATCATATACCACATCTATCCTTTAAGCATTAAATTTATTTCTAAAAATATCTGCTTGTTTTCACATCGTCAATCAATTTTAATAGACTTCATTTATTTGCTATGTTGAATATAGGGTGTGTTAAAATTTTCAATTTTCTCAATTTTTTTAAATGGAATACCCTATATGTTATACCACCAATTGATTAATACAGGGTCCATTTACAAAATTGAGAAAATCGTAACTTCACGTTTTGACACACCCTATACAACATAGCAAATTAATGAAGTTAATTTTATTAAAATTGATTGACGATGAGAAAACAAAATTAGTATAACAACCTGCAGGGTGTTTTGCTTTTAAAAAGTATAGATTTGGTTCGCATCTCGTTTATGGACCACCCTGTATATTTAGGAATAATTGTTAAATATAATCATACAACTTTTATATTAAAAATTTCGTCGTATTTCTAATAATAAAACAGCTATCTATCAAATATGCGTTATTGGCTAACTATTGGTATCGTTGTATAGACAAATTTTTAAAGAATTTTATGATAAGATAATATACACGATGATGCATTTTAAAAAAATGAGTAAATTGAACTTAAAATCAGTTCTATCTCCACTATTCGTTAGCTTAGTATCTTGTAAGTCTGTATATTAAACAATTTTGAGATCAATGTAAACCTACCTAAATTATGATAATTTAATTTGCGGTCTGCATCATTCTCTAATTTCAAAAAAAATTAATGCTTGGCAATAGTGTAATATTTTATAAAAATATTCTAGGATTTTATACAGTATTACTAAAATATTCTAAAAAATAAAATACAGGGTATTCTATCTAAAAAATATACATTTTTATTTGCCAGGAAAAACGCAATACCCTGTATATCCAAAAATATTTTTAAAATATCTATTTTTCAAATCTATATAACTTTTATTAGCTTTTATTAGATTAAATTTGAAGTTTAAAATTTACTGTTTATTCATTTTTGAATTATCGTCAAAACCTAAAGTACAGTTGAAAACTACAAGTCGAAAAAAAAAGCAATCCTATACTTTACTGGATACATGAAAGTTAAAACCTAATTTAAAAAAAAAATACATTTAAGCATATTAGATTTGTATGAATATTTGAAATATTCAATTTTATAAAACACCTAAAAGTACCATTAACACCTAGGCTCCAGTATCCAACAAAATAAGCAAGCAATAAATTTTTACCATCACTGTTACAGACATTTTCCAATCTCAAAGTATACAGCTGAGGCTTTCTCTCATTACTTACATATCCTTCATGCTCTTACGCAAATATTGAATATGTTTAATTCTTACAAAATAAAAAAAATCGAATACAAATCAACTTAATAATTGAAATGATATACATATTAGTAAACTCCTAAATAAGGACCTGCATATTTGAATTTATTTTTATTTTTATTCAAGACGACTTTAGCGCCATCTATTAGAGAAGCTCCGAATTAACCTGTGGCTACTGTATGCAGTTTTCTTTTATATTTTAGGCAATTATTACACATAAATGGCGATTTATAATTTATTCCAAAATTTACTTCAATGAGCTTTTAAGAAAATTGACGCAATTAATTTAGATATTTTAAGTGACATTTGTTGCTTTAGTATATAGCCTATTCAAAGAAGAATTATTTTCATCATCGGGTAATTATTACTGGTATATTTTTAGCTTTATTTCATCGTAAAAATTACCATATTTTGGGAATTATTTTTAAACGATCCCTTATAGTTAGAGACACCAATAACCTTTATTGAACAGTAGTATATATCTATTATCGGCAGGAATTTTTTCACTTTTATCTTTGTTGTAGTTTCAGCTAAAAAGTCATTGAAAGAGCGTTGTGTATGCCTATGTTAAATACATTGCCCACGCCCGCCCTTAATACATTTTCTTGAAATAAATTACGATAACCCACCGTTTTAAGTTGAGGTTTATTTTGTCGTAAAATTGCTAAAAATAAAAATTATGAGAAGTTTCAAAACATGTCAGTTTTACTAACTTTCTTATCCGAAAAACCACTTTATTTAGTTTCTTATCAAATGATATACATATATTTCAGAGATTCATCTTTAAATACAAAAACAAAAAATCTGATGTGTCCAACACATGACTTTCCTATCTAGTTATATAAATGTTTAGAGGATAAACTAAATATATACATTGTCCACATACATCTACCTCGAAACATTTTTCTATAGATATTCATGGAAAACGAAAATACTGAAAAATTTTAATTTCCTACAATTTTTTCATTACGGTCCATTTTAGAAAAATCATGTATAAACAAAAATTATAGAGATCGATATCGCAAACAACTTTTATTTCAAAAACTTTCATAATAAAAATCAGAATTTTGCACATTTTGTCAAATTTCTCGAATACGGACCATTTCAGGAAATTTTTACATAAAACAAAAATTACAGATAATAATATTAGAAGTAACTTTTATTTGAACAATTTTCCTCTCCAAACATAAATAACAGATATATTCCATAAAATATAAAAATGGCCTCCCATAAAGTACCCCCCCAGATGTTCCGACTTTGTCCAAAATCTAATCGTTTCACGTCAGGCCGAAATAAACCTTAAGTTTAAAATTTAATGTTTTTTTCTTTATCTGTTTTTGAGTTTTTTTCAAAATTCGAAATTTACACATTTTCTCAAATATCTCGAATACGGTCCATTTTAGAGAAATTATGTAGAGAATAAAAATTATAGAGAATTATATTACAAACAACTTTTATTTGAACAATTTTTATAAAAAAATATTTTTTTTACATTTTGTCAAATTTCTCGAATACGGACCATTTTAGGAAAATTTTGTATAGAACAAAAATTATAGATAATAATATTAGAAGTAACTTTTATTTAAAGAATTTTCTTCTCCAAACGTAAATAACAGATATATTCCATAAAATATAAAAATGACCACCTATAAAGTACCCCCCCAAATGTTCCGACTCTGCCCAAAATCTAATCAGCTCATAAGACGCTGAAACAAAGCTTAAGTTTAAAATTTTGTGTTTTTCTGTGTATCGGTTCATGAGTTATGCGTTATAAAGACACACACACGCACACACACACACACACAGACACACAGACACACACACACACACACACACACACACACACACACACACACACACACACACACACACACACACACACACACACACACACACACAGACATCATCGCGAAAATAGTCAAAACGGATTCAGGGGACCTCAAAACGTAAAAATCCGTCGAAAACTCGAGGTCGAAAAAAATCATGATTCCTATACTTTCCTTATATCTGTATACAGATAGGAAAGTAAAACTAGTCGTTTTGACTTATTTTTATTTAAAATCGTTAGATTTAAACCGTTTATGTCTGCATCACTAGCAGTGATTAGACTAGCATCAGATTCGGTATTCGTTCATTGTTAAGCGCACCGTCTGAATTTAGTCCTGTCTCAAAGCTGTAACAGCATTTCGAAGTGCCGTATATTTTTTCTAATGTAAATGGTCTGCCTTCTTTTTTTCATATTCAGCAAAAAGAACTCACGCCGCCGATGTTATCCTCAATAAGTGAATACCCACTTCAGTATTTACAAGATTTTGAGTCTTATTCATAATAATTGGAATTCTCTAAAACAAGTTTTTAATGACATTTTAAACGACCCAAATTCTGATCAGGCTTCAATAAGACAGCCAGGGCTACTTAAATATGTTTAATGACTTTGAATTTGTTCTTTTACTTATCATTTTCAACGAAATTTTTTCCATCAGCGATGTACTTTTTGATGTATTACAGAAACGTTCTTTAGATATAAATTACTGTGTATCTTAAATTAAAAATGCGCAGAATCAACTAAACTCTAAAAGAAGTAAAGCTATGTTTGCAAATATAATTGATTCAGTTTCCCTAAGAACAGAACTGCTCACTGAACTAATTTTATTTACAAATCAACATTATTATAAAACGAATGAACAATTAGATGTTTTTCTAAATTATCTGTATTAAATGATTGTCTCCTATCCATGGGCGAAGTTAGGGGGGCTTGAGGGCTTAATAAATAAAGAAAAATCGTGCCATTTGATTGATTCTGAGATTTTACATTTAGTTAGGAGGCAGTGAATTTTACTCGTACTCATTTTTCCAATCGGTGTATATGAAAATAAACTGTTCTCTTAGTGACAAAAAAACAAACAATTTGAGTCTGACACTTATTTTCCCAGTCATAAATATTTTACATTTACTAAACTAGAACATAAAGCTTATAAAAATAACAGTTTGGAATATCTCAGATAGTGGAAAGTGAGTGTGGCAGAAAATTTAGCATATAAATTGATACAATCATGAACTGTTAATAATAATAAGTCTGGCTGATTTACGAAATTGGCAAATGAGTCTGGTAATATCTTCAAAATCGAAAAAATATATTTTTGCTTTTATTTTCCCGGGTTTAAAAATTTGTCATGTGATAGATTATATTATAATTTTACAGCTCTATTTTATAGCAGATCAAATACCGTTATTTTCAAACGCTTCCATGAAAAATTTCCGGAAATTTTTCTTTTGGTGGGTACCCTGAACGAAATTATACTGAAAATTTTTTTGACAGTTGAGCTCTTTTATGCATATGTTTTATATGTTGTTCTATGGCCAGCTTTGAAAATTTGTTTTTAGTCGTTTTAATGTATGTCTATTAAGTTTTGAAATTTGGATATTTCGGTGTAAAATTCTCTTACCCAATACCTACCACTGGTGCCTAAATTATTATCAGTAAATTTTTGCTCACTCACGCATATTTTAAGAAAAATATCAATCGTCTTCGACTTAGGATAAATTTCAAAATATTCGTAAGTTCGAAAAAAATTTCGGAATTAATTTAGTTACGGTTTTGGCCAACTTCGGCTTAAAATAAGAGTTTCGACTACAGTTTCGGTTTCGGCGGAAAACTGGCCGAAACTGCAGCCAACTACGAAACTACTTTCGAAAGTTTTCGTATCACACTTGATTGTGTCCGGCACAATGGCGACTGTGCCGGGTGCCATTCCTACACAGTGCACGTACTTCTCTGCTTTGTTTCAAGTGAACAGTCTTCAGTGCTCCTGGCCTAATTTATTCGTATCAAAGGAGCATTTTTTTAGGTGAAACGTGGAAAAAATATTATTTCTAGCCTACAACGTTAGACTGTTCTCTGAATTTGTTTTTTTTTTTTTTTAAATAAAAATTACATTATATATAATTCCCTTCATAATACTATTTTTTGTTACAAAAAATCTAGAGACAGATGTAGAAATGATTGCTACTTTGTAATTCACTTATTTTTTTTTTAGTTTCAAAAGTAATAAAAAAAACAATGTCAATAAATTTATTAATGGCTTCTTTTGATCACATAAATAAATAGGTAATAAGTAAATGTAGCTAAAATTTATAATACGAGTTAATTAGTCTTAAACAAAGATATTACAACTTTCAATAAGAGATTGCCTTAAAAGAAAGTTCTTATTTCTGTTTCGGTTTCGACCGAAACTAAGAAAGGAGCCAGCTAGTTAAACGAGGAGAGGAATAGTAATCGAACGTGCAGAATTTAGCGCGCCTGACGATCATTAGACAAGTCTGGAAAGGCTTTCGGGGTATTCTACATTAGCCAGATTGTATTTTAAGCTGTTATCATAATATACATTATTCTAGTACTGAGGATACCTGTAACAGGGATCCTTACTGGGCATTGCCAACTAAAAGGACACCTTAGTAAACTGAGAGTAGTAGAAAATAGTGAGTGAAGATTCTTTGAGGAGAAGGACGAAACCTTCATTTACATTCTAACTGAATGTGTAGCACTCCAGAATCCAAGGGCACTATACCTAGGAGCATATCAAATAGAAACTTGAAGCCACTCCAAATCCTACACTTCCTTGAGAAGATATAATTGAAAGGGTCGTTATAGGCATTGAGATATTTCCTTGCTGCATTAGCGACAGAAGGGGGCACAATAGATATTTTAGGTCGCAGTGTATTAACACCCCATTCGCAACATAACATAGAGAGAAAACTGCAAAATCCACAAATCCCAATTCATATTTTGGACATCCAACTACTATTATTTTTAAAATTTTAAATTCTGACAAACTGTCAGTATATTTTTTAGTCATTAAGATTACATATACGTTAAAATTAGTTATTTTTGTTTAGAATCGATAAAAAATAACATTTTAATTTTATTTGGGCCACATTTAAAAAAGTAAATTTTAATCAAATTGTATGAAATTAATTTAATTACGAGTATTAAAATTGAAAACCTAAAAGTAGCGGTGGAGCTGAGGACAGAGCATTTGCCTTCCACGCGAATAGCCTGGGTTCGAATCTGAACTGGGCTAATTTTTTTTAATTTTATAAATTAATAAAATTTATAAATTGTTTTAAAATGGCTTATTTTGTCTAAACCTAAAATAATTTTTTAAATTTGTAGATTTTCGTTAGTAGTTCGTAGAAAAAATATACTGCACAACTCGAGTGGATTGTCCATATCTACTCTTGTTGCGAAAATTAGGGAAATTTTTGTGATGAAAATTATTGTGATGAAATTTATTCAGTTTTTTCACTTATATATGATATTTTATTCATTTTCATAGATTCGCCAGAATTTTTTTACTTAACTTCAGTATACCTCTAGAACTATTATATATTATATGACTAGGGTTAGGGCTTTAGCCCCCACAGATCTGATGACATAACTTCGCCCATGCTTCTATCAGTAAGTATGTACTTGTACAAAGAAAAACTCCTTTCGACATCTACAGAAGTAATAGGTGCAAACTTAAATTTCCTGAAATATCTGAATGAATAGTATTAATATCTTCAAAGTTACCAGAATAAATATTAGCAAGGTTTCGTAAAACAATAAATCCTTCATTTTTTAAAATTACATTTGAAAATTTATGAAAAATTGTCTTTCCAATATCGCCCTGGACATTTTTACACTCTGATTCAAACATCTTAATTAAATTTACGGAAGTCACCAAAGGTAAATTTTTTTGTTCTAAATCTAATATAATTTTGGGTACAAATGCATAATTTTTTAAAAACACTAATTGCTTTGGTAATATGTGATTTTGAAACAACTTCTTTGTATTAGATATTCCCTTAGATGAATCATCAAAATCAAGTATGATTTCTTCAATTTTTTCATAATTATCTGCGTAAAAAAAGGCAGCTTTAGGCCAGGTACCCCACCGAGTAATCACAGGTTCCGGTGGCATCTGTAATTCAGGAAATTTTTCTTTGTACAATTGAGTTCTTAGAGGAGCTTTAAGAAATATTTTTTTTACATTACTAATTAAATCATTTATTAAAGGAAAACTAAACCTAATTTATTTTGCAACTCTGTTAAGGCCATGAGCCAAACATGTAACATGGATTAAGTTTTCATAAAACATTTTTAAATTTTGTGCGGCTTTTACCATGTACGGGGCAGCATCGGATAACAGCAATAAACATTTTTCTGTTGGAACGCGTAATGAACCTATCATTAAATGGGCTATATATCGACCACAAGAGTCTGTTGTTTCATCCACAATAATGTAGAAATGGTTTCCAACGGTAATCTCACGAATTTTTTTACGAGTCTCAATGTACAAACTGTCAACACCACGTTTGCGTAATATACTTTGCTCTGGAATATTAAATTTACAGTATTTTTGCAAAAATGATCGGAGATTTGGATTATTTAATCGTATTAAAGGGATATTCGAAGTCACTAAAGCTTTGCATAAATCTTCATTAAAAATAGCTTGTTCACTTCTAGACGATCCAGATTCTAAATATTGTTTCAAGGGAAGTTGACTTTTTCTGCGAGTGTCTTTAGATTTCTGCTTTGCTATATGTGAGGGTGTTTTCGCGTGTTGGTCGATTTGAAACTTTTTTTTACATGGAATCTAAAACAAATAAATTCCTGTAGATGTTGAATTTTACCTACGACTCAATTAATTTTGCCATTTTTCTCACTGGTTCACACAACACAACAATAAAGACTGAAATGAAGTTGAAAGTAAACTGAGTCATTTAGAAATTTGAAGATATTAATACAACTACCTGAAAGGATATTTAGCAAAATTTGTTGGTTTAAGGAGGATGTTTATAATTTAATCCTCTCAAGTACCTACACCATTAACCGTAATTTATTACAGGGAAAAGTTAATTCTTCAAAATTTTAGGAAATCGCCCAGTAAAGGCATTTCACAAAATATTATTTTGGTCCAATACTCATAATTCTAATATGTCCAGCCAATTAGTACGTCAGATATATGCCAAAAAATTAACAAAATGTCAATATATGCATTCAAAATCAAAAATTGTATATATATGCAACATATGCAAAATATGGCGTTTTGCATATATTGCTAGCTCTACTAATTATTATCATGTCTTTGTTTACTAACAAAGAAATAGTACTCTTGTTTTTTTCATCCGAAACAAAATCTTAATTTATTTCATACTCTTGTACTGACCAATCATTTCAATTCTTTTTCAACCATATAAGAACCTCCCACCAACGATATTGAAGTAGTTGCTGTGATGAACAACCTCTTGAAGAAAGATCTGCAATATTAGATTGTCCAGGATACCAACAATTAGGTTTTGTCAACTCACGAATTACCTCAATCCGATTTTTAACAAAAGTTTTTCGATTATCTTCTCTCTTAATCCAAGAAATAACAGTAGTAGAGGCAATACAATAAAATATTCTAATGTCTTACCCTTCTAGAATCTTAATGTTCTATAATAATAATCTTGTACCAATAGTTGCGGAGAGAACTGTAATATTTTCTTATTTATAGCGAGGTTTTCTAAATTCAAGCTGCTAAAACTTTACTTATTTCATAAATTCTAACTGGATACTTCTTGTTTCTTATAAAAATACTTTCTATTTTAGAAGACGATTTAAAAAATTGGGAATGATATAGTAAATTTTCATAATACGTTTGGCCCATGGACTATTATAATAGTTCGCCTTCAGCGCAAGTCTAGACTTATACCCTAAGACTTAAGAAACGAACTGGGTCTGTATTTTTTGGACGGGTACTATTATGTTTGGAAAATGATACGGAAATTATCTATTATACCTATCCCTTATTCATTAATACAGCTCGCACTAAGCCTAATTTTCTTAAAATTACCAAAAAATCCAAGATCGCTTGAAGAAATGAATGAATTAAACTTGTCATGCTATATTTTCATTTCTATGAAGCCAGTGAAGATTACAAAATACAATTTGCACAATATTGTGTTAATTTAGGTAACGCTTGATGCTCAAAAGAGTTTCTAAAGTAAGTCATGAACGACAAAGACAGAGATATACGAGTCGTGTTTGTGATAACTACGCATGGCTCTTAAAAATAATTGTATGTTGTATTTTTTCCAAGTCTACTTTTGTTTAAGAGGAATAAAATGTAATCCAGAAAAATACTTTATCAGTTTCTGACGAGTCATTCTATCAAAATTCAAAACCAAAAGTTATATTAACAAAACCATTAAGTTATTTTAACTTATTTTAAGCCTTAGCAAGATCTGTCCATTTTTAGTTTGTAAAAGTGTGATCTCGTCTTCTCTGCTTTTCTTAATACCCATGCAGGCTCCCATAACTGAGTAGCTCCTCCGAGTATGGAGGGTAGAGAAAAGGAGGACAATCTTATATGGATATTTATATTAAAAAGTGGCCACCAAAATGTATACAATTAAGATGGCGCTCGTGTAGCCAGGGGACAAAATACAATGCTATATAGTCATATAGATTGCTCATTCATAATGAAATCAGACAGGAAGCAGTAAATTGAGACCTCCGTGCCATTTTAATATAAGAATTATTTATTGTTCATATTATTATATTTCAATACAATTTGACTATTGTCGTGTATTGTCAAAATTTATCTACGATCACAGAACACTTACTCTTCTACGATCAGTCACTTTTCACGGTGTAGTTTTTAGTTTTTTATGGTTGAGCAATATTTATTACTATATACATCATTGGTGTCATTGTGTGATCTGAATTATCCATTGAATGGAATTATCGACTGTCGACGTCCCCTGGGCACAGAAGCGCCATCTTAATTGTATACATTTTGAGGGACACTTTTTGTATACAGAGATTGTTCTCCTTTCCTCTACCCTCCATACCTCCGAGCAATTATTACGAGTTTGACATATGACGTAAAAATATAATACAAAGGTGGGAACAAGACGCTCTAAGGTAGGAACACTTTAAGATTGTCATCTTTACTCCATCTCAATGCTCATTACAAATTTTCTAGCAACTACTTTTGACATAAGATAAAAGTCGGAATATAATTTACACAAAAAATGTCAAATATAGAAACTTTGAAAACATTCAGAGCTTTAAGTGAAAACAGTAACACACAATTAGAATTATTAAAGGTTAGTACTTTCTATTAAATATGCATTCAATGTTAATAATCACTTTTTAGGATAAAACGGCAATTTTATACGCAGCTGTATTATTAGAAAACGAAGATTTAGAACTATTAAATTTGTCTTTGGATATATTAGAAAACTTTGCAGAAAATGAGGAAACTCATTCATTTTTATTGTCGACGTTCGGAATATATGAATCTATAGAATCATTATCTATTCGGTATGTACTACTTTTAGGTAACCAGTAGGGATTAGCTGAATTACTTATTGTCTATCAATATCTGCAGTCAAGCTAAGCCCAGCGCAGTTAATAGTTGGACAAGTGACTATTTTAATAAAAGTCAGTGTGGTAAAATGAATACGGTTTTGACTCTGGGAACTTACCGTAGTTTTCAGTTTGGCCCTAAGGCAGGAAAGGTTGCAGACCCCTGTATTAGAGTATCGAAAACAAAAGAACAACATTAGGTTTTGTGGTAAATGGTACTGTGATTATAAATATATCCTTTATTAGCTAAGCTAATAAAACAGTTGTATTTTGTGGATCTCTTTCCATTAAAACAGTAAAAATACACGTGGCCAACCTTGTTATTCTTAAATTGCGGCTTACTTGAATTTTAATTATTTGCCACTTAACTTGCACTTCACTTGCGTTAGCACTTCTACTTCAATTTCTTACTAGCGTAGAGAATTGCCTGCTCTTGTTTTAGTTCTGATTCTTAGCATCACTGCTTTGTACCGATATACACAACAAAATTATGTCTAAAAAGGTACACGAATCCATTGACTGCAGTGTACCTACTAACTGCATGTCTAACGCTCTTGATAGCTTAACTTCACAACCTCTCTATCATCATTCGTCCCCTTAGCTTGCTGTGAAACACTAGGAGGCTGATAGAGAAGCTACAGCTTACCAGGTAACCGGAATTATTAAGGTAGGATACATCTATTAACGCCTACAATAACCAGTATGAGTGTCGCCTCCTACTGTCTTCAATAATTGCAGTTATATCTGAATTAAATATATAAACTTACCCTTAATTGCATGAATCTTATTATTTCAGTCAAATTTAGCTGTTAACCAAAAGTAACGGTAGTTATCTGTATATGCAATAATACTCCGAATTCTTTTGAGTTGATTACTACAAATAAAACTTAATCGACCAAGAAGTATATTACTTAATTTTACCAAGTCTTTTGAGATAAAAGGCAGAATCCACGATAGCAGCTCACACTTTGGTGAACAACTGACCCTAATAATAATAAAAAAATAATGTAGTTTATAGCTATACAATTACAAAACGGTCTTAAAAATAACATTCATTCTTAAAATTAATAAATTATGAACATTTACTTACGCACTGAATTATTGAACATGTTGCTGAACATGAAACAAATGGCTTATAACTACATAGACAGTTTTTTCAATACATTTAATAATGCATAGGCAGAATTAGTATACTAAATACATTTTCTGTAAAAGTAAAGTTATTGTTCTCGTCTATGTCATCTTACCCGCCTTTCCCATACTATGTACGTTTTCAATATTTTGTTAAATTGTTTCAGCATGAGGGACAAAAATAAAAAAATATTTCAAAGAACAATGGAAATAATAGAAAAGTTACGAAAATCCACCAAACCAGCTTATAATACTCGAAATAGATTGAAAAATATGAAGGCAATAAAAAAACAACAGTTATTTTTATTGTATATCGAAGGAATAAACGGAGTAAGTTATATATTTATAGGGTGGGTTGTACCAAGAATGATGTAATAGTAGTTTAGGTTATAAGCCCGTTACCTAGATTTTTACATGCGAGCACGTTATATTACCGTGCGAGCATGTAGAGATCAGGTAACGGGCGTTTATAGTACCTACAAAGTTTTATGATATTTCAATTTACAAAGTAAATTCTATACTTTGACACGTTTCCTAATTGATTTAAAATAATGACAGTTTAGTTACAACTTACAACTGATATTGCAGACATGCAGCTCGTTGTGATACCCATAAACAGAGGTTGATTACCATAGTATAACATTGTAGTTTATCATAAACTCAGTTTAGCTAACAGTACTTTAATTTTTAACTGTTTATATTCAACGTATACAAATGTTATTTTTAGAACTATAACAAGAGTTAACAAGAGTTAATTGTAACTATTTCCGTAATTATACCGTTTATCTTACTATTTTTTTTTGTAAATAAAAGTCCAACTTAGGTGGTTCAGGCATTATTTTTTTTTAAATTAATTGTTTTTAATTAAAAAACGTGAGGTAGAAAATGGCCTATTTTTAGACCTTTTTCATTGTAAGAATAAATTACAAATTCAATAAATTTTCTGAAAATAAAACCTTGAACCACCTAAGTTAAATATTTTCCTATCAAATCGTTCAATCGGAAAATCCGAAAAGGCTCAGACCTTCGAAATAGTTATAAATGAAAATTGGGTTGCATTTTGTGTGTAATCCATTATTAAAAAAAATTTGGACTAAAAATGGCGTCCTCACTTTCCGAAAATAATCAATAATTAGTTCATCAAGCTGGGTTTAAATACGAGGGTTTTAAAAATAAGTTAAATTTTAATAATAAATACGATGTACTCTTTTTTTAATTTTTGAATATTTTAACTTTAAAGTAGTTACAGTATTGAAAATGAATAGAGTTACTATTATAAGCAGAAACAATAGCGATAGTAAGAATAGTAGTCTTTTTATGTTGTGATAGTTAAGACGTTGTATGAAGAAACAACGATTTAACAAAAACGTATTTACAGGTATCTTCAATTCACAAGTATCTTAATACCAGGCACTAAATTGTAAAGTGTCCATTACTGGTCCCGTGTCCAAAACTGAACATTCAATGAGTTTAATAAATCTATTCCTAATAGACCATCAAATATGCAATGAAATTTATACCTATACAAAAAATTTAATATCTTGTTTTGTTTGGAATTCTGGGAATGCCGGAATGGTTACTGAAACGTTATGCTTGGAGAAGCCAAAAGCTGTTGAATCAACGAATGGTTCCTCGGTTTTAAATTTAGAAAAATATTTATCAACAATTTCTGGGGATAAAAATGATTTAGTTACCCCGGTGTCTACTAAAAGTTTTAACGGTGGTTTATTTATTGCAATATAAGGAAAATTTGGTAAATTATGGCCGGAAGACGAGTCGACGATTTCGTATTCGCAATTTTTGCTGACAAAATAGTTTGAATTGTCTGACAAATCGCAATATTCATCACTATTTAATTCTTCAGACGCATATCTATAATTTTGGGGTAATTAAAGTGAATGAAGGGCCTATGTAGCAAAATCATTTTTACGAGACATTTCGTTTTAAAGTTTATTGTTTGGCAGTTATTTCCTAGTACATGGGTCCTTTATCCACTGGCAACTTCTATATTTGATGATATTTTGTCACGGAAGACATTTTAAACGAATTTTAGGTACATAGGCCCTTCATTCACAGAAAAACACCATTTTAAAAAAATGTTACATAGGCCCTTTATCCACTTTAATTGTAATTTCAAAATATAATAATAGGTCAAATGAAAAATCAAAATAATAATTAATATTTTCAGGAAAATTTGTTGAAACTAGAAGAAATGTTGTTTAAAATAAAAGGAATAGTTTCTTTTGTTATTGACATTGAAATGAAAAGACTAACTGTACGAATATGTCCAAAATTAGAAATTAAAGAAGTCGTTGAAAAGATTTATGGAAAAACTAAACTTAAGTGCTTCATAATAGTAAGAAATAAGAAAACTGGGTTAGAGGTAAGAGAATAACATACTGAAAAGAAAATATCTTCAATGCAATATATCTGATGGGAACAATAAACAATTAAAGAGCACACACTTGTGAAGCATGTGACGCTTTTTAAGTAGGAAAGTATGTAGTACATCTGAGTCACTACAATTTAATGCACTACACACCCATCTATCAATTTTTAATTAAAAATAAATAATATTGTTTTTTTTTTTAGGATTACATTGATATTTTGAAAGTCAACCCTAGTAAATCGTATTTAGAATATCCAGAAGACATTACGTCTCCAAAAGGGAAAGCTATTGCTGAATCAGCAAGAAAAATCGTGCAAAGCGGGAATAATGTTCTTAAATCTATGGTAAACCTATGGAATGATGCTTTTTATTGGTAACTTATATTATACTTTGAGAATATTGGTTAATCAGAAAGAAAAGAAAGTTATGTGAGGTGTTGATGTAAGACAGAACTCGTTTGAATCATTGTTAGCCTGGTTTGTACATTATATCATAGTCTATTTAACAACACCCCTTCCTCAAATATACAGGTCACTAAACACAAAGAATTGAAAACCTTAAAAGACTTCTCGCCTTTTAAATACTTAGACAGTACATCTGCGCATTGTTTTCTGCCTTGTATGTATTGAACATCCACAAGTTTATCTTTAACTGATTCTTTTACAAACTAGTACTTGATGTCTACATGTTTCAGACGTTTTTGATCATATTTTTTTGAGCTGTGTACACATGACATGTTGTAGCAAAGTTAGTAACATAAGTCTGCGAACCCATATTATTTCAGCTGTCAAAGTTGACAAAGAAATATATTCTGCCTCCGTAAAGGACAAAGCAACTGTACTTTGTTTAGGAGTTTACCAACAAACTAAGGAATTGTAAACATTTTCTGGATATAGCATTGGCCCAATCTGCATCAGCATATCCAACAAGTAGTAATGAAGCCTTGTTATTCTTAGAGAAAAATAATTTAACTTGTATAGTCTCCTTTAGATAACGCAGAATGTGCTTTCCATGCTGATTCAGATGCATTACTTTGAAATCTACTAAAGTAGTTAACTGAACATTTTGAATCTGGGGTCTTGTACTAAGCATTAATTGCATAAAACTGCCAACTGATTCTCTATAATGCTCTTGAAGGGACAGAGAATTACCCTATCATGCACGGAGCCTTTTACTCCCATCGGATACTTGGCTCTTAACTTATTTTGGCCTTATAAATAGTTTATAGTTATGTTATGTTATGTTGATAATGGGGTGTTAATACACTGCGACCTAAAAGATCTATTGTGCCCCCTTCTGTCGTCACTGCACTAAGGAAATGTCTCAATGCCTATAGCGACCCTTCCAATCCTATTTTCTCAAGGAAGTGTAGGATTTGAAGTGGCTTCAAGTTAGGTAAGTCTCCCTCTTCTATTTGATATCCTCCTAGATATAGTGCCCTTGGATTCTGGAGTGCTACACATTCAGTTAGGATGTGAATGGAGGTTTCGTCCTCCTCCTCACAAAATCTACACTCACTATCCTCTACTACTCTCAGTTTACTTAGGTGTCCTTTTAGTCGGCAGTGCCCGGTAAGGATCCCTGTTACAATACGTAGCCTGTTCTTGCTCAGGCAGATGCAGGCTTCCGATCTTTTTTGGTTATATTCACCCAGAAGTATCTTGGCCTGTCTCAGCCCCAAGAGATTGTTCCAATTATCGGTTCTTCTACTACCCAATTCTTTTTTAATCTCTTCTAATATTATGTTACTGCTGATACCGCAAAACGGCTCAGGTCCTACAAAGGGTGTTTCAGCCCCTTTCCTTGCAAGACTATCTGCAATCTCGTTACCCTGTACCCTGTTATGTCCCGGGACCCAAGTGAGAGTAACTCTATTTTTCTCGCCTAGCTCATTCAATTGTTCTAGGCATCTCCATACCATTTTTGAGCTGATTACGTAAGAACTCAGCGCTTTGATGGCTGCTTGACTATCGGACATGATGATAATCTCTTGTCTATGATAGTTTCTCTCGATGTTAAACTGGATACACTTCTCGATGGCGTGAATTTTCGCCTGGAATATGCTTGGGTATTTTCCCAAGCTTTCGGAGTGCTTGGTTCTCGGCCCATACACTCCTATTCCAGTTCCTTCTATGGTTTTGGAACCGTCCGTGTACCACTGAATAGCACGTCTTTCGGTTGCAAGCGCGATGGATTCTTGGCTCCATTCTTTCTTGCAGCCCAGCTCTGTGGTTTTGAAGTTTTTCACAAAACTGTAGTTTATAGTTTGTTCAGATGATGTAAAACTTATTATTATAACTTATTTTGGCCTTATAAATATTTTATATTTTGTTCAGATGACGTAAAACTTAAGCTTGTTTGCATTGAGTCATGTCAAATCTGTGTAATATTTTTTTGATATAATTTGATTGGCTTAGGAACATTGATCTCTTTTAATTTTTATTTCTAGAAAGCATTTAAGTTCACCTAGATCTGTCATGACAAACTTATTCGGAACAATATGTATTTTGTGTGCATTGAAAAATGATTATAATATTTTAAATAAAGAACTTTTATGTTTTATAGCTATATTTTTTTGTTAAAAATTAAGTAAGTATTTACATATTTTCTTGGTTTTAGGTAAACGATAGTCTATTTTTGCTTGTGTTAGAAAACAAACTGGAGACTTAATTATTATAATTTTAATGTAAATTTTAAAATGTTAATGTTACTTGTAAAAGGCCCAATTTTTATTTAAAATAAAACTATTTTAGTGACGAAACTATTTTTATTTCCTTAGTTTAGAGTGACCATACGTACAGCATTTCACTGTATTGTAAATTAACTCAAAGTAGTCTGTAACACTGAAATTAATTTTTGGTACCACAAAGTGTCTTACTTCAACGATTTCTCGACTGGTTTCCGAACCTATTCACGAGTGTTTGTTAGCATACACACAAAAGAATGTTTTCGGGGTGTATAAAATACGCGTTTCTTTGGATTACCATATCCACAATACTTGACCGTCTCTTTAAGTAAAATGTCACTTTCGTGACTTGTTACGTAAATCACTATTGTTGCCCATTCCTTTCTTTTGCACTATTGCACTTCTGACAAGTTGCGCCTCCATTTTATTACCATAAAGGCGGTTTTCCATCAAACGGACAAAACAAAAACAAAACAGAAACTCGTGTCGAAAAAACAAAACTGCAACTTTTCGCAAACTTTTTGAAGACTGGCGTGTTTTACGACAGTTGGAGTTTTGTTTCTCGAGTCCCGCTCGGAAGCGGTAACATCAAAAGGTTTCGACGTGTTTAAAAACTTGAGTCTGTTTACTGTAAACGGTCGTGTTGTGTGTAATCTAAATTTTAGAGCAAATTGGTATAAGTAAGTGAATAAGTTTATAGATAAATATTAAGTTTGTTCTCAAACGCTGGATAAATTTATATAAGTATATTAGTAGAATACCTATATACGTATATCTGTGTGTCAGAGCCAGACTAGGTTAAGTCCAAATATTGTACTTTTAAAGTTTTTATAAAGTCATATAAATCTTTTAAACTATTTTTATAAATATTTTCAGTTTGGACATCTTAAAAGATAAAGACACTGGTTTGTTTTATAATAGTCAATAGCAAAGTATACAAATTTAACTTTAGACGTAGCCGGTTTCTTAAACAGTAGATGTGTTCGATAGCCTTAACAAAGGGACAACTAAAGAAAAATAGTTTCTGAAACGTTCAACAAGAGTTATCCGTTCAATAACTTATCGAATAGATTTCCTAAAAAATAATATTTTAATCATTAATAAATTACAGTCACTAAAAAATATATACAGTTAGTGTTTACTTGGCTATTTTATAGAATAGATGGATAATATATCAATTAACTAACCAAGTAAACACTTTATATTATAACTGTATATATAATATACACTTATTTTTTTCCAAAGATCTTAGTATAAACCAGCCGCAACTAAGAATAAAAAAATATTTTCTAAACATATTGGTTGGTTATTGAAAAAAATTCATGTGTTCTGACTTTCTCGTGACAACCAGTGGAAAAGAATCGAAATCAAAAACAAAATTGGAACGAAATGTAGTCCGCTTGATGGAAACAAGAGTTTTGGGTTTTTTTCAGTTTTGTTTTTGTTTTTCAAGTTCCAGAAAACACAAACAAAACATAAACTCAACTGCCCTTTTAGTGAAAAACCATCATAACAACAAGTACGAACCTAGCATATGTTTTTAAATGAGTGTTCACTACAGTTTATGTACGTGAATGTATTAGACTATGTAGTAAAATTTGTTTAATACATGAAAATAATTTTGTTCTACGGTTATTACACAAAACTAACTTTCTCAACTGCTGTTGGTTAAGAAATGGGGTACATTTCCCTATTTGATAATACTTTCCGTATCAAATCCTTATCTGATGAGAGAAAATAGTCATTGTGTGCTATGAGATGTCAAACATTTAATATTTATCTCAGAAAAAGCTTTCATTTTAATATTATAAACACATACTTCGATTTTCTCCTACTATATGGAGAATAGTCGCACTGTCCCTTTTAAAGGACTTTTGAAATGATTAGAAATTGGCTATTTCTTACATACACCTACCTCTAATAGCCACTCTAGTGGCTATTAGAAGATTGTAGAGTCATTTAAACGAAGAAAAAAAATTGGATCACAAAAGGGCAGAATTTTAAATCAGGATGCATTGGAAAATAAATTTGGGGACATCAGGTTGGTTTTGGATTTTAGAGAGAGATCAATATCAAGAAAAGTTAATAATTTATCCTGCAGAACAATCAGTAGTTTAAGTAGGATCTGCTATAACTTAAACCTTATTAGTGTTTAAATATCATTTCAACACTCACGACATCAAACACCTCTACACATAAAAAACAGCGCCCATCTCTAATTCAACCCAACAAATAATTATTATTAAAGGCACAATAAATATACTATTCATAATACACATCAACGTAAAATGGGTTGCATATCGACTAGACCAATCAAATTTAAATAATATTCAGTTATTAAGTGGAGAGGGAAAACATGCAACAGATATATTTTTAGCGGAAAAACAACGGCAAATGGCCATTAGCATATAGAACAAAAATAAAAATCCAATATTTCAAAGAGTTTCAGGTATACTTACACGCCTTTTTTTATATTTATTAACAAATACGTAATGAAATAATCGAAAATTTATACCTTATTTTACCGGAATATTTTATAATACAAACTATCATCATTGTAGTGTCTTCTTTCATTATATATTTTTCTTCTGCGTATTTCATCCATATTCTAACAAAAGTAACTGTACGAATCTCAGAGAAGCTGCTATTATACCACCTTCGCTAATGTCAAGCAAAAAATCGAAGTATCTACTGAAAGAAGTTGGTACTTGAAATTGTAGTAAATACTTTAGTTATTTTCACGAGAGTGCTACTTGCTGTAGTAGGTTCCGGAAAAATTTAAAGTATCTACTTTGAAATAGAGTCCCATCTTAGTTTTGAAATATATACTTTGTAGAAAATGCTAATACTTCTAGTATTAGCACGTACTTCGGTTTTATTCATACCACCGATTATTTTAAGCTAAACTCTGTTATGTCTGTTCTCAGCATTTTGAGGAAAATGCTTATTGCTTTTATGTAAAAAGGTAGGTATGTTATTAATCATGAAACAATTCTTTGTAGAAGGCAAATACCAAGAAAATTGAAGCATTTACTTCAATAGATAGGAGCAGTATTAAAATCAAACGAAATAATATAAATAAACATGTAAGTAATATTGTTTATTTTTTAGAACATTTATATTATAATAATTATTTTTATATATTTCAGGTTTATCTACATATCTGAAAGTAGAGGTAGCCCACAGCCTCACTAAGAAAATAGCCCCTCTGCTAAATAGTTTGTCTGGAACAGTTAGAAAATGACCTGTAATGTTTAATTTTTTTATTTGCTAGAGTAAACTGTGTAACAATTTCGTGTAAATGGAAATTTCTGAGAAGCAAAAGTACCACTGGTCCAGCTACATTGATTTTGTACGTTAGACATACACAGGAATCATAAAAGTAACAAAAACGTCTTTTAGAGCCACCATATGTCAACATTCTTTTTACAATAATAAGTCGACGGACTAAAAAAACCATAGCTAGACCTTCGATTGCTACAGAAGCAGAAAGTAGGGAGATATGCAAGAGTTTTTAAAATGTACACTGGCAATCTAATGTTAATACATTTAACAAACTTGTGTAATCTTTGAAAACGAGAATAGTGGTGGTGGTGGTGGTGGTGGTTTTTTATCCAAACTACCTACCTACATTATATTAAAAATTATAAGTATAATAATTTCGTAAATTACGGTCCTGGATAACAAACATTCATACGATTTTATTATTTTCATCACATTTATACGAAGATAAAATTATCGATTTACCTACCTACATAAAGACAAAAATGTTAAATACCTACCGATGGCTTGAATTCACGCCAAACATGAAATATGCGTATTATGGTAGACCATCAACTTAGACATCTAAGCGACGACTTCTAATAAATCGCAATTATAAAACTGGTAAACCATTATTCGATAGTTGCCAGATTTGTTAAATAGAGACGATGTACGATCCAAAAAATTCGCAAAATGACAACGTTGTACGGTTGAACAAACATCTCAACTTCTTTTACCGCCATCTAGAAAACTATCTTCCGCTTACGACTTTTTTTAATTTGCGCTACTCTCCGCTTGGAACCGCCATGTGACGAGCATAATAAAATCAAACTTTTTCTTCATAAATATTGACTTACTAGATATATTTATACAATGGTATTATTCTTTGATTTGTTCAACGTATTAGGTTTTTAGGGAGTTTAAATAAATCACAGTTATATAGTGTTTGTTTTATTCAATATGACAATATCAAACCAAAAAGGCATTTCAAGATTTCTTATTCTAAAAAAAATTACTATTTAGCAAAATGGAATGTATAAAAATTGTAAATGGTATAATTGAAACAGAACATATTTAAATAAAAACAAAAATAATTGCATTTCTAATTTCAACTAAACCATTATATATCGACCAACCATTTTAATTATTCTAAATCTAACAACTATGAACAATTTGTACACTTTCAGTAAAATTTTTGTACAATCTAAACATTAATTCTTACGTAATAAACATGTAAATGACAGGTGTCACAACCATAACTACCATTTTTTTATCTATTAAATGACAAAAGTTTTAATCATACAGAAATAAAAATGGAGAACATTAGTGGTAAAAACTTTGATACTACCAAAAACCAAAAAGTTGCAACCGTGTAACAAAAAAGTATCTAGATGAAGATGGCCCCAAATCTCATTTAATCAGAATTTGTTCAATTTTAAATATATTATATTCGTCTTTGGAGACAACTTTTTTATTAACCCCAAGTTTTCAGCTCTACTGGGTGACCAGATTATCCAAAAGATTTTGGACTGTGGCTGCATTTTCAGCTGTAGATTTGATAAATCTTTCACCGATTATTTGTTTGGAAAACTTTACCCCTGAAGATTAGATTTGATAAATCTTTCACCGACCAGTAGTTTAAAGAAATTCACCCCGGAAGAATTTAAGCAAACTCAATATTTTTGGAAGCAATGTACACATGTACACGTACCAAATGAAAAGCCAAAAAACTTGATATCAAGTTCATAGGTCTTATAATGATGGACTATAGTAAAGAAAGCGAAGCCTAAAGATTATATAATCCAGTCATAGATTAAATTTTGTGTCCAGAGATGTTATATTCTTTAAATTATAGAAAAGGATATCACTCTGTTGAAAGTAGAATAGTAATAAGCAATACACTCCTCAGTCTAACATTGACTAAAATAATCATGATGATCAAAGTGAACACTCTACATTAAAAGACACAAGTGTAGATGCAAATTCCGATGATTCTGATTATTATCTTGATCCAGAATATGTACCAGTAGAACCAATTCAAAATGAACCAATAGTAAATCCAAGAAGATCCAAAAAAAGGCAGAAAACCTCGTAACTTTGATGATTATGTAAGCTACTTAGTCATTACAGAAAATTATTTAGATCCCATTTCAGTTGAAGATGCTTTGAGTCATTCAGATTGTCAAAATTGGTGTAATGCTATGGAAGATGAATATGCAGCACTCATGGATAGTCAAACTTGAGTTCTAGTAGACTCAAATCCAGGGAAAATAGTGTAACATTTTTAATTAAAAGGTGTTGTAGTTGAATTTAAGTGTTTTTTATCCCTTTTTACTTCCTTTAGACCCGCTCATGTGGACTCAAAACTGTCAAAAAACACCTCACGTAGCGCGCTTTCAGTTTAATATGAATTTTAGTGTATATAAATAACATAAGGAAAGACCAATAGAGTTGGAAATCTTCATATACTAAACATTGTAGAAACCATCTTCAAATTAAAGAACTTCCTCAAAATAGTAAGAAAATGGAAAAATGGTATTGGTGCGATTTCTACCAATGCTAACCAATTTATAAGAGGATAAAGAAATGGAAAAGAAAGGATTTAAAGTTTTTATCCCATTACACAATGCTTCTTGCAAAGGAATTGTCAGTTATGCGGATAGATCCCAGAGGCAAATGAAACACAGCGAATTGCAAACTTCTTCATGTCAAACGTCTAAAGAGAAGTGTTATACATTTTATTAGTATACTTTTTTTGACGTCTAAATAAATTTTTCAGGTACCAAAACCTACAATTGGTGACCCCGTTAGCAGCAGCACCTTACCAAAATTACGGAACAGGAGTAATCACCAAACAGAAAAAGGAAAACAAGAGAAAAGTCGAGGAGTAATATCGGAAGACGACGGGATCCACCAACTAAGATAAGAAATATAAGAAATTAACTTCAGGACAGGACATCTGAATCAGCGTCGTCGAGGCTCGTGTAAGTAGGGTTTTATCCTCATTAGATAGTCGAATTGATATACCTCCTGAGACGATTGTATTACTTTCTGACCATGCCATCAGACGATGAAGGCTCTTCGACCCAACCTTCCATTCCAATGCAAGACAATATTTTTTTGGAAGATATTTCAAAAGTAATACTTCCACCTTTTTGGGTCCATCAACCAGATCTATGGTTCAAATACATCGAAAGTCAATTTTTCATCCATAAGATCAATTCAGAAAAAAGTAAATTTCACTTATCTGTAGCACATCTACCAGCAGATATATTCGCCAAAGTTTATGACATAATCTCAGATCCTTTAGAGAGTAATGCCTTTTCCGTTTTAAAAGAGACGATTATTAACAGTCTTTCACTCTCTGAAGAGAAGATATTAGATAAACTCCTTTCAAAAGCCGAAATGGGTGATAGAAAACCTTCAGATGTCTATCGGGAATTAAAAAGATTTTTAGGGGATTCCATTATTAATGAAATTTTTTTATTAAAAATCTGTTAAGACTATTATCAAAGGTCTACTAGATATAGCTGATAAAATCTGGGAACCGTCCCGTCATCCAGCATTTCTAATTACAATAATTACAACAGAGACGAAATCAATAATATTACTAAAGATAAAGATAATTCAAATTTGGCCCAAGCAATAAACAATTTAAACAATAATTTTCAAATTATATTGAAAGAATTTTGTAGAAAACAAAACGAATTAGAAATTAAAATTAATTCGTTAAAAAATAAAGGTTTCGATCACATGTCTCGTAGAGATTCTAAATAAACCTGCTCTTGTAGACATCCTTCAAGGTCTAGAAGCAGGAATAAACACCTTCGTAAATTCAATAAAGAAAATGAACCTACTGATCCTTTATGTTATTATCACAGAAGATGTAGAAAGGACGCATTCAAATGTGCAGGTCCTTCTTGTTTAATGTACGACTCTTTTAAAATTTCAAATCCAAAAAACGAGTAAAATCAACATTAGGTAGCATAGGTAATACATCTTTCGATAAAAATAACAATTTAGAATTTTTGGTGCCCAAAAAAGATTCGAATGATTGGAGACCTTGCGGAGATTATAGAAATTTCTTATGCTTCAACAGGTACGATTTGTATTATATTTCCAGGGAAAATGATCCCTAAATAAATCTCTATCTACTGACTCAGAGTCACTTATTAAACACAAATCTACAAAAAAAAGTCACCCAAGTCATATGTACATTGCCTAAAAGTACTAAATAAACTCAATCAATATAACTTGGCCATTTTTTTATATGGTATATCTGACTTTACCAAGAGATTTAATCATATTAACTCAAATCATATTAAATTTGACCTGGTCACTTTTGGCAGTAAGCCCACGATATATTTGTGTGCTGTATATGATGTTTCATGAAAAACACATACAAGTTAAATATAAAAAATTTTGGGTCTGTTTGAAACTAAAATCCAAATACCTAAAGTTATTACTTGGATATTTATTTTTAAAATAAGTTTTTGGAATATCTGGTCACTACTGGCCAGAAGCCTTCACAGATATTTTTTTAGAACAGTTGGTATTAGATTACTGTAATCTATAAAGTATGTATAGTTCTAATTTGTAAATATTTACTCCTGGTTTTATCACAAACTTAATACCATACAATAATACTGTTGTCCAGAGATATTTAATTTATTTTAGATACCAGCTAGCTAAAGTAAATTGCTAAATATTGGACGGAAACGTATTTATATTTCTAGACCTATGGAGCCAAAGTATGAGTATTATAGCCTGTAGTGAATATAAAAATGTCTGTAAAATAGATAAAAAAAATAATGGTCTTGTGGATAGAACATCTGCTATCGATTAAAATGACGGAATAAGATGTAGTTTTGTTCATGGCTTGTATCAATAAATACTTATTGCCCTAGAATAAATCTAAAAAATAAAACAAGTATACATACAATCTATAGCTACCATGCAAAATATCACATTAAATAAAATCATAATAAAAAAAGGATGGAAAACGTTTCACTATAAAATATCATCGTGCATCACTCATAATTTGATATGGAGGAACGTAAAGGGAATGAAAAATATACAAATTATAGTTAAATAGTTCGAATAGAATGAAGATATACAATGAATATCATGTAAAACGTATAAAATGTGTGTTCTATATAAATATTTTTTGCAAAGCATGTAAATAATAATGGTAAATCTATAACAAAGTGATAGTAACTATTAAAATTCGTAATAAATGTTTTATATAATTTCTTGACGATAAAATACATATCGTTACCATAATTCGCAAACGTCGTAAGTCTACTTTTATTGAAAAAACGGGTTTTTTTGCCATCGTTTTATCAGGTTCCATACCTATTTATCTATGACCCAGTACGTAGCATTGAAGGGTCCTATTTTGTGTTGTTACACCCACGTTGTCAAATTCAAAGTAAAAAATAGCGTAAGTAAGTAAATGAGAGTACAAAATAATAGCATTTATTCGATCAAATTGTGTAAACTCAAAAAAATCTGATTTTATTCATGTTTGAGCTTGAAATTTAGCTTGCAATGAGCCAACAAGCGTTTTTTTTTCCTGTCTTAACTTGCAATGTACGAAACTTTATATATTAAGCGCAGCATCAGTCGCGATTTCATTTGTTGCCAAATGCCCGATCGATAATTAACTTAGCGAAGTGAAAAGGTGCATGTGGTAAAAGATATCTGTTGTAGCTATGAAATATATGAACAGTTTATAAGTAGTGACAAAGTGCATAGTAGCATAGTTCTTTTGTTAATTTGTTACCACTAGAATCATGGGTTCACGTAAAGTAAGTGGAGCTCAACGAAGGAAACTTCTTAGGGAGGAGGAAGAGAAATCTAAAAAATTGTTGAAAAAAGTTCCAAAATTAGACAATTATTTTAAAATTGCACTCAAAACTAGTGAGACGAATGTAATATATGGAAGACGAAGAATATGACCATAATAATGTAATAGCATCTTCATATACATCAGGAACAGGGACGTGGTCGGAAAATTCAGATAAAAATTCAGATAAAAAGTAACAAAGATTCAAGCTACTGAATAAACTGGAAACTAACATTATTTTAGAAGTGTGGAATAAGTTGCTACCGAAATTTGATAGATCGAGCATGAGGCAAAACCGATAGAGAAGAATGTATTGCCAATCTTGACGTAGATGAAAACGAAACGGGCGTAGACAAGCTATTAAAAATATTTGACGAAAATTGTCTAACAAACAACGAAAATGTTGGTGGAACTGAAAATGAAAAAGAGCAAGTAGGATACGAAGACAACTTAAGTAATAAACATGCAGAAAATACAGATAAAGATGACCCCAGTTATGAAAAAGAAAATTCTAGTAGTGGCTCTAGAGAAAGTTTGATCAATTTCAAACATTTAAGGAAAGTTTGGACCAGTGATCGCCAACCTGTCGATCGCGAGCTACCGGTAGCTCGCGGAGGTAATTCTGGTAGCTCTCACAACGATTTTAATTTAAAAAATACAAACTGCAAAAATCAGAGAAGCTTCCGAAATTTCAAAAAAAAATCTAATTGTCATAATATTAAACATAAACAGCGGCAACGTTGCGGTGAGCGATCTGCCGCTGACGCCATCAAGCTAGAATCGGCTAGAACCGACCAGTCGGACCAGCGCGTTAGTGTTCGAGAACGATTAGGATTGCTTTGAACGGGATAAATACGCACGGCGCGGCGACATTACGCTTAGTTTAAAACTGAACGCGTAATCAACGTCCTGCGGTTGGATTACTAGAGAACAACAAATAATAATATTGTAGCAAGTAGTTGTAAGAAGGTAAAGACATACCACTTTCTTTTGGAATGGAAAGAACAATACTTTTTTACAGAAGTTAAAGATAAAAATGTGTGTTTGTTATGTAATACTTCGGTCTCCGTTGCTAAAAAAAGGAAATATTGAGAGACATCATAAAACTGTACATTCTAATTTTGAAAAATCATTCCCACTACATTCTGCCGCCAGAAAGGAGAAACTGAAACAGTTAAAAAAGCAGTTAATTGGACAACAATCAATATTTTTAAGAACAGTCGACAAAAATAAGGCTGCAACTGAAGCACAAAAAAAGAAACCTTATGAAGACGTGGAAATGATAAAACAGGCGTTTTTAGAAGCTGCTGATTCGTTATTTGCCAACTTTAGAAATAAAGACGAGATAGTTTCAGCTATAAAATCTATGCAACAGTGATGAGACGTGTAGAAGTAATGAGCAATGATATTTTTTTACAGTTAAGAACTGGATGAATCAACAGATGTCGTTGACACTGCCCAGATGGCCGTGTTCGTCAGGATGGTTTTTAGTGATTTTACGATTAAAGAAGATCTTTTGAAGTTTATTCCACTGAAAGGACACACTACTGGACAGGAGTTGTTTTCTCATTTAAAAAATATTATTTCTTCCGAGAAAATTCCAATATCGAAAATGGTAGGCTTGACAACCGATGGCGCTCCAGCTATGGTGGCTAGTGATAAGGGTCTGGTGACGTTATGTCGTAAAGATGAAACTTTTCCGCAATTTCTCTGTTACCACTGCATTATCCATCAGCAAGCATTATGTGGAAATTTCCTGAAACTAAACAACGTTATGAAACTGTTGGTAAAAATAGTAAACAAGATTAGAGCTCAAGCGTTACAAAGAAGATTATTCAAAACCTTGGCCGATGAAGTGGACTGTCAATACGGGGACCTACTCCTTCCCTCTGAAGTCCGATGGTTAAGTAGAGGACGGGTGCTGAAACGTTTTAATGATGTCCTATCTGGCAGAGTTCAATTTTTCAAACAACGCGATGAACCGACTCCGGAACTAGAAAATTCAATCTGGCTTAGATATTTTGGTTTTCTCGTGGACATTACAGAGAAATTAAAAGAACTTAATTTGCAGCTTCAGGGGAGAAACAAAGAACTAGCGGAAATGATTTCTGATATAAAAGCATTTATTAAAAAGCTGGAGTTTTGGGAACAAAACCTAATTAACAGCGATGCCAAGCATTTTCCTATTCTATCAGAAAAAATATCTAAAAATCCATTAGAACCCTATGACAGCAAATATCATGTAGAAATAGTTTCTACTCTGAAGAATAACTTCAAAAATCGTTTTAAGGATTTAAACGAAATGGCTTTAGTAGCGCAGTTTGTTGTTTCACCCTTTATGGAAATTGATATCCAACAGTTTGCAACTTGTGTTATGCAGAACTTTGGCGAAGACATCGCTGCAACAGAAATGGAAGTAATTGAGTTTCAAAATGATCGTTAGTTTCAAGTACCAAATGTATCTGGCCTATTGTAAGTAAAGACAAATATTCAGTTCTATGCCGTGTTGCCTTGAAAGTGAAAGCATTATTCAGTTCAACCTATTTGTGTGAATCTTCTTTTTCCAATATGAAGTTTATTAAGAACAAATATCGCAATCGACTTACAGATGAACATTTGGATATTTGTATTCGAATGGCTGTATTAACAAAGTAGCTCAACACATTGAGAGGTTGGCGACCACTGGTTTAGACTGTGACTATCATTCATTTTACGATAATCTTGATTTTTAATGTTCCTACGTTTTTTATAACTATATATTTTTACTTTCCTATCTGTATACATATATAAGGAAAATATAGGAATCATGATTTTTTTCGACCTCGAGTTTTCGACGGATTTTTTATCGACTTTTTCATTTCCTATTGTGTTTTTAAGTCCACTAAGTAATTACTCTAAGTCCTTTTAATTGTCTAAACAGTAAAAAAAATAAAATTGCTAATTAAATAAGTAAAACATGTTGACAATTTAAGGTTTATATGTAAAATAAAAACATTTAAACTGGTACCTCAAAAATAACAAGGTTTTTTGTTTCTCCTCTAAATTTTGTTGTTATGGACTTCTTTTGCAAATTAGGGTAACGACATGCGTTTAAAAATATAATCTTTGTATTTAGGACCAACTATTTTGTTTATTAATTTAAATCACCTGTTAAATTGTGTGACAAATCATTATGAGAGTTATAATCGTAGTCATTATGGTCAATAAATTTTCTTCCTAAATATAATTTCATGATTTCATTTAAATAACGATTTTTTGGCAATTTCTACTCATGACAGTCACCATTTTTGAAAAACTCGTGCTCTACAATCGTTGAATTTTCGTTGTTAGGACTGACATTCGCAACATTTTAAAAATTGTCCATAATTGTACCACTTATAATATTACCTTAAATTTAATAGTCAATTATAAATGGATAAATGGATTTAAATATTTTTCACCTACTTCTTGTTTATAATAGAACAAAATATGATATTCAATATATAAATTCATATTTATTAATATAATTAGAAATTTCTTCTATTGGCATAATTTTTGTGTACCTTAAACTTAATAATGAAAAATAAAATGATATTATTCTTACATTTTCTACATCTAAACATTCATTATTTTTTAAATATTCGTTCTAAATTCACAATCTATAAAAAATATGGCCAATTCGTTACTAAAAATATATTGTGTCAAAAAAATACTACCGATTTTCTTTTTGAAAAACATATTTTTACATATTTACACCAACGACACAGCTGCAAAATGTTAAAATTATATAGAAAATTGTGTAATACAAGCGTACATATTAGAAAAATATTTAATGCATAAATATGCATTACAAAAATTTCAAAGAAATATTTTTGTGAGGGGCACACATGGTTTAGAGGCATAGGTATTCTAAATTTGTCTTGAAACAATAAGATTTTCTATAAAGTGCGATCTTTCATCACTTTTATATGTCTTTCTGACAAGTATTTGTGCTCCATTTTTACTTTTTTGTAAATAGGTTGTCAATTTTTATCACTGCCTTATATTAGCTTCATAAATATCTTTTGAAAATAAAAAATACAATCCCAAAAACATATAAAAGTATAAATAAGAAAATTAAAAGTAATGAATTTTCCACTGACTATTGGACTATTAAAGCTTATCGCCAATATATACGTTACTTCTGTGGATATTATGATTCAACAATTCTAGATTTTTTAGTTGTATTAACGCTGCTGGAAGAAGCTGAGAAATAAAAACGTAACAATAGATATAATAAGCAACACTGCAAGATACAAATTTGGAGAATTGCACCATTTGTTGGAAGATTGGATGACAAAGGCCATACATTGGTCTTTCGAGTTAAAAAGTGTTGTTACAAACCCATTTTATCCATAAGTAATGCTAAGTCTAGTTATTGACGATCTAAGATAAATGTAATGTCAAATGTCAGACGTCAAAAGAGACGAAGGTTGTTCCTGTGTCTCTGATGTAGATGATAAAGAATGGTTGTCTCTGGTATTAATAATAATTAGAACGTTGTTTGCTTTTTCAATTTCTTTATTAAATAAACGTTATATAAATGATCTACTGCGTATTAATATATGGAACAATAATTACAACAAAAAGAACCTTTTGGAACAGAGTTCCAAAACATCGGAATAAATAATGGCTCACAAGTGACAAAAGCCCAAAATGAAGACAAGTCGATGTCAAGAAAAGTCAAAGCAAGGTCATTCTGTGACTAGATCATCGAGAAGAAGATTGATGTTAATAAGCATGTCCGATTCAGAAGAAGATAATCAAACTACTCAAATAGTGAAAATTATATAACAGGTTAATGTTAACCAGGCGAAAAATGAACATTCACATCTCTAGCTTCCTGGCCAGCATGGTGAAAACGATTTGAGAGGTTTATATCTGTATTAGGACAATTAATAAAACCTGAACAACAGAAAATAAACATATACTCGTGTATAAAAAGAAAAATCACCAGAATGACACAATAAGTAGGATCTAAATTGGAACAACATGATGATAGAAGCACTAATAGGACTCCCACCTCTTCACAAGGGAAGGCAAGATTAGGTGCTTACAGATTAGGGAATACACTGAGAAATCTTGACATTACGCTAGGTCACATGATTATCACAAGGTTAATGACAGGAGATCAGACCACATAACCAAGAGGTACTCTTTTAATACTCCATTTGAGGTTTTAATACAGGAAAGTGTGGAGATCACCATAAGGGAGCACAATGTCCAACGACAGGAACAAACCTAGTATACAGACGGGTCTAAGACTGCGGAAGGCACTGGGGCGGGAGTATTATCCAAAAACCCTGATACTAACCATAGCTATGCTATAGGAATACATTCATCGGTATTTCAGGCTGAGGTATACGCAATTTTGCAATGTGCAAAAACGAACAATGAAAGAGCTGTCGAAAATCAGCATATTCAAATAATGTCAGACAGCCAAGTGGCACTTAAGGCCATATCGAAGAACTAAGAACACTGGCAGACCGAAATAGAATAAAACTATTTTCGGTGCCAGGTCACCAAGGCATCGAAGGCAACGAAAAGGCTGACGAACAAAAAGAGGGTCAGAAGAAACACCGGAACCAGACATAAACCCAGGAGTACCAAAAAGTACAGTCCGGGTTTTCATAAACGACTGGATTCGGGAACAACATATCAACTATTGGGGAAGAACCCCAAAACAGGCACATGGAAAAGCCTTCATAGGCAGACCATGTCCCAAAAGAACTGGAGAACTACTCTTAATAAATAGGAACCAGTTGAAAGTGATAACAGGGTTCATGACTGGACACGTCCCAGTAAAGGGACATTTGAGCAAAATTAGCATGTACAATGGGGAACTCAAGTGCCGACTATGTCACAAGAAACCAGAAACTGTGCGAATGCGAAGCTCTAAGTCACTTTTTGGACAACCCCAAGTTGATCAACAACATATAGAACCCATTCACCCAAGGATCTGTACAAACTTGTATAAGGTACAAAGGTGACAGAGTAGGTGCTATGAACTAACATGGGGTAAAACACAATAAGCCAATAGGCTTCAGTGTTATTCGGAGACATAGTTAGACGAGCCCAGGAGAAAAAAAGGACCTCCAGATAGCCATAAAGACATATTTCGAGAATTTTTCATGAAGGATATAAGATGGCACTTTTACCACCTCTTTTACTGGAGTCTGGGAAAGATTAATCCGAACGGTGAAATCAAATTTACCGTCAATAGTAGATCTCTCACATATGTACCTACATATCCTGATGAACCTAGATGTTCTGACTCTAAACCATTTCTTAATTGGTAAGAAATGCGGGTCATCAGTGCATGGCATCGAAAATGTAGATTTAAGAAAGCAATGGTATCTGTCACAAGAAATAATAGACATTTTGACAACGTTTGGTAAAGGAATGCCTCCTGACACTAAACAGACATCCAAAGTAGTTCCAGCAGTCGCAAAATATAAAAATTGAAGATATTGTGATTATCGCCGATAGTAATGGTCCCTGAAACACTTTGCCCAGAAGAAAGATTTTCAAGACTTACACATTCATAAATTTCAATGCCTCATGGCATCAGCTTTTAACCGAAAAATTGCTACACAACCTAGCGCACCTTAACATATAAATATGTGTGGATCTCCATTTATTTATGTATATCTAATTAAAACCTTATTTTTTCGTGTTTCGTAACGTATAAATTGACGACAAGCTTTAAAAAGGAATGTGGTGAAAGTTAATACAGTACTTATTTTGAATTAGGCATAGCCGTGCTTTCACAGCCAACATGTGGCAACTACGATATCCCAGCGATCGCTATGCTCTTTGGCTTGGTGACTGACATTCTAATCGATGACTGGCTATTGCTATGTTGCCGTTTTATTAACTTATATACTAGTCGTATGCTTAACACGAAAAAATAAGTACTATATAATATTATAATGGAATTTGGGACGAATTAATTTTATTTTAATACTTTTCGAACGTACTGAAATATTAATTTCTCAAAAAAATTTATCCCAAAACGACCTTGGAACACATAAGAAGCGTATTTTTGAGATATTTAAGAATATTTTTTATTTTAAATGCATTTAAATGCACTCACTATAATATTATTCGTTTGTATATATTACAAGCTTGTATTTATGAATCTGGAGTTTTTGTATGAATCGTAATATTGAAAATTTACATTTATTATTAAGGCCTCACTAGATTTTTCCTATTTTTTGCTAAATATTTTTAATTATCTAAAAAATCGAATATAAATAGGAATAACTATTTGTAATAACGTTTAACACCATAAATATTCACAAAACTTACTATTTTAATAATTTTTACTCAAATTTAGCTGTTTAAATAAACAATAATACATTTTTCCAAGTAGTTTAACGTTAAATTAAATGAAACGACAAAATGTTCCTTCATTTTGATATTATTTAAGAAAATATATAATAATTTAATCTTTAAATCTCACTTTATAAGTATTTCTATAAACAAAATCGACAAATTAACAATAATAAATTATTTAAAAAGATTCAAATTAAAATAAAGAATAGAGATCTGAACAATTCAAAGCAAAATTATAAATTTAAATTTATTTTATAAGTAAGAACGACTAACATATGTTAAAAAGAAACATTGGACTGAGATGTTAATTTTACACAATTCAGTCTACTTTTAACAAATATAAAAAATTATATTTACAAATCAAAAGATTCAGAAATTTGTTTTTTCTATTTAACGTTTTTAAAATTGTATTCTTAAAATTTTGCACTATTTTTTTAAAAAATATTTTTGTTTATATGGATTATTTAATTTTTTGTCCTAACTCCGAAATATTAGGAAAATTCATATTATTTGTTGGTTCTCCATTGTTTTATAGTACATCAAATGCTTATTCTTGCAGGGTAACATGTATAAGTACAGGATGTAATTGAAATATATCGATATATTCCTAAAATTCTAACCAAAACATTTCATCAAAATACGTGTTATATCATTATTAACAAACTGATGAAATTGTGATGCAGAGCAAAAATGTTATATCATTTACAGAGTAATGAAATTGTGATGCAGAACCCTTTAAAACAATTATTATAAAATAAAATCACCAGCAGTGAGTTTCAATAATGAAGTAGAGCTCTATAAATATTTTAAATTCATATCAATAATATTATAGTCCAGTCAAATTAAACTTTGAGAAAAAAATTGTTAACTGAACTTTTATGAGTATAAATGGTAAAGTGGCTTGTAATAAATAAGAAAATTAATAAATGCAACCTGGGGTGGGGTTGAAATAAAGTTTTTGGTGGTTGAAAAGGGGTGAAAAGTTGACGTCAGAAATATAAGGAATGTAGAAGAAGATGCCGAAAAAGTTTAGAGCAGTTCTAGTAAAATTTTTATAAAAAATGTTGAGGTAAACAAAAAAAACAAAGGTATGTGGGAAGAATATTTCCCAAGCAGCAAGGTGCCGTCATTATGACGTAATTTTCTGGGATTTACTCGTCAAAAACGACTTTTATAAATGTAAATGGTAAAGTGGCTTACAATAAATAAGAAAATTAATAAATGCAACCTGGGGTAGAGGGTTAAAATAAAGTTTTTGGTGGTTGAAAAGGGGGGAAAGTTGACGTCAGAAATATAAGGAATGTAGAAGAAGATGCCGAAGAAGGTCAGAGCAGTTCTAGTGAAATTTTTATAGGAAATGTTGAGATAAACAAAAAGAACAAAGGTATGTGGGAAGAATATTTCCCAAGCAGCAAGGTGCCGTCATTATGACGTGATTTTTTGGGATGTACTCGTCAGAAACGTCATTATACCAATTAATAACATTATTTTGATGTCGTTTTTGTAACGTTAATTAGACGTCAATACAAACTCGTCATTATGACGTATTTATTTATCCTAAATACAATATCCTAACCAGTAACGTGTATATGACGTCGCATTGATGACATAGAACAGACGTCACTTAAAATTCGTCATAATGACGTTATTTTTTTGTATATTTCTGAGAATGTCATATTATCAATTGTCATTATTGTTTCCTCCATCTTCATAATTCTCGTAAGTGACAGTCGTGACGACCTTGGGAACGTGATGTATTTTTAAATTGTACTTTATTTGATAAGATGTTTTAGAAAAAGGTAAAAAATAGATTGTGACAAAATAATAAAGTATATTAAACCGAATTTGGTATTTTACAGATGTATTGCATTGTTGAGTTTGAAAAACCGGATGATGACGGTCTGGCGGTTGTAAGGTGAGCAGAAAATGGCTGACGCTGCGTAAAAAACAAGTCTTTTGGTCGCCTTTATAAAGAAATATAATATAAGACTGGTGAGTAATGTTATACTTTTATTTTTTGATTATGAATTCTTTCAGGATATTTTTTTAATAGTTTATATGAATTTTTCCCAGAGTGTTCAGGCCAAAAAACATTCACAACCTTAATTAAAGAGAAGAAGAAGAACATAACCTACAATTCCTAAAAAATTTTTTTATCGATTTGGCAACATCGCAAATCTATCGCCACTCAAGATACATCCAGATGGGTATAATTTCACCAAATTTCATCAGAATTAAATTATTTTTGGTTAAATGAAAAATAAAAACGAAAAAAAACGAACTTTTACATTTTTATGGGAAGTTTTGAGGTTATGTTAAAAAGTAACCTCTACGAAAGCTTTTTTGCTTGATTTACAAGTTATGTATTACAAATTTTTGTTTTTAATGTCAACTTTGAACAGAAATCGCGACAATATCATTTTTACCCCTTTTCAACCCCCTAAAACTTCAACTCCACCCCGGTCTCATTTTTTTAGTCCAGTCAACAATTTTATTTTTTTTAACAAGTTAATTCAACTAGTTTATATGTGAGAAATTGGAGTACAATAAAAGCTCAAAACCATCCCTAAATATTACTTCTAAGATTAACTGTATCTCACCGAGGAGCACACAAAGCGAATTTGAATTCTGTACCGGATGTTCAAATAAGAAAGAACGTCTGCTATATCTAAAAATGGTTCCTGGAAACTCCTGGAAATTATTTGCGAGTTCCTAACATCGCCGCTAGGGGGAGTAATACAACCCAAAAGAAATTGTCAAAAATATGTAAGAAAGTTTACCCAATTCTGACTACATAATAATTAAAATAACATTTTCCACAATGAAGGCATCCAAGAACCAGACAACCAGGTAACCATTAGCATTAAGGGGGGCAAAATTACAATAACTGCAATCTATTGCCCACCAAGATACAACCCGAAAAAAGAAAATTATCTTAATGTACTTAAAAAACTGTGTAACAATAATCGGTGGAGATTACAACTCCAAAAACACCAACTGGGGTTCAAGATTGAAAATAAAATAAATAATGACTAGTAATAATACTCTAACCAAAAAAATATTGATCATAAGCTCTACGCCATTTTGTGACGAAGTTAGAAGTTTAAAAATAATTTCCAACGATACTTCCTGACCACTTTTACATTTAAAGTTTTTTTCTCAAAATTATACGATGCATAGTTTCCGAGGCTCTTGTACCCTACAGTGCCTCCCACCCGGCGTCCTTTCCTATTTAGACATCCGGTAGAATAATACAATGTCGGTATAGCATCAATATGCAACTAGCACTCATAGACAAAAGAAAATTTCTAAACCTCTAGTTACCAATCGATTTTCATAACTAATTTACAGTATACATAGAGGAAAATATAGTATAAGTACAATATATCGATATATTTCAATTGTATAAATATATATAAATGAGTATACAAGTTACTATTATTTAAACTTATACTTAATCCGAGCTTTCGAACATATAGCAGACACTGTGCCTAATAATTACAACTATAAATAAAAATCACATTCTCGCTTTACGATTCAGACTACATTTTCAGTTTTGTTCGAGGTATACGCTGCTTGTGTCGCAATAGTAACATTATCCTCTGATTCACTGTCGGATGACCTGTCCAAACTGTCATTGGGTCTTTTGACTGAACGGTTTGACAGATTGGACAGGCGTCGCATCCGATCTGGGTTCGATTCTAATGTAGATGACTTACTGGAAGGTGATATCGAATATTCCGATGTGTTTCCTTCATCAGAAGCGTTTGGCTCTCTTTGGTAATGGTGATTTACTTTGTATCTATTTGATCTTCGTCCGGGATAGATTGGTCTTCTAGCCAAACTGAAAAATGGAAAATGTTATCAGTAGTTTCATCACATCGATTGTTGATGTAAAATGAGGCTGTTTTTAAAACATGTTGGAGGTTAACATCTCAAAGTTAATTCAATACAATGAATTGCAATTTTCAGTGAAAGTCTTTATATAATGTTATAAAGTAAAGTTATTTTGAATTAAAGTTATATTCAAATATGTAATAACAATCATTTGACATAAAAATTCAGGTTAGGTGATTGTTTAGATTTTACATTATAAATTAATTGTAGTTATAAATTAAATAAACATAAACCTAAATTTAATGCTACGTCTGTTCGCTATACTTACGCGGGTTTCGGATTAACAAAATTATGCAAATTAATCATTGACAACTGTTCAAATACAATTTGAACACTCACGACATCAAACACCTCTACACATAAAAACAGCGCCCATCTCTAACAAATATTCATTAAAGGCAAACAGATAAGCTATCCACAACGCATGTCAATCTTTACAGGAACAAAGAATAGACTATTCACAATTCACAACTAAGTAAAATGGGTTGCATACCAACCAGACCAATCAAATTCAAATAAAAATAAGTTAGTAAATGGAGGGGGAATCATGTAACAAATATTTTTAGCGGTAAAAGAATGATCAGATAGCTATTAGCACTCAAGCTGGTAACATCTCATCTCAAACATCTCAAATTTGAAATCACCAACTTTTATGTACATTCACGTTTATATGTCTTAACACGTTCTGATTGTTGAAATAAACAAGTTGTGCTTATGTTTAAAAGTGTTTTACTATAGTCAAGCTGCAGCACCTGGTAAGCTGTCCATTTCACGGAAAAGAAGTATTCATCAGGTTAGCTCAAAATTCCAATAGCTAGGCCGCCAAATTAAAGAGGCTATAAGGTAAAGTAAAATACCCCCTCATCGCCCCGACAACAACCAATGCCGATAAGCCTCTTCCCAAGAAATTAGGTAAAATGGCCCTAATGGTCAGATTTAAATTAAAATAACATTAGGGTAGGTACTAAATTTGTTACAAATATTGCAGTTGAATTGATTCTTTGCAAGTGTTGACATTGTATGTATATTGTAAATTTAGTGGACATTTTAAAAATGCCTAGACGTGTGTTAGATGTAGATAGTCTAATTTATAGTGTACATAAGTATTTTAAGGATGAAAAAGAAAATGGCGGTCCTTTAAAATCAGTAATGTTTGTACAACAACGCGTATGCGATGCTCTAGGAATAGAATTAATGAAACCAAATTAAGAGGAGCATTACAAAATCACAATAGTGAACTGCCGAAAGAAGATCACCACAAAACTCGCCCATCATTGAAAACGAAAGATATTCCAGATGGAAAGAAATTTGAAATTCGTGATACCATTTTTCGAATGAGGGTCAACAAGGAACATGTGACCTTAAATACAATTCTCTCGGAATTAATAGATAGAAAATTTGACGACATTGGCAGAACAAGTCTATGGCAAGTGATAGATAACTTGGGTTTCAAATTTTAAAAGGCGGATAACAGGAAGGCCCTTTGTGAAAGAAGTTTTGTTGTGCACAAGAGAATTAACTTTCTAAGAAAATATTCTTAATTTAAAGAAGAATTTTATATATTTAGACAAAACATGGATATTTTCTAGGGGTGCAACCAAGAGAATATGGCAAGATGATAACGTAAAGTCCATCAAACATACCGATGGAGAAGGGAAGCGACACATAATTTTACATGCAGAAGAGAAATCGGGTTTTATAGAAGGTGTTGATTTATTATTTTCATCTAAATTAAAATCCAGTGACTATCACGATAATATGAACACAGAAATGTTTGTAAAATGGTTGCATGAAAAACTTCTCCCAGGTGTAAGTGAAGTACCTATTAAACAAAAGTCCAACGAATTCTTGAACTGTTGATAAAATTAAAGAATGGTTGACGAAGGAGCATATACCATTTTCTCTATTTATATTAAAATCAGAATTATTACGCTTGGCAAATATACACGCAAAAACAAAAACCTTTGTTGTGGATCAGATTATTGAAAGTTACAGTCATCAAGTTTTACGTCTGCCACCGTATCATTGCCAGTTTAATCCCATCGAATATATATGGGGAATAGCAAAACAATATTATGACAACCATATTGGGCCTAATGGTTATAGTGACGACGCAGTTCGGGAAACTTGGCGAAAAGCACTTTCAATTGCAACTCCAGAAGTGTGGCGGAACTGTATATCCAAGTGCGAGAAACTAATAGAAGATTGGTGGACTTGTGAAAATAAAATAACGAAATAAGTCCAATCATAATAACAATTAATGGTGATGACAGTGATGATGATGACGAATATGATATTTTGGATGATAATGACTGATTTTCATTTTTGTTGGCAAGTTCAATTTTTTTATTTTTCATTTAAAATTCTCTACATGGAACAAATTTTTATGTTAGAAAATATTTTATTTGAGCTAAATAACCCTCTTATTATACATAGACCATATTTTCTGTGTGAAGTGTAAACAAACTCCATTAATGAAGAAGTTTCATTCTTCTCTCAATTATACAAAAAATTCTACATTATTATTTAATTAAAAAGTTGTACATTATTTTTCATTTCATTTAACCAGTTGATATTTCCCCAAAGAACAGGTCAAATTTTCGGGTGGAAATACTCATAAAAATTTTAATCCGAAACCCGCGTAAGCACAGCGAACAGAATGTACGTCCCTACGATGTTTCTAAAGAAACGTCTCTGGAGTGATTTCTCAATAACGTTTTAAAAACATCGTAATTATGTATAGGTATTATTTTTAAGACTAATATTCTATAAAAAAAAATGTATAATATATGTGGTAATAATGAAGCATAATAAATGTTATAATGTTATTATAAATGTTACATGTAGTTCGATATATAACATTGTTTTTTAGATGTGCTCAACCCATTACATCACCTATGAAGGGTCTGCTATACAGGGTGTCTGTAAAAGGTCTTTACAAAAACATACCACATAGTCCTTAGACCAAAATAAGTCGATTTAAGTAAAATTATCTTAGTACAAAGTTGCTTCGTTTGGGCTCCAGAGGGCCTTGAAGTTACAATTTTTAAATCGTTTTTCCCATATAAATTTAAAACGGCATATGCGATTTTGCTGAAATTTGGTATATTGGTAGAGTTTTATGTGACAAAAAAATGGTATTAAAATTTTGTCTGATAATAATACATAGGTGTAGAACTTGATTTTTTAAATAATTGCACCTTTAAAAATTCTACGCCAATGAAAGAAAAGGAGTTTGAGTATAAAATTTAGATTGCGCAACTCATTTACTTTAAAAAAGGTACTCTTGATAAGACTCGATTACTCTCATGGTTTTGATGAAATTTGCATTTTAGTAATTTTAGAACAAAAACAATAATTATTAAAATACAAACTTTGTCAAAACCATGAGAGTAAATCGAGTGTTATTAAGGGTACTTTTTTGTAGTAAATGAGTATCCAATCCAAATTTCATACTCAAACCCCTTTTTTGCCATTGGCTTAGAATTTTTAAAGGTGCAATTATTTAAAAATTCAAATTATACGCCTATGTATTATTATCGGACAAAATTTTATACGATGAAAAACATAAAAATGTACTTTTTTCATATCTTCTTCAACACCTCTAATCGAGACTTTTAACAAAAATACTCGATTCTTGCCATGTACGATTTTTTGAGGAATATTAATTATTTGCCTGCAATACGTATACAAAAACATTTATTGTTGGTTTCCATAGTTTCATCTAAATAAAAATATTGTCAAGTTTTAACACCTAATCTCTTGTTAACGATTGAAAGTGTTCTATCTGACTCAGTAATGAAAAAAAAACAAATGCGTGGTTTATTAATATGGCTGTACAATATACCAATGCAGAATATACCGATATGTTACTGACATTAGGATTTTGTGAAGGAAATGCTCGAGAGAGTGTCAGGGTGTACTCTGAAAGGTTTTCAAATCGTCGTGTACCTAGCCACCCAACTTTTGCTGCTGTTGAGAGACGTCTTCGGGAGACCGGTTCCTTTGCTCCCAACATTGTTAATAATGGAAGAGAACGTTTTGTAAGGATTCCTGAAGTTGAAGAAGACATTTTAGAACGTGTTCAAGAAGATCCAGAATTAAGCACCAGACGAATTGGAAGGGAACTAAGAGTAAGTAAAGATGTCGTTCATAAAGTGCTTAGAGAACAATTGCTATATCCATACCATAAGAAACCATTAGAAGAATTATTAGTCCATGATCCTCAAATTCGTTTAGGTTTTTGTCGATTTGTTAATATGCAAAGAGAAAGAGATCCAAACTTTGTCAAGAAGGTTCTCTTTACCGATGAAGCGGGTTTTACAAGAATAGGTATAACTAATACCCATAATGAACATGTTTATGCCGTTGAAAATCCGCATGCAATAAAGGTAAACCATTTTCAGTACGAATTCAAAATTAATGTGTGGGCTGGAATAATTGGTAATTTCATTGTTGGTCCTGTCATACTTCCACGAAGATTAACTGGAGAAAATTATTTGGATTTTCTACAAAATACATTGCCAGAATTGTTAGAAGATTTACCTCTCCAACTTCGGAGAGATATGTGGTTTATGCAAGATGGAGCTCTGCCACATTTTTCTTTAAACGTTAGAAACCACTTGAATAAACAATATCCACACAAATGGATAGGCAGAGGTAATGACGCACCTGTAAACTGGCCACCACGTTCCGCAGACCTAACACCGATGGATTACTTTTTATGGGGACATCTAAAATCCACAGTTTACAGGGTACCTGTAGAAAATGAGGAACAACTCTGGCAACGTATTCAAGATGCAATAAACAATCTTAGAGGTGATGAAGAAGTTATGGAGAGGATACATTTTAATTTTCTTCGACGTATAAATCTTTGTATGCGTGAAAATGGTGAACATTTTGAACAATTTTTGTAAAATCTCTATTTTGATTATGTTGTAAATAAATATTTTTGTGAAACCTATACAATCTCAATTATTAAAACAGAAATTTAGCGAAAACCATGAGAGTAATCGAATCTTATCAAGAGTACCTTTTTTAAAGTAAATGAGTTGCGCAATCTAAAATTATACTCAAACTCCTTCTCTTCCATTGGCGTAGAATTTTTAAAGGTGCAATTATTTAAAAAAGCAAGTTCTGCGCCTATGTATTATTATCGGACAAAATTTTAATACCATTCTTTTGCCACATAAAACTCTACCAATATACCAAATTTCAGCAAAATCGCATATGCCGTTTTAAATTTATATGGGAAAAACGATTTAAAAATTGTAACTTCAAGGCCCTCTGGAGCCCAAACGAAGCAACTTTGTACTAAGATAATTTTACTTAAATCGACTTATTTTGGTCTAAGGACTATGTGGTATGTTTTTGTAAAGATCTTTTACAGACAGACAGTATAATAAAATTAGGTTATTTTTCACAGTAATCATGTGGTATTATGTAACATGTAAGTTACTTTGTTATACAGGGTGGCTCACGCTCAACGGGACGGAGCTTTATGGGAAAACGACCAAAGATATAAAAAATTCGTTTGGGAGGAATACGTAGGTTACAGACGGCTACAATTTAAAATTTGTTAGATGTATACAGGATGTCCCACATAAGAGAAAATATACAAAGTTATATTATTTTTAATGGAACACCCTGTTTTTTATTTTAGAATTAAAAACTACATCAAAAATAATGTCAGTTAACTAAAGGTTCCCTATTACTATTATTATTAGTTTTCGATTTATTTGAATTTTTAAGGAAAAAAAGTCTCCCAGAAATTAATTGTTTACTCTTGTTTGAATAATTTTTAATGAACTAATTTTTTTTCTTATGTGGGACATCCTGTATACATCTAACAAATTTTAAATTGTAGCCGTCTGTAACCTACGTATTCCTCCCAAACGAATTTTTTTATATCTTTGATCGTTTTCCCATAAAGCTCCGTCCCGTTGAGCGTGAGCCACCCTGTATAACACGGAACGGGTATATGTAAATGATACGTATATGTTACATGTGCTGGGCACATATTGAATGCCCATTTTGTTGAATTCACACTTTATTTACTAAAATCGAAACCGAGCCGAGCTTACTTGTATTTATTGTTGTACAGGTTACTTAAAATGCATATATAATTTTTACTTATAGTCGCGTCAAATTAGCATGAAAAAAGTGAAAATGGAAAACTTTTTGCGGAGAGGTCCGATTAAGATGCGGTTTTCTGCAAAATGTTCAGGAAACCGTCTATAACAAAAGATTTATTATTTATTGCTAAATTGTTGAAACTTGGCTAATTAACAAATTAATAACTCGACTCCCGGAATCGTTAGAGAACCAGATTTTTTGCAATAACTCTGGGATCATGGGGAGAACCATCGGCACAAGGTTGTTGCACGTAAATGTTTGTTTTAATTGATGCAACCTGGCTAATTAATAAAGAAATATATTATGTTGTTGGAGATCTCGCATGAGTTATTTCTAGTAAGTCCAAAGAAAAAATCAAGATTCATTAAAATGTTAATCGAAGTTTTAGAAGAGAATAATTTTAAATGCAAGCAATCCAATGACGATGCGGATACATTAATAGTATCTAAAGCTATAGCAGAACCAAACATCTCTGCATCCGATTCAAAAGTAGCTACTGTTGCGGAGGACATAGATGTTTTAGTGATATTGGTGGCATTAACACCCGATGACAAAGAGATATTTTACATGAAGCCACCAAAAGGTAAAACACCCGGTGCAACTTATTCATCTAAAAGTTTAGATCATTCACTAGTAGTTAAAGAAAATATTTTATTCTTACACGATCAGGATGCGACACAACATTTGCGTTTTATCGAAAAGGAAAGACTAAACTAGCCGAAATATTAAAAAAATCTACAGAATTAAAAGATGCTGGAAAATTGTTTAAACAACTTGATGCTCATTTATATGACCTTATGAAAAATGGAATAAAATTTATTTTGGCTTTGTACGCTGCAAAAAATTATGACATAGGATTTTTGCAAAAATGTAGCATCTAAGAAGACAAAAAGTACTCTTGTACTTTTACCACCTACTGAAGATGCAGCTCTACAACACATCAAGAAAGTTTATCTCCAAATTCAATGCTGGATGGAAAACATTTTGGACCCCAGTGACTGGGGCTGGGAATTTGATACTAGGAAGAATTTTTACAAACCGATTTCAATGACTAATGAAGCTGCCCTATCTTCTCTATTAGAGGTCATATTATGTTCATGCACAACAACAGGCTGTGCAACAGTGTGTGGGTGCAAGAAAGCGGGATTGTATTGGACTCCAGCGTGTGTGAATTGTGCCGTGAATGATTTCACAAACTGCAAACCTGTTGCTTGTAAAAGTTGCAGACGATGGCGACCCGGCTGCTGTTGATTTTTTACCTCCACCGATCATTGACATTATCCCCCCAATAATGTTTCTGTAGTTGACTATTTTGAAACAGATCAAATTATTGAGAAAGTTTTTGTGAAGACGTGTTCCAATGTAAAGCTTAGCAGTACGTACATGGTATTTTGCCAATAGAGAGCAATCATTAATAATATATCATTGTATTATTCAAGTAACCTTCCATTACCTACACAGTTTCAATACAAGAACAATTTGAAGCCCTTGGCTACGAGTTCTGAATAGCCCCTATTGCATTACCGAAAAACACGAGTGTTCTGACCTTTGTTGGGTGACAGTTATTAATTTGTTAATTAACCAGGTAGCAACAATTCAAAAATAAACAATCATATTTGCAACAACCTTCTGGCAATGGTTCTCCTCATGATCCCAGAGTTATTGCAAAAAAATCTGGGTGTTTAACGATTCCGGTAGATTTTAACGCATGATAACTAAGAACGAGAATAAAAATGCAGGATTAAATCTAACCTTCAACCTTGTAAAAGTAAATATATTGGTAAATCGACACAATATAGTTTTCGGGAGAGCAAAATGACTTTATTGTGGTGTTATTGCGAACAACTATAAAACTATTTGGCATTTACAAGAACTATTAGCAGTAGTACAGAGCAAAATGACTTTATTTTTGTGTTATTGTGAACAATTAGAAGACCATTTGGCATTTACAAGAATTATTAGAACTAGTTTAGAACAATTTCTGCTGTCTAATAGTTACAAGAGAGCAAAATAGATTTATAGTTATGTTATTGCGGACAACTATAAATCCTTTTGCCATTTTTGATGACGACTATTAGACAAAATTGCTCATCTCAAGTAATAAGAAGTTTATTATGTAGGCAATTCATTGTCAGTTTATTTAAATATATTTATCTTCATCAGGTATTTGGTCAGTATAACTTGTACCTTGGGTATTATATGGTTAGCTTCCATGTCTTACATTTGTGTTTAATATTATGAGGAGCAAGTTTGAAAAGAAAACTTATTGTTTAACTATATGTTTGAAAGCAACCAATAAATATGTGTATGAGTGTGGATGAGTGATTTAAAATGATTCGTGTTTTGTGAAATTTAAATTAAGGACTGCACCCACAGAAAAATTACCTTAACTTTATCAATTCTGTTCCTGGTGATTGCTTGCTATAAACAAATATTAAATAAAAAATGTATCGATAATTAAACTGAATATTTTCAATTACGGTAAAATCAAATTTTTTAAAGAATATAAATGGTGTATTCTTAATAGATTTAATTTTAAATATGTTACAAGAAACATGTAATTAGTTCTTTACAAAAGAAGATATTATTTCGAATATCCTGAAGAATACTGTATTAAGTAAGTAATAAACTGTAATTTTTTTGTATTAGTTAGAAAGAGATCTCTAGAGGTCTACTTTAAAAAAAAATTATTTTGTGGTTATGTTTTAGTCACTTATAACAAGAAAACTATTTTTATGTTAAATTTGACTTCTAGAGAGCTTTGTTTCTAAATAAGGTATACAAATTACAAATTATTAGGTACTTAATACAGTTTTCTTCAGGATGTGTAATTTTACCTTTTAAAAATTTGATTCTTTTAAAATTATAACATTCAATGCCATATCTAATGTAAGAAGAACAAACCAAGTGAAATATCTGGATATAATCCTAGAAAGCAAACTTATTTATTGGAATCATCACTTAAAAAAAGTTATCAACAAATGCAAAATGTCTATCATTGTAGGGAGAATGTCATTTTGGAAAATATTGGGATTAAAACAGAAAATGATCAAGTAGCTATAATTGATAATAACATCTTAATATTTAAGTTCATTTTGGAAATCCCAAATGCAAATTGAAAATATATACCAATGTTTAAGGCTCGATTACAAAGAATAGACTCGTCTTACGAAAATTTACTAAGAGAGCTTTTTTGTGGGGAATTTAATTTCCTACAAGGATAAGAGATGAATTTTTTTTTTAAAATTGACCAAGTCCGAAATTTATGCAAAAACGCGACAACTGTTGAAAAATCAATAACTGCAATGATGCACCTCTTAATATTATTATTAAGGGCTACTTTCAGGAAAATTTTTTTTGTCGTCATGAACAATATTTTCATATTTCCGCTAAGAAAAAAAAATGCTTTATTTTTTTGGCCCAGTCTAATATAGTTATTTATCAAAAGTAGTCCATATTTATTCTAACAGGTTATGGTCCCATCTACAAAAAAAAAATCTAATTCTCTGACACAGTCAAAAAGCCTTAAAGGACCTTGATTCAAACAGAATCGTTTAGAACTGTCTTGGAATATTTATGTACCTAATGATCTAACAACCCAAAATAAAGTACCAGAACATAAAAGTGTCAAAGGAAATAAAAAGTCTGATTAGTTCGAGAAAGAGGGATTATAACTATCATTCACAGGACCTGCACCTGCGTTTAATATAAGCAAAACCTTTGCTCGACAGACAGTAAACAGGTGGATAACTAGTGTAGACCAAACTCACTTGTAACAAAATCAGTAAAGGGGACCAAACACATAGTTAATGAGGTACTAAAACTCTAAAGACTGTTTGCTGGAACACTTTCACATAATGGGATTATAGAGTGATCCCACCACGTACAGAATCTGCATTGAAGAGGAAGAAAACTCAATTTAAAGCTCTAGTTTTGAGACGACACTTCCTTTTCGGTCTAAAATTCTAAATAGTACTCCAGGAACAGATCCCACCACGTGTAAACTCTATATGGAACAGGAGGAAATCTCATACTATGTTATCCTCGATTTTAAAGCTCTAGTTTTGAGGCGACACTTCTTTTACCCCAGGAAGACTTGGTGCCAAAAGGTCGCAGTATTCTGGGCACTTATAACCGATAGATATATCTAATTTTGCAATATTTTATAGTTATTTTAAATAATATTAAACTTTCCATAGTTGTCAGAAATACAAGAACTTTGTTTTGATGAAATTTTTCACCAAAGTGCATGGTTTTTATGTAAAATGCGAAAAGCAGCAATTTGGTGTGCTCTAACGGCAAAAAAATGAAGTTTGGCAAAAAGTATAGAACATAATCAACATAAAATTGTTTGTTCTTCATTTTAGAAGACAGTTTTAACAAGATATGGCATTGATGAAACAATTAAAACATAAGTTGAATATTTAAATACATATATTTACCTTCTCCTTCTTAATGATTGATTATAAACCTCGCCCTCTTCATCTGAAACACTGTCATTGGCTGCATCTTCAGTACTATCCAAATCATCTCTAGTTTCCGAAAACGATCGCTGCCTCATAATATCACAGAAATTTGTCGAAAGGTTGCCATTCTCCGGTGAAAACATCGTATCGATTTTGATAGCTGAAACCTTTCTACCAATAGTTTCTAGATTGTCTTCTTCACTGGATATTTGCGGGTGTATATTTCGATTGACGCTGTCTTCAGATTCGAAGATATTTGGACTGGGTGTTCGAGATCCGTCCGGCCTTGTGAATATTTGAACTATTCGGAAAAATTTGAATTCAATTAATTACGAGTACAATCTGAAATATAATTAATTTATATTGACCAGGTTCAAGATCAAGGAAATTAAAATTATAATAACCTGGTTAACAGTGATTAGTGATACACGGTGAATCATGTAACAATTATTATTCAATTATCTCATGGAAATGTAGAAAGTGTTGGTAATATTGTTTCAGGAGTCTTTGAGAAGATGTAGAAATTTATATTTAGCATTTTAGACAGAAAGGTCACGACAAACAGCGACACAGATTCACAGTGTTTCGAACGGACGTTCGAAACTGCATCCCGAATCGGTCAGGTAGAATTTTTAACAACGAAACTGCATCCGCGGTGCAAATTTTAATACTACTAAAAGTCCACGAAAATTTAATTAGTGTTGTCAAATGTAATTTTTTAAATATCTTATTTCCTACTTTTTAATTTATTGTGACAATGAATAAAATTGGCGTCTTAAAAAACTAGTGGTTTTTCGCTTGAAGAAAAACTACAAATTAAAGAATTAGACCGACCAATTCCCGATTTAAAAAGGGAAAAAATCGCGGTGTCGTAAATTTAATAAAACTATGATAAAAATAATTGGTTGTGTGGTTGCGAATAAACTAATAAACTGTTTTGTTTTGTATGTGTTTTGTTTGGAGGTGACGAGACCTGTAATTATTATTTGTTTCAGATAACTAATTAATAATCATGGATGTTTTAATTAAATGGGAAAAAGGAACAGAAAATGTTGTTGCAATTAAAGAATTGTCTCTTATTGATGGATCAAACCGTTTTGAAAAAAATGGACTATGGTGGAAAATTCTACTATGGAATAGTAGTTGCTACAGAAAATGATGATGATGATAGTGACGCACAGTACAACAGCTCTGATGATAATAGCCAGGAGGAAGTTGGCTTATCAAAATCCATTATTAAAAAAAAAAACAAGAATAAAGTTGATGTACCAAACACTTTTGAGAAGGGCGGATAACAAGAGAAGCTAAAAAACGAAAGTATACTCAATTCAATAGTGAAAGTGAGGACTCACTATTTGGAGATTACAGTGATGAAGACCCTGATTTTGTTGTTTATGAATGTACCGCGAGAAAATGTAAAAACAAAGGCATTAACGAGTGTAGTGCATTACTTTGCAAAGAAGTTGTTTGTAATAATCATGATCTACGTCGGCGTCACTTATTTAGTCTAGAAAGTTGGACAAATAAAGAATTAGAGAAACAGTCTAGAAAGATTAATAAAAGAAGCCCGAAGGCAAATGAAGCAGCTAACTTAGATAATGAAGACAGCAACGAAAAGCTCTGTGAACACCCAAATTGTTCATTTGAAATATATAGTGCTTGTGTCTGCTTAAAAGTCTTACTCTGTTTTGAATACTTTGAAGCAGATAATAAATGCCACTCACACCAAGGTTACAATCCGGAGAGCTTGTTTCCAGTCGAGGGATCTCCAAGAGAAATTTCATTTAAAAAAGTCAGGAAAATAAATTCATATAAATTATCCAAAGAACTAAAGAACAAAGGACAGTGTTATGTAAGACCGAAAATAATAAACCTCATGCCACCAAAACAATTAGGATCTCGATGCAATGGGGAGTCATGTTCAAAACGTAATAAGAAATGTCGTCTCTTCAGTGATGGTAAAAGACAAGAGATTATGCAAGATTTTTATTCAATGGGATCCTTGCAGTTACAAAGAGAGTACATTGCAAGGTGCATCAAAATGGAAGAAATCAAACAAAAAACTACACAAAAAGAAGTATCTCGAAGAAATAAAAGCAATTATTACTTTCTTCCGTTAGACGGCGACGAACTACCAGTTTGTAAAACATTTTTTATTAATACTCTGGCAACGACAGTAAAGACTTATAAGTACAAGAGGAGGAAGGTATAAGTCACAAGTCGATAGAGACCTTCAATTAATTAATGGAGTTACCGAACACATAAATAAATTTGGAAGAGTTGAATCTCATTATTGCCGTCAAAATTCAACTCGTAAATATTTACATAAAAATCTTAGTTTACTAAAGATGTTTCCCATGTATCTTGCAGATGAATCTGGACTTCTAATGAAAGGAGCTTATTCTGTGTACCGCAAAGTATTCAAATCTATCTTTTTAGTAATTTAAGTACTTAATGCAGTGGATTATTTTATTATCTTCAGTTTAGTTAAAAGATCTTTACCTGTACTTAATCGTTTATTGTTATACAAGGGAAAGTTTTTAGTAATAACTTTTTCTTAGGATTATTATAATAAGTCTTATCACCTTGAAGAAATATTTCTTTTAAAAACAGATTATTTTTTAAGTGATTTTTCACAAATGAGAAACATCGGTAAAGGACCCCGCAATAATCTTATGGAAATTGGCAGCTACGGAGCTGCCAAAGCTCCCCTGACCCGTTGCAAAACTATTGATTTTCAGTACTATTTACAGATGTCAAAAGCATATTTTAATTATTCTAATATATAGGGTAATATTTTTGAGGTCACTGGTTTCACCCCTTATGTCAGATTGGTCAAATTGACCGTTGTATCACTGTCAACGAGGAATATAAAAGTAAATATCCTCTTTTCACATTGAGAGTTTGGGTTCTTGAGGTCGCTGAATTCAATTATCATGTCAGATTGGACAAATTGACAGTTGACAGCTGTCAATTCACTGTCAACGAAGAATAGAGAAGTAAATATTCTCTGTTGACATTGAGAGTTTAAGTTCTTGAGGTCGCTGAATTCAATTCTCATACCAGCATTGGTGATTCTCATCTTTCAATTCGGCACGTGTTGAGACGACTATCTTTATTCCACAGAATGCGATTTGTATGTAATGTCTCTCTCTATACAATTCGTTACGTGTTGAGTATGCACATCCCTTTCCAGATTGGAAAAATTGAGACTTGACAGCTGTCAATTCACTGTCAAAGTAGAATAAAGAAGAAAATATTCTCTTTTCACATTGAGAGTTTGAGTTTTTGAATAAACGAAGCCTCTCAAGAATCCAATGACTAGCGATGATCGAAACACATCAAATATTTGGGCATAATTATATTCCTTTCAAACATAGGTATTCTCTTGGTGAAGATTATCATACCTAGTTGACAGCTGTAAACTTACGGTGTCTTCAATTTTATGACTTACTTGGATTCAATGATCTAAAGAGCATAGAAATGTTGCAAATAGCAAGATTTAAGTTAAACGTATTTTAATATCAACACAAACTATTATTTTCTCTGACTTTACATCAGCTTTGGATTTAGCAGGCTCAAAACAAATCATTCTAAGGTCAAAAATAATTTCTTTAATAGTTATTCTACTTTGACAGTAAATTGACAGCTGTCAGCTGTCAACTGTCAATTTTTTCCAATCTGATATTAGAATTGAATTCAGCTCCCTCAAAAGCCCAAACTCTCAATGTCAACAGAGAATATTTACTTCTCTATTCTTCGTTGACAGTGAATTGACAGCTGTCAATGGTCAATTTGTCCAATCTGACATGAGAATTGAATTCAACGACCTCAAGAACCCAAACTCTCAATGTGAAAAGAGGATATTTACTTTTAAATTCCTCGTTGATAATGAATTAACAGCTGTCAACGGTCAATTTGTCCAATCTGATATGAGGGTTGAATCCAGTGACCTCAAAAACATTACCCTATATATTAGAATAATTGAAATATGCTTTTGACATCTGTAAATAGTATTGAAAATGAATAGTTTTGCAACGGGTCAGGGGAGCTTTGGCAGCTCCGTAGCTGCCAAAATATTCATTTTGGCACTTTGTGCCCATAGAGACTTTTGTTCAGAATGACAAAATCTACAACATTAAAAATTTAGACAATTTGACAGAAACCCAATTTCCATAAGAGTTTATTATTTTCTTTTGTACGCCCCTTTATGACAGTACGTCACTGGTAGACCGGAAACACTTGTCGCCATATTCGTCTAGTTCACTGTCAAAATTAGATACCATCGCGATTTCAAGGTCGTTTAGGATTCCTCCTTCTTGACTATATATATTCTAAGGCTTGAATAACACCGAGATTGCTTGCAATTTAGAATAATACGACTGGCATCTTTGATATTTCATCTTACTCATTTATAGTAAATAATTATTTAATACATTAACATTAGTAAAAATAAATAACGAACCTGGTTCTGGATGTGGAATCATATAATGTAACGTCACACTATTCCCATTAGTCCCTTCATCTTTCGTAGAACCCTGGAACTCTTGCAAGATGACCCGTTGAGGATAAACCGTGGTACTTGCACAACTAGTAGTAGGACAACTTGTCGCTGGACTCAAATCCGTTTCGCTTATATCCATTGACTCAGTCTGTGTTTCTGCATCCACTACAACCGACATTCGAGAACTTGACGTTCTGGAACATCGTGAATTCCTTGGCGAATTTGAGTTTGTTCGACTATGTCGCTTGCGTGATGTTATTGTTGTTTGAGTGGTGGTTGATTGTGTTGCGATATCTGGTTGTAATTTGAGTCTACTGTATTCAGGAGGCTTCGTAGGAATCTATAAATAATGAAAGGGGTTATTACAAATTTGAAGAATGTAAATATAGATTTACTCACAGTCTGAGGGCTATCAGGACTCGTCAAGCTGCATTCTGGACTAGTAGGTGTGGTGCTTTGATTACCAGGTTTTCGTCTAGTATTAAACCGCGACAAAATTTTCCGTTGTCTACAAGGAGGGCGTTGTCTTTCGATTTGTTGCATTTTCCCTGCTAACTCCACTAACATCTGATTCACTTTCTCTAATCTTCTATCGTATACTTCTCTTATATCTCGTATATGTTTCAATTCCAACTCTCTTCTTTTGATGAGTTGTTCTTCTTTTAGCTGATATTCTATTTTATGTTTCTGTAATTTCTCACAGAAAAGATAAATTTGAGATCTGATTTCTTGTTTCCAACTTTCCTGAGTTTCAAAGAATGTTTTGTCTTCGTATTTAGAAAGAATGTCAACAGATGCTATTTCTAAATGGTTACAAATTAGTTTGAAATTAGGTCGTTCTCTTGGATTGAATTTCCAACACATTTGCATGATTAATTTGAAACCATCCGGGCATGTGGTTGGAATAGGCGGGATTAGCTTTCCGGAACCAACTGAATACATAATGGCGCCTTGATTCATTCCATCGTAAGGGACTTCACAAGTTATTAGTTCCCAAAGAACGATACCAAATGACCATATGTCGACCTTTTCGCTACAAGCTAGTTCTTGTATAGCTTCTGGCGCCATCCAAGCTACCGTTCCTGCAAATGTCATTTTTTCGCTAACTCCGTTCCAAGTCCTCGATGTACCAAAATCGCTTATTTTGATCACTTCATTTTCTCCAATCAGTACACTAAAAGTAATAATTTTATTTGAAGAGGAAAGAACGAAAAATTATAGGAACATTTAGTATGCTAAGTGAGAAGATATGAGCTGTATAGAATCCTTAAGAATAGCTAGCACTGGAGCCGAGTTGTTTGCAAATCTAGAAACCTACAAAAAGATTCTAGAAATAGATTTAAATTAGTACAGATTCTAATTGTCTGTTAGTATAGATAATAGAAGATAAGTAGGCCAGCACTTCTTACATTTAGTTTTTATTAATCTTCGATATCATCACTAACGGGGGCAATCCATAATCAACAAAATAGTAACACCATTAGCAGATGAGAGTATGCTTCTTTTTGTTGCGTTTGTCTCTTTCTTTTTAATAAATTTAAAATGTTTTGCTTAAAAGTGAACTTATACAGTTTCAGCTGGAATGTAAATAATATTATATTAATAACTGTAATCCCTTGAAGGGTTAGTGAGGTACTGATATGGATTTTACACCTGATTTGATGTTTAGAATACAATTTTAATTATTTTGGCATACAATTCGACCCCAGTTAAGACCAATAGGGCATGTGTAACAGAAAATTGAAGGGATACTGATAAAGTTTTGTCATTGGAAACATATACAGGATGTATGTAAAATGTCTTTACAAAAACATACCACATATTCCTTAGACCCAAATAAGTCGATTTAAGTAAAATTACCTTAGTACAAAGTTGCTTCGTTTGGGCTCCAGAGGGCCTTGAAGTTACAATTTTTAAATCGTTTTTCCCATATAAATTTAAAACGGCATATGCGATTTTGCTGAAATTTGGTATATTGGTAGAGTTTTATGTGGCAAAAAAATGGTATTAAAATTTTGTCCGATAATAATACATAGGCGTAGAACTTGATTTTTTAAATAATTGCACCTTTAAATATTCTACGCCAATGGAAGAAAAGGAGTTTGAGTATGAAATTTAGATTGCGCAACTCATTTACTTTAAAAAAGGTACTCTTGATAAGGCTCGATTACTCTCATGGTTTTGACGAAAGTTGCATTTTAGTAATTTTAGAACAATAATTATTAAAATACAAACTTTGTCAAAACCATGAGAGTAAATCGAGTGTTATCAAGGGTTCTTTTTTGTAGTAAATGAGTACCCAATCCAAATTTCATACTCAAACCCCTTTTTTGCCATTGTCGTAGAATTTTTAAAGGTGTAATTATTTAAAAAATCAAGTTCAACGCCTATGTATTATTATCGGACAAAATTTTATACGATGAAAAACATAAAAATGTATTTTTTTCATATCTTCTTCAACACCTCTAATCGAGACTTTTAACAAAAATACTCGATTCTTGCCATGTACGATTTTTTGAGGAATATTAATTATTATGCAATACGTATACAAAAACATTTATTGCTGGTTTCCATAGTTTCATCTAAATAAAAATATTGTCTAGTTTTAACACCCAATCTCTTGTTAACGATTGAAAGTGTTCTATCTGACTCAATAATTAAAAAAACAAATGCGTGGTTTATTAATATGGCTGTACAATATACCAATGAAGAATATACCGATATGTTACTGACATTAGGATTTTGTGAAGGAAATGCTCGAGAGAGTGTCAGGGTGTACTCTGAAAGGTTTCCAAATCGTCGTGTACCTAGCCACCCAAGTTTTGCTGCTGTTGAGAGACGTCTTCGGGAGACCGGTTCCTTTGCTCCCAACATTGTTAATAATGGAAGAGAACGTTTTGTAAGGATTCCTGAAGTTGAAGAAGACATTTTAGAACGTGTTCAAGAAGATCCAGAATTAAGCACCAGACGAATTGGAAGGGAACTAGGAGTAAGTAAAGATGTCGTTCTTAAAGTGCTTAGAGAACAATTGCTATATCCATACCATAAGAAGCCAGTACAAGAATTATTAGTCCATGATCCTCAAATTCGTTTGGGTTTTTGTTGATTTGTTAATATGCAAAGAGAAAGAGATCCAAACTTTTTCAAGTAGGTTCTCTTTACCGATGAAGTGGGTTTTACAAGAATAGGTATAACTAATACCCATAATGAACATGTTTATGCCGTTGAAAATCCGCATGCAATAAAGGTAAACCATGTTCAGCACGAATTCAAAATTAATGTGTGGGCTGGAATAATTGGTAATTTCATTGTTGGTCCTGTCATACTTCCACGAAGATTAACTAGAGAAAATTATTTGGATTTTCTACAAAATACGTTGCCAGAATTGTTAGAAGATTTACCTCTCCAACTTCGGAGAGATATGTGGTTTATGCAAGATGGAGCTCCACCACATTTTTCTTTAAACGTTAGAAACCACTTGAATGAATAATATCCACACAAATGGATAGGCAGAGGTAATGACGCACCTGTAAACTGGCCACCACGTTCCCCAGACCTAACACCGATGGATTACTTTTTATGGGGACATCTGAAATCCACAGTTTACAGGGAACCTGTAGAAAATGAGGAACAACTCTGGCAACGTATTCAAGATGCAATAAACAATCTTAGAGGTGATGAAGAAGTTATGGAAAGTAGACTGGGTCAAAAAAATAACAATTTTTTTTTTGAAAGATATATCGAGAATATCATTCAGAATGATGAAAAAAAATTTCCTAAAAATTTGAGCCCTTAATATTAATTTTAAGAGGTCTATCATCGCTATTTTTGATTTTTTGTCATAATTTGATGTTTTACGTTAGAACTGTCAAAACATTAAAGTGAAAAAAATTCCTTTTCACTTATTCTGATATAAAATTAAATTCTCTACAAAAAAGGCCCTATTAAAATTTTTGTCAGACGAGCCGTTTTCGAGTAATTTCGTAACTAATGAATCAATGCATATTTAAAAAAGACCACGTCGGATTCTTAAAGGAAAATTAATGTTCTACAAAAAAGGTCTCTTAATATTTTTGCCTAAATTTAATTCTTTAAAAGTTATTTATTAGTTACGAAATTATTTGGAAACAGCTCGTCTGACGAAAATTTTCAATCAGACCATTTTCGTAGAGAATTTAATTTTATATCAGAATAAGTAAAAAGGAATTTTTTTCACTTTAATGTTTTGACAGTTCTAACGTAAAACATCAAATTATGACAAAAAATCAAAAATAGCGATGATAGACCTCTTAAAATTAATATTAAGGGCTCAAATTTTCACGAAATTTTTTTTTATCATTCTGAATGATATTCTCGATATATCTTTCAAAAAAAAAAAAAAAATAGTTATTTTTTTGGCCCAGTTTAATGGAAAGGATACATTTTAATTTTCTTCGACGTATAAATCTTTGTATGCGTGAAAATGGTGAACATTTTGAACAATTTTTGTAAAATCTCCATTTTGATTATGTTGTAAATAAATATTTTTTTGAAACCTATACACTCTAAATTATTAAAACAGAAATTTAGCGAAAACCATGAGAGTAATCGAGTCTTATCAAGAGTACCTTTTTTAAAGTAAATGAGTTGCGCAATCTAAATTTCATACTCAAACTCCTTTTCTTCCATTGGCGTAGAATTTTTAAAGGTGCAATTATTTAAAAAATCAAGTTCTACGCCTATGTATTATTATCGGACAAAATTTTAATACCAATTTTTTTGCCACATAAAACTCTACCAATATACCAAATTTCAGCAAAATCGCATATGTCGTTTTAAATTTATATGGGAAAAACGATTTAAAAATTGTAACTTCAAGGCCGTCTGGAGCCCAAACGAAGCAACTTTGTACTAAGGTAATTTTACTTAAATCGACTTATTTTGGTCTAAGGAATATGTGGTATGTTTTTGTAAAGACCTTTTACAGACAAAAATAACAAAATATAATTTATTTTGTGCAATTTGTGGTTATGTCTTGTCAACTCGAACTGAGCGCCAACTAAGCCTAGTTTATAAATCCAGCTTAAGTTTGTGTTTAATTCAGAACCGTGCGTAATAATCACAGACATGACTCGTATCTCTAACTTGAGAGAGAAAATTGTGGATTACTCTTTACATTGAAAGGTTACTTTGTAAGATCGATTTATGTTTGTAAAATTATTAACTTACTTTGGACTCTTCAAATCCCGATGAATAATTTTATGGCTATGCAAATAATGCATACCGTTGGCAATCTGCTTGGCCCATGAAACTACTCTATTTATAGTAACAATATTTTTTTGGTTTTTGAGCAAATCGAACAGTGGTCCATACGGACAAAATTCCATCACAATGCAATAGCATGACGTTTCTTGCGTACAAACTCCCTTGAATTTGACAATATTTGGGTGATTTAACTTGCGAAGATTTCGTATATCTGTGTCTTTTAGATCGGAGACTTTTTTGACAGCCACTTGTACGTTATTGAGCATTCCGGAGAAGACTGCTCCTTGCCCACCAGATCCAAGAAATTTGAGGTCAGTGATTTGATCGAAAGGTATCTCCCAATCATCTGTAAAGAAAAACAAATTGAAATATACATCCGTTCACAAAGTTGTACAATTCCTTCCCAATGAGCACACACTCGGTTTTTTAACGTAAATATAACGTTGTACGGTATAAAAAAACGTTGTAGGTTGAAAATTCAACGTTAAAATTTTAGTTGAACAATTATACGTATAAAAAGTACTACTTTCTAACGTATTTCTTTAGCTATTTTTAACTGAATGTTGAAAATTTAATAAAATTATACACTGCGCTCCCTTCTTCAGATGATAAGTAAACGAAGTACTCATTTATGAGCTAGTCCAAAGCCAAAACTTATAACCTCACTTTCTATGTAGTTCCCGCATTTTGCGGGTGTGGCTCACTTTTCATTTTGGTGCCAAGTTTTGTACTATGATTGTGTACACACGTCAAATCGAAAATGTTTTAAATTTTAATAAAATATAGGAAAATAAGGGACCTGAGCCAAATAAGGCCCACGAGCCCAATAAGGCCCACTGATGATATTGGCAACACTGTACAGTATGTAATGATCGTTGTAATTGAATAACCTTGAAAGAGCATGTCCAAGTAAGTATAGACCCACATCCCCAACTAGCCATTCATAAAAGTGTATTTGTTGTGAAGTTCTGATCATCATCTATTGTATAGTCCAGGAGACAGTGACTATTTTCGGTATTTATTTTCCCAGTCAGCAAGCACGAATAGAGAATTGTAGGATTAGCAATTCTAAGCAAAATTCATATGGATCCGATGGGCTGAGGCCGAAATGCGTCAAAACATACGAGAACACGGCCCTTTTTTTCCATTGATAAAAATAGTTTTAGTAGTACTGAAGTTAACTAAAAAAATAGTCTGATTAATCTGTATGGATAATATATTTGGCAAGTTCATAAAATACACTTTCAAACGAGTTATTATTTCTACGACCACAATTATTTAAAAAATGTTCCAGGTGTTTTGTATATTAAAGTGTACGCATAGGACACATAAATAAAATCTTATATCACAATGTTTCACCTAACCAGTTGGTTTATTTATAGAAATTAAACATAATAATTGAAGATATTACAGAAGAAAATAGGGAAATAAATTACATTTCCTTTTACACTTTTATATAATAATTGTTTTATTTAGAATTCACGAATCACTTATTACTCTACATTAATTATAATTATTGTTAGTTTCGTTATGTCAAATCATTTATACTAGAAATGTGAGGAAAATACAGTGAACTGTGGAACGCCAATATCGTTGGATGCGCGTGGTAGAAATGGTCCTATAATACTGCTAAAAACGTAGCTAAATTTTCATGGAAACACTGTACTTTTGACATTTGCGATACTACGACGCATATGCATTATTGATGTAATCTCATGATTTTACAGTAATAGTTTTTGCAATTTTAGTGTGATTTTTAGGTTATTATGGTTATTCATTTTATTTGGTTCTGATATTTTGCGCTTTTATAGTATTTGTCTTTTATATAGTTTTTAATTTGAATTTTAATATTGTGGTCTATTTATATTTGATTGCTGCTTTTCGACTAGTGCTTTATTCTTTTTGTGTTAAAATAAGCTTTATAACCATTAAGTACATGCTTCTAGTTGATATCTACCTAATCGTCATCGGGTGCTTGCAACAATGGGAAAAAATGTATGGTTTTTTTTGGTGTAAAGTTAGACGCCTTCATTTTTGAGGTAAGTTATTTGTAGTTATTTTTTACTTAAAAGGATAGCAATACGTCCTGGTTAGGGGTGTGACTTTAAGGTTTTAGCTATCTGAACCAAATTGTCGGCTAAGTGTCTTCTTTTAGGGCACCCAGAACCGAAAACTATATAGGTATATAATATGTTTTTTTTTTTAATTATTTTTTAATATGTATGCAGCTTGGATGAGGGCTTTAGGAAGAGATCCTAAGACTGAACACTGACTGCTATAAATGCCGTTTTTAGAGCACATTTCATAGTAAGTGATTTCATTCTAGCAGCAATGAGGAAACATTTAAAAAACATGCTGTACCAGCTATTATTTTAAGACCTCGTCTCTTTAAGTTATTATTAATTCATTCTAATGCATATATTAAAATGGTTTTTAACTTATGTCCTTATGATTAAAAGATGTAGGTATTTTAGTTATGTTATAATAGAAATATATGATACTTTGTATTGACTGACCTACTGGCCACTGGTCATTCCACTTTTACTCCCTTTTTTTATAAATTATCAAATTATTTAAAAACAAATACATACCTAGCTATTTTCTGTAAATTACATTAAAATTTTAGTATTAATACTTTACTAATAAAACTTCAGTTAATTTATCTTATATATATACACAACGGAAGAGTTAATTGGATTTTCTCCTTGTTGAGTTTCAAAAATAGTAATTTAACATGATTTAAAAACAAATACATGAAATGGGCAAAATAGGCCTGCAAAGGCACTTTGTAAACAATCTCACTTGTATCGATGTGACGTAATGAGCGAATTCAATCTGACTTACTTTTGTTAATAGATTGGTGTTCCATTTTAAATATACAGTTCACTGGAAATGGATTATTTAAATATACACGGACCGGGAAAACAAGTACGAAAAAAATTCACTGGCTCCTGGACTAGTACTGTATCGAAGGAATTTTATGAATGAAACAATATACGACCCTCCACAATTGCGGTCTACTCTACTTCCGCTGTTGTCAGACATTATTTTTTTTGACAATTTAAAGACCTAACAGTAATTCAAGCAAACGCAATAACATTACTACAGTTAAAATCATCGCAAACTTGGCATCAATATTTTAATTTTATCCAAATATTGCATTTCTGTCGAGGATCATCCGCGTTGACTTCAGAAATTGTGTATTCTGTATGGGTTATATATATCTATAGTTAAAAGCACGTAAACTTGGCATCAATGTTCAATCCGATTATTGAGTTTCTACCGCGGACACCACCGTTCATTCTTCAAAAATTTTGTAAATAATCCTATCTGTCTTGGTTATATATCTATGTATAGGCCAGACCGCTTGCGCCGCGTCAACTGCTCTATTTTGCTATTGTAACAAGAAACGTGACGAGTGCAACATCGGGCTATCTATTTTATTAAAAACGTGTGTTTTTCTTTGGGTCGATATTTTCGAAACAGGTGAGTATTTTGAGTTAAAATTAACTGAAATCATTGGTTGAATATTCTTTTTGAACATAGTGAAGTTAGAATTACCAAACTTTAAGTAAAAACCAAGTTTTGAATATATTTATTTTATAAAACATGACTTCTTTTGATGCATACTGATATGGCCCTTTTTGGTGTATACTAATAAGGCTTGGGCCTTATTAGTATTAAACTGATATTTTTATTAGATTTCTTTTTTTATTTCAGCATGCCGCCTAAAAAAAGAGCTTTGTGGAGTCAGCAACAATTAAATGCAGCAATGGCTTCCGCCAGTAGCGGAGAGCTCAGTGTTCGAGCTGCAAGTAGGCTTTAATCTATACCAAGGAGGACTTTAAGAAACCACATGATAACAGGTAGTACGGAGAAAAAATTGGTAGAAGTACTTTTTTGAGTGAAGATCAGGAGAAAGATCTGACCATTTGAATTAAAAGATTAGCAGAGATTGGAATGCCGTTAACAGAAAAGGTTTTACGCAGAAGCGTTTTTACATTTTGTGAGAAAAATAAAATCGCTCATCCTTTTTTGAAAGAAAAAAAAAATGGCTGAGCGCAAATGGACGACACTGTTTTTAAAACGTAATCCTGATCTTTCGAAAAGAAAGGCTCAACCGCTTAACGCAGCTAGAGCTGCAAAATTAAACAAATTTATCGTTAATGATCACTTTGCAAAATTGAGAAACCTGTACGCTGAGCTAGATTTGCAAGATAAACCTCATTTAATTTATAACTTAGATGAAAAGGGATTCCAACTAAAACTACACAAAGCACCGGAAGTACTAGCTCAAAAAGGAGTGAGAAATGTTCATCTGATTGCCGAAGAACACGCAGAAAATGTCACAATCGTGGCATGTGGGAATGCACTGGGAAATGTAATACCTCCGATGATTTTGATCAAAGGAATCAGGGAAAACCAGAATGGAAGGATAACCTTCCACAAGGATCCATTCTTATAATGACCGCTAAGGGTAGTATGACGACGGAGGCTTTTGTAGAATATAATAAATACTTTGCGAAATTTAAATCGGAAGGCAAAGTACTGCTCATATTTGATGGTACTTAATCTCATTTAGACTGTGCCATCGTTGAAGAAGCAGATAAACACAACATAATTTTGTACTGTCTACCTAGCAACACAACACACTGGCTTCAACCAATGCACAAATCTGTTTTTAGTGCATTTGAGATATATTGGGATGAAGAAATTTTGAATTTTTGGGTAAACAGACCTAATCGCTGCATTTGGAAAAAAATTTACTGCCGTTTGGCCAAAAGCCGCCTCACAAACAAATGTAATGGCGGGATTTAGAGGTACTGGAATATTTCCCTTCAATCCAAATATAATTCCTAAGACGGCCTTTGCGCCATCAGAGCTGAGCAGAAGAGAAGCAAACAACGACGAAAATACACCTCCAGAAAATATGAACCTAGCTTCTTTACAACCAAAAAATGTGTTACAACGTCAGGTCACGGAATTAACCGCAAATAAGCCAGGAACTTCTGGTGTACAGAAAAATACATACAAAAAGAAAAGATCTAGAAGCTCCAGCACTGAAGATAGTTCGATAGTTCTTCAGACGACCAAAATATAGAAGAAGAAAATAGAGTTGTAGAGTTGAAAGGCACCTTTAAAGATCTGCTTCCAACACCTGAAATAGACCTAAAAAAAATTACACCTCCTAAGAAACCTCTAAATTATATAAAGATGGTAAACTGGACATACTTTTGTCTTTCGAATCACATTATTTTACATGGGATTCCAAGTAGTGCCATAACACTTATAGAACCCAGTTCGGGTTTATATCATTCAATACATTCAGTTTATTGTGGATTAAACTTTAGTTTGTTTTTGTTACACTAGTAAACATTTTCATAAAAGTTTATTGAAAATTGCCTCGTTTCTTGTAGTCGCAACTGTCTTTAAAAATCTACGTTTACTTATCATCTGAAGAAGGGAGCGCAGTGTATAATTAGGATCAAATCGATCTTGATTATACACTGCGCTCCCTTCGAAGATGATCTCTCCCAACCCAACCCTCTGAATCCCAGATCATCGCAGTTGCGACAAAGCTTTAAAAAAAGTGAGCCATACCCGCAAAATGCGAGAACTACATAGAAAGTAAGGTTATAAGTTTTGGCTTTGGACTATGGTGCACAACTAGCTCAGAAATGAGTACTACGTTTACTTATCATCTGAAGAAGGCAGCACAGTGTATAATCAAGATCGAACTTCACTTAAGGTAAGTTCGTTTGATCTTATAATAATACGTGTTTTTATAATTTTATTTTCTTGTTCATAATTAACGTTAATTTTTATTTCGCTTTTAAAGTTATCGTTGATTTATTTTAAGTTACAAAAAAATCGTATTGAAAACGTTGTTGTATCAAAACATTTTAACGTTTGATTTATTTTTTATACAAAAAATATACATTATCTCAATATTAATTATTTAACTATATTTTAATATTATTTTTAAACGTTTTTAAGTAACTAAAAGATAATAGATTTGTTAAATATACGTATATTTACCTTGTGGGTTCTTATTTTCTACGACTCCTTTCCCAATTATCGAGAGAACGGGTCGCAAACAGCCAAAGATGCCATTTATCCATCCTTGTTTGAGATCATAATTTGCAGGTTGTGGGCTGTCAGGAGAACTATCTTGACACGCACCCGGAATATTTACAGCATAATCGTTTGTTATTTTTGGCAGAGAGAATTCGTCTTTGATAGGAATACCACTGAAAATAAAAAAAAAATAAAATTTACACACGTAAATCGGCACGCTTTTCATTTCTAGTATGTATAACGGTTGGAACCGTTATTTCGTTATTTCGGACACAATTACCTCTTACTCAAATGTCATTTATCGTCTATGCTTTGTGTCAGAGGAAGTGACATTTTTATTTCATCTGATAGACAGCGACGATTATGTCGTCTGATTTTATAAGGTACTCTCTCATAATAATTTGACAACTACGTGAATGTCACCGTGAATGTTTGCAAACAAAATTAGTAGTTTTTCTTGTTGGTCTATAACGGTTTTCAAAATTAAAAATTAACTTGGAGTTAATTAATTTGATTGTATGTTAAATAAAAATCCGAAACATCTATGTGACCTGGATTATTCTCTGCACTCACATTGTATATGTTTAGCTTTTTTCATAATAATATGCATGAATTTTTTATTGTACACGGTTTTGCTTCGGTTATAAATAAAATTTTAATCTGCTTGTTATTTGTTTACTAAAGTATTTTTCCACTGATTTTATTTCATATTATTAGCAAATGTTTAAGAGTAGGTTGTAGGTATTTTAAATTTATGGCGATAATTTTTTTAATCGGAATATCCTCGTAGTCTCAATTCGAAATGTTAAAAATAATAATTTGTCGTAAGTTTAAAGTTGTCTTTTTACTACGGGTGACACAAGATTGATCGAAAAACATTTGATGGAATTGGAATTTAATCGAAAATACATTTTATCCAATGGTATTTGATCGAAAATATATTTTATCGAGAAGACAATGGATCGAAAATTCATTAGAACGAAAGGAGACAATATATCGAAAATCAACATTAAAAATAGTAAATTATCAAAAAATCAAACGACACCGATCAACTGTCGATCTAATCCCTACTACCTAATCCATTTTTAAAAAGTATCTTTTGATTATGATGTAAGGACCGATTACATCGTTGTATTAAGCGAAGTTTAAAATGACATTTTTACATTAACAATGTCATTTTAATCTCCGTTTAACACAACGTGGAATCGGCCCTAAGCCGCACAATTGAACTGTGTACTTTGTGCGTTATTTTATATTGATCTTGCACATAATGATTTTTAAAATGGTGAATAAATGTTTTAAATAAAAAACATAATATGATCTGTCTGTCAAACCCTATTAAAGTGGGAATAACTGAAATAACTACTAAAAATCTCGGATCGTTAAAGGATCGATATTTCGAGTATCGATACATCAACATTCGATATTTCACTGTATCGATACTTTACATTCCGATCCGTATCGATACCTGATATCGATACTTTTAAGTGTATCACGTATCCCTAATCTATAAAATTTCAAATGCGATTGAAAAAGCATTAGAAAACAAAGAAGTCTGTTCAGCGATCTTCATCGATGTTGCGCAGGCTTTTGATATAGTATGGCATGATGGCTTAAATCATAAACTGAATGTGCTACTTCCACATCCATACTCAGAGCTATTGGATTCATACATTTCAGATAGATTCTTTAGAGTAATACAAGATGAAGCATACTCCGAACTAAAAGAAATTAAAGCAGGAGTACCACAGGGAAGCGTCCTGGAACCCACTTTGTATCTGTTATACACTTGTGACATACCCCATCTAGAACAAGACACAATAGCTACATTTGCATGATACTGTCATCCTAGCGATAGGCAAAGATCATGAACAGGCTGCAAATAAACTACAAACATCAGTTAATGAAATAAATAATTAGACCAAAAGATGGCGTATTAAACTAAACAAAACCAAATCTGTTAATATTAATTTTACCAGCAAAAAAGGTCAAAAATACCAATTAACATGAATAATGCTCATAATTATCTCTAAAAAAATAGTAATACTTTACATCCCTTCTTATGATAAAAATTCAATTTTGTTGAAAAATATTCTATAATATTAAAGAAATTTTAAGTCATGTGAATAAAAAAGAATTCTGCTATTGGCCAACATTTTCTGACGTCGACCATAAATGGTCAGACAGCAGTAGTCGTTCGCCATGTTCACAAGACAAAGCATCGTACATATATAACACATTATTATATTATAAGCAGTGATGGTTCGAGAAAATTTTAATAATAACTTCTATAAGTGGTAAATACATTTATTATTGTTTCTGAATAATTTACCTTTAGATAACTAATTTAAATAACCTTAGTAGATTATTTTAATAAAAAAGTTATGGCTAACGATCGATTGTTGTGCCAAGTTCGATGATGTTTTTTCGATTTAATTCTGACATACCTACTTTCTCTTTTTTTTTTTTTTGGTTCTTCGACGTGATCATTTAATATCCCAATCATTGTAAAGATTATATATATCCCTGTTTTATGGGTATGAGCAGTTCAATAGGTATTAATTTTTATTTCATATTTTTCAAGTGCAGTAAAACCAACTGAGATTGAGGAAGCTATTATTACTGATATTTATTACCTAATGTAATTAAGACTTTGTATCTTTTTAAATAAAACAATAAATTTTGAATATTTTATTAAGGAACATTTTTTAGGTTATAATGATAATAATTGTGAAATACTACTACAAATTTTATTAAAAATTACTACAATTTGTTTGTATTTTTACTATTTATTGTGTAAAATTTTCGTATTAATTTTCATGAAACGCAGTACATTTTTAATATAAATTTATACAATTAATAGCAAAAATTATAACAATTTGTAGAACAATAATTCTTGTGATTGTGATATATATGGATATTTTTACTACATATTATATAATAACTCTACAATACATTCTCTACAAATATTTGGAAATTTTTACTACAAATTGTCCCTGTCCCTATTTGTACTATTTATTGTAGAAAAAAATCTATAATTGTAGAAATTTGTTCTACAATTTTTTTTCGTACTTCGCTGGAAGGTCTATGTTAAAAAGAAAAGACAAGAGTGAGATGTAGAATTCAATAAAATGTACTGGTTACTTGGTAGGCATTCCAGCCTATTTAAATAAAAAAATTCTATTATATAAACAAGTTCTGAAACCAATTTGGACCTATGGCATTCAGCTCTGGGATTGTGCCAGCCTACAGTAATATTCTAATAATCCAGAGATTCCAAAACAAAGTATTGAGGAACATTGTCGATGCTCCTTAATATATTAGAAACAGTAACCTTCATCGATACCTTCAGATGGACTACCACCAGATTCGCTAGGAGTAACAAACAATGGCTTCACCAACATGTGAACGTTGTGGCGATCCAGCTTCTTGACAACACCAACCTGACAAGATGACTCAAGATAGTAAAACCCTTTGAGTTAGCCAAGTAATTGTGTTAATAACAAAGCAAAGCATTGTGCGGTTTAGTGGTACACGTTAGTTTAGTTTAGACCATAAGGTAGACTAGCTAATAGAACTTTAGTTTTTAAGATTGTAACCCTAGTTAAGTTGGGTTATAACAAAATTACTCATTGATCAACACTTGATCAGTTTGTAATATTAATAAACTTTGCAAAAAAAAGTATACAAAACAGGGAAAATAAAAAACTTTACTAATTTACCTAACCTGTCGGCATGGAGCAATTAACTGATTGCTCTGACACAGATTGGGTAATTAAGTTTAGTTTTTTTATAAAAAAAACTTAACTCATCACTAAGTTAGTTAAGTTTTTTATAAAAAAAAAAACCTGTGCAGACCGCAGTCGTCGCGGTTTGCTTCGCAAAATTTTTTTTCTGGTTTTTTCTTTATTTTAGTTTTTTGTTGGGTTATTTTATTTATTAGAGACTTGTTATGACAACTTAAGTATCAGTTCTGTCAAATAGGTCAGTGACATTGTTAGGGTTACTACTAAAGTTCATCTCACGCATATCTTTGCGATTCAGTGAGATATCAGAATAATTTTGATGTGTTTGAAAGACTAGAATAAATACCTTCTTTTAATGGATTCAATTGTTCTGTGACGTCATGACTTACTTCCGGTTTTTCTGTCAGCTGTTAAAATGACCATCATATTGGAAAATATTTTTTTTAACATGTTACACGCTTCTTATAAAAAAATGTCCCAGAAATTCAAATTTTCAATAAGAAAAAGGATTTTTATTTAAAAATTAAAAATAAATTGCGATTTTCTGTTATTTCTGGAAAATCCGGAAGTAAGTCATGACGTCACAGAATAATTAAATCCATCATAAGAAAATTATCTTTTATTTTTCATTTTCTTTGTTTTCCAACAAACATTCTAATTTTTTCAAAATTTTGCCCCTCCCCATAGAATTATGTAACGACGCCCATGAAATTAAATGTATAATTTCGCGGCCTTAAGCACTCAGAAACCGATTTTTTACAACACTTACATTGTGTATACTTCGAGTATAATGTATAAAGATCCAAATGATCATCTCGAAAAACTTGACGGCTTCAGCTATATATGTCGTACTGTAGGGTCCGATTACAATTGAAGGGGTAAGTGGACGAAGGGGTTATGTGACATTTTTAATTCTATTTTTGTGTTGATGAAGAATTAATTAAGTTTATATGTGTCTTACTTTGGTCTGGTCTTGTGCGTCTAATTAGTTCATAATCACTCTTACCAACTCACAAAAACGCATTTTAAAGACATTTTTCACTAAAAATGCCAATGAATCTAATTAAATAGTTAATTGCTTAAAAATTATTTTTTTATAACATAGCCCCTTCATCCACTTACCCCTTCAATTGGAAGAACACCGCTACGTCATAATCATTACTTCGAATACATATTATCGAAAACTGTATTTACTATATTCCTATAATATTAACCCCTGTAGGAAGCGATAACCAATTAATTACTTTGACAAATGACGACGTAGCTGTGTTCTTCTAATTGTAATCGGACCCTATAAAGCCATCTTCAGGACACTACAATGAAGACTGTTTAGAAAACTTTTGATTACACACTTGAAAATACACTTATTTTCTTTTCTTACCACTCAATGTATACACACCTAATAATTTCTAATAATTTATCAGTTTATTTAATTGCTAACTACTATAAATTTTTATTTATAGACTTATTTTGTAATAAATTATGATTACGAAAAGTGTGGATAGGTAGTTATCAAATAAAATGAATGTAAACTAATTAATATTTCTATTGTGATTAAACGTTTAATGTCAATTGTTTTTGTAATACTATCTACAGTATTTTGTTTTGTATTCCAATAATTTAATGGTGCTGTTCAATATTATAAAAAATATTTTTAATATTTCTTGTATATTTTTTTATAATGCAAAATTATGCGAAACTGGTAATATTTTAATATCAATTTAATGAGACATAATTTTTGGCATTAATAATCTGATTAGAGCCCGAGAGCTTTAGCTCGAGGGCTTTAATCAATTAATTACACTGCACAACAGCATTTCTGTACCAAAAACTCGTTTTAAATTTGCGTTATCTTGCGAAAAAAAATACAGTTCAAGAAACAAAAGTCCAGGTCTAAAAAAATTTTGAGTGAGGATTTGAAAGTTACGGGTGGGAAAATTTAAGACAAGAATTGAAATAAATTGGTATTTTTTTAAAATTTTAGGAAGAAAACGAAAGATTTTATTTTAGAATAGAAATTCTCCGTCACTGATTTATGATGTTATATTAGGGTTTATCTCCTAGGTCATAAAAATTTTGCTATCATTCATTTTCAAATAAACTATAGTATTTGTGTTCTAAAAAAAATGTAATCTATATGGTTGGTAAAATTTTATTAACAAATGGGTAAAACTCAAAATCGACACTGTGTTCTATTTGGTATGTTCCTAGGTATAATACCTTTGGATTTTGGAGTGCTACACATTCAGATAGAATATGTATGGAAAATTAGTCATCTTCCTTACAGAATATGCCCTAATTATCTTTTAATACTCCCAGTTTACTAAGGTGTGGAGTTAGCAACACCTGCATAGTAAAGATCCCCGTTACTATGCATAGCCTTCCGATTTTTTTTGTTTCTACTCAACCCAGAAATATTTTAGTATGTCTTATCCCCAAGAAATCGTTACAATTGTCAGTTCTTCTACCCCTCAAATAATTTTAAATTTCTCCTAACATTGTGTTACTTCTGATACTGCAAAACGGCTTAGGTCCCACAAAGGGTGTTTGGGCTTCATTTTCCTTGTCTAGCAGTTTTTATACGCTCCCAACTATTTTTGAGCTGTTGTCGTGACTTTCCGCCTAGATCTACATAAACTTTCAAAGTACTTGGTCATATGCCCTATTCCACTCCCTTCAGTGGGCTATAACCATTTGAATACTACCTTTCAGAGGCAAATACGATTGATTTTTAGCTCCATTCTTTCTGGAAACCCAGCTCTGTGATTTTAAAGTTTCTCACAAAAGTGCACTTCTTTAACATTTCTTCCTGGGACATATCCCAAGTATCTGCGATCCTAGAGTCAATAGTCTTCCATGTGATTACTCGGTTCTTGATGATTCTATATCTCACCCTTTTTGCCACGTTCTCTACCATTAAATATAGAGTTTATGAGGCTTAAGCTTAGATAATATATGTACAGATAGGCTACTCCTGTATAAATCTATACAATGTTGATGTCGCTCTAATAAAATCATTGTTTCTCTTTCTAATGCAGGCTTTCTCGCTCATATTAGAATCTTCAGCAGTAGCGTATGTAAACCGATTGAATTGGGTTATTTTAAATGTGAAAATAGTGACTGCAAATAGATTAAAAAAGTACAAAATAATGTTTTAAAAGATAGGTACGTTTGTATTGAACTGAAAACAAAATATGACATTATTGTCATGTCAAAAAATATAATAAATATTTTATTGCTTCTAAAACATTTAGAATTACAGCAAGAATTTGGAATTCTATAAAATATCTATACCTGTTGAAAAGCTATACAATGGTAGAACTGAAGAAATACATAAAGCATTTAATTTAAACATGACCAAATATTCCTAATAAGAATAAAACAAACCAATATATATTTACCTATTTAGCATAAGTAGAAATATTTCAGGATATTAAAAAAGTATATAGGAATTTAATTTACTTTTCTAATGACTTCGTTTAAAATATAAATTATCTAGTTACTTTATTTAAATTAGGTAACTAAATATTCTTATATTACTGATGATAGTTTATATTTTAGACCATGTACAAATATACAGTATGCGTCCAAAAACTAATAATTTTTTTGATATTGCACATACTTTTTCACTCATCTTAATTGTGCCTGTAATGTTTTATTTGTTTCGTAAATTTGAAGCAGTACTATTGCAACAAAAAAGTCTTCGTAATGACTGGTTTTCTAGAAACTTCAATGTAAAGTTACCAAAATATCTAGGTTTTCTGAAATAAGTATTCATATACAATTTAATGTATCAGCTTAGATCAAATGCAATGTTTGATTTACTTCTTAATTAAAGGTGACTCAAATTTTGTTGATGATAATTTCATACCTTGAACTTATTATTGAAGTATATGAGATACTTTTGTTCAAACTGTAATTTCTTTTATTTGTTGGCAAGTTTAATACTCTTAAAGAAGGCACATAATCAAATAATTTAGTATCTAAAGAAATTACTATACTAAAAACATTCAAACATATTATTGGTTCGCCAAATTTGTTAAACACAATACCTTCTATTTTTTTAGGTGACATAGGTTCACCACTACTTTTTTTTTCCTGCTTTGTTTGTGTAATACAAAGTTCCTAAAAAGTAAAGATACAATTTTTAAAAGTGCTCGAAATTTCAGTCCATTCAAGTTCCTCTAACCATAAGTTTCTTCTAATTCGTATTTTAGAACACTAATAATAATTTTATTTTTTTTTAATATGCATATTTTATTTTCCTTTTTTCTCCTAAAACGACGCCCATGTTCTTCGGTAAGAAATAATATTAACGAGTGAAACGTAACCTCACTTCCTCTTTTATATTTAAAATCACATAAAACACAAGTCTTTTCCTAGTATAAAATAAACCCTACAAATCAAAGTCACTTTTAACATCACCATACTTGAACGAATTTAAGTAAAAAATTGTCTAAAAATAACTGGAAAAATAAATATAGAGATAGACATATTAATCTATTTCTCTCTAATTAGAATCTTTCATGCGATATTATCAAGGCGACACAAACATTGTTTACTGTCCTTTCTGTACTACTCTGAGGGTTTAAGATCGGCCGTAGGACAGGTTGTCATTTCGGCGATGATGCAAACACATCGAGATATTAACTCTCATAGTAGCTAAACTAATTTTATTACTCCATGATAAATCCCCGTAAATATTAGTCTCAATATTTTTGTATAAGTATATCCATCGCAGAATGTTCAGATTACATCCCTATCTTTTTCCCGCATTATTCCTGCATATCATTAGGGCTTCTGTGGCTGTATTTACTACTTTTATCAAAAACAGATTTACAGTAGTCTTACTCGATTATATAATATTCCTTACCACGATGTACATGAGGAAGGCAAAGGTTAAGCTCACTCTGCCTATATAAACTACTTCAATTACATGTTGAATGTCATTTTACAAAAATTTTTTCTCTTTTCTTCTCTAATTAATTGGAAAACAACCGAAGATAATTGTTCAGCCACTCGTTAAATTTGTTTAAGAGTTGATAGTTTTCTTTGTAACTCACTATGTATATGCATTTATATTGTTCAAGGCTTTTTGTATGCTTTTAAAATACCAAGATGATAATTTTCCGTTTTGGTATATTTTTTAATGCATAAACCATGTTCTGAGTAAACAATTTCTAATTAAATAAGGAATAATTATTAGCATTATTTGCTTTTCTTTACACTGTTCAACATAAGTAGAAAATATTATAATACATAATACTTATTACATAATGATTGTTATAAATAAGACTGCATTAAGTTATTTAGTTTAACCAAACGTGTACGTTATTTTTTTCTCATTTCTTCTAATTGTATTCGGACCCTAGGTATATGGATACGGAAAGTGATAAATTGGAGATAAGTAAATTGTATTTATTGTATTAAAGGAACAACAAATATAAGTACAATTAAATAAGTATATTAATATAACAATTTTTTAAAGTCTGTATTAAAAAAAAATTTTTTATATAGATTATTAAATTAAAAAAATAACTATTAAAACACGAAATGTAAATTTTTTCTCTTTTACAACACAAAATATACAATACTGTTAAATCAAAATTTTCTCTTGGCAGCAGGTGGTTTTTGTGACGCGACAATTATGATGCTTTGCATCTCATGAATTAAAGTTAATTCTCTTTCAATCTTAAGGTGTTCATACCCCTTATAATTTTCGGACAAGAATATCTCAAAATATTTAAATTTTGGCAAAATAAATTAGGCAATAATATCTATGTTATGCATATATTTTAATGTTTTAATTCCTTCCAGTTTCCCAAAAAAACTAAAAGGGCTTTAATTTTGAAATATCATAATGAAAATAAATCCATTCCTCGACAGCACTATTCTTAATATAATCCCCAAATTTAAGTTCCTAATGTCTTGTTAATGATTTCTTAAAATTCGCCAAAATTAGTGGCTAAAACGCTTCGTTAAGTGCTATCTTCTGGTGTAAACTGGTGTAAATTATTGCAAGAAACGAATAATGACAGAGTGTACGATACGATAGTTACAAGCCCGTTACACTGTTTTCCACTCAATTTATTAAAAAAAAAAATAATAAATGAGGATGTTATTTTTTTTTTCTCTGAAGGTATTGGTTTTGGGAAAAAAATTCAAGAATAAAAAAATATTAAATAAATCAAGGATTTCATAAAAGTTCATCTCGAAAAAAAGGTTTGATATGAAATAAAGTAAGTGTTGCTAATTTCACCCCCCTATAATGTAACAGAAATATTGAAAAAATACTCGTGGTTAGTCCTTTGCGATTACAGAATTTCAAGTTTCTAGCTTTACTGAAATTTTTGAAAAAAAATAAAAACTCAATTTTAGTCACCATTTTTTAAGGGTGATATCTCGAAAAGGGGTGGGCTGAGGAAATTTTTTTATAGAAAAGACCCATCTTAATTTCATACGAGCAATCCGTTCCTGAATTTTGTCGCATGTATTTAGAAACACCCTGTATATTACACATTTTTTTAAGCGTGCATAATTCTTGACAATCTCTTTTCCCTAATTGGCACATGTCGTTTTTTCCTAGGATTTACTAACTCTGGCAGCAAACAAATAAAATAGAAATTTGTCAGCTGTGCATTTTTGCCTTCCAGAATTTTTCATTTCATAAATTAACTAAAAACTAAATTAAGGAAAAACCTAACAACGCCTCAACAACATACTAAGACGATCACAATAATTTCGCACCTCTTCAAAAACAACTACCTATTTTTCGACACAGGAATTAACAAATTTAACTAAACAGCAGCTACCCTTTTAACCACGGGCTTCAAAGACTAGCAGCGTTGCCATATTCACTGGCATCATTGTTTTAATAGAATTAGTATCGGAATGAAAACTATGTTAATCTTCGGTCCTGTTTAAAATTGGTAATCTTTTTGAAAAAAAGTTATTTACAAAATAGTTAAGATATTTGTTATAGAATGCCGGTAAAGAGCCAAAAAATTAAATTTGTTAAAAAGTTGAAATTTTTGTTTTTCTTTAAAAATATAAGTTTTTCGCGGTTTAGCGAAATTCTTGGTTCATTTTTACAACGATTGGCCTGAACCATTTTTTTTACAATTTTTTTTTTACTGCCTCAAATGTAAAATTGATTTTTGGTGGAGGAGCGCCCGTCATGTTTGCTCTTAATATGTGTTTTTCAAAATTGGCCTTATTGTCTCTTAGTTCAGTCAAGTTTTGTCTGTGGTTTTGTTTGTTTCATCATCATCATCATCATAATCATCTAACCATTTGGACATGTGCATGTTATTTTTTCATCTTAAGTAGTTGCAACCTTTTTAATTAATCCGTACATTGAATTAGAGGCTTTCTGGGATTTTGTTGTTTGTCATTTCTTGATTTCTATTAGTTTATTTTCTTTGTTTATCTGTAGACTCTTAAACTATTGACTTTCTCGACATACACAGGTACAAAAATACAGTTACAGAACTAGTAAGTGATACAGAAATAAAATTTGTATACTAACGATTCAGTACAATAGTACAATACTAATCAAATAAATTAAAAATCATTAAGATGCAAAAACCTCTAAGTATATTTTTTCTAGTAACACTATTCAAAGTAAGCTCAAAGTAAGCTCAAAGTAAGCTCAAAGTAAGCTCAAAGTAAGCTCAAAAGTCATTTTTACGCCAAAGTGTAAAAATGACGTTTTCCGCGATATGATATTAAGTGACAGCTTTGTCGATCTCCTTGTAAAGACTGGTTATTAATTTGTATTATTTTAATTTATAAAAATATTAAACAAAAATGAAAGACGTATCAAATAATTATTTCGAAAAAGTTTCCTGCTCATCCTCTCGTCACATTCTGAGACGAAGCAAAACCTTGCATTTTCAAATAAGTGACACAACACCCCATGTCTTATTATTTTTAACACTCTATTCAAGATTTTAAAATAATCGTTCTGCTTGAAGAAGTGCCGGCGGTACTTTGCTACCGCAACAGTTCCCCGCATTCCCCGCTCTGTACTGCCGATGTTTTCTACATTATACTACAATTAGTAATCACACAACAATTTGTTTACATATATTTTTATAAATCTCCAAAAACTAGCATGACTGTTCATTGAAAAGTTGGATAAATTGCTATAAGAAATTTCTAAAAATTGTGATTATTATATTTATTAGCTGATACTTTAATATCAATTTTGAAGAAACGATGTGTTGTTACGTCTCAGCAAAGAAAAAGCTGTAGTGTTATTATCGTCTATGCCAGTGGTCGCCAACCTGTCGATCGCGAGCTACCGGTAGCTCGCGGAGGCAATTCTGGTAGCTCTCACAACGATTTTAATTTAAAAAATACAAACTGCAACAATCAGAGGAGCTTCCGAAAATTCCACAAAAAAATCTAATTGTCATAATATTAAACTTAAACAGCGGCAACGTTGCGGTGAGCGATCTGCTGCTGACGCCATCAAGCTAGAATCGGCTAGAATCGACCAGCCGGACCAGCGCGTTAGTGTTCGAGAACGATCAGGATTGTTTTGAACGGGATAAATACGCACGGCGCGGCGACATTGCGCTTAGTTTAAAACTGAACGCGTAACCAACGTCCAGCGGTTGGGTTAGTAGAGAACAACAAAAAATAATATTATGGCAAGCAGTTGTAAGAAGGTAAAGACATACCACTTTCATTCGGAATGGGAAGAACAATACTTTTTTACAGAAGTTAAAGATAAAAATATGTGTTTGTTATGTAATACTTCGGTCTCCATTGCTAAAAAAGGAAATATTGAGAGACATCATAAAACTGTACAGGGTGATTCTTTTATCATGGAAAATGAGTTTTTCTCGTAAACGGCTGCAGCAAATTGAGTTTTGTGAAAAGTATTTTATTTGGGCCGGCTAATGCTTAAAATTGGGATGGATAAGGAAGTTATAAATAAGCGACGCTGGGCGTCGCGACGCTTCAATTTTTTTTTGTCAGAAGCATACCATTTTTATTTCAGAAATTGAAAGATCTATTCAATAGAAACACTTTTTTCAAATACCATTTTTTCCATCTAAAACCATTCAAGCATTACAGACCAGTTTTTATGTTTTAAATTTGTCGATTGCCATACAAAAAATGCTGGGTTTTTAAATTTCACTAAATCAGGCAGGCTAACTTTTATGCTGATATTGACAACAAATATAATTTAGGATTTAAAGAAAACAATTTACAAGATGTTCCTACATTTAATAACACTTATTTAATTGTTTAGGAAATAATCAAAGTTTACACTAACAACCCATAAAACATACATAAAACATTAAAGAATAACATGAACTGTATTTAGTAAAAATTAATTGCTAATTCACAAATCTTATTTTAACAATTGCTCGATATATGCGCCATCGTTATCCACACATAAATTGTACCGCTTTCTTATTTCGAAAGATGTAACTTTTCTTAAAACATCACCAGATATTCCATTGCACGCATCAATAATTTTTTGTTTTAAAATATCTAAATTATTAGATTTTGTTTTATACACTATATTTTTTAAAATTCCCCATAAAAAGAAATCTAAGGGTGTCAAGTCCGGAGATCTAGGCGGAAATTTCAAGGGCCCGTGTGTCCCCAACCATCTTCCGTGGTAGACTTCATTCAAATAATTTTGAACAATGACCGCATTGTGGCAAGGAGCTCCATCTAGTTGAAACCATAAGTTTCTTCTGATTTGCAGTGGCACATGTTCCAGCAAAAGAGGAAGGTGATTTTGGAGAAAATCTAAGTATCTTGGGCCCGTCAAGGCGCCTTCATAAAAGTATGGCCCTACTAAGTGCCGCCCGACTATTCCGCACCAGACGTTTATGCCAAAGTGGCCCTGTATTTGATGTTGTCTGATTTTGCGCGGGTTTTCGTCTGACCAATAATGGGTATTTTTTTTGTTTGGTAATCCATGACTAACAAAATGACTTTCGTCTGTCCATAGTATATGAGAAAATAAATTAGGATTGTCATCCAAAGACACCAAAAACTGACAAATAAAATCCTTCCTCCTCTCAAAATCTCTAAGCGAAAGTTCTTGCAAATTATGAAATTTATAGTCATGGTATTTGTTGCTTTTTAAAACTCTTTGTATCACACTATAATTTAAATTTAAGTCTCTTGAAGCCTCTCTTATAGAAGCTTCATGGTGATTGTTAAAATAATTTAAAATAATTGCCACATTTTCATCCGTCGTGACAGTTTTTGTTCTTGATCTTTTACCTGCAAATTTGGCTCATTGAATTTATGGGGATTTATTAAAAAACACAAAACCTACCTTCAAATGCTTTAGGGTTTTGACGTAAACTAGTTTCTAACCTGGCAAACATTTTGTGGTCTGGAAGGTTGCGTTCGGGGTATTTTTCCGCATATAATCTTCTTGCAGCTAAACCATTTTTTTGGGCTTCTCCGTATAAAAGAAGCATGTCAACTTTATGTGAATGTGTAAACATATTTCTTATTACTCACTATTTTAATAGGAATAATTGAAATTACACTGACAGTTTCAGACATCAATCAATATAAGCCAATTATGTTTTTTCAAAGCCTACCTGATTTAGTGAAATTTAAAATACCATGCATTCTTTGTATGGCAATCTAGAAATTTGGAACATAAAAACTGGTCTGTAATTTTTGAATGGTTTTAGATGGAAAAAAATAGTATTTAAAAAAAGTGTTTTTATTGAATAGATCTTTCAATTTCTGAAATAAAAATGGTATGCTTCTGACAAAAAAAAATTTAAAGCGTCGCGACGCCCAGCGTCGTTTATTTATAACTTCCTTATCCATCCCAATTTCAAGCAATAACCAGCCCAAATAAAATACTTTTTACAGAACCCAATTTGCTGCAGCCATTTACGAGAAAAACTCATTTCCCATGATAAAAGAATCACCCTGTACATTCTAATTTTGAAAAATCATTCCCACTACATTCTGCCGCCAGAAAGGAGAAACTGAAACAGTTAAAAAAGCAGTTAATTGGACAACAATCAATATTTTTAAGAACAGTCGACAAAAATAAGGCTGCAACTGAAGCATCGTACCGTGTGTCCCAGATAATTGCACAAAAAAAAGAAACCTTATGAAGACGGGGAAATGACAAAACAGGCGTTTTTAGAAGCTGCTGATTCGTTATTTGCCAACTTTACAAATAAAGACGAGATAGATTCAGCTATAAAATCTATGCAACTTTCTGCTAATACAGTGATGAGACGTGTAGAAGTAATGAGCAATGATATTTTTTTACAGTTAACAACTGACTTAGATAACTGTGTTTTCACTTCAACTGGATGAATCAACAGATGTCGTTGACACTGACCAGATGGCCGTGTTCATCAGGATTGTTTTTAGTGATTTTACGATTAAAGAAGATCTTTTGAAGTTTATTCCACTGAGAGGACACACTACTGGACAGGAATTGTTTTCTCATTTAAAAAATATTATTTCTTCCGAGAAAATTCCAATATCGAAAATGGTAGGCTTGACAACCGATAGCGCTCCAGCTATGATAAGGGTCTGGTGGCGTTATGTCGTAAAGATGAAACTTTTCCGCAATTTCTCTGTTACCACTGCATTATCCATCAGCAAGCATTATGTGGAAATTTCCTGAAACTAAACAACGTTATGAAACTGGTGGTAAAAAGAGTGAACAAGATTAGAGCTCAAGCGTTACAAAGATTATTCAAAACCTTGGCCGATGAAGTTGACTGTCAATATGGGGACCTACTCCTTCACTCTGAAGTCCGATGGTTAAGTAGAGGACGGGTGCTGAAACGTTTTAATGATGTCCTATCCGGCATAGTTCAATTTTTCAAACAACGCGATGAACCGACTCCGGAACTAGAAAATTCAATCTGGCTTAGAGATTTTAGTTTTCTCCTGGTCATTACAAAGAAATTAAACAAACTTAATTTGCAGCTTCAGGGGAGAGACAAAGAACTAGAGGAAATGATTTCTGATATAAAAGCATTTATTAAAAAGCTGGAGTTTTGGGAACAAAACCTAATTAACAGCGATGTCAAGCATTTTCCTATTCTTTCAGAAAAAATATCTAAAAATCCATTAGAACCCTATGACAGCAAATATCATGTAGAAATAGTTTCTACCCTGAAGAATAACTTCAAAAATCGTTTTAAGGATTTCAACGAAATGGCTTTAGTAGTGCAGTTTGTTGTTTCACCCTTTATGGAAATTGATATCCAACAGTTTGCAACTTGTGTTATGCAGAACTTTGGCGAAGACATCGCTGCAACAAAATCGTTAGTCTCAAGTACCAAATGTATCTGGACTTTTGTAAGTAAAGACAAATATTCAGTTCTATGCTGTGTTAGCTTGAAAGTAAAAGCATTATTCAGTTCAACCTATTTGTGTGAATCTTCTTTTTCCAATATGAAGTTTATTAAGAACAAATATCGCAATCGACTTACAGATGAACATTTGGATAATTGTATTCGAATGGCTGAATCAAATTATACTGCAAACATTAAAAAAATTATCAGCCTTCTCATTGAACGTGCTTTTTTATTTTTCAATGTTTATGTTCATGATAGTGCGTTACTTTTTTGTTGTTATTATTAACTATTTTTAAATCTTACGTGACATGCCGTTGTGGCTGGATAAAAGTTTGTGTTTATTTTTCAAACACCTTCGTTTGGTAGGTAGGAATGTAGCTATGAACAAGTACGTACTAGTAATATTAGTTATTTTGTTATTAGTTTATTATTAGTACCTATGTATTATGTATTACCAGTTAAATAGTAAAATAAATACATGTAATGATAAATTAACTGTGGATTATTTCATTTACGTTGCGTTACGTGGCTTCCGTGTGGGTAGCTCGCTGTTTATTCCAAAATTAACAAAGTAGCTCAACACATTGAGAGGTTGGCGACCACTGGTCTATGCTGTTACATATTGACTTCTATTTGAATTTACTTGTTAATGTTTATATTATATATAGTTGTTACACCCTGTACATAAAAAAAAAATTGATGACAGTGACAATAAAAGTTGTTAATCTTAATCTTTTCCAATTATAAATTTTGGTTTTTTGACAAGGATATAAATATTTATTTTATAGGTTTGTACATTACAACATATGCATGGTGTATCAAACAAAAAACAAAAGCCAAGACGTTATTTTTTTATATCACAGATAAAATTATGGATAAAATGGTGGAGGATATAATGGAGGATGATATAATGGTGGACGATAAAATGGTGGTTGATAAAATGGTGATTGATAAAATGGTGGATGATAAAAGGGTGAACTATAAAATGGTGGACCATAAATTGGGGTAGCATAAAATGGTGGAGCATTAAATTGTGGAGCATTAAATGGTGAAGCATACAATTTAAATTCGTTATTTGATACTCGGGACAATATACAAAGTTTATTGTGTTATACACGTCAATATCCATAACTCCAATATCCATTTTTTTTTATGTATGTTCAGCGATAATTCTATAACACGATGTCCGATTTCAATGATTCTTTTTTTGTTAGAAAGTGGATACTTCAGAGGTGGTCCCGTATAAATTTGGTCAAAATCTAATAATTGGGTCCATAAGAAAATCCACAAACTCTTCTTTTTTTATGTATGTTTAGCGATAATGCTTTACCACCTTGTCCGATTTATATGATTCTTTTTTTGTTATAGTCTATTTTTATGTATGAGAGAGTATTAAAATAATAAAGCGTTCGTAATCCATAGGCGTACCACTTCTTTTAGTAGACAGTTAAAATATTTGTTGAAGTTATTCCTCGAGTATACACTTATATTTTCACCTAATTAACCTGCTTATAACTTCTAAACAGCTGAAGGTAAAAAAGTGCAATTTTTTCTAAAATGTTTTATTTTTCCACAAGGTATGTTAAGAACATTGTGTCAAACGGGTTATGTAGGTATAAGGGTTTAAACTTTGACTTTTAAACAACATTACGTTCATAAATAATAATTTTAATATAAAAACTACTTCTTACCTACAAATCCAAATTAGAATCGAAATCAGAAGATGAACTGTCGCAACCAATATTTACAATGAGTGGCTCGATCATTTCATCAATAATATTGTCCAACTTCCACATTTTCTCTTCTTCTTTAATCGTATGATTTACTGCCTTTTCCCAGTTTTCAGGCTTCACATTATTTACAGCCTCCGAAAACAACTGTTTAACATCACTCATTTTAAAAGAATTATTTTTTCTTGAAACCTCTCCCTTTATCTGTGCCCATATCAGTTCAATCGGGTTTACTTCGCAATGATATGGTGGTGATCTAACCACCGTCATCCCACGATTTTGTGCAATTTCATCAATTTCATATTTTTTTTTTTAGGAAAACCTATAATCGCATTTTCGGTGAAATTTGTTGGGAAGGTATTTATCTACTTATAATTCGATTATTGTAAGAAATTCTTGGAATTAAAATAAAACAAAATTGGCAAATAGGTACTTATTGAAAATAATCTTAAGATACGGCTATGTAATCTTTAATACACAGGGCTTTTGGCCTGTCCAAACCTGTTTCTATTGTTCTGTACAGCTTAGGGCCAATAAAGACCCAAAACAATAGCTCAGGTACATTTATTACAATTTTAGGAAATATTTAGATTATTCTGTAAAAATATTTAAAATGACCGTACTAAGTTTTGCATTAGAAATGCTGTTTTATTACTCTCTCATACATAAAAATAGACTATAATCTTCGCCTTCTAGGTTCAAATGTATTGTACATTTAACAAATCAAGACATTTTATTATTATTATTATTATTAATATTCATTTTTAATTTTTATTTAAAAAACTAGGGTGTAACAAAATAATTAAAAGACTAGAGATTATTATGGCGTTTCTTTTGAATACTTCAGCAAAAAATGAAAATATACTGATGATAAATAACTGAGATACATTGATAATGCTAAAATAATGAATCGCGAAAACTGTCTTGATTGTCTTGATCCTAAATGTTCTTTAGCGATATCTTCTGCTATTTTATGGAAAGAATTTTGGAGGTTAACATTTGCAATCATGATTGTTGTTGATGAGACGGATTTGCGATATCGTCTACTATTTACGGGAGGGGTTGCGGCAACGTTCGGACTGAACCCGATTAGCAATCCTGGGAGCTATTTACAAATATGCGTCCCAGACTTCAGCAATAGTTTCAATGTATCTTGCGCTTCACCTAATCGAAATCAAGTTGCTTCTATTTTACTCTTAAACGGTGAATTTTAAACCATTTCGACGTGTTGTTGAATCCTCTAGCATTCCATAATGAAATGTAAAGACTAACAACTGATTCGCATTCCAAAAATACCACCTGTTCGATTGTAGACTTCGTCATGCGCTTTTGCCAATCATCGAGCGTTACTATTGATAATCCTTTATAACACCGTCACATAACCATAACGCCCGTGGGCATTATGAGTGTTTATGTCAAACAAACTCATAACATAATAAACAAATAATAAGTAAATAAGGAAATTAAATACCTTTTTATTACAGCACTGGTCGAATTTAACATGCATGAATGATGTAGGTAATATAAACAAGAAAATATAAATTAATTTATGGATGTAGAGACCAGGAAGGATGTTTTAGCGTGGTTAGAATGTCATTGATCTCTCCACTTATTTATTACTAGTTATTACGTAGGTACCTTGCAAGAATTTTTATCAGTAATGCTCGATTTTTTTTAGAAAATCTACTTAAATCAAAATGAGAATAAAAATTTATCATATGAATTTATGATTATTACTATAAAGATTATTCGACGTAGAAAATTATTTTAAAAAGACGATGTTGACAATGGATTGTTTTTGTATTGTAATAATTGAAAACAACAGGAAAGGTATGCAAAACACTACCTGATAATGGTAAACTCAAAAATTATTATAATAAACAAATTATAAAGGTACACACATTTCCATATCTAACCTGTTATCTCTGAAATAATTTTCAACGGTAAAAATACTCGGCACCATCCGTTTCACGCCAATAGGAATGTTCACTTTCACCATTTTACACAAATTAATATTAAATGAAACTAACAAATATAACTTTGATGCAAAAGCAAAACAAGGCACTACATAATGTTTATTGTTTGATCATTTTTCGATAAATTATTGTAGTTGTTATTCCGTCGTGTTGTATCGTTTACTGATACTGATGGCGATCGACTGATTTCTCGTCGGAACCAGCTTTATCTAATGTCACTAGGTACTTTAAACTACAGAATGTTGTTTGGTTTATTACTGCGCGCATTTTGGTTAAAATGTACCGGGTGGAAAAAATATGCCAAAACATGAACAGGTCAAATTTTAGTTTTTTTTTATTTATATCATTTTAGACCTCTATGAAACACATGGAATTACGAGAGTTGGGAAAACATTTAAAATGTTGCTTGTGTGAAAGAGTTCTTTCTCTTGAAAATATTACAAATGAAACAAGAAAGGGCCTTTATTCATGCAACAAAAAGTGAAGTTAAGCATTCAGATGTCAACACTAAAGCAGTTCTAGGTAAATTTTAAAAAAATACATTAGTATTTGTTATGTTTATAATTTTTTTATTATAATTAATATAATTTTATTTATTTAAAGGTCCTGTCCTTTCAGGGTTTGGTCAAACTGCTTTAAATAAATTTCTTGCTGTCATGAACGTTCCTACGATATCATCAATACTACATAAAATCATTACTTTTATTTGTATTTCTTTACGACTTCCTCATACTATACTCTGTTTTTAAACTAAGAGGAGCGATTTGAATTTAAGTTGACAATTCTGTAAACTTCTAATTGGTCAGATTGAAGTCAGTTTCACACATCACTTTTTAACTACTGTTGACAGGGGTTGACAGTTCTATTTTCGATTCTGACATTTTATAATTTAAGTTTTGTTATTGCTTTGATATCTCTTCATTATTACTTAGTTTTTTATTTTATTTCTTTAATAACAGTTCTTTTCAAAACTTTAGTAAGCAATTGTATTGAATTTCTACGATTATGGATCCTTCTACATCGAATACTATTATAACAGTTCCTCGCGGAGTCCATCAAAACAACGAAAACGAATGAGTTTAGGCTATTCGTCTCTCAGAAAAGCAGTAAATAATAAATATGTACAAATAGGTATTGGATAATAATATGAAAACCAAAATTGTTGATGTTATATCCAAAATTTCTCAAGCTACCAGTAAGTTTTACTCATTACTTTCAAATTAAAAATAATATTAAATACTCAATATTTTTCTTACAGGTCAAAGTCAACTACTTACCGATTATTGAAATAATACCGCAATAATGGAACAATATCTAGTCTAAAAAGTATTTATGGAAGACGAGGAGTTCTAAAAACATTTGATTATGATGATGATAAATGCTATTCGAAGATCAGTACACGATTTCTTTTTCAAAAATGAGTTATCTAGATTGAATAAAATTTTGCAAGAATTGAAATATTTAGATTTGCCACAAATATATTCATCTTTATATACTTTCTTGAGATATAATAATTAAGTAAGTTGGTAATTTTGACCAGTCAAATGTACTGTTTATTTATTATGTATATATTTTTTTAGATATTTGAAAAGAAATTGTCAAAGTGTATTGATAGAACACTATATACGTAGATTTAAAATCTATCAAACAATATAGAAAATAAAACAGACCAAGCTTCTACTTTGATGAAGATCATAATAAGGTTTATCAACAGGCCTGAAAAGCCAAAAGCAGGTGCCTTAATATACGTGCTAATTCTGAAGGTTTTGTAGAAAATGCATTTACCTTGACAAGACGAAATTCGAAGTATTTTAGAATTGGTTTTCTACATTTTTTACAAAGTTTTCTAATTATGCTATGATTGTCATGGGAAATGTATCATATCATAGTCGAAAAGTTGAAAAAATTCCTTTGTCATCAAGAAAATCTGACAGGAATGGTTACAAAACTAAAAATATTAAATTTATTTAAATATGAAGTGATATCAACTTTTACACCTAATTTGACAACATAAAGATGCATATAATTTGAATGTTGTCGATGTAAAGGCTAAAGAAACCAATAAAGTTGTGTAGTGGCTGCCCCATATCACTGCGAGTTAAATCCCATAGAATTGATAGAGGCACAAATAAATCAGGTGGCAGCTAAAAACACAACGAATCTTCTGATGTAGATTAACATATTGAGTACTTAGTGTTTTTTGTTTCTGATTCAATGTAAATGTCAAGATGTACTTTGTCTTTTCACTTATTATGTTGTATAGGCACCTCTTATGTATTTTTGTTTTATTTTTCAAACTTTTATTATTAATTAAAATATTATAACAAATTTACAAAATAAAGATACTACTATTCATATGTTGTTTTTCTAACCCATATTAAAAAAAAATTATAAAAATACAGTGTAGTATACAAAAATTACAACTGCTCTCATTTTTACTTTCCTATCTGTATACAAATATAAGGAAAGTATAGGAATCATGATTTTTTTCGACCTCGAGTTTTCGACGGATTTTTACGTTTTGAGGTCCCCTGAATCCGTTTTGACTATTTTCGCGATGATGTCTGTGTGTGTGTGTGTGTGTGTGTGTGTGTGTGTGTGTGTGTGTGTGTGTGTGTGTGTGTGTGTGTGTGTGTGTGTGTGTGTGTGTCTGTATAACGCATAACTCATGAACCGATACACAGAAAAACACCAAATTTTAAACTTAAGCTTTGTTTCAGCGTCCAATGAGCTGATTAGATTTTGGGCAGAGTCGGAACATCTGGGGGGGTACTTTATGAGTGGTAATTTTTATATTTTATGGAATATATCTGTTATTTACGTTTTGAGAAGAAAATTCTTCAAATAAAAGTTACTCCTAATATAATTATCTATAATTTTTGTTTTATGCAAAATTTTCCTAAAATGGTTCGTATTCGAGAAATTTGACAAAATGTAAAAAAAATAATTTTTTATAAAAATTGTTCAAATAAAAGTTGTTTGTAATATAATTCTCTATAATTTTTGTTCTATACATAATTTCTCTAAAATGGACCGTATTCGAGATATTTGAGAAAATGTGTAAATTTCGAATTTTGAAGAAAACTCAAAAACGGATAAAGAAAAAAACATTAAATTTTAAACTTAAGGTTTATTTCGGCCTGACGTGAAATGATTAGATTTTGGACACAGTCGGAACATCTGGGGGGGTACTTTATGGGAGGCCACTTTTATATTTTATGGAATATATCTGTTATTAATGTTTGAAGAAAAAAATTGTTCAAATAAAAGTTACTTCTAATATTATTATCTATAATTTTTGTTTTATGTAAAAATTTCCTGAAATGGTCCGTATTCGAGAAATTTGACAAAATGTGCAAAATTCTGATTTTTATGAAAGTTTTTGAAATAAAAGTTGTTTGCGATATCGATCTCTATAAGTTTTGTTTATACATGATTTTTATAAAATGGACCGTAATGAAAAAATTGTAGGAAATTTAAATTTTTCAGTATTTTCGTTTTCCATGAATATCTATAGAAAAATGTTTCGAGGTAGATGTATGTGGACAATGTATATATTTAGTTTATCCTCTAAACATTTATAGATGCTGCAATAGGTTGTACAAAATAACCGAAAAAAGCCTATAATAACTAGATAGGAAAGTCATGTGTTGGACACATCAGATTTTTATTGTAAAATTGTTGTATCTTACACACATTTAAGCGCCAGTCTGTATTTAACTTAAAAATTCTTGTTCTGCAAGGTATATGTGGTAAGAGTAGATTTGAGCAGCCGTTTTTGAGAAATCTGGATTTATAAAAAAGGCGTCCTTTAAATTTTACAATAAAAATGGGAGCAGCTTTAAATATTTTACCCCACAAACCCCTCCCAACCAAATATTTTAAAAATACATTAATTATTAAAAAAAAAAACTCAAGAAAGCAACTCAACTAAATGTAGTTTATAAAATAGACTGAAAAGATTATAACTACACTTACACATATTAAACTCTGCGAATGTGTAAAAGGTGTATTTTAATTTAATCAACTAGTTATAAGCTACATACACACTATCACAAAATATGGGTTTCGTTCATGATCATTTTAAAGTGTTTATGTTCCTAAATGGTTTTTTAAATTTTAAAAAGCTGTGATTGCACCAGAAGATTTCGAAACATATGTAGTGCTGAATTATTAAAAATATCTACCGATCATACTAAAGATATTTTATTTGTTTGTAAAAAATATATTAAATTGGGTGTAGGAAATCCTTCTGCTGACACAAAGTTACAAATTACCTTTTTTATGCCTTAATAATTTTTATTTAATTATTTATCTATACAATAAATGATCATACAAAATTAAGATACATATTATCTTACCTGCAAATAAACATTTAGTTTTCGAGAGGCTTGAAGGATGTCTCAAAAAAATATACCATCTGCTTTATATTGTATAAAAATATGTTTTCAAGAAGACCAAAGACATTCTGATACACAATGTGGAATTTAAGCAACAATTATAAATCCTATCTACAAAAAAACAGGAGAATGATAAAAACCATTATTATTATTATAGTAAAAGCTGGTACCATTTCACTTTCTTGGACTTCTACATACATTTAATAAGCTGTTGCCCACAAGTTTAAACTTTCGACTGTTGAATATAACATCTTATTAGTGGAGACAAAATTCGTATAGATTTGATTTATTTCATTTCAAAACACTTGTCTGCAAACATATCGTATCGTACTTCAGAACTTTGCTACATTTTACCTGAAGAAAGAACCCTTATTTAATTAGGAAATCCATACAACTAATGGTAATCTTGTAGTTTAATTTTAAGAAAAAATATTACAAATTAAACTATACCTATAAAGAAATATAAAAATAAACTTTATTTTTTTTGTACCTTCCAAAATTCTTCATTTTAAATAAGCTTTTCTTCGACTACATATTTTTCAGTCCCTCCTAAATATGTTTTGTAATAGGTAGGTAATAATAGGTGCTTAATTTCATTTCAACAAATAGAACTGGCATACCTATTTTTCTAATTTTTCCATCAAATTGAAAAACCTACTATTTACTTTCTTTTCTGTTATTATAATAGATATATAATTTTCTAATCACAGTTACTTATAAAACAATGAATAAAATATCGAATTAAAACTCTATGTTAAACTCAAAATGTAAATTATTTTGTTGGGAGACATTTTACTCAATTTACTGAAATTTGGTCGCTGCTTGGACGATTCTCTTCTCAACATACTTGTCCGAGCTGCGATATGAGACGAAGTAAGGAAAAAATAAAAGTACAACTAAAATACAATAATTATAAATCAAAAACGGAATGAGCACACTTTAGTGTCATCTTTATTCGTTGGTTATCTAAAACTTTGACTTCAATGAATTCATAACAAAGTTTTGAAATGTTTTTCTTGAAATGATACAAGACAAATTCAAATTTACCGCTAAAATGATATATAGTTACTTTTTTAGTTATTTTTCCCTGTGTAAATAGGACTTTTCAATTCGCTCCTCTTAGTTTAAAAACAGAGTATAGTAAGTTAAAATTTTAAATTACTTTATATTCATTTTTTTGTGTAACTGTATTTTATTTTGAAGGCATGTTTAAATAAAATTATATTCATCTTTTGCATATTTATTTAATTTTGAAGACATGTTTAAATACAATTAAATTTAAATTGTTAAATCATAAAAACCTAAAGTATAAACAACGTCCCTTCCCAGAAGGCCTCCATAAAAGACATTTGAATTAGCGGGCGTTGAGTGTATCGATTACAACGTTGCCAACTTGTAATCACAATACGCCACTATGCGTCGACTGCTTTAAGAACATTTTTATTTTAAAAATCTATATTTCTTTATCAAAACGGTAAAAAAATTCAGCGTTTTTTTAGAAAATTTTATAACTTCTTGATTTACATTACATTAGTTTGTAAATAATATGGTAAGAACCGTTTTCGAGATATCTTGAAATAAATGCAATGATTGTGTACATGGCAGGGCTTCAAGACTGTTAATTATGCACATTTTAATTGTTAATATCTCGTTTTACAGGAGGTCAAAAATTTTTATTTTTTTTTTAGCTACATAAAAGACACTTTCATTAACCTCATATTTCAATTTTATTGAATTCTTAAGAAAGGCCGTTTTACCTTAAATCAAATTTTCAAACATTAATAGTTAACAATAAAAATTATTCTGCAAATGTATTACTTATATTTGGATAATTAAAAAAAACCAAACTCATAGACCAAAGAACGTTCCCCTTCGTAGTAAAGATAAAACACCAGAAATGTATGAAAAGCTGATGATATTGAAACTGATAGGATTCCTCTCCAAAAAAGGAAAGTTCTTCTCTCTATGTAACTTCTTTAAGGTTTAAATAAGACCTATATACCGTCCACACATTTTTTTATAGATACAAGGTACTAGCAATGATATAATATCTTCCTATCTTTTCTCTATTAGGGTAGCCAGACAAGTCCGATTAATCAGAAATACATACAAAAGGAATTGACGTTCCCCCATTAATAAATGTAATTTATAAAAAAACATATTCTTTGTTCTGCGTGTTACCTTGAACGGGCTTAGCCTGAAGCTTAATTAACAACAATTTTATTTTAAATAGAACCAGTTCATTTAATTTTTTTTTTCTAATATTTTAATCAGTTAAAAGCAATAAGCTTTAACTATCTATTGCGACTCATATCTAATTTAAACTTATAGAACATAAGCAAAAATAATTAATTATTCGGTTTTTCTAACAGAAATTAATGCATGCCTATTTTTTACCTCAAACTTAAACCTTAATTTTGTACCTAAAGATATTGATTTTATGTTTTGTAGTCCAGAAAATGTCTGTATGTACGAAGGTGATAAATATTTGAAAAAATAATTATCTAAACGAACTTTTAGTAAAAATTTGTTTGCTAATTTTGTTGGATATCGGAGCCTACAGTCTGTTCGCTATGCTTACGCGGGTTTCGGATTAACAAAATTATGCAAATTAGTCATTGACAACCAGTTCCAATAAGCCCCTTCCCAAGAAATTAGATAAAATTGCCCTAATGGTCAGATTTGATTAAAATAACATTAGGGTAGGTACTAAATTTGTTACAAATATAAAATAATAATAATAATAATAATATTTATTGCTTCTAAACCTGAGTTACAGCAATGAGTACAGATATAAAAAAATTAGATCTTAAAACATAAAAACAACATTATTCTTCCAGTACAAAAGAGCGCAATTTTAATATATTCCAAATATATTCAGCAATTTTCCTAGCTTCAAAAATTGTTATATTTTGTAAAGTATGCAGCAATGAGTTTACATTTTCAAGGCAAGCGATATTTTGCTTCATTGTTGAGTAAATAGGGCAATCAAAAAGTATGTGAAAAATTGTTTCTTTTTCATGTGTATTACACACAGTACAATCTAGTTCGGGGTCAATAACATAACTAATACCATTTAATGTAAATTTAATCCTAAAATGGTTGGACATACGCAATTGAGCAAGAGTACGGGTAACCTGGATTGGTAATTTAAAGAGTAAGTATGTACTTGGTTCACAAGATGTAGGAACATAATTATATAAATATATAAAAGGATAGCGAGACGCTATACTAACATCTGAATCATGTAAATGTGTAAAATACTTGGAAAACAATTCTTTTCTATATGAACTAAAAGAAGGATGGTTTAAATTGTTCCATTTATGAACACAATCAATATCAACCAAGAACTTTTTCAACTGTACTATCCAGTTATACTTTATATCTGTAGAGTTGATCAAACGCAATTGTTGTTTAAAACAAAGCTTTGGATATCGATGATTATCCATTGTCATTATTTTTTGTATCCAATTAAGGGACATTTTAAAAATATTAAATGCAAACTTTACTCTTCCAGTCTCTAAACGGATTATAGCATCAGGAGTAGTGATGGGAACTAAAAGAACTCTTTTAAGGAAATATAACTGGACTCTTTCCAATACATCTAAGTATCTTAGGCCCCAAACAGAAATACAATTAAACATAACACTAAGGGCAAGTGACTCAAATAATTTGATTCTAGGATGCCAAGTATTAATTTTAGCTTTCGACATTATCGGAAGGAGAGAACCTATAGCCTGTTTACCTTTGTTGGCAGTAAAATGAGCCATTTCATTAAAAAGACCTGATGAAGTAAATACTACTCCTAGATATGTATATTTGTTACAAATATTGCAGTTGAATTGATTCTTTGCAAGTGTTGACATTGTATGTATATTGTAAATTTAGTGGAAATTTTAAAAATGCCTAGACGTATGTGTTAGATGTAGATAGTCTAATTTGTAGTGTACATAAGTATTTTACGGATGAAAAAGAAAATGGCGGTCCTTTAAAATCGGTAATGTCTGTACAACAACGCGTATGCGATGCTCTAGGAATTAGTAAAACCAAATTAAGAGGAGTATTACAAAATCACAATGGTGAACTGCTGAGAAAATATCACCGCAAAACTCGCCCATCATTGAAAACGAAAGATATTCCAGATGGAAAGAAATTTGAAATTCGTGATACCATTTATCGAATGAGGGCCAACAAGGAACATGTGACCTTAAATACAATTCTCTCGGAATTAATAGATAGAAAATTTGACAAGTCTATGACAAGTGATACATAACTTGGTTTCAAATTTCAAAAGAAGGATAACAAAAAGGCCCTTTGTGAAAGAAGTTCTGTCGTGCACAAGAGAATTAAATTTCTAAGAAAAAATTCTAAATTTAAAGAAAAAGGGGCGAATTTTATATATTTAGACGAAACATGGATATTTTCTAGGGATGCAACCAAGAGAATATGGCAAGATGATAACGTAAAGTCCATCAAACATACCGATGGAGAAGGGAAGCGACACATAATTTTACATGCAGGAGGGAAATCGGGTTTTATAGAAGGTGCTGATTTAATATTTTCATCTAAATCAAAATCCTGTAACTATCACGATAATATGAACACAGAAATGTTTGTAAAATGGTTGAATGAAAAACTTTTCAAAGGTTTAAGTGGGCCCAGCGTAATTATTTTAGACAATGCACCTTACCATTCTGAAGTATTAAACCAAAGTTCGACGAATTCTTGGACTGTTGATAAAATTAAAGAATGGTTGACAAAGGAACATATACCATTTCCTCAATATATATTAAAATCAGAATTATTACGCTTGGCAAATATACACGCAAAAACAAAAACCTTTGTTGTGTTTTAGATTATTAAAAGTTACCGCAAAACCAAAAACCTTTGTTGTGGATCAGATTATTAAAAGTTACGGTTATCAAGTTTTACGTCTGCCACCATATCATTGCCAGTTTAATCCCATCGAATATATATCGGGAATAGCAAAACAATATTATGACAACCATATTGGGCCTAACGGTTATAGTGACGACGAAGTTCGGGAAACTTGGCGAAAAGCACTTTCAATTGCAACTCCAGAAGTGTGGCAGAACTGTATATCCAAGTGCGAGAAACTAATAGCAGATTGGTGGACTCGTGAAAATAAAATAAACGAAATAAGTCCAATAATAATAACAATTAATGGTGATGACAGTGATGATAATGACGATTATGATATTTTGGATGATAATGACTGATTTTAATTTTTCTTGGCAAGTTCAATTTTTTTATTTTTCATACATTTTTATGTTAGAAAATATTTTATTTGAGCTAAATAACCCTCTTATTATACATAGACCATATTTTCTGTGTGAAGCGTAATATAAAATTATTATTAGGTTTATAATAGCCACATTAGACTCCATTAATGAAGAAGTTTAATTCTGCTCTCAATTATACAAAAGATTCTCCATTATTATTTAATTAAAAAGTTGTACATTATTTTTCATTTCAACCAGTTGATATTTCCCCAAAGAACAGGTCAAACTTTCGGGTACTTACCTGGAAATACTCATAATTTTGTTAATCCGAAACCCGCGTAAGTATAGCGAACAGACTGTACCTACTTTTTCGTACTTTGTTAAACTGATTTTTGCTTCTACCAAGTTACCACGTTACTTTTTGCACACACTGTATAATTAAATAAACAATTCTGAATTGTAATGATTTTTTTTAATATTTATTTTACCTTAGTTATTGACCTATAGAACAAAACTTAATGGCTAGAGTAGGAACGTCTCTGAGTAGAGACGGCCACCTGCTGATAAGTAAATTACCTGCTGTTTCATTGTAGTCACTAGATCTCTGGTTTAACTATACTAGTAATGTGAATAAATATTGAAGTATTATTCTAAAGTAAAATTTGATGTTTTTTTTTTATTTTTGTCACATTTAACCTACTTACTACTTTGACATATTAATTCTTCTTGTTACAGTGCAATTATTAATTGAAACTAAATATCGCCAAATATATTTATTGGTATCTATGTACCTAGATTTGTCAACCTGGATATAAAAACAAGTACACTTAAAAATAAAATTATAAATCGAGCTAGTGATACAGTTATCGCCATCTATGTACAATGAATACTTGCTTTGTTACAAAACCGCTGGCGCAAGTGTCTCAGATTTAACTTAAATAATTTATATTTTATAATAAATATAAATATTCAGGGATGCTAAATAATAAAAGTAATCCTAATAAACCCTCAGGTAAGAAATGTAATTATATATAACTAAAATTATTGGGGGTAAACAAGTTATGGCAAAACGATAGGGGGCGAAACGTTCAAGGGTGAAACAGAGGGGACAAAACAGTGGGGGTTAAACGCTGGGGGCGAAATGTATAATAATCAAAAATGTTAACTCTTACTTTCATGTTATGAACCAAACGACATTTTAAAACATAGAAGGCTACCTTTCCTGATAACGCCTAATCCTTCTAAAGCGTTTTATTATATCAATGCAGACTTTTGAACAGGCTTAGCCGTAGTTAATTCTATTGAACTTTAAGTAAAGAATATAAGCTAGGACCGTGGTAAAAGTAGTAGGATAAATAAATCCAAGTAAAAGTGAATAAATTAACGGTGATTAGGTAATAAATTTTTGGTTGGTAGAAGTCCCAACATTATTTGTTATTTTTCGTTGTGTACTCAGTTTGTTAAATAAGAGTGTTAAAATGAATTCCTAAAACAGTAGCCGCAAGTTGTTTAATCAAAAACCACCAGAGCCACCAAGGAAAGGAAAAAACGGAACTTTGTCCCCATGAAAAGAATCCTTATGGAAAAATGTTACCTACACTGTCAACATTTCTAAATTTCTGATCTATGGCCCTACCTACTTCTTATTACAAATTTTTAATATGCAAGGCGTTGAAATTGTCATTTGATAAAATTTAAAAAGGGCTCTCTTCTTAACAAACTACTTTAATTTGTGGCCTAAACCATTTTAATTTAAAAAAAATATATTACTACGAATTGAGAACCTCCTCCTTTTTTGAAGTCGGTTAAAAATATAAAAAATAGGAATATAATTGACTTACCCATTTGTAAAATTGTTGAATTGATCTTTATTAGGTAGAGAGGTTACTTGAGGTAGTACTAAGTCACCATCACGTAATATCTGATGAGTATGTACAGGATGTGAATACGGTGGAGGCGCCTGACCTCTTTCAAGGGTACCGTCCGGTGTATGCATTATTTTTTAACTGAAAAAAGAAAGAAAAACATGGTTTAAACATATATGAAGAGGTTTGGGAGATTCTTTTCATAATATTCAGTTACTATAAGGTATATTTGTTTCTTAAGTTTAAGGTACAAATAAGTATTGGGTTTTTTTAAATTAAAGATGGTGCTAAGTACTATTCAATGAAATATATGTTTATTAAGTACTTGTACAAACTTTAAATAGTGAATCTTTGACTAATTTTAAGGCAAAAAGTTCATATGAACACGTGTCCTAAACCTCTTAACTTTTGTGCTAATGGTAAAGTTTTTAGAAAAAAATCTATTTTTTCCAATGACTGTGAGACTATTGTAGATATCTTTACGAAATTTGGTACACGTATACTATGCATTAAGATGCATTTTTTGATGTACAAATTTATGTTTTCTACCAGTGGCGTCCATACCTACGGGGTTTGTATTGAATATTTTTGCAGAAAAAAATAGTATGTCACTGCTTCATCTTAAAACAAAAATTATTTTTGAAATCCTCATTTCTTTTTAAACAAATTTAATCTCTTTAGTTTTTTCGTTCGGCGCATAGTTTACGCTTTAAAAAATAAAATCCGTTTTATTTCAGAGTCAAATTGCTAAAATGTACAATTGTACATACATGTATAGCAAGCCTTGCAAACAACCGAGAGATTTCCATGGTAGCGGAATCAGTCATGACAGTTTATTTAAAAAAAAGATCATGGTTTTTGTTATTTAAAAATGTATGTATGTAAAAATTTATTGTCTATTATTGTGTTCAAAATGTACGAATATACCAATGCAGAAATGGCAGACATTCATTTCGTCTACGGAATGGCTCACGGTAATGCACAAGCTGCAAAGAGAATGTATCAAGCCCGATTTCCTCAACGGGTGGTTCCACATGTCCAAACTTTCATTAATATTCACGCAAGACTTTGTGAAACTGGCAGCTTTAAAAGAACAATTGATATCCCAGGACGGCCTGCGACAGTTCGAACAGTTGAAATTGAAGAAGCTGTGTTAAATAGAATTGAAGAAGACCCGCAAACTAGTACAAGGAAAATTGCTCATGAATTGAATATTACGCATACAATTGTGTGGAAAATTTTAAAATCTCAAGAACGTTATCCTTATCATATTCAACGTGTACAGGCATTACTACCACCCTGTAGCTCAAAAGTTAAGAGGTTTAGGACATGTATTCATATGAACGTTTTGCCTTAAAATAAGTCAAAGATTCACCATTTAAAGTTTGTACAAGTACTTAATAAACACCCTGTATATTACGTTTTAGAAAAATTCGTGAAATAAAACAATAATTTCATTACTGTGTCCATGTTTGTAACATTTATTGATATTTCTACATAGTTTTTTTATAAATAATTCGACAAAAAATTGTGGGAATTTGCTTTTACATCTTATAAAATAATTTAAAAAAAAATATGGTTCTTTTTTGTGTATAAATAGCAATATTAAGGCCCAAATATCACGATTACAGTCACATTTTTTATACTAAGAATTTTGCTTTAAAAAAAATGTTTTCTACTCTTTGAGTGATCCTGAATATTTAGTTTGTCTTTATTGTAGTAGATTTTAAAACCCCTAAAATATTTGTATTTAATATTTATCGCAAGCTATCTTACTTTTGAAGATAATAATCGGCCGTGTTACATTACATATCAGCGACCCTGTATATCATAATGCTGTCCATACTAAACCAAACCTACAAAACGTGATAGAATCTATTTACTCAATATATTTGTTATGCCTCACTACGGGGCATTTTCAAGAGAATGGCAAAGGGTCGCTGCAAGTCTGGACAATAAATTACATTACAAGATAAAAAATAATGTGTTTTGCAGGTCGAGACAAGCAGAAACTTGGAGAGAACTGATAAACACAAATTTTCGGTTGCGTGACGTTTTAAGGCGGCAGTTTAAACCTAACCTGTTTAGACTTCTGAGCCGTTACATATCTAAGACACCAATTTTTACTACTTGTAAGCGTTCTGATGAATAGTTCCGAAATAATTTATTGTGTACTCCACGTATTCCTGCATCCTTCAAGGCCTGTAACATTTGAATATGGCACACAGTATCGAAGGCCTTAGCAAGGTCCAAGAATACACATAAAGTTGGGTTACTTTTCTCTAAAAACATTGAGATGTTATATACAAGTTCTCCTATGGCATCAGTAGTTGATAAACCTTCTTTAAATCCGAATTATTTTTCAGAAATTACCTTATTATTTACTAAAAATTTAACAACTCTTTTTAAAATATTTTAGCGAGAGATGTTATGACTGAGATTGGTCTATAGTTGTTTAATTTTTTGTTATCGCCTTTTTTATGTACCGGCGTAATAACCGCTATTTTAAATTCTTGAGGTAGGTACTGTACTTGTAATAAAAATTCTATTTATGATATGACTTGTAGATTTTGATATTATATCTGAGGTTTTTCTAAGTACTTCTGATTTTATATTATCATATCCGGGAGATTTTTTAAGTTTTAATGATCTAATTATTGTTATTATTTCTTTTTCATTCACAGGTAATAAAAATAATGAAGTTTAATTTATTCTCTAAGTGGTGGTGGTGTATTAGGCTTTTTAATTTGTTTTGCATATGATTTACCAACATTAATAAATACGTATTACAGATTACATTGTTTGTGATTATTTCTTTGGGATCTTTTTTTCTGTCATTTACACAAATGTTTTTGACTACATTCCATAGATTTTTTTGGAGTATTTCTATTTTTATTTATTTGGTTTTTATAGTATTTGTATTTAGCTTTATTTATTAATTTGTATAGGTGTGGTATATTATTTTTTTATATTCGTTTTCAGGATCATTTTTAAATTCGCTCTATTCTCTGTTTATTTCATTAACGGAGTTTACAATGCCAGCACTAATCCACTAAGTACGTTTAATATTACACCTTTTTGATTTTTTTATATATGTATTTTGTTTAATTAAAGATTTTAATAAACCAATGAAATTTTTTGTTAAAGCGTTCGCATGCATTTCATTATAAAAGTTATCCCAATTATAACTGTTCAGACCATTTCTTCAGTTATCATAGTTTATCTATTGGGTATTTCTGCTTGTATTATTAGGCGACTCTATTTTTGTTTTCATGGGTATTCCTAGTATTGTTGCTTTATAATCAGTAATATTGTTTTCAAAAACCATGGAAACGCATTTCAGCTCAAAGGTAGGAATTTTACTCTTTAGGAAAATATGATCTAGACCAGTGGTCGCCAACCTCTCAATGTGTTGAGCTACTTTGTTAATTTTGGAATAAACAGCGAGCTACCCACACGGAAGCCACGTAACGCAACGTAAATGAAATAATCCACAGTTAATTTATCATTATATGTATTTATTTTACTATTTAACTGGTAATACATAGGTACTAATAATAAACTAATAACAAAATAACTAATATTACTAGTACGTACTTGTTCATAGCTACATTCCTACCTACCAAACGAAGGTGTTTGAAAAATAAACACAAACTTTTATCCAGCCACAACGGCATGTCACGTAAGATTTAAAAATAGTTAATAATAACAACAAAAAAATAACGCACTATCATGAACATACACATTGAAAAATAAAAAAGCACGTTCAATGAGAAGGCTGACACTCAGACTTATCGATAATTTTTTTAATGTTTGCAGTATAATTTGATGCAGCCATTCGAATACAATTATCCAAATGTTCATCTGTAAGTCGATTGCGATATTTGTTCTTAATAAACTTCATATTGGAAAAAGAAGATTCACACAAATAGGTTGAACTGAATAATGCTTTCACTTTTAAGGCAACACGGCATAGAACTGAATATTTGTCTTTACTTACAATAGGCCAGATACATTTGGTACTTGAGACTAACGATTTTAAGGTTAAATCATTTTGAAACTCAATTACTTCCATTTCTGTTGCAGCGATGGCTTCGCCAAAGTTCTGCATAACACACGTTGCAAACTGTTGGATATCAATTTCCATAAAGGGTGAAACAACAAACTGCGCTACTAAAGCCATTTCGTTGAAATCCTTAAAACGATTTTTGAAGTTATTCTTCAGGGTAGAAACTATTTCTACATGATATTTGCTGTCATAGGGTTCTAATGGATTTTGAGATATTTTTTCTGTTAATTAGGTTTTGTTCCCAAAACTCCAGCTTTTTGATAAATGCTTTTATATCAGAAATCATTTCCGCTAGTTCTTTGTCTCTCCCCTGAAGCTGCAAATTAAGTTCGTTTAATTTCTCTGTAATATCCACGAGAAAACCAAAATCTCTAAGCCAGAATGAATTTTCTAGTTCCGGAGTCGGTTCATCGCGTTGTTTGAAAAATTGAACTATGCCAGATAAGACATCATTAAAACGTTTCAGCACCTGTCCTCTACTTAACCATCGGACTATAGAGTGAAAGAGTAGGTCCCCGTATTGACAGTCAACTTCATCGGCCAAGGTTTTGAATAATCTTCTTTGTAACGCTTGAGCTCTAATCTTGTTCACAATTTTTACCACCAGTTTCATAACGTTGTTTAGTTTCAGGAAATTTCCACATAATGCTTGCTGATGGATAATGCAGTGGTAACAGAGAAATTTTGGAAAAGTTTCATCTTTACGACATAACGCCACCAGACCCTTATCACAACCCATCATAGCTGGAGCGCCATCGGTTGTCAAGCCTACCATTTTCGATATTGGAATTTTCTTGGAAGAAATAATATTTATTAAATGAGAAAACAACTCCTGTCCAGTAGTGTGTCCTTTCAGTGGAATAAACTTCAAAAGATCTTCTTTAATCGTAAAATCACTAAAAACCATCCTGACGAACACGGCCATCTAGGCAGTGTCAACGACATCTGTTGATTCATCCAGTTGAAGTGAAAACACAGTTATCTAAGTATTATCACAGTATTACCAGAAAGTTGCATAGATTTTATAGCTGAAACTATTTCGTCTTTATTTCTAAAGTTGGCAAATAACGAATCAGCAGCTTCTAAAAACGCCTGTTTTATCATTTCCCCGTCTTCATAAGGTTTCTTTTTTGTGCAATTATCTGGGACACACGGTACGATGCTTCAGTTGCAGCCTTATTTTTGTCGACTTAAAAATATTGATTGTTGTCCAATTAACTGCTTTTTTAACTGTTTCAGTTTCTCCTTTCTGGCGGCAGAATGTAGTGGGAATGATTTTTCAAAATTAGAATGTACAGTTTTATGATTTCTCTCAATATTTCCTTTTTTAGCAACGGAGACCGAAGTATTACATAACAAACACACATTTTTATCTTTAGCTTCTGTAAAAAAGTATTGTTCGTCCCATTCCGAATGAAAGTGGTATGTCTCTACCTTCTTACAACGCTTGCCATAATATTATTTTTTGTTGTTCTCTACTAACCCAACCGTTGGTTACGCGTTCAGTTTTAAACTAAGCGCAATGTCGCCGCGCCGTGCGTATTTATCCCGTTCAAAGCAATCCTGATCGTTCTCGAACACTAACGCGCTGGTCCGGCTGGTCGGTTCTAGCTGATTCTAGCTTGATGGCGTCAGGAGCAGATCGCTCACCGCAACGTTGCCGCTGTTTATGTTTAATATTATGACAATTAGATTTTTTTGTGGAATTTTCGGAAGCTTCTCTGATTTTTGCAGTTTGTATTTTTTAAATTAAAATCGTTGTGAGAGCTACCAGAATTTCCTCCGCGAGCTACCGGTAGCTCGCGATTGACAGGTTGGCGACCTCTGATCTATAGTGTCAAACGTTTTAGAAAAGTAATGTAGCTTTTCCTTCATCCATTGATCTTATAATGTTATCTGTTAAATCTAAGAACGCCTTTCGAAAACTTGATTGTTTAGTGGTTACAATATTATGAGAAAACACGTATGTATATATTTGTTTACTATTTACTCTTTCTATAATTTTGGGTGACGTCGGTAAAATACTTATGGGCCGAAGATCGCTAAATGTTTCAGGCTTATTTGATTTTGGCAAAGGCTTGATTAAGGAATATCTTTAGCTGTCAGGAAAGTAACCAACTTCTAAACAGCAATTTACAATGTGCGGTATGTAAGGGAGCACAGACTGAAATAGAAAGTTGTAACATTTTTGCTGAGATGTTATCAATTTCTAATGCATTTGATTTTAATTCCAAAACTATTGACCTAATTTCATTTACTATTGTAAGTTTAAAAGAAAAGTTAATATACCAGAAAAAAATAGATTTGAATTATAATAAGATGTAGTGTTAGGACAACAATGTCTCTGACTGAATATCGACGAAAATTTGAACGTTAGCAACGTTTTTGTTATAAGTATATTACATTTTTTGTGGTATTGACTTTGAGTTTGATTCTTTCGTCAAGAAAAGTGACCACATTTGAAATTATTAATAATTATCCAAATATATACATATTATGTAACTAATACATTCTCCCTAATTGGCAATATCATTTGTATTTGTGTTATTTGTTATAAGAACTACTTTCACTCTAATCAAAACTGGTCTTTATAAAAACAATTTAGTCCGAAGTAACCTTAACCCAGTGTCTTAAGTTGGAGTACATGCCTTTCATGGCATAAACTCATTCTGAAATTGCGAATCCTTGACGACTTGAAACAAGGAGAACATTTATGTGAACAACAATGAAATTCCATGTTCATAGTTGATTCTACGTTGACATTGCGCAATTTTTAAATGTTTAAAATCAATTTATATGGTTTACTAGCTATAAGATATTATCTTTTAAGTATTAATCCCTCGAACATATTTGTAAGTTTGAATTATTTATTTATTTAGTACACCACTCAACAGTTAAAAATCAATTACATGGTGGGATGAACATAAATTAAAAACAAATACAATATACTAATGATATACATCTCAAACGAGTGAAGAACATCAGATACGACTGAACATGAAACAAATAAGAAGTACAATAAAGCCTATTTTTAAGGAAAATTGAAGGTAAAATATTTAGTTATATTTAAGTTCTTAAAGGAGCATAAAACAAATTTAAAAAAATTAAAAAATTAAATTGAAATAAAATAAATACACACAAAAAATATTTTCAAGCAGGATAAACACCTACTCAGTTTCTATGGTAATAGCTCTAAAAATATCTATTTTCTTACAACTAAAAATATCCAAACTGTCTTAAAGGCGATGATAATTATTGATCATTTGAAAAATTGGAGAACCGTTCAAAATATTTGTATTTGCAGCTGGCAAGTAAAAGCTTAAGTATATTCTAAGGCCAGGGCGGAGTATTTTAATGTTGATATAATCCTGAAACTCAATGCAGTTTAAGCCCTTCATGTAAAATATCCCATAGGAATGAAAATAGCTGCATTTTACGGCGTATGTGCAGTTTCATTAAACCAAAGCGCGACAACAGTTGATCATGAGGAAATCCTCTAGCAGAATAGATATTGTCTAGAAGATATGATGCGGACTTCATACATTTTCTTTGCACATTTTCAATAGCGATACTATAAATGTTAAGTGATGGATTCCATACAACTGACACATACTCAAGTCTAGATCTAACAAAACTAATATATAATAACTTTATTGTATGTATATTTTTTAATTGTTTGGAATTTCGAATTACAAAACCAAGACTCCGTGAAGCACACATAACTGTCTGCTCAATATGTCTTGCGAAAGTTAATTCCCTATCAAAATAGACTCCCAGATCCTTTATAAACTCCGGCCTACTTAACACAGTGCCATTGATCTGATAATCAAAAGTGAATTATGATTTTTCCTAGTATATGTCATAACACTACATTTACTAGGATTCAAATTTTTGTATTTGTGTATAAATAACGCAATAAAATTTATATGAAACTTTATTCTCTTTTGACAGATCCTTTTTCTTTCATTCATAAAAAGACAACTAACATAACAACAACGATGAATACAATAACATACATAGGTTGTGGGTTTGGTTCCATGCTCTATGTCAAGTGTGACAACTGGCACTCTTTGAACGCGTTAAATAATTAATTCCCTGGTACCAATCTCAGTCTAGTCATATTCTTTTAAAGACATACACAACACAAATGCAAATAATTTTTAGTTCACCATAGCAATAATTCAGCTAAACAACTTTGTAAAGCCGTGCAATCAACAAAGTTCCGTATTTCAGCAAACATTTTTAAATCATCAGCATACATTAAGTATTTTACTTCTGTGCTTTTGCCAATAATGTCATCAATAAAAACTATGAAAAGAAGGGGCCCAAGGACAGAACCCTGCGGTACACCTGAAATTTGCTTAAAATGATTTGATTTAAATCCTTGGTGTTGCACGTACTGAAGTAAGAATCGATAAGTAAAAGAAGAAGATCATATAGTTCCTTACTTAGACTTTAATTTTTGTAATAGGATTTAATGATCAATTCTATCGAATGCCTTAGAAAAGTCTGTATATATAATATCGACCTGACTACTATCTAAAGCCTCTGCCAAAAATTGTGTTTTGCACACAAGATTCGATACAGTGGACCTACCCTTCATAAATCAATGTTGGTATTGCGATAATGAACTCGAAAGATGTTTAGATAAGTATGTATGAATAATGATTTCAAATACTTTGGAGAAATTACAAAGTATGCTAAGAGGTCTACAGTTGTTAAGATCATCTCTGTTTCCCTTCTTATAAACTGGTGTAACGCGAGATAATTTCCATAGATCAGGAAACATGGCTGTTTTCAATATTAAATTAAAATTAGTACACAGTGGGGTTGAAAGAATGTGTGCGCAATCTTTAATGAAGAAGGAAGGAATATAATCAGGTCCCATTGTCATTTTTGGCTTTAATCTTTTTATAGCGTCTACCACTTCTTTATCAGATACATGATTTATAGATAAAATAGGTAAATTAACAGAAGTTGATTGAACAGATGCGATAGTACGTGTTGGTAATGTAAAATTGTTTGAAAAATGCTCTGCAAATGCCTGCACAATATCTAATGGATTATCCATTATATCATTATTAATTTGTACTGAAGATGGAAAGTTCTTAAAAGAGTTTACGTATGTCCAAAATTTCTGAGGGTTTTCCTGAATATTATTTTCCATTCTTTCAGCATATTGAGAACGTGCAAGCTTAACTTGTCTATTAACATTAGTACGTGCGGATTTGAATGTATTTAAATCCTCAAGAGAACCTGTAGACTTAAACCGACAATGAGCTTTATCTTTTTGATAATAGACCCATTGAACCATGGAGGATACATTACCAGCTTTCTTTTTTGGAGCATGTCGTGAAAATAATTCATATAGTTTTTCATTAAGTTTTTTGCACCGTCATTCACATCAGTTATATTATTTAAAAACTTCCAATCGATAGATTGCTGGCATAAAACTACAGAAATTGTTATTTTCACGCAACTGTCATAAAAAATTATATTTTACAGGTTTATTAACATCCTTAAAGTGTCACTTTTTTGGTCGCATTTTTAAACACAGGATTAACATACTTATTTTAGTAATTATGTACAAATTTTATTAGTTAATAATAGATTTTTATTTGAATAATAAAAATTTTAAACAATTCTTCCATTTAAGCCTCTTTGATTGAGAAAAAAAGCCTAAAAACACGTTTTTAGTAGGAGATGTCCCTTTAATTTTTAATTTATTTTTATTATTTGTTGTTATGGCGGCAACAGAAATACACATTCTTTGAAAATTTCCTATTGCGGACAAACGGGCGGACAGCCGAGGCTTAGTAATAGAGTCCCGTTGTTACCCTTCGGTTACGGAACCCTAAAAACGGCGTGATCATAGCATATTAAGGACATTTTATGGATATAGGCATTCTTATTTTGTTTGTAGTGACGGTTGGGTTTGTGCGTGTACATAATTTATCAAAACTATTTGAATAATGGATTAAAATGAATAACAATTTAAAACACCCTTCTGGTAAAGTCTGAAAGATATGATTTCGTTGCGACGTTGAAGGGTCGCGGCTTACCGCGACGTCTGACAGTGACAGCGAGCTGTTACGGTCAAATGTTTAGGTTGAAACGTCTGTGCATGGTTGCCAATTTAACGATTTTGTAGCTAGATCTAACGATTTCAGAAGGTCTGTCGCGACTTCGAATATGAGACGTCTCAAACCTAGCGTTTTCTCGCCATTATGTGGCTATTATATGGCAACTTTTACATATCAGGAATGATGATGATGATAATAATAATGAGTGTAGTAGGTAGAATATATTCTAGCAATGAAAAAGGAGGTGGTTGTACAATCGAACATAAAAGTAAACGTCAATAATTTAAAATTTTGACATTATTGAGAGTTGTAAAATTTGAATTTGAAAATAGGGTAGTAACCAAACTCATAACTAACTAAATTTGAATAAGTATCTGGCATTTTGCAACACTAACAATCACATAAACTCGAAATTAAACGTTCAGTTACTGTTCACTGTACACTGACAGTTCATTAAAACGTCAGAATTATCAAATGCCTTTGAGCCTTAAACATATGGCATACTTTGATAATTTTAAAATTCAGAAGTGCAAAGCTAGATGAACATTTTTAATTACGCCATAACTTGAAAACAATTGAAAATCGGATAAGAACATATGAGTTCGTTTACATTATTTTCACGTGTATAATATACTCCTAGAGTTTGGTGCGCTCCTCCCGACTCACCCTGTATAATTAATAAATGTTTAGAGTCGGGTGTATGCGAGGGGTTAGTTTCAATGGGAGTGTGTTGTACATTCCAATTGGGGGTGCATTGGGAGTGCATTGGGAGTATATTGGGAGTGTATTGGGAGTGTATTGGGAGTGTATTGGGAGTGTATTGGGAGTGTATTGTAAATGTATTGTGAGTGCATTGTGAGTGCATTGGGAGCATTCTGAGTATTTTTGAATGTTTTGGAACAGAATTAAAACCATTTTGTATATTTAAATTATTTATTTTGGCGTTTCAAATAGTTTAAATATAAAAACTATTTTCAGCAAGACAGTCACTAAGATAAAACAAACAAGCAAAATGTCAACCATATAACAAAAATAATATTCTTACTTAAAAAATTAAGAACCTATAAAAATATTTCACAAGCCAACACGTAATGTAATTAGTGATCATCTTACAGTCCAATATGGTGTTCCGCAGGGTAGCGTAGTTCATATTTTGAGTTCTTTACTTGTTAATAGTTAATTTCTGTTGGGTTGACAAACCAAAATAGAGCCGAACAAACGAAATTAAATTGCTATTATAGAAAAATAGAAGATCTTAACAATACGGTTAATAATTGTTTATATTTAAGGTCCTTCATTTTGTTAATAACGAATTTGTTTTGAGAGGACAGCGATAAAATTAATAAAAAGTTTGTATAACTCAAATTTTTAATTTTGTCATTACTTTTTTTGAAGATGTGACAAACGAAATTTTTGGTTGCACAAAAGTGGACGAACGATTGCCAAAAATTCGCATTTGGTGGTGCTAACTTCACAGACCCTTCGTATAAAGTTATCTGGATAGTGCCGAACATATTGCATCATGCGAACGGATACCGGACAAACCTTGAAAAAACCGAACAGCCCGGGTAAAACCCGTACAGGTGGCATCCATACCCTCATCATAAATGAATCCTGAAGTCAAGAAGAAATTTCTCATAATTTTTCATCTTTTAAAATTTACCAAAATTATAGTCTATTTTTATGTATGAGAGAGTAATAAAACAGCATTTCTAATGCAAAACTTCAACTACGGTCATTTTAAATATTTTTACAGAATAATCTAAATATTTCCTAAAATTGTAATAAATGTACCTGAGCTATTACAAGTTTTCGGTCTTTTATTGGTCCTTTATAAACATAAGCTGTACAGAACAATAGAAAAAGGTTTGGACAGGCCAAAAGCCCTGTGTATTAAAGATTACATAGCCGTATCTTAAGATTATTTTCAATAAGTACCTATTTGCCAATTTTGTTTTATTTTAATTCCAAGAATTTCTTACAGTAATTGAATAAAAGTAGATAAATACCTTCCCAACAAATTTCACCGAAAATGCGATTATAGGTTTTCCATTTAGTAAGGAGGTCCAAGTTGTGTATTCTTGACAGTTTACTAAATGTCGTTTAGTTGCAACTTGCAAGGTGCAGTGTGAATTCTAGTGTGATCATGGAAAATTTGGAAGGGCCGCGTAAACGACAAAAAATCGGTCCTTTAACAGTTAATGAAGAAACATTAATATTTAATTGTTTTAAATCATTTACAGACAAACATTTATGTAAAAGTGTTGATGACACAGTGGAATTAGTTAGTAGTACGCTTGGTATTGTTTCAAACAGCACGTAAAGCTCCAGGAAAACCAAAATTTCAATTAGAAAATCTTTTGAAAGAAAGACTTCGAAGGAAAGTGCATGCGTTCTTCTTTAGAAAAGAATTTCCGACAGTAGACAAAGTTCTTGCCACGGTTCGAGATGATAAGGATTACCCTGAAATGAGTCGAAGCACACTATGGAAACTTTTAAAATAAATAGGTTTTTTATGGAAAAAGCATTCCGGAAAGTCTATTTTAATAGAAAGAAGCGATATTGTAGTATGGAGAAGAAATTACCTAAGGACTATTAAAGAAATGAAAAATCAAAGAAGAAATATATTTTATTTAGATGAAACATGGATCAACGAGGGACATAAACCAAATAAATTTTGGCAAGATGAAATTGTAACAAGTCGAAGACAGGCTTTTGTAAATAATTTATCTACTGGTTTAAATCCACCATCAGGAAAGGGGCGCAGACTAATAATAGTACACATCGGTAGTTCAAACGGTTTTGTTAAAGGTGGTTTATTGACTTTTGAATCTACTCGTACCGGTGACTACCATGAGGACATGAATGCTGATGTCTTTAAAGAGTGGTTCGAACAAATTATAGATCTTCTTCCTCAGAATTGTATAATAGTAATGGATAATGCAAGTTATCACTCGAGACTTATAGAAAAAATGCCCACAACCAAGTGGTTAAAAAAAGATTTACAGAATTGGCTAAATTCAAAGAATATTAAGTTTCATCCCGGTTCTGTGAGAAAAGAACTGTATCATTTGTGTTCCCTTCATAAAGAGAAATTAAAAAAATATGAAATTCATGAAATTGCAAAAAATCGTGGGATGACGGTGGTTAGATCACCACCATATCATTGCAAAGTAAACCCGATTGAACTGATATGGGCACAGATAAAGAGAGAAGTTTCAAGAAAAAATAATTCTTTTAAAATGAGTGATGTTAAACAGTTGTTTTTGGAGGCTGTAAATAATGTGAAGCCTGAAAACTGGGAAAAGGCAGTAAATCATACGATTAAAGAAGAAAAGAAAATGTGGAAGTTGGACGATATTACTGATGAAATGATCGAGCCACTCATTGTAAATATTGGTTGCGACAGTTCATCTTCTGATTTCGATTCTGATTTGGATTTGTAGGTAAGAAGTAGTTTTTATATTAAAATTATTATTTATGAACGTAACGTTGTTTAAAAGTCAAAGTTTATTCCCTTATTCCTACATAACCCGTTTGACATAATGTTCTTCACATACCTTGTGGAAAAATAAAACATTTTAGAAAAAATTGCACTTTTTTACCTTCAGCTATTTAGAAGTTATAAGCAGGTTAATTAGGTGAAAATATAAGTGTATACTCGAGGAATAACTTCAACAAATATTTTATCTGTCTACTAAAAGAAGTGGACGCCTATGGATTACGAACGCTTTATTATTTTAATACTCTCTCATACATAAAAATAGACTATAGGTACTACAATACAAATATTTAAGTCCTGCCCAGAACATCTCCTTACTCCTTCCACCGAGTTTTTCCTCTTTGGGTAGGAACCACCAAGTTTTTCTATGTTTTATACTTATTTAATATTTAATAGATGGATATTTTAAATGTTAGGAAATAAAAAAGTATGTCAATGTTTTTTAATCTCTCAGTGTACAAGCCTACCAATTTTATTGAACCCTTACACCTTAAGTTAGGAATTTTTACAAATTCATTCTTGGTATCTAGAAATAAGAGAATAAGGACGGGTTTTCTGAAGCCTTTAAAATGCGCCATATTGGCGCCGGATAGTTTTTACCAAATTCTAACCTTTCTAATGTTTATGAAAAGGTATATTCAGAAATACAAACATACTACTTTTAAAAAAATCAGTAGTTATCCTTTGTTAAACTTGTTATTTTTAATGCATTTAAAGATATAATAGGTGATAAGATTAATAAATGAAGTAGATTATCCATATTCAAATGTGATGGTTTATTTTTGATTAATGTGGTTTAAGTAGTGTTGTTTTCGTTCTAGTTTACCTAGAATTAAGTACCCGAAAGTTTTACCTGTTCTTTGGGGAAATATCAACTGGTTAAATGAAATGAAAAATAATGTACAACTTTTTAATTAAATAATAACGGAGAATCTTTTATATAATTGAGAGCAGAATTAAACTTCTTTATTAATGGAGTCTAATGTGGCTATTATAAACCTAATAATAATTTTATATTACACTTCACACAGAAAATATGGTCAATGTATAATAAGAGGGTTATTTAGCTCAAATAAAATATTTTCTAACATAAAAATTTGTTCCATGTAGAGAATTTCAAATAAAAAAATTGAACTTGCCAACAAAAATGAAAATCAGTCATTATCATCCAAAAAATCATAATCGTCATCATCACTGTCATCACCATTAATTGTTATTATGATTGGACTTATTTAGTTTATTTTATTTTCGCGAGTCCACCAATCTTCTATTAGTTTCTTCGCACTTGGATATACAGTTCCGCCACACTTCTGGAGTTACAATTGAAAGTGCTTTTCGCCAAGTTTCCCGAACTGCGTCGTCACTATAACCATTAGGCCCAATATGGTTGTCATAATATTGTTTTGCTATTCCCCATATATATTCGATGGGATTAAACTGGCAATGATACGGTGGCAGACGTAAAACTTGATGACCGTAACTTTCAATAATCTGATCCACAACAAAGATTTTTGGTTTTGCGTGTATATTTGCCAAGAGTAATAACACAGCTTAACAATATACAGCTCCACAACTCCGTGTCGGCGTCTTTGATCTGGCGGTCGAGAACCAAGCAAGACGGAATGGTGCTATCTCTGTTAGATTCGAGGGAAAAGTCGGGCCCGGATTAAACAATTTTTTTATTATTGAAAAAATTGAAAACCTTGGCGTAATAAGGTTGGTTACATGCCATATTAAGTAAGTTTTGGAAAATTAAATTTTTAATTTGTTTTAAATCTGTCAAATATAATTAGAAACATTATTTAAATATAAATATTACGAAAAATAGCACATCTTTCGGATCAGAGGTAAAATAATTTGTATGTGGCTAGTAAAATCCTCGTTAACAAATGTTTTGAGCTAAAACAGTCACTTCACGACAAATTGTGGCTTGGATCCTTTTTACACCAAGGGCTTCAATTGTTAAAGAATTGTGTCACGCTCGTGGATGCAAATCAAGTGGTACCCCGTGTCTCTGGCAAGTGTTACTCTTCGCGCAAAGGGTTTATACCTAGATAAACGAATGCTTCGACTGATGTCTGGGAACTCTATGGTATTTTGGAATTATAAAGAATTTGTGCTTTTATTTTAACAATATTGGTTATATTTAGATATATTCTTATTAATTGAAATACAGATTTGTAGAAGTAATACTTTGACAGTTTTTATTAATATAATATATTCAATTTTTATCTGACCATACCGAAGTAGGGAATTTTGAAACTTTATAGTAATGTGAAATTTGAATTACAATATTACACGATATTACATAATTAGTACTTATTTTAGGTAGGTACTAAATTTGTACTTGGAGAAAGTAATATCGATTTTTATAAGAAAACTTGAAAAGTAAATTAATTTAGTTCCTATTTCTGATGTAAAACTTAAGTTTTGGTTTAAACCAAGAAAACAAATAAATTATAGTTTGTTCAACAAGGGTGGATATGATAGCAATATCACACAAAGACGAAGTTTGAGCACGACGTCGTATGCGGAGTACTCAATCATCTGATTGTGATATGAACAATCCACTCGATATGGTCAGTATATTTTTTCTACGACCCACTAACGAAAATCTACAAATTTAAAAAATTATTTTAGGTTATTTAGACAAAATAACTAATTTTAAAATAATTTACGAAGTTGACTAATTTATAAAATAAAATTAACATGAAAAATTAATTAGTCCTCGGCCTAGATTCGATCCCGGGCTTTTCGCGTGGAAGACAGATGCTCTGTCCTCATCTTCACCGAAACTTTCAGGACTTTAGTTTTAATACTCGTAATTAAATTAGTATCATGTAGTTTGATTAAAATTAATTTTTTTTTAAATGTGGACACAATAAAAACAAAAATGCTATTATTTATCGAGTCTACACAAAAATTTTAATGTATATTTAATATCAATAACTAAAATATATATTGACAATTAGTTTAACAGAATTGTCACTTATTTAAAAAAATTTAAATAATAGGAGTGTTGGGTGACCAAAATATGAACTGTGATTTGTAGATTTAATTTTGTTAAAGTGTTCTCACTACCTAAAATGGATATGAAATATATTCGTAGTTGAACGCAATAACATACTTTTTCGTTTTGTAGTATGTGCATAGATTGGCTAATATCCATGCACAGATTACAAAACGAAAAAGTATGCTATTGCCTTCAATTGAACGAATCTATTTCATATCCATTCTAGGTAGTGAGAACACTGCAAACAAAAATAAATTCGCCAATCACCGTTCATATTTTGATCAACCGACTGCTATTATTTTTAAAATTTTAAATAAATGACAATTCTGTCAAACTAATTGTCAGTATATTTTTTAGTTATTGAGATTAAACATACAATAAAATAAGTTATTCTTTTGGAAAACGTTAGCATGGATGACTAAAGGGTATTGGGTTAATTAATTCTAAAAGTGTGGTACAAATGTTATTTTTTGTAGCCAATTCTTCAAAATTATTTTGAAATATCTTTTCAATATTGAATATTAGTTCTACAAATTCATCATTTGACAGTTGCAAATTTCCAAATGTATCTGGATTGGCGTTATCATATGCCTTTAAAAAGCAATAAAAAGAAAAATCATCTAATTCAACGTGAACTTTGTTATATTTAAGACAGGTATCGCAGAGGAGTGGATCCGCAAGGCTTTTATTAAAAGGTAACCACACACATACCTGATAAAATTTTTCTGTATCAATTCGTCTTTACAATAATTTAGGGTGTTAATAATTTTATCATAAAATAAAATACAAGGTGTTCCATTTAAAAAACATACATTTTAATTTGCCAGGCAAAAACGTGACACCCTGTATATCCAAAGATATTTTTAAAATATGTAGGTATTTTTCAAATCCATATAACTTTTATTTAAAACTTTCTTGCGTGTCTACAACAAAATAATGAACAATAACGCACTAATGGGATACCCTGTATAAATTATATTTTTAACAATGAAAATTTCTTATAATGTGGTACTTATCGGTTTGGGTCCTTGGGAAAACTAAAGAATGTTTTCTTGCAGGTATAACCCTTATTAAAACAGCTTTTGACTGCACAAACAGAATGATGTCTTTTTTTTTCACTCATTCTACTCATAGCTAAAGAGTCACCAAAATAATAACAGTACCTTTGACTTAAACAAAATCAACGAAATTATAGGCTCCACGAAATTATACAATCAACGAAATTATACGCACGACTCAACACCTTACCTAAGTACGCTTCTGAACACCAAAACCGTCTTTTCCCTTCGAAGGCGGAGCTTAAGCGATGCGCGACGAAATCGAAGCAAACCGTTGCCGCCAAGAGAGTGTTTTAGCTGTATTGTTAAGCTGTGGTAATAATTCTGATTTTAATATATATTGAGGAAATGGTATATGTTCCTTTGTCAACTATTCTTTAATTTTATCAACAGTCCAAGAATTCGTTGGACTTTTGTTTGATACTTCAGAATAGTAAGGTGCATTGTCTAAAATAATTACGCTGGGCTCACTTAAACCTGGGAGAAGTTTTTCATGCAACCATTTTACAAACATTTCTGTGTTCATATTATCGTGATAGTCACTGGATTTTGATTTAGATGAAAATATTAAATCAGCACCTTTTATAAAACCCGATTTTCCTTCTGCATGTAAAATTATGTGTCGCTTCCTTTCTCCATTGGTATGTTTGATGGACTTTACGTTATCATCTTGCCATATTCTCTTGGTTGTACCCCTAGAAAATATCCATGTTTCGTCTAAATATATAAAATTCGCCCCTTCTTCTTTAAATTTAGAATATTTTCTTAGAAAGTTAATTCTCTTGTTCACGACAGAACTTCTTTCACAAAGGGTCTTTCTGTTATCCTTCTTTTGAAATTTGAAACCCAAGTTATGTATCACTTGCCATAGACTTGTTCTGCCAATGTTGTCAAATTTTCTATCTATTAATTCCGAGAGAATTGTATTTAAGGTCACATGTTCCTTATTGGCCCTCATTCGATAAATGGTATCACGAATTTCAAATTTCTTTCCATCTGGAATATATTTCGATTTCAATGATGGGCGAGTTTTGCGGTGATCTTCTTTCGGCAGTTCACTATTGTGATTTTGTAATACTCCTCTTAATTTAGTTTCAATAATTCCTAGAGCATCACATACGCGTTGTTGTACAGACATTACCGATTTTAAAGGACCGCCATTTTCTTTTTCATCCGTAAAATAATTATGTACACTACAAATTAGACTATCGACATCTAACACACGTCTAGGCATTTTTAAAATATCCACTAAATTTACAATATACATACAATGTCAACACTTGCAAATAATCAATTCAACAGCAAAATTTGTAACAAATTTAGTACCTACTCTAATGTTATTTTAATTTAAATCTGACCATTAGGGCAATTTTACCTAATTTCTTGGAAAGAGGCTTATTGGAACTGGTTGTCACTGACTAATTTGCATAATTTTGTTAATCCGAAACCCGCGTAAGTATAGCGAACAGACTGTTTTTACCGCTGGGCGAATTTTTTACATGAATGTGTATTTTAATGAAACAAAAAGATATTGTTTTATATATGCTATATTTAGACAATGATACTGTTAGAAAAATATTATTGAAGAAAAAATAATCTAAAAGAATGAATTGTCAAAATCCGTCTTTCATCTATAATTTTGTTTTAGAAAAAGAAATTTTTCTTGGAAGAAGTAAAAGAATATTCTTCAATAGAACTCGAATTTTGAGAAAAATGTCGAACGCCAAAAACTTTTATATTTGTAGAAAAATAGTTGATGATTGTGGTATGCAAATATACACTAATGCTACATGGATTGCCTTTTTAAAATCAACAAAAACTTGTCTTGGATTAAATATAAGACCGTACTTTTCAAAAATTTGACATTTTAGTAAAGAAAATCACTTTTTATAACATTCAGTAGTCTTATTCGGTAACAGACAAAAAACTAAAAAAACATAGTGGCCATTTTGGAGTCCATGCATTGTAAAAAGTTGATAGAAAAGTTCTGTGCAAAACTAAAATGTTCCGTCTATATATTATATTCGTTTCCATGTAAACACAATAATTTTTATTTTCAATATTGTTGATAAACAAAACATGTTCACCTTTATTTGTTAATAACGTTTCATTATATACTCTGAGAGCTCTATGCACTTCTTCTATATTTTTAGGTAGCCGACCTGATAGTATACATATTTCTTCTGATGTAACTGATATCAATAGTTGTGAGAGATGGTGACAAACATGTTGATAATGCCTTACAAATTGAAAGATTTTCAGTTACATCTTTTACAGCCTTTCTTTTACATGCATTTGAAACATATTGCCTGTGTACCTCGCTGTGTACCTACCTTCTGTTCATTTATTTCATGAATTATGTAATTAGGTTTCCTGTACCAACAGTATAAAGTTTGGCTTTACAATGCAGTTTTTTTGGCAACATCTCCATGATGTCTCAACATTTTTTAAAACTTTGTCTTTTGAAAATGTAAAATTTTCATACAAAATTAAATCACTTTTAACGACTGACACCGACATAGTCCACCTGTACGCTATCAACAGTAGAAATAAACTAAATTATAAATCTAATTGACCTGAGCAAGTAAAGAACATTTAATTTTGGGATTTAGTTTAGATTACATTAAGTATTAATTATCGCAGGTATTTAAAGATAGTCTGGCGCCCAATTTACATGTAATGATTATAGACCCTTTTAAAAATAGAGGTAAAGGGATTATTTTTGCGCTCAGTTTACTTCCATCTATATATATATATATCCATATATATTTACCTAGCAACTACAAAAATGATTGTATATCACTACTTAATTATTAAATAAGTTTTTAATATGAATAGGTTTATTTATTATTCTAGAATAGGTTTAGGTTGGTTATTTCATCATGTAGGTTGTTAAAAAGACTGCAACAATTATAAAAATTCCACAAGAATTGTTCTAGTTATAAAACAGTTTTTTATATTCAATTTCAATGGTGAATGTGTACTAGGTACCTACAGATCGTGAATGCATGAATAGTGAGTAGACAATTAATAGTAAATAATATTTAAATTGTGGGTATTATCACATCGTAATTAACACTACAGTGTTAAATGGATTCAAATTAAAAGAGAAACAAACAATATTTATTGTACCTATATTAATAATATCAAATAAATAAGACATATAATGTATTCAAATACAAAATAAACAGATTAAAGGAACAAAATATAATAAAACTAATAATAATAAATAAAAGATTAAAAATAATAGTAAACAAGCAAATGCTGTTCCATTGTGTGCTCACTAACTACCTACCAATGGGTTTTCCGGTTCTTTTGCCTACCTGACGGACAAAACATAAAGGTACAGGTAGCGGGAGTGAGTTAAAATATCCAAGTATGAAATCATGTAAGAAACAATCTCGGATAATAACGAAACACTATAAACTACACATTATATTGATAATCCCGACCGATTTGCACCACGAACGTAAATTGCACATGATGTCAGTGTCTTTTACACCCCCGACATGGATTCCGCATATCAATATGGCGCACACAATGTCCCGTTCGATACTGATGGTGTGTTTCTGTTCATGTTACGTTGGGTTTCTAGTTTGTTTTCTCTCTCTCTCGCTTAGTGCACTCTTCGGATCTTGGCGGTGCGAACGAGCTCGATGGACATGATTTGGATAGGGAGTAAACGATGGAAGAATATTAATTTTGCCTAAAAAGTAAAAACTCGTTCATTTAAATAATTAAATTTCAGTTAGATTGAATAAATTTTATTTTTTCTTCATAATAGAATGTTTGTTTAAAACATGTATTCAAGATACCTAATGGTGGGTTTGAACATGCATGGATTGACTGGCGCCAATTAGCGCGCCAGTAAGTAAAATTTTCTTACGTAAACATTAAGTTGCGTGCAAATGAGTTATGCGTGCATGGTCCTAAAAAGTTTGCAGTTTTCTGAAATTTATTGCCCAAGTGATGCAAAAAATAAATATTTTTCAGTTTACAATGCATAGAAACTAATATTAAATTAGGTACTATATTTTCTCTGAAACATTACGTAAACTTCGTAAATGTACTAACAATTCATTGGTGTAATGTGTAAACGCACGCACCACCCATGAGAAAATTAATTGTGTAAACGTACACGCCATATATTTCGAGTCCGTCGGCGGAAGCGCGTCTTGAAAGAGCCGGCTCATCTTCCAAGTGATTTCGCTTCGTGTTATTGACCCTGTTTTGACGCCTTACGCATATTGCAATTCGCATCACGAATCGACGTGGTAGGAAAGGCGTAGACTTCAGATAGATTTCGGTTTGTTTTTCGTAGTTGTTTTTCTTTTTGTAAAATAGAGGAACTATGCATTGTGCCTGTGAACAATAATAATGTGGTAAATTGTGTCTGTATTGTGTGTTCTTTATTAAAAAAATAATTTTCAAGTAGAAATTTTGAAGAGAAAACGGACATTATTAATTCTAGTAGACTAAAGGATCCTATCCATAGCCCTCAGAAGGTCTAGATACTGCATCGTAAAAACATTTTGACCACCCATATGATGGGCGCCATGATAAATAAATGTCAATAAATTTTAAGTTGGCACTACTGGCAAGACAGAATCGGCGCAAGTTTAGTAATAAGCGTAAGATCGGCGTTCGACGTATATAATCGATTTTACGAGTATTATCTGTTGTGTTGTTTATTTTGTTCCTCCAGTAAAGGTTTTATTTGAAACATTATTTTTTAGTTTAGTCGTTTAGTGTTTTATTTTAATAAAAAACATTTGTTGTTTGGTGTTAAATTTTTTCAAAATCTCTTGTTTTCTACGTGAATGTAACAATGCATCTAACGGTAGAAGATACAAGGAAAAAATAACATTTCATGTGTAAGTTTTCACAAATATTTGTGTATTTACAAAATCAAATAATTTGTATGTTTTGTTGTAGCATACCAAAAAATTTTAAGAAAGAATAACTGATAGCCATAGGAAGACCATTGAATCATTTTGTGACTTTAGTATAAGCCCAGAAAATTTTGGGATACTAACTGAAACGGCAAATGTGTTATTGGCTCCTTGTTAGTGACCTATGCTATTGTACAATTTTTCTAACACAAGTTCCATGATCCTTTGAACTTGGCTGCACCGTACTGATGAAGACCAATAGTCAGAAAAACGTGTCGACCGTTACTTCTTTTTTACTTTTTTTTATTCGGAAAATGTCCCCTATTACTACCTTGATACAACTTTTTCTTCTGATGATAATTTTTTCAGATAATATGGTTTTGTCATATTTTATTTGCCCATGTACAACCCTTTATAGCTTACTTGTGTTTATTTAAATTATTTATGTACAACTTAATTTATGCCATTGTAATTTAATTATAACCAAGTAATTTTACAATAAAACTTTTCTGTTATATCGCATCTTTATGGTCCATTATTCTTTGTAATAAACTCATTAGATTTATATAGCCTATAAAAGTTGAGCAATGTGTATTGCATCATTCACTAGTTATATTACAAGTTCATTGTTACTTCAGCCATGATGAAATATTTGCTGAAAAAAGATAATCAACAACAAACTCTTTCTATGTAACACACTGGTGACATTAATTTAAGTCTTTGAATGTATATTGTTAAACTAGAACTTATTCAGTGAAATAACTTATGAAACAAATTTTTCTTTTTGCATTAACAAAAAACTTGAAAATATAGTGAATTGTGTAAAGAAACAATAATATGTACAATATAATATTTAAAAGTATGACGAAATCAAACGGCAATTAATAGACCAATTCACTGTTGGGTTCTAATTAACAGTGCTGTTCCTACAGTGGCGCTGGGAAACAGTAACAAAGCCTACACAGAACACGAGGCGAAATAACCTTAGCAGTAGAAGCCGATGTCACACAAAAAAAAAATAGACCAATATTATTGTATACTTTATATTATTTCTCTTTTCAATTGCATTTATTTACTATTTCCTGGATAATATTTCACAAGATCTTCAAAGTTTTATTAACAATCATTGAATGGTTATTAACTTATGCTTAACTGAATATGTTTCTGTTCATGTTTTGGATAACCAAGAGCAAGTGAATGCTATATCTATTTATAAAGAGTTCTAAAGCTTTGGATAAGGTTGATCCTAGAAACATGGTCTCACAATTGTTTAATTTAGGTTTCTCTAGTGGGGTTATTATTTTATGTTACATTTACTTATTTAGGTACCTGACGCATAATGTAATTTGTGAATTGCTATGTAGAAAGAAAATTGTTGGCAATAAAGTTATTAATATTATCACCCCATCATATAATGTTATTAAACAAAATAGGTTTTTTTATCTCTCGAGTTATTGAATATTAGTTATGAATGTCACATATCTAATTATTATTTGAATTTATGAAATAAAATTATTATTAATATTACCACTCCATTTATTAATTGCTATTAAACAACATGAGTGTAAACACAATCAAATTACTTGAATTTTTTAACCTTTCTTGGTGAAGTTTTATTTATTCATTTAGAGAAATATCTGAATGATTTATTTTAGAAATTTAGTATACTTTTGGACATATACTGCCAAAGAAATGATATAAAAATCGTAATTTTTAAAAACCGTTGCGACAATTTATTCTACATCTTTTGGTCAAGTTTTTCTATTAATATTAGTTCCGTTCTAAGTGAGTACATATTATAGTTTGTTTTATGCTTTATTTTATTAAATGTAATAAATGATAGGAAATATACTTTTATAGTAAATAAATTGATTAAAGCAATATGTAAGAATAAGTTTATCTAAGGATTAAATTGTTAAAGCAATTTTTCATATCCATTGTTTATTAATTTGTTTCATTTAATTCTTTCTTATTGAGTAAGTTATTTCATATAAATATGCGATACTTGTAAAATGTAATATTTTCTTTTAAATAGGTACATATTATGTTTGCATAAAATATTGTTCAAAATAAGTTTGTAAATTTTTCAAAATATATTTACCTACCCCAAAACTAGTTTGTCATGTACACATTTTCTATATATTTATAGACGTACTTTTTAAATAACTTTTAATACATTCGAAATCTGTGGTTTTATTAAACTCAATGTAACAAATAATAGGTATTTTCAAAAATATTTAAAAATAAAATCGAGATGGGACTCTTGTATAATTTAGTGACTATTCGCCTATGGTTAGTGAACTGCTGTCTGTATGTCCCTGGGTTTTCTAAATTAAAACAATACTGCTTCTCCACTCTAGCAGTATTTTTTGCATCTCACAAGATTATATTTATTAAAAAACCAAGGAATTGTTTTGAGCCTATTGCTGTGCCCTTTTCCAACATTCCCAAAGTGTTTTTTTTACTTTCTGCTGATTGGATCTCCGATAGCGACAACTCCATTTGTTGTTCCACTAGTTTTTTATTAAATTTTTAAAATAACTTTTATATATTTATGTTTTGCAACGACTTTGCTTACCTGCTTCATAATCTCTTCCCTATGCCCCAATTTCTCTAACAGGTGAGATCTTATACTCGCTCTATTAAATCAAATTATCATTAGAGTTTATTTTGAAAATGCTTGGTAGCACAGTTTTTATGGCAAAGGTCCATATTTTTATATAATTTTGCTATTATTCATTTTCAAATAAACTATAGGAATAGAAGTAATCTATCAGTTTTTCTAAAAATACCTTGTTACCGATGTAAGTATATCTATCCCTAGTTAAAAAATTCAAGTTTTTATTTTCATAATATACTATAAATAAATGACCGGTTAACAATCACATTCTTTTAAATAGTACATTTGACATTGAAGTAGGTATTTTCTCCATATTGCCAAACAGGAACAGATGGTTTACTTGTAATTTGAATTATATTACATAAATCTCACTGAATTTCTCTATAATTCTCATAGCAATATGTACACAAAACATTTATCCAATAAAATATATATATATATATATATATATATATATATATATATATATATATATATATATATATATATATATAAAACCATGTAAAAATAACATTTCAAGAACGAGAAAATTTATAAAACCGGTCCTGTCTGAACAGATCTAGGAAAAACAAATAGGTTTGTCAAAGTTTTGTTCTTAATTTGAACTTAAAAATTGTGCGTCTCACTCACTTATAACTAATAAGAAAGTGTAGATTATCGGTGTTCACGTATTACAGAACACACAAACTAAAAATCAGTGTAGCCAAAACATAAATTTACCTAACATGGCGACAAGCTTGAATGGGGTCATTTTTTTGTATTGACAGCATACGCCAAGCGGTATCTAGACTTTCTGAGGGCTATGATCCTATCAATTTAGAGACGAAAGTAGAAAAGTCAGCAAAGAAATTTATGCATGAAAAATAAACAAACATTACAAATCAAACATTTAAAAAGGTTTTTGTCAATTTAGGGCAGAACTAAAAAAAATAACCAAACGCTGCCAAAAGATAAAGCAAACTGCTTCCAAACGTACACGGCAAACAAAAATAAAAAATGTTGGACCAATCCAAAGAAATGATCCCCTCTTTTTAGCATCCTCTTAGAAATCCTTGGAATTCCAGGAATTTGAACCGCATCAAGTCTACATGTAATCGATAAGTAAGGACGAATGAATGAAAAGGATCAAGAGCAACTGTTACGTCACAAAATGTGGGAGTATATTATAGTATGGTCAAAATTAGCTAAATAAAAGCATCGTTAAGGAAATAACTCTGAAACTGGTTAAAAGATATCGAGTTGAAATTTTATAATATCATTACGGAAATAAGGGGAAAATTATTAGTATATAAAATACCAACCCAATGTGATATTTTTTAACATATTTTGAAAAAGCGTAGATTTTTAGTATCTCTATGTGAAAAAATGACTTATTTACATAATGAACTTTGTAAGATATTTAAAGCTAAAGGTTCAGATACCAAATATTAAGAAAAAAAAACTGGTAACCTTGGACAGTAGACAAATGTCATAATAATTGAAGTAGATAGCAGTGGCGGCTCGTCAGTACTAGCGGCAGTGGGGCACACACTGAAAAGGATTCCCGGGATCCGTTTTTTCCCTTAGGAAAACAAGTTCTCCGCTTAATAAAAATTAAATATATTTCAAAACAAATTAAATATTACAAAATTAAAGACTAACTGCCAGGTAACTGCTGCAGTTGTACACTATTTTTTATAGTTGAAGCCCAGATTATTAAAATTTGGAATGGACTGAATAAGTTCGTTTTTGAATTTTAAGTTGTTTACGTTTGGAAATAAACTACACACAGTTTTAACGTCCTCATTTGGAAAACAACCTCGGTAGTCTTTAAATTTTTCACTATCAAATGAACTTGCAATTGTTAGGTGGGTAGTAAAACTAAAACGTTCATTTACCTGTATCACTAAGTTCCTTACATATCCTTAAATTAGGAATGGGGTCCTCCTTTTCAACAAACCGTCTCTTCTTGCTTGTACTTGGACCTGATTGGGTGTTGTCGTTTAAATTTAGTTCTTGTGGGTCTTGTTGTGATTGCCATTCTTCATTAATTAGCGTGTTTTTATTATTTCTAATATTTTGAATAGCTGCTGCAAAATTTGATGTTTATCTTAACCTTGAGAGCATCGAGCTGTCTACTCTGCAGTTGATTAAAAAGTATATCGCAATTTGGCATTATTTTGCTGAAGAAAAATAACCAAAAACTAAAATCTGTCTTTCAAAATTTATCATCTGATTAATAGTTTTTTTTATCGAATTCTGTGTTCATAATTTCTTCGAGACATTTAATCAAATCCTCTTTATAAACATAAATGGTATTGACACACTTCGATGTAAAATTTCATCGTGTAGGAGCATTTTAAAGCATACGACTCTGATGAAAAGGTGTTTGGCAATTTAAAATCTCCCAGCGAAAAATTTCTCTCTTATATTTTCAAATTAGAAAAAATATTTATATCTATGTTTGATAGTTTGTCAACTAAGCCTGGAATTCCCGACGCATACCTTTTTGAGATGAGCAAAATATAATTTGGTCATCTTTGCCAACTATTTGCGAAAATGTACACCATTAAATTATTTATAAGACTCTAAATTTTTTATACTCTTAAATATGCAAACAGAGATTTGAAATCCTCGAAAAAGTCAGACAAAACAAAAAAAATTAAAATTTTGTCCCATTTAAAAATGTTATTGATTTTTTTCATCATATTATTGACTGCTTTATAAAAAAAAGTTATTTTTCTTTGTAGTTTTATTTCTTAACTATTCCAATGGTCCAACTAACATTTTTTCGTAATCACAATAAATAAATTATTATCATGGTCCAACAAACGCGCACCTTAAGCTGAAACTGGTCTAGGTAATATGTGCCATGAGTACAGCACGTCACAATAAGGACAGCGCCCCGCTTGTGACGTATAATTCATCGCATATGTTCATCTCTTGCTAAGCGATATTGTCGTTGTTCTTGTTTTTAGCATCATAATGGGAGAGAAAACAACAGAGGCACACTTCGCAAAGGCCTTCGATTGTGTAAATCATGATATTTTAATTAATAAGTTACAAATTTATGGCATACGGGGTTCTCCTTTACAATGGTTTAAAACTTACCTAGAAAATAGAAATCAACAGGTGCGGGCGAATGGTGAGGATTCTACAAATCTAGCAATAAGCAGTGGAGTACCTCAAGGATCAGTATTAGGTCCAATTTTGTTTTTATTATTCATCAACGACATCACAGACTTAAGAATAAGTGGTAGAATTACTTTATTTGCTGATGACACCAGTGTAACCTGGAATAATTCTAACATGCAGACATTACAATCTATCATAAGTGAAGATCTAGTGACTATTAAGTCCTGGTCTGATTCGAATGGACTTTGTTTCAACACCAGTAAAACTGTAGCATTATCTTACAGAGGTACTTTACAACCTATAACTTTAAACAATAATCTTATCCAAACGGTGACTTCAATCAAGTTTTTAGGTCTTTATATAGACGATTCTCTAAAATGGTCTGCTCATATAGATACCTTAGCAAAAAAATTATCCTCCGCATGTTTTGCCATTAAATCGGTTTCTAAAGAGCTGACTCCTTCTACTGCATTAATAACCTACTTTTCCTTATTCGAATCTCACCTTCGCTATGGTTTACCTTTCTGGGGTTCTTGTAGCTTATACCTTTTCGAATCTATTTTTAAACTGCAAAAAAGAGCAATCCGCTATGTATTTGGTTTAAGTAGTAGGACACATTGCGAAAATTACTTCAAAAATTTCAAAATTCTAACCCTTCCTGCTCTATTTATTTTCGAATCCGTCTGCTTAGTTCGCAAGCACATTCAAAATTTATCCGAAAGACCGACTCGTAGATATCCTACAAGAAATTTAGAGACTGATGTTTATTTAACAATGCCCACTTCTGACCTATTAAAACATTCCATTACCTACAATGCCAAAAAATTGTATAATAACCTTCCGATGCAATTAAAATCTATAAATACATACGATAAGTTCCGAAGACTGGCTAAAGCTTTTCTTCTAGAAAGACCATATTACACAGTAGCAGAATTTTATAACGTACCTTAGACATTTGAGTTCCACATACAATGGCATTAATTAAATAATTAAATATTAAAGTTTAAATTTAAATTTAAATTTAAATTTAAAAATTAAATTAGAATAATTATAATGACGGATATTGCATATCCATTGCAATTGTTATTCCTATTTTGTCTGTTTGTTTCTGTTTGTTTTTTCTGCTGTTTAGTTATTTTTATAATATGTTTAGTATTTAAGTTACACGCTTTGTCTATAAAATTTTTGTAAATTTTTTTACGACAATAAAGCATATCTCTCTTTACTGTGCCCTCTTTCACTTAATTTCGGAATTCTCGGAACGTCGCTCAACGCCCGGTCGTCCAGTGTCGTGCCAACGCGGTTTGCGTTAAAATTAGATAACATAATAATAGGCATTGAGGAAAATATAAAAAAAACGACCTCTTCCTCCTTGGTGGGATGTGGGGTGCGACCAAACTATTAAAGATAAGAAAAACGCCTTAACTCTTTATAAGCAAACAACTTCTTATTTTGTCAAATTTCAGGAAGAGTATGCTCGTACTAAAAGGTTTTTAAAGCTTAAAGCTAAACAGAGTTGGACCAAATGGTGTTCCTCTTTAAACAAACTCCATCCACCGTTATCTGGAATTAAGCAAAAAAATGGCTAGAAAACCAGTATATAACCTCACAACCTCATGGTTAGAAGACTTTTACAATAAAATTACACCCCCGTTTGTAAGCACCCCAATATCCACCAATTAGATTACTGATTCTAATCATTTCTTATTACTTCCTTTCTTTCGAAGAGAAATGAATGTTGCTCTTAACAACCACAACAATACTACTCCTGGTTATCACCAAATTAAATACCTTATGCTCTGCAAATTACCAGACACTGCTAAAAACCTACTTTTAAATATATTTAATCAAATAATAATTGAAGGCATTGACATAGAAGCATTTAAAAAAATTATTGTTGTTTCCGTACCTAAATCAGGGAAGAACCCTAACTTAGCTGAATCTTATAGACCCATATAAGTACTTTGGTGGTAGATATTCAAAACAATTGTTCACCTGTCCTTTTTCTTAACATCGAAGGTGCATATGATGCTGTGTCTTTGCCACTCCTGCTAGATAAAATGATTAAAATATTTCATATCCCAAAACAATTTGCAATCAGTATTACAAATTTTTACACCAACAGATCAATTTACTTGTGAACAAATCAATCTGTCCTAGGCCCTAGACTTAATAATAAAGGGTTACCTCAGGGACCTGTTTTGAGCCCTGTTTTATTTAATATGTACATAGCTTATTTACATAATATTCAAATAAATAATACATTATCTTTTAATATTGTTTAATATTGCACAAAAAAATTAAAACCGCCTTAGAAAATTTAAAAAATATTTAATTAGTTTTACAAAGACGGTTGTCCACAAATGGCTATGAATTATTAGTTAACAAATCTGTGATATGTATTTTTACAAGACACAATTCACCTAATATGAATAACATCATGTTTGGACTGGACGATTTCATAATTCACAAGTATTAGAAATTAAGAATTCAAAAAAACCGACTTCAAAAACGTGCAGATGCCATAACCACATCTTAACCAAATTTATATGGGACCACCCCTGAGGTATCCCCTTACAAACAAAAAAAAGAATCATATAAATCGCACGAGATGGTAAAGCATTATCGCTAAACATATATAAAAAATCTGATGTGTCCAACACATGACTTTCCTATCTAGTTATTACAGGCTTTTTCCGGTTATTTTGTACAACCTATTGCAGCATCTCTATAAATGTTTAGAGGATAAACTAAATATATATATTGTCCACATACATCTACCGCGAAACATTTTTTTATAGATATTCATTGAAAATGAAAATACTGAAAAATTTAAATTTAGCACTTTTCCTACAATTTTTCCATTACGGTCCATTTTAAAAAAATCATGTATGAACACATATTATAGAGATCGATATCGCAAACAACTTTTATTTCAACAATTTTCATAAAAATCAGAATTTTGCACATTTTGTCAAATTTTTCGAATACGGACCATTTCACAAATTTTTACATGAAGCAAAAATTATAGATAATAATATTAGAAGTAACTTTTATTTAAACAATTTTTTTCTCCAAACATAAATAACAGATATATTCCATAAAATATAAAAACTGCCTCCCATAAAGTACCCCTCCAGATGTTCCGACTTTGTCCAAAATCTAATCATTTCACGTCAGGCCGAAATAAAACTTAAGTTTAAAATTTAATGTTTTTTTCTTTATCCGTTTTTGATTTTTCTTCAAATTTCGAAATTTACACATTTTCTCAAATATCTCAAATACGGTCCATTTTAGAGAAATTATCTATAGAATAAAAATTATAGAGAATTATATTACAAACAACTTTTGTTTGAACAATTTTTATAAAAAAAAAAATATTTTTTTACATTTTGTCAAATTTCGCGAATACGGACCATTTTAGGAAAATTTTGTATATAACAAAAATTATAGATAATAAAATAAGAAGTAACTTTAATTTGAAGAATTTTCTTCCCCAAACGTAAATAACAGATATATTCCATAAAATATAAAAATGACCACCTATAAAGTACCCCCCCCCCAGATGTTCCGACTCTGCCCAAAATCTAATCTGCTCATTAGACGCTGGAACAAAGCTTAAGTTTGAAATTTGGTGTTTTTCCGTGTATAGGATAGTAGATAGGAAAGTAAAAATGAAGAGTTTGAAGATTTTCTCATTGACCCAATTATTAGATTTTGACCAAATTTATATGGAACCACCCCTGAAGTGCCCCCTTTCTAACAAAAGAAGAATCATTGAAGTTGGACACCGTGTTAAAGAATTATCGCTGCTCATATATTGCGACAAATTGAGAACCTCCACCTTTTTTGAAGTCGGTTAAAAATGAAGCGAGGTACCTAGGTACTGTAATAGAAAGGAATCATCCAGAACTTAAGAATAAAAGTCAATAAAATTTATATATTTGTGTAAAGAATAAATTTAAAAATTATCACCCTGTACATAAAATTTAAAAAAAAAAAATTGTCAAATGAGATGTCAGAAATAACCGGGGAGACGAGGATTTTTGATAGATGTTTTGGGAAGGTTGTTAAAAAAAAATCTGACGGGAAGCAAAAAAATTTTAAGTTTTTGAAGGCTTTGAATAATCAAAATTTAAAAGTAATTATAAGGATTTATAAAAAGTTGTAACATTGCAATAACAGTTTAAATAGACAAGTAGTATCAATCAGTTTTACGGTGGTACACTAAAAACGGTGTAAATTGTATGGTGACCGGAATAAGGTGCAAGGTTAGCCTTATTGTATGAAATGGAACTAAAAGGAATAAGAAAATTGGATCCAGTTAAGAATAAGACTTTTCATGTGAGTAGATAAGATTTTCTGGATGTGAAAGTAAAGGACAATTTGTTATTCGCATTGATATTTACCAAAGGCTGTCTCAACTTTTAGAGATACCTACAACAGACAATTAGGTATAATAGTAGAGATTCATAGTTATAGTTATAGTTGTTACATTTTAGAATAAAAAGGTCAAAATTTGACTAAATGTCAACTTGAAAGATATCTAGTTAGATTTTGAAATTCTAAATAAAGTTTTAATTTAATTAATTGATAGATCATAATAATAGGTAAGTGTGAATGGTGATGAATGGATGCTTAGTTTAATTAAGTTAGTAGATAGGAAATTTTTCTAATGTTCAAAAATTTGAAATTTGTTAGAATTTATTGGTAATAAACAAGAAACGTTTGTAATTACAATTTGTCTATTTAAAAAAGTTAATATTTTTTTACAGGGTGATACAACTGACAATAATAATAAATATTCATAAAATAATAACTAATTATATAAATTACAAGTAAGGTATTTTATTGTTGGATTTGTTGTTGATACTATTTACTAAATAAACTAAATATAAAATAAATAAACTAAATAAACTAAATAAACTAAATAAACTAAATAAACTAAATAAACTAAATAAACTAAATAAACTAAATAAACTAAATAAACTAAATAAACTAAATAAACTAAATAAACTAAATAAACTAAATAAACTAAATAAACTAAATAAACTAAATAAACTAAATAAACTAAATAAACTAAATAAACTAAATAAACTAAATAAACTAAATAAACTAAATAAACTAAATAAACTAAATAAACTAAATAAACTAAATAAACTAAATAAACTAAATAAACTAAATAAACTAAATAAACTAAATAAACTAAATAAACTAAATAAACTAAATAAACTAAATAAACTAAATAAACTAAATAAACTAAATAAACTAAATAAACTAAATAAACTAAATAAACTAAATAAACTAAATAAACTAAATAAACTAAATAAACTAAATAAACTAAATAAACTAAATAAACTAAATAAACTAAATAAACTAAATAAACTAAATAAACTAAATAAACTAAATAAACTAAATAAACTAAATAAACTAAATAAACTAAATAAACTAAATAAACTAAATAAACTAAATAAACTAAATAAACTAAATAAACTAAATAAACTAAATAAACTAAATAAACTAAATAAACTAAATAAACTAAATAAACTAAATAAACTAAATAAATAAACTAAATAAACTAAATAAACTAAATAAACTAAATAAACTAAATAAACTAAATAAACTAAATAAAGTAAATAAACTAAATAAACTAAATAAACTAAATAAACTAAATAAACTAAATAAACTAAATAAACTAAATAAACTAAATAAACTAAATAAACTAAATAAACTAAATAAACTAAATAAACTAAATAAACTAAATAAACTAAATAAACTAAATAAACTAAATAAACTAAATAAACTAAATAAACTAAATAAACTAAATAAACTAAATAAACTAAATAAACTAAATAAACTAAATAAACTAAATAAACTAAATAAACTAAATAAACTAAATAAACTAAATAAACTAAATAAACTAAATAAACTAAATAAACTAAATAAACTAAATAAATTAAATAAAATAAATAAACTAAATAAACTAAATAAACTAAACTAAATAAAAGAAATTTAATAAATAATTAAATAAAAAATTTTAAATTAAGTTTTTAAAGTATTTTATTTCTGGAACCGACACCATTGGGACAAAGAGAATCTGCTCTGTAAAAAAAAATTATATTAAAAAGCTAGCCAAGGTAAGTCAAGTTAGTGTGTATATTTTATTTTTTTTAATTGTGAGGTTATTAAATAGATAGTGAACATCATAACAGTACCTACATATTTTATTTTATTTAAAAATTAGCTCTACTTTAATTATTATAACTAAAATTTTGCATTTTTATTGGCATTTTTTACAACTTTGACAAGGTACAAGATGTAACAAAATGCCAAATGTGTCCCCCTCCAAACAAAAATCGACATGATCGAGTATTTCTTCTTTAAATTTAAGGAAACCAAGAAAAGGGGGGGTGGATACTTTTCATTGAACCACACTGTATATGAGCCACTATCCTACGATTTTATTTTAAAATATACAATAAAATAAAAAATATTGTAGTATAAAAAAAGGTTGAAACTATGTTCCTCTGGGAGTATTTTTTTTTAATTTAATTTCGTATAAAACAAAAAAATTCTGAAAACTGTTTTAAAATTCTAAAATCCACTCCCAGACAAACAGATACAAGTATACTTGACCAAAAAATATTTTTGGTTTCTCAAAAAAGATAATAGTAAACGTATAGTGCCAAAATCGTAAGCGACTCCACCAAAAACGAAACGTAAATCATCCTGTAAATAATTTTTGAATTTTCAATTTTAACGTTTAAACGTCTTATTTTTAATCAAAGGATCTTTAGTTGTTCTGTGTCCCATTCTTAATGAGACACCCTGTATTGAACATACCTACCTGCTTTAATTTTTCTATTTGACTCACTAGGTACATAATTGAATAGGTAGGTATCTAGCTATATTTTTTTTATCTTCGGAAATAAAAACACAAAAGGTATATACGAGCAAAGATTATATGAGTTAGTGACGCATCAACAAAAGCCGAAAACAGGTTCATGTCAACGAACAAGTGGAAGCGCGCAAGGAGGTGCAAACGCAAGGTGGGAACAGAAAAGGGCCTAGTTCTTTGGATGAGTCATCGCAAAGAATCTTCGCAGGTGGCGAGTGACCAATAATAGGAAGTAAATATTGAGTTTGTTTGATAGGTATTCCTAAGATTAACAATATAATGATAAGTTATTAATTTGTCTATTTATATTTTAGCAAAAAATAAAATAGAAAGAAATTGATAGGTATTAAATAGGTACATTTGGTGTCGAAATGTATAATAATAAAAACTCAGCTTTAATCGTCAATTGCACGTTGATATAGAAGGTGTAGCATCACTAGCATCAGCTAGTTAGTGTTTTTCAGCTGTAGGTTATAGGTATATACCTTATAGGCCAGTCAATAAAGACACCTTCAAACATTGTAATATTAATTAGCTAATTTAATTAATTATTTAGTTTAAATTTGCAAGCAATATCAAAGTCAGGAACTACCTAGTTAATATACAGCAAAATGGCGCGTTTGTTTATAATTTTTTTAGAAAAAAAATGCAAAAAAGCTGCAAACGATGCAATATACCTATTTATTGTATTATTTTCAACATTTTATCAGATTTGCAACTTTTTTGAAAGTCCGGAACATGATTATTTTTTGTAAAATAGTGTTTTTGTTTATATCATACAAACCGATGACATAACTAATATAAGTTTTTAGAACAGCTATTCAAATTTACAACCTTTTATTTTGCACGGAAATATATATATATTTTTTAATAATAAAATAGTTGTTCATTTTCCTCTAATTTTATCAAAAAATAAAGCAAAAGTTTTTAAAATTGGTTGCAAATGTTAATATTATTTTTCTTAACAATATGGTAAATTTACAGCCTCAAACAAGATCTGGGACTTTGAAAAATTAACAAAAATCAACAATTCGTACTTTTTTAGTCACAAAAAAAATTAGAAAAGTATTGCAAAATTTACAGAACGATTTAAATACCTTCATTATGCTTTCCTAAGCCAAAAAGCGGTATCTAAAAAAAAATACTTTTTAATTATTACGCAATGGATGGCTTGAAAAATTTCGCATCAGATGATCTAAGAAAAATACCAAAATCGCATTCAGAACATAAAAAAACACTACGACAAATTTACATATCTCAATTTTACTTGTATTTACTAAAGGCTTAGGGGTATGTCATTTCACACTGACGTGATAGACGGGCATGGAGGGCCCGCGGTGCGGGAGGGCCCCATACTATTTCCCATACAGCACAAACACATTTCGGAAATGTTACATTAAAACATTTGAAATGTTGTATAAATATTACGAAACATCCCAGAAACATTTCTGAAATGTCCTGTGAATATAATATTTCACAGTAATATTTCTGAAATGAAAATTTGAAATCTTTTAGAAATATTAAATAGTAATATTTAAGAAATGTATTCTAGTTTTTTTTTCTAATATTTTATTAGAGTAAAAAAGACATTTAAAAATATACATGTTTATTTAAAATACACAAAACTCAAAGATAGATTCTTAAACAAATAAATAAATATGTTTTAAAGAATATTTCATAAAATATAGAATCAAATTGCTTCATTTCCACCAATTCCTTTAAATGCACTAATTTGAAACAACTTTTTTTTTTAATAAGTGCCCCAAGTAAAGAAACATTTACGATTATTACAATCTAATTATTAAGATCAATCAGCAATTTTATTTTTACCTAACTTATCTAAGACTGAAAACTTCATAAACTAAGATTCTACTCATGAGTGTAGACTCTAAAGTCTAATTATTTAGTTACACTACCGTTAACGTATAACCACAGTTTATACAATACAGCTAAAACACTCTCTTGGCGGCAACGGTTTGCGTCGATTTCGTCGCGCATCGCTTAAGCTTCGCCTTCGGAGGGAAAAGACGGTTTTGGCGTTCAGAAGCGTACTTAGGTAAGGTGTTGAGTCTTGCGTATAATTTCGTTGATTGTATAATTTCGTGGAGCCTATAATTTCGTTGATTTTGTTTGAGTTAAAGGTACTGTTATTATTTTGGTGACTCTTTAGCTGTGAGTAGAATGAGTGAAAAAAAAAGACATCATTCTGTTTGTGCAGTCAAAAGCTGTTCTAATAAGGGTAATACCTGCAAGAAAACATTCTTTAGTTTTCCCAAGGACTCAAACCGATAAGTACCAGATTATAAGAAATTTTCATTATTAAAAATATAATTTATACTGGGTGTCCCATTAGTGCGTTATTGTTCATTATTTTGTTGTAGACACGCAAAAAAGTTTTAAATAAAAGTTATATGGATTTGAAAAATACCTACATATTTTAAAAATATGTTTGGATATACAGGGTGTCACGTTTTTGCCTGGCAAATTAAAATGTATGTTTTTTAAATGGAACCTTGTATTTTATTTTATGATGAAATTATTAACACCCTAAATTATTGTAAAGACGAGTTGCTACAGAAAAAATTTATCAGGTATGTGTGTGGTTATCTTTTAATAAAAGCCTTGCGGATCCACTCCTGTGATACCTGTCTTAAATATAACAAAGATCACGTTGAATTAGATGATTTTTCTTTTTATTGTTTTTTAAAGGCATATGATAACGCCAATTCAGATACATTTGGAAATCTGCAACTGTCAAATGATGAATTTGTAAAACTAATATTTAATATTGAAAAGATATTTCAAAATAATTTTGAAGAATTGGCTACAAAAAATAACATTTGTACCACTTTTAGAATTAATTAACCCAATACCCTTTAGTCATCCATGCTAACGTTTTCCAAAAGAATAACCTATTTTAATGTAGGTTTAATCTCAATAACTAAAAAATATACTGACAATTAGTTTGACAGAATTGTCATTTATTTAAAATTTTAAAAATAATAGCAGTCGGTTGATCAAAATATGAACGGTGATTGGCGAATTTATTTTTTTTTGCAGTGTTCTCACTACCTAGAATGGATATGAAATATATTCGTTCAATTGAAGGCAATAGCATACTTTTTCGTTTTGTTATCTGTGCATGGATATTAGCCAATCTACGCACATACTACAAAACGAAAAAGTATTCTATTGCGTTCAACTACGAATATATTTCATATCCATTTTAGGTAGTGAGAACACTTTAACAAAATTAAATCTACAAATCACAGTTCATATTTTGGTCACCCAACTCCTATTATTTAAATTTTTTTAAATAAGTGACAATTCTGTTAAACTAATTGTCAATATATATTTTAGTTATTGATATTAAATATACATTAAAATTTTTGTGTAGACTCGATAAATAATAGCATTTTTGTTTTTATTGTGTCCACATTTAAAAAAAAATAAATTTTAATCAAACTACATGATACTAATTTAATTATGAGTATTAAAACTAAAGTCCTGAAAGTTTCGGTGAAGATGAGGACAGAGCACGCTTCCACGCGAAAAGCCCGGGATCGAATCTAGGCCGAGGACTTATTAATTTTTCATGTTTATTTTATTTTATAAATTAGTCAACTTCGTAAATTATTTTTAAATTAGTTATATTGTCTAAATAACCTAAAATAATTTTTAAAATTTGTAGATTTTCGTTAGTGGGTCGTAGAAAAAATATACTGACCATATCGAGTGGATTGTTCATATCACAATCAGACGATTGAGTACTCCGCCTACGACGTCGTGCTCAAACTTCGTCTTTGTGTGATATGGCTATCATATCCACCCTTGTTGAACAAACTACTATTTATTTGTTTTCTTGGTTTAAGTTTTACATCAGAAATAGGAACTAAATTAATTTACTTTTCAAGTTTTCTTGTAAAAATCGATATTACTTTCTCCAAGTACAAATTTAGTACCTACCTAAAATAAGTACTAAATATGTAATTTCGTGTAATATTGTAATTCAAATTTCACATTACTATAAAGTTTCAAAATTCCCTACTTCGGTATGGTCAGATAAAAATTGAATATATTATATTAATAAAAACTGTCAAAGTATTACTTCTACAAATCTGTATTTTAATTAATAAGAATACATCTAAATATAACCAATATTGTTAAAATAAAAGCACAAATTCTTTATAATTCCAAAATACCATAGAGTTAGTTCCCAGACCTCAGTCGAAGCATTCGTTTATCTAGGTATAAACCCTTTGCGCGAAGAGTAACACTTGCCAGGCACACGAGGAACCACTTGATTAGCATCCACGAGCGTGACAAAATTCTTTGACAATTGAAGCCCTTTGTGTAAAAAGGATCCAAGCCACAATTTGTCGTGAAGTGACTGTTTTAGCTCAAAACATTTGTTAACGAGGATTTTACTAGCCGCATACAAATTATTTTACCTCTAATCCGAAAGATGTGCTATTTTTCGTAATATTTATATTTAAATAATTTTTTTAATTATATTTGACAGATTTAAAACAAATTAAAAATTTAATTTCCCAAAACTTACTTAATATGGCATGTAACCAACCTTATTACGCCAAGGTTTTCAATTTTTTCAATAATAAAAAAATTGTCTAATCCGGGCCCGACTTTTCCCTCGAATCTAACAGAGATAGCACCATTCCGTCTTGCTTGGTTCTCGACCGCCAGATCAAAGACGCCGACACGGAGTTGTGGAGCTGTATTGTATAAGCTGTGGTATAACAGTTAACCGCACAATACTCTGCTTTAATTTAACATCACTGAACTAACTCAAAAGGCTTAGTTCTCTTGTCTTCTTATTAGATTGGCATTGTTGAGGGGTTGGATAATCTCAAAGTTTCCATGTTGGAGCAGTCGTTGTTGGTGACTACTGGCTAATATTTGTATTGTATTTTCAACAGTCTCCACTTTAAGATCCCTATGAAGATCAGTATTGCGGCGTTACCAGGATGCATCGACGATGTTCCTTATTACTTTATTCTGGAAACGTTGATTAACTTGGATGTTACTTTTACTCGCACAGCCCCAAAGCTGGCAAATTGCTTCCCACTAAACATGAAACATTTGTCATAGAGACTGTTCTTGATATATTTTTAAAACGGTACTAAAATATCCCATAGATGTTTAAATTTTACATCATATTCGATACCATTTCTCGCATATATCTACAAATGAAGTTTTATGTACGCTGGAATAGTTGAATTAGCAGTTACATAAACATCTTTTGTACTTCTTTTTAGTTACTTCCTGTGACAAACAATTATACGATGTTAATTTATATATAGGTCGGAACAGTAATGTGTACAAGTTACACATCTTTAAGATGGCTATCTTTACATCGTAAACCTGGCAGACCTAACAGTTTGTTCCGCGTTCATAGATGGAGATACCAATGATCGCTTGCCACTTACGTACCCGGTAGTATTGTATTATGGAGCAATCTGTTGCCTGGTATTAAGAGATTTCATCAAAGTTCTCACTTTTACTTTTGATATTTATTTAGACCATATTATTATTTTTGTAAAATTTCCTGCGATTAAAAGAGAAGTTTAAATTGTCTTCTAAGCTTTTAAATTCAACTTTATTTATTTCTTCTGTTTTATATAGAAGAAATATATAAAATATTTATATAATATATTGAATATAAAATTTAAAAGACAAAGATAAAAAGAAAAAGCTATAATATACTGTATCGCATTTGGAACGTCACATTTGGTTCATTAATATGATTTTATTTTATGTGCTTTATAGTAACATCTACAAGAAATAAAAAGACTTTTTAGGGTATAACAGGAATGTCACATATGGTTTGTTAAAAAGACATCATTTTTGGGAACTTCCAGTAACGTTGAATAACGTAACAAGGTAGAGCTATAATATCACCGAAACGTCTACATTGTTTCGTCACAAAAACGTAAACGTCCTTACTCTGAGCTTAGACGGTTATGAGTCCGTCCGAAAACAAGAGTAAAATGAGAGTTCTAATGTGTAACAATGTGAAGTTTTTATGCATAGTGAGTTTATTTCCACCAATTCCTTTGAATGCACTAATCTGAAACAAATTATAGATAATTAAAAAGGATTTATACAAATTATTTGATTAATAATAGTTTTATTAATTTTGTTTTAAACTAACTATAATAAAACAATACTCACGCCTAAACCATCATTATTTATGTAGTTCTCACCTCAATTTCCAAATAACATATTCTGCTTCCCATATAACAACAGCACAACGCATAAAATCAAAAACCAACAACTCAAATCAATAATTATTTAAAATATAAGCTTGTTTCTAGCTGGTGGCTGGACAGGAACATGATAAAATAAATTAACTACATATCCCATCTTCTTCCTACAAATCAGAAATTCTTCATTAATTGTTGGCCTTTTTCAACATAACCCTTTTAGAAACCTCTTGTGTAACATGTATACTGTTTCAGAAACATTTTCAGTGAAATATTTAACTAAAATATTTCAGAAACTTGTGCTTGAAATATTATATGTTTGAAACGTTTTAAATATTTCTGAACTAACGTGTGTTGTATGGGCAGTTGCTCAAAGTGGTCACCGTTTTTTTCAATACATTTCTGATCTCTTTTAGTGAGATTTCGTATTACTCTAGTAATCATAGCAGGATTATTTTTCAATTCTTCGAAGACATCCTCGATTCGCTGAAGAAGTTTCTGTCTAGTGTTTACATCAGATGAATAATACTCTTTCGACTTTAAATAACCCCAAACATGATAATTAATTATGTTAAAGTCAGGTCCCCTCCCCTTATAGGCCAGTTATGAGGTCCACCTTTGCCTATCCAATGACTTGGAAAGTTATCATTTAGAAAGTTTCTCACTGCTACCCTAAAATAAGATGACGAAGCCCTATCATGTTGGAAGCACATTCGTCCAATGTCAACAGTTTTACAGTTCTTTTTTGATAGGTTCTTAGCTTTTAATTGCCTGTTGATTGTACCTGGATGTGTATACTTTAAATGAAAATCATGTTTTTGGTTTACAGCTTTCGGCACTGATCAGTGCCTCCTTCAGTAGTATTTATTATTATTTTTTATTTAGTTAACATTGTTTTTTGGCTAGTGCTTTTTACGTTTTTATTTTGAATCTTTTTTTTAAGTTTAAGTCATTAAATTCCTTTAGTATAGTTTTGGGGTGTGACTTTTATTAAAGAAAATATTTTTTTATTCTTAGTAGTGTCTTCCATCATTCAAAACTGTACTTTGTTCGAAATTTGAATGTCTTTTCATTATTTATTTAAAATTTTAATTCTTTTGACAAATATTACTTTTATAATAAATATTACCATGATTACACATACAGGGCGTTCTTAATTTAGCCGTTAAATGTATAATTATTTCAATTTAATAATTTTTTCAACAAAGTTTGAAAACTTTAGTAATAAATGTGAATTGATTGGCTTACGCCCTGCTCCTTAATTTAACTGCACTACACCAAAAGCTGTGACTGCACCAACAAAATCTTCCCGCCTACAACCCTACGTCAGTAAGAAGTATAAATATTGATGTGTATTCGCGGCAAAACGTTCTGCGACTGTGCAATGACATTCAAAAATCGCTGTTTACGAATTACAGTCACTTTTCCAGGAATTTATCGATTTTGATTTTCCAGGAAATACCAAAACTCTGATAAGGGAACATGGATTATATAAGGATGCTATTACAGCGTGTCCCAAATGATTTTGTTTACAAAATAAAGTCACTTTTCTAGGAATTTTTCATTTATCGATTTTAATTTTCATTTAGAGACCATAATTCGCCGAACAACTAAGTTGACAGCTTTGTTAACTGGGATAATAAAACAAAAAAGACATATATATATATATATATATATATATATATATATATATATATATATATATATATATATATATCTACATACAAATAACTTGAAAATCAATTATTAAAAAGAAATATATCATACCAAATTTAAATTAGGCGAACAACAAAGACTTTGCATATCAACTCTTTTTTTCATGATTATCGTAGATATAGCCCAGCTAGCATAAAAACATCCCATATACGTTAATAAGTTGCAATTTTAGGCTCTTTAAGCTCGCATGCAATTTACTTTTAACGTAACCCTAATATCCATGCAACTGCCGAATTTTTTTTTTTTACTTTTACAAATTTGATGCTTAATAATGGATGTTCAACTTATACAGAGCTCTTTTATTAAAAACAATGTTTTTTAGCACGATATTCTGCTATGAAAGAAAAATAAATAATTTCATATGTTATATAATCTTCTTTAACCAATTCTGTATTATTTACTTTAGCTTCTAAAATTCCTGAGATTTTTACTAGAATTATAATCCAGCACAAAGGAAACCTACAACATAATATTTTTTAAATATCTTTTAAGTGATTAAGAATATTATTACACTAGGGCGACCATAGCTACAGCATTTTTAAAATCTGTCCAGCATTTAATATTGTGCAGAAAACCTACAGCAAAACGGCATAATAGGTACATGTCCAGTGAAATACTATATTTATCCAGCAAAACACCACTACTGTCCAGCAATGATAATACTTAATTTACTGAACAAATTAACATATTATTTATTTTTAGTGAGCTACGTGAACACATCTATACTGCCGTCCTAGCAAAAAAAGTTCTATCTGCAAAATTAGCAGTTTTTTTATTTATGTGCATTCCCATGAAAAATGGCTAGAGCTACGCCACTGCCCAGAAGTTATATTTGTAAATTTCTATTATAAGTATTTCAAGAAAAACGTAGGCAGTCATTTAATTGTATCTTCTCGTTTACAATGATTTATTTTTTATTGCAATTGGAAACGGAAATATTTCAATCTAAAACAACAGACAATGAATTAGAAAACGTTTCTATCTTATTGAAAAGAACTTAACCACAATTTACATACCACAACAGAAAGTGGCAAGTGACATTTTTTACTTTCCTGTCTGTATACAGATATAAGGAAAGTATAGGAATCATGATTTTTTTCGACCTCGAGTTTTCGACGGATTTTTACGTTTTGAGGTCCCCTGAATCCGTTTTGACTATTTTCGCGATGATGTGTGTGTGTGTGTGTGTGTGTGTGTGTGTGTGTGTGTGTGTGTATGTGTGTGTGTGTGTGTGTGTGTGTGTGTGTGTGTGTGTGTGTGTGTGTGTGTGTGGGTGTGCGTGTGCGTGCGTGCGTGCGTGTGTGGGTGTGCGTGTGCGTGCGTGCGTGTGTGTGTGTGTGATCCCTTATTACGTGTTGCCTACATCTTGGCGCAATATTTTTAATAGGTGCGTTTTAATCATGACAGGTTAAAACGACTAAACCGACAATTAGGCATTCCAACGACCTGTCCAAATGGCTACCAGTGGGTAATGACAGTTAAGATATGGCAACCCTGTTGTCATGTTGTCATTAACAGGGCCAATGATACATATATAGTTATATAGATTGCTCAAAGCTGGTCGTTTACGAGCGGCCATATTGCCTGGCAAATATTTATTAATTTGAATCGGTTTAGCAAAAATGTGTTATGAAACCAATTTTTAGCCTTTAGATATTTAAAAAAAAATAATTGCCTACATTTTTACTTCAAGGCATAAGCTTATGTTTATTTTGAAAAATATGGATGATCAATCTATGTAACTATCTATTTCATTGACCTTGTCAAATCACCAGGCCTACAGGGTTGCCATAATTTTGCCATATCATAACCCGTCAGAACCCACTGGTAGCCATTCAGTTTGGAATGCCTAATTCCGGAAGCAGAAGCGGATGATTAAAACGCATCTGATATTTTGCTTGCTGCTGTCAGTGTCAGTGAATATTATTTTTGGAGTCACAGTTTATTGCTAAAGAATCAGTTAGCTCACTCCGACCAGTTGAAGTTCCAAAATAACGTCCACTCCAAGGATACAAATTCAGGATGCGCAGAAGACTGCTGTTTTATTATAGGCGGTTGTCACATATTGTATATTCCGAGTTGCGCAGTGTATAAACTGAAACATTGAGATCAAAAGTGCCGACGCAAAGTGAGCGAACTGATTCTTTAGCTATAAACTGTGGTAAAGGCATCAAAATGGCCGCGTCCTATGTTGGGCTTGTCGGGCCTTTCTCTTGCACCGTATACTAATCAAAGTATGTGTTCCTGACTATATACATATTCTAAGGGTAGGAATTAGGAATGAACACAGAACTTGATATTTAACTGGATGGCTATATGGCTTAAAAAAAACGGTCGGTGCGCATGACAATTTGGACGCCAGACTGTCAATTTCGAGCATTCTACGTCACGTTTTCCACGGGCGTACTACGACAAATTATATTATTTTTTATTAATAACGCGCTATTTTAATAATTATTATTACAGTTCATCAAATTTCTAAGACAGAGAAAGCCCTACTGACAGGCATCCCGACGGATTTACGCAATGAAAGTACACTCTGCGCATCAAGTATTTCACTATTTCATTCAGACGTAAATGTCAGATGTAAATTTCGCTAAAACATTTCTTTTATTTTCGTTTGTGTTTTTTGCTCATTACAGTTTAATAGAACCTAAGTATGGAGTTTAATAGCAAATTAAGAGGCCGCGTGATTAACAGTCAATCTCGCGAAATAATAGCCAATGTTATAGAGTTTATGAGAAGAGAAGGAAACTTTAATTCACCTTCAATACCATTTAAAAATGTAAATGATCGTGTTGCTGCAGCCACAGGAGTATCTAAAAACACTGTCGTCCGCATTTCTGGAGAGAAAAAAAGAATCGATAACCGTGAGATATCGGAATTTTCATCACCAAGAAAAACCATTAAAAAACCAAAAACAGTTAATGATATAGATGAAGCTGCACAAGAATCAAATTTTATTTTTTTATTATTAGATAGCTATTTTTGTTTCTTGAGTTGTGTTCATTTACAGGCTCAATTTTTTTCCGTTTCTCCTTTTTGATTTTATATGGGGTTTCAAGTTGTTTTTGACTTATTTCGACGTAAATCACAACAACACACTTTTTCAATAAAGCAAACAAGTGTTAAGAGGTATATGTACGTGTAAACTACAATTACAAAAAATTGATATGAAACCCATGAAACCACCAACAAAAATGTAAAACTAGCTTCCGTACTAGAACATGGTGTCATTCGTCGAGATAATTTATCGTTTTGTTTAATAGATCAAGAAATGTAAATATTCCCCTGTTATTTTTTATAAAATTATAAGAGAAATAAATTTTTTTCTAAATTATTTTGTAGAAAAACAAAATTTCGAATATTTTAGTAATGTTTCAGAAACAACCGTTATTAATAATAGGTACCATTTTCCTTAATAAGGTAGAAATAAAATATAAACTATTTCCACGATTTACAAAGGCCTACAAAAAAATTATAGGTATTTTCCGCTATCCTATAAAATTTATATTTTCTGACTCAATTTCAAAAGGTTGAAGGAATTCCAAAACACCTTTTATGGCATAATAATTATTTTCAATTCTACATACTATCTTTAGCTGCTTTTAAAAACGTTCTAAGAAAGTCCAATCAGACCAATTTAATCCCTAAACTATTCCACACTTTTAAAATTTAATTACCTAAAAATATTAAAAACTATTTAAAATAACTTGTTTAGCAGACTGTACAATAGCTATCTTAGTCACACGTAGCGCGTTCTCTGTCTGGGCGTCGAACACCTCTAGAAATTTGATGAACTGTATTTGAACATTTGTTTCAGCTGCATATTAACCAAAAATCATTTCTAAGTGATTTTCTTAAATTAAAAGGTGTCATAGTTGAATGAAATAAGTCTTAAATTTAATTTTGATGATCCTTTTTAGTGCATTTCGATACGCACATGTGGGCGCCAAAGTGTCAAATATCACCTCGCTATGCGGCTTGATTTTGTTCTTCCAGTTTAATGGGCATGACGTCCAAGGGTAGGCAACTTTATATACACATGTGTATATCGGATTGTCGTAGTAATAGGTTGTTACATTTTATTATATTTGATTTCTTAGATCCACTATTTGGCTTCTTGTGAATTTGCCGGGAATGATATGGCGCATTGACCATCACAATGACTGAATCAGGTGAAAAGTTATTCAGTAAGCCAGTTCCTAAAAAACTGCTAAATTCGCATCTTCATGATAATCCAGCAGAGCTTTATTAATATTTTTTCTGAAAGTAAGAAAGCCATTTTTTATGTCCGACATGTACAATTATGACTCGTTTCCCCCTTGAGCATGGTGCATTTAAAACACAATTTTGTGAACCGTCTGCCCAACCACGTTGAACATCATGAGTCGACCCATCTAAATAAACTATATTTCTATTGCTATTTCTAAATTTAAATATTTCCCTTAAATAAATTTGACGCGATTCCAAAATTCGACTATCTAACTTTTTATATCTAAAACCACAAGTTATTAAAATTTGTAAAAGTGATTCTAATGATTTATATTTGAAATCTTCAAAATCTTGTAATTTTCTAAAAAGTATCTCTTAGGTTAGGACTTGGTTTTGTCTTTATACGTGTTGTAACACGACACGTTTTCTTTTTTACTGTGTTTAATCACAACGCCTCATTTAATAACGAAATAAACTGTGGAAACGGGAATTTTTGATAACCTACATATTCTTTTATCTGCAGTTGTTTTGTGAAATATTTGGATTTTCTGATTTAAGACAAGCAAACATTTAAAATGAACTTGAATATGTAAGTCCTGATTTTTCAATTTCCAAGATTGCGTTTCACCTTGATCGTCATTATTATAAATCGCATTATTAATACATATTTCATCATTAATTTGTACTGCATTTAATTGTACTCCATCATTGTTCCGAATTTCATTAATAATGTGAATATCATCGTTAACCTGCAATTCATTAGCATCTACATTTACCCCAAAAGGTCTCCAGAAAGCCATCTCGTACAACACAAATCAAAATTTAACAGAAACACCGAAAAATAAAAACAAGTTTAACAAACGCTTTGAGGACAATTTTTAGACTAAAGCAGCCAGGCGCGCCAGCGATTCTTACCGCTCACTTATGGACTTTACATAGACCGTAGGTGAATTGATGTTTAAAACTTAAGTGTGCCACAACAGTGGCTATACTAGAACAAAATATTGGAGAAGATGAGTCATATGCATGATCAACACTGTTGTCTATTAATGAAAATTCCGACGGAAAGTAACAGAGTCAGTATAGGCGGCGTATCAAATACCAAATAATTATTTATTATTTATTACGTATTTGTTAGTAAACTTTATTAAATTTGTTTGTCAACTTTATTTAAACAAAGATGATGCGTTAAATATACGTTTTTGATAGTTTTCAAGAAATGAATATATTTATTTCCTAATGACTTCGTTATCTGTGTTTTAAAAACACCTCTTTTAATAACGTGTCATCTCCGTTCTTGGCAATTTCGTTGATCGTTACATTCATTTAGTTAAACAGACAAAAAAGACCGTCCATGTGTGGATCAGGTAAAGAGTCAAAACCGCTAAATCAGTTGAAATCAATTTTAACTCTGCAATAGAGAGGAAAATTTTGTAAGATGATACCCTAATATTTGGAGGCGATGACAAATGAATGTGTTTCAAGTAAATAAACGACAGACGGGTTACAAATTGAATATTGTCAGCACAGGCACAAAGACAGTTGAAAACTAACTTTCGACGAAGTTAGATTTGTATCGCTTTAACTATTTACGATAATTATTTTATCTGATATACGAGTAGGTGTTCATGTTTGTGCCTTACAATTTTGTAGTGGTAGTGCATATTCGAGGAGTTATATTTATTGTGTAGTATATTACGTAGGTACTTTAAAAGTTTATTAAATAGTAAAATATTGGTGTCTTTATAAATTTAATAAAAACAATTTAATAGTAGAATTATATTGTTACAATAGTAATGGATTCAGAGGCGGGTCTAAGTGAAACCCAATTACGTCGGCGAAAGCCCTTATCAAAGGATGATGAGAACATTATATGGAAAGTGTATGATTGGCTGAAATAGACACTTCCTACAAATGAAGCTGTAAACCGCAGTTCTTTTTTAACTAAAGTATCTGTTTCAACAATTGAACGTATTGTACGCTAAAAGACAAAAAAAGGCTCTTTAGAAGCCCCTAAAACGCATACCCGCGACCGAAAATTGTTGAAATTGGACGATAACCAAACTATCTCGATGAAACGTTTGTGAATGCTGGAACACGGTATCTAAGATATGGCAAGATACTTCTGTAACTAGTCATCGCCAAGCTTTTATAGAGTGATTATCTACAGGTTTTAAAGCACCATCAGGTAAAGGACAGCGCCTAATTGTTACCCATATCGGAAGTGACAGTGGATTTTTGGAAAATAACGCTCTTGTGTTTATATCGAAAAAAACAGTAGAATACCACGACATGAATGCAGAACGCGTTGAAAAATGGTTTACTGAAGTATTACAGCGTGTAGAACGAAATTCAGTTATTGTACTAGATAACGCTTCTTATCACAGTCGACGAGTTGAACGTATTCCGATAATGTCCAGTAGGAAAGCGGATATGCAAACCTGGCTGCGGGATAAAGCAATAACATTTACTGAGGAGATGCTTAAAGTGGAATTAATGGACCTAATAAAGGAACACCGCCATATATTTATTATGTTGTCGACACAATGGCTCGTGATCGTGGTATTACGGTACTAAGACTTCTCCTTTATCACTGCGAATTCAATCCTATTGAACTAATTTGGGCGCAAGTGAAAGGGTTTGTAGCTCGAGAAAATAAAACTTTTAAAATAGCCGACGTTCAAAGTTTATTAAAAACCGGTATAGAACGTATAAAACCTGAAGATTGGCAGAATGCTATTTCCCATGTATTTAAGGAAGGAAATAATATATGGCGCTTGGACGGTATGATCGAAACGGTAGTTGAACCTTTAGTCATAACTTTAAGTTCCGACGATAAAGACGATTCCAATGATAGTTCTGCAGAATCAATGGATTATGAAACTTCATAGATTTAGAATTCAAGTAAGTGATACCAAGCTTAATTTACATATTTTTATAATAAACAAAATACAATTATAATCATAGATGATTTATTATAACAAAAATAGATAACCATCTAGTAATATTCACAAATACCCATTTAATTTGCCAATATAGTATTTCTGCGACACTGGAAGAGTGCATTTTGATATGCCAACGATACCTTTTGCAGTTTTAAGGCGCACCTTCTTCAATATTTTGTTCTAGTATAATACCCCATTTAATTTTCCAATAGTGTTTCTACGCCACTGGCATATTTACATATTTTAACAATAAACAAAACAAAATTATAAACATAAATGATTATTACTACAAAAATAGATAACCAACCTACTTTCATCTAATATTATTTACTATTACCGCATTTAATTTGCCAATAGTTTTTATACGCCACTGGCGTAATACATTTTGGCAATAAACATGCATTTATGACTAGTTGGCACGTGATTCCGATAACTTCTGCAGTTTTAAGCGCGTGATTCCATTCATTATGCTCTGGTATAGTATGATTGTTGTACGTGAACAGGGAGGAATCACCTTCTTCAATATTTTAACCGAGTATATACCAAGACGCTTCGCGCTTATTTGCAATGTGAGGGTATAGAATTTGTAGCATTCTTATAACGAAAATTATTACGCACCCCCGGTACAAACGACTGCATTGGATTTAGTCTAGAAACACTATACAGCTCCGTCGCAAATAAGATCAGCATGTTGTGTATTTTCCTTACCTTCAAACGTTGCCGCTAGGGAACAGCTTCAATTAGTGCCATGAAGTGGTTTGTGCAGTAGACAGTAAACCCCTGGCGAATTACGTAGAAGTGCGACTAGCGCAAGGAAGAAAGGCGAGATATTCAGTAAAGATTTTTTGTTGGGACTGAAAGCGAGGCAGCTAGGTTTAGGGTGCATCTATGTTGCGACAAATTAAGGTGTTTAAAGAAATTAATTATCACTAGAACCCACTAATACCCTGGTACCTTTTCATTTGGCGCCCAACGTGGGGCAAATTTTTTTTGGATACTTTTGAATTTTTTATTTCTTATTAATTTTGATATTTCTTTTCTTTAATAATTTTGTTTTAATACTGAAATACTGCCTACTGTGTGGTATTGTTTAAGTTGGGAGTGATGAAGTGGTTTGTGCGGTAGACGATACGCCCCTGGCGAATTACGTATGAGTGAGACTAAAAACTAATTTTTGTCTTAGAAATATAGCTTAAAGCCAAAAGTTTAAGCACACCAGTATTTTATGTAAAACGTGGCTTCAAAATGTCTTTTAAATCACTTGAAATATATAGAAACACCGTTCATTTTCATATTAAAGCTGGTGTATTCCTCTTAATTTGTTGTACCACAAGTTTATAGTGATCAATCGATTTTGTGATGTGGAATTCAAATTGAAAACCAAATGTAATAAAAGAAATATATTTTTATAACAATTTTAATGGGCAACATCAGAAGCTTAATCAGTACAGCTCAAAAAAACCATATAAATAAAGCAGGGGTGAAAATAATTTTGGACTTCAGACAAGGTGTTCAACTTATCAACATGAAAGGTGACGAGTTACATTAATATTTAATATCTTAATTGCAAAATTATAACTAAGTTCTAAGTAAAAACCCCATCACCTGCTTTATCGTCATCAAACTTAACATACACATCAAAAAAAAAAAAAATCAAATATACATACAAATATTAGACTAGAAAAAAAATTTTACCTCTTGATTTCGTTTAATATACAGTGAAATTTTAGCGTGCAAATTTTTATCATAAAAAGTATACAAACACTGTCTAAAATCCAGAAAATTAAAATTGAACGAAAAAAACGAAATTAAAAATGGAATTCTTAAATAAAAATCACGTATTATTTAGTAAAAACTCCCACATTAAAATGTGCAGCAGCATAGCTACATAATTTACGAAGTATCAATATTAATTAAAATTAAAGTGTACCATAAAAGTGAAACACCCCTGCAAGCGGAACAAATATAATTAAGGGCAATTATTACCTATAATAATAGAAACTTGCACACAAAAATAAACAATAGCATGGTTTTCGGTAATTAGATAAAAATATACATATCAGAGACACACTCCACTAGGTTATATAAAAATATGTAAGGACCATATTAAGAAAAATCAGAAGTAGTTTAAGTTAACAAACATTTTTGACAAGAAAATTCTTTAAATAATAAAAAATAAGTTTACAATACAAATAGAACACTTTTAGTTAAAATAGTTAAATAATAGTTAAAATGCAAACTTAGTTTAATACGTTGAGTGCAGTGTAGCATTTAACAGATGCATTACTGCTTGTCACACCAGTGTTGCCAACTGGAGGGAAATTTTAACAGAAAAGGGAAAAGTTAACTCAAAACGAAACATTTTTTACTCCAGTTCTAATTATGAAAAATGTAAGGGAGACCGGGGATGGTTGAGTACAGGGGTTGGTTGAAACATTATTATTTCTAAAACATGCCGCTAGAGTACGATATTATACCGTATGCTAGTCGACTGAATTGCTCTTCAGTCAGCCGTGAAACACTGGTGAACGTGGTTGTATTATTATTGGTTCGGTAAGTAAATGTATGTTATGACGTTGCATGAGTGAATAAAATGATTTTTGTGTGAAAACCAATAATTTTTTTAAATGTTTTATATGTTTTTGTAAGCTTTCATGTCATTTTATCTCAGATAAACAAATTAATAATAGATGCCTGACGGTCTGGATTTGTTTGAATCCAGTATGAACCGTTTTATCTATTACTTTCTCTTTCTCCATGGTCTTCGATGTGATTCGTCTATTTTAAATAGCAGCGCCAAAATTTTCTCACAACTGTCAATAAGCAGTTGGGAATTGTCAATTTTGTTTTTAAAATTTCTGTTTTTATATTCCCAGAACGCCCTATTAAAGTTTTTCAGTTTCTAGTGTGTTTTTTAAACGATATTTATTAGTTTTAAAGGTAAAAATGACTAAGAAGTGTATTATTTGTTCTAAAAGATACATTTTGGGTGGTTCTACCTCCTTTCATTGGTAAGTAAATAAAACACATAGGCGGCACCAGACACCATTGTGTATTTTTTTTAATTTAAGTATTGGTATATTAATGTTTCAATACTAATGCAGATACTACGTTATGTACCTAATTAAAAAATAATATATCACACCATCAATACACAATATCCAAAGCCACTCAAAAAAATCACAATTTTGAGTTAAGATACAAAATTCAAATGCAACTTCACCAGACTTTCTATTCTATTCCAAATTTAAGGCGCATAAATTATTATTACTTTGCTTCTTCATGTAAACATACACAGTTAATTTTAACAGCAATTTTCTTGAAATGCTACTTTTCTATAGTTGTGTTAGTATTGCCACCTATTGCATTGATTTAAACTTGATGGTGCGGTATAAAATAGTAAAATTGATGAAATTAATAATTATCTCTTTAGATTAAAAATGTTCTAATTTCTGTCTGAAGTTTTTTATTAATATTTCTCGCTTAAATTTAATTCGGAGTAAATAGATCTTACTAGACGTACCAGCTTTGCATTAAAAGACCACGGAGCAGATCTTATCGAGAAGCCACAGATATAATAAAAGAACGGCTTCGAGTAAAAAAGTTACTTTTAAAAAGCAGCAAATATAGTGAAATGTTGTATGTATGGTTACCCTAACCAGAGCTGTCACCTATCAGTGAGATTTAAATCATTTTTTGATTTAAATACATTTTTTGATTTAAATACTTTGATTTTAAATCTTTTTTTAAAAAATGATTTTTGATTTATGATTTAAATCTTTTTGAAAAGTATCTTTGATTTTTTATTTAAAAATTAGATTTAAATCTTTTTAAAACGATTTAAATCTTTTTAAAACGATTTAAATCTTTTTAAAACGATTTAAATATTTTTAAAACGATTTAAATCTTTTTAAAACGATTTAAATCTTTTTAAAATGATTTAAATCTTTTTAAAATGATTTAAATCTTTTTATTGATTTAAATCTTTCTGAAATGATTTAAATCTTTTTATTGATTTAAATCTTTCTGAAATGATTTAAATCTGTAAAATGATGAGATCTTTTTAAAATGATTTAAATTTTCTTAAAGATTTAAATCTTTTTAAAACGATTTACATCACCTGATTCGTCAAAATCGTTATCAACCTGTCTATTCCTGAATAATAAGCTAGCCAGCATGTCAGTAGGGTTGAATCAGAAATCCGAGAGAAAAAAAAAAGAAAAAGAAAAAATAGTGAAGTTTAACAAATAATTGCAATGACTAAAGATTGTTCTTAAGTATAAAATTTTACAATATTTTTGACCCGATATTTTTTTTTGTTAAGTTGTATTTTTTACACCGCAAGCAGCTGGAAATACTTTTTCATTATCGATATAATCCTGAAACTCTTTACAATATGTATTTTAAATGTATGCATTAAGACGATTATGACTTTTTGACCAGTTCAATAAACACGCTTGGCATAGATAGAGCGAATTAATTAAATTTTATTTCTTTGCCTGATTCATCCACACATTTTTCAAAACAACCCAAACGCGCTCACTTTGGTTATGTATTTCCTCGCAATAACTTCACGTTGAGAGAAGAACTCTTTTAATTCAACCCACTCAATTTTATTATTCATAGCCGGGAGATTTTGAAAATGAAATGCATTTTTCCGGGAGAGTCTCCTAAGTACAAAAAAAAAATTTTTAAAGAGTGATGTATGTGCATCTATGTGGGGTGTTTATATATGTATGACATTAAGCACGTTAACTCAAGGAAGAGTTGACGGATTTAAGTGATTTTTCAGAAAAAAAATCACTTTTCTTAAAAACTAGGTCTCCATTGTTTTGTGGCATCATAGGCATACCAAAATTATCTTTTAAAGGGTTGAAAAATTCCTATTTACCAATCGACATGACATTTTTAAATAACAATTTTCATAACTATAGATATCAATGCTGCATAAATCCTTAAAAATTTTATCCTGATCGGCTATTTATTATTTAAAATTAATATTTCCGTAAGAATTGCATTGGACAAATAACGATAAAAAATAAATACGAGAAAAGTTGATCGAGTTTTGCGTTTTATTTACGAAAAATCACATAACTTAAGTATTCATTATCTTTGGCCTACCGAAAGCATTTGTTAAAGAGTTACCCAAATCTATAAAAATATTTAAATCTTTTGAAAATATTTATTTCGTTTAAAAAGATTTAGATATTTCGAAAAGATTTAAATATTTCGAAAATATTTAAATATTTCGAAAAGATTTAAATCTTTTCTAAAATGATTTAAATCTTTCGAAATGATTTAAATCTTTCCTAAAATGATTTAAATCTTTCGAAATGATTTAAATCTTTCGAAAAGATTTAAATCTTTCCTAAAATGATTTAAATTGTAAAAAAGATTTAAATCTAAAAAAGATTTTTGATTTAAATCTTTCTTTTTAAAAAATCGATCTTTGATTTAAATCATTTGTTCAAATGCAAACGATTTATGATCTTTGATTTAAATCGTTTTTAAAATGATCTTAAACAGCTCTGACCCTAACCTGCTGTAGTATTAATAAACTTTAATGTAATTATAATTATACTTAGACTTATTGTATCCTGATAATTTTATTATATTGTCAAAATGCCAGGAGGAAGACTGCCATTTTAACATATAATATGCCCTAACCTAATAGATTGCGCCGAAAAATGGCCTTTATCCCTATTTTTATTATTTTTGTATTTCACAATCTACACACGAACTCAAATATCGCTACCTATCAAAGATTTAAGTTAGAACACATAGAAAGCTATTACATTACGTGTTATTTCCTTATAATTTCATTAAAAAATAGCGTAGTTTACTTTTTGTAAAATAAAATTTTATGTTCGAGTTGCATTTTTCTTTAAATCCGTCCGTTACAAAATAATCCTTCGGATTCCGATGAAAAAACTACTTGATACGCCCATGTAGACCACAGTACCACAGCTGTCAAAAGTTTGTAGATACTGGCTTCAAACAAAGCCTGTGTTAAACGGCGTCCGTTAGGTATCTATTTTTCATTTGTTTATCTGAGCATTTTATAGTTTTTATCAAAGTTAGTTTATAAAGTGATAACAGATTAAATATTTTGAAACGCTGTGGGGTTGGCACCTTGGGAAAGGTTGGCCAGCTCGAAGTCTTGATTTAAAACCAATAGAGCATGTCTGGGACAATTTATCACAAGTACGAAATCGACCAATTGTTGCTAACACCTTAAATCAACTTCCAAATGTTCTAACCGAGGAATGGGACAAAGTCTGATTTTAAGTATGCCACGTCGATGTTTGGCAATACTTAAAGCACGAGGTGGTAATACAAGGTATCAATTTTATTTTATTTATCAATTACTTTTTTAAATTTGTAAAAAAATCGAATCAACCACTTACTTTCGTCACTAGAGACGAAAGTTACTAATCTGGGAGGTAATGACAGATTTCAATAAACCATTTTCGCAACCTTTTTTGAATATGAGTTATTTAAATAGCATCTAACAGTAAAATCATCGTCTTCCATTCCAGTTGTACGACAGGGGGTTGCGGGAGGGTTGCAATTTCAGTAAAAAAAATCATTTTCGCATAGATAAAACTTGGTGTACACGTAGATATGAATATAAAAATATTAGAAAATCGTCTTCCACCTGAATTGTATAACAAAGTACGTCTTCCATCCAAATAAATGGGCGGAAAAAAAGTCTTCCACCAATAAAACATAACGATGGTCATCTTCCAAGTTGATAGTGTTCTCGACAAGTGATCATTGGTGTAAAATTAAAAAAAAAAAACTATTACGAAGTTAATATTTATGTTATAAATTATTCATTCAATTACTGTAACTGCACATTTTACCGTGAAAATCGAAATTTTAGTAAATAGATGAAATACGATAAAATTTTGTTGCAGATTTAAAAGTTCGAACGGAGTATTTATAATTCCTCTAGTTAAAGTAAGTAAATTTAAAAGCACAAAATTTATGTATTTTATTGAAATTTTTATATAGCTTCTTATCAGTTTTTTTTTTAACAAATTACCTAATAATAAAATTAAGACTGAAATGAAAACACCGGGTACATATAAATGTAACAGGAAGAGAATAAAATTTAAATGTAAAAGGAACAAAATTCAAAAAGTATTAAGTACTACCATGATCTAGTTTAATTTAAACACATACCTACTTTTAAATTTAATTTTATTAAAATACAAAAAAATAAACATTAAATCTCAAATCATTCTTTGGCCATATAGGATATTACTAAAAAAAGTTATTAATTAAAATTTTTTTTGCAAAAATAACTAATTTGAAGAAAAATATTAATAATAAAAATAGAACAAAAATAGCTAAGCACTAGTTCCAGATATTATTGGCTAGAATGGCTAATGATATTGAAAATTTAATTAATAACGGTCAAACACGCTTAAAGAATATGATCGAAATCTACCAGTACTAAAATTTGATTTGACACCCACTGCACCAAAGCATTTCTAATAAATCTTATTTGACTATAATTGATTCTTTTTCGCGATATGGTCAGGCTTATCCCCTAGATTATAGTATAACAGGGATATCAGTCATAGAAACACTCTTGAGAATTTATTTCACATCACGAACTACCACAAAAAATTACTACCGATAGTGGAACAGAATTAAAAAATTTCAATTTAGAAGATTTTTGTAAACTACACCATATCCAATTAGATATCACTACCGCAAAAAATAGTAATTCAAATTCCCCAGTGGAACGGTTTCATTCAAGTCTATTAGAACATTATAGATGTTTACAAGAAGAAAACAAACATTTTACACCAAATCGACTAATTTAAAAATCTGTATTTTGTTATAATAATAGTATACATTCAGTGACAAAGTTCACGCCATTCGAAATAATTAAAGGACACATTGATAATCCAAATCCCTTTGATTAGACGATCACTTAATAATTTCTAATTATGTACCAGATCATAAACAAATTAGTAAACAGATATATAACAAAATTAAACATCGTAACGAAGAAGTAAAAGAAAATTTAATAAACAAATTAAATGAAACCCTATATTTTATCATAGCTTATCGCAAAATATGTTAACAAAAACAGAATATCTAATAATTACTCTTCAGAAAAAGATTAATTTAATTCCTTATGTAAGACATAAAAGAGCTCTATTAAATGCAATTTGAAAAATTAGCAACTGGGTATTTGGAAATATTGATTCTGTTGACGAAAAAAGATATAATAATGCTATCAAAACATTGCAAGTAAATCAAAAAAATATCAGTGAAACAAATCTTCAAATTTCGTTGTACAAAAGACTTGTTGATCATTATAATAAATCAATCACAATCTTAAGCGAAAATCAAGAAAAATTTAATGTTGCTATGGAAAAAATTCAAGCAGCTATTTATAATAGAACCGATACACTAGAAAGTTATATTAATTTTCAGGCTATTATATCACAAATTGATTTAGATTGACAAATGGCAATTTCTTTTATACATAATTTAGAAAATGCCATAACCTTTCCAAAATTTGCGAAAAAAAAAATGATAAAATATTTAATGTTGAACAAATTCCAAAATTTACAAATTTATTAACGTATTATCAGTTCTTAGGAACACAAATAATATCAATTTCAGAATCTACGTTAATTTTTGCAATACATTTTCCTATTTTTGACAATTATCCAAAACCAAAAAATGTATACTTCTATTTTTCATACACTTATTTGGCATGAAAACATTAAGATAAACAGTTTGAACAGGGTTGGCAGGTACATTTTTTTGCACCTAGGTTTTTTAGGTTTTTAAAAAAAAATCTAAATGTGAAAATTCTGCGATTTTAGGTTTTTTTTTTTAAATAACTTTTGGATTTATCCATTCAAAGTTGAAAAATCAACTCTTAGCAGAAAGGGTGCAAAAATTAGTATATATAAAAACAAATGCCAATATTTTGTCAAAAGTTACCACTGACAAACTTATTGATTCTAGTGATAGCGACCATTAAAAAAATGTTTTTGTCATTTTTATTTTTTTTTTTTTGTTTGTTGAATATGTTTTTTTAATATAAGTACTTAATAAAATTCTATCTTTTAACTTTACCTCTTATTTTTTGTTTTACTTTATTAATAATATTTTTTTTCCGTATTTGAACTAAAAACCTTAAAAAACTTAAAAGAAACCTTAAATAACCTTAAAACCTACTTATATTTTTTTTAAATTCATAGGTTTTTTCCAACCCTGAGTTTGAATGAGAAGAATGTCCATCCTTTAAGAAATCTATTATTATCAACAAAATTTTATCCCCAGAGATAATTGTACTCTCCAACTTCTTGAAGGAAAACATTTGACAAATTGTCATATTTTAAATGTTAATTTAGAAGAATCAGTATTCGAACAAATCGCAGTCGATGAAGTCTTAATAATCCCGACAAAACCTGAACAAATTCTTTCAAAATGTAACAGTAACCAGTATATAGACATAAGGTCACCTGTATTAATCAAAATACCAAAATCTTGTGAAATTTGGACCAATGAAAGAAGATATATCAACAACATTCAACTGAGCAGAGGAAAGCCTTTTATTCTACCGAAGATCGACATGAAGAAAATTTTAATAATTCAATATCTTATCAAAATTCTAATACCTATACTAAATTAAATTTTAATGATTTATATGAAATTAATCAAATTTCTAAACAAAGCCAATTAAAGAAATTCAAAATAATTTTAATTATTTAAGCACTTTTGGAACAATTTTTAAGAAGATATAGAAGAAAGGAAACGAAGAAACTGAATTAGAAAATCCCACAGAAGGTGTTTCGAAAAATAACTTCAAATTTTTTAAAACTTAAGCAGGGAGGAGTTATATATTGTGAACATAATAGACTCTTTTATGTTATAATTAAATTATCTTCGCTTAATAATCATTTTTAGTTTATAAATAGAAGTAAAACATTATTATTGTTATTTGTGGTAACTTTAGTGTATGCTTTAGTCCAGAGTTGTCTTAAATATCTATTTAAGTGTATTTTTGCTAAAAATTTTAAAAAATAAAAGTTCTGTTTTGGAATTTATAACTAGCACGTGCCGCATGTGACGCGCACCTTTATCAACTTGGTAGACGACCTTTGTTGTATTGTATCGATGGAAGACTGTTATTTTTAGCTCTCTTATTATAAAAATAAACGTCGCACTTAATTTCAGCTTTGCGAACTTGGCGTCCAAATTTGTAGGGGTGGTAGTTTGCATAATTTGAGACCAATTCACAGATTTCATTTTTCCAAAATTTTTATGCACTTTTTCACATTAAGCTGACGATATATTCAATTCAGAACTATAATATCTTTTAAACTAGTTCTGATTTACTAATATAAATACAGCAATACTACCAATAGATACTTATTTTTAATTTACCTGTAATATGGCCTCTCAGTATATTAACAGTAAACATTACGATAAGATTTTTCTATAAACAAACATAAAATTTAAATAATTTTGGATGTATGGTATGTGGTAACTCCAAAACTTTTCAATTCAACCATAAGAATGTCATTTGATAACATTTTTACAAGCTTTCAATAGACACTCAATTTCAAATGTTAACTTGCATTATGAACAAAAAATCAAATTGAAGGCACTGTTACTGATAAAAGTCGATTTATTCAATGCATAAGTCAGGGTATATAGTTAAAATTACGAGTCTCTATTAAAATAAAATTAAAATGTACATTTTATGGTGTTATTTTCGTTCGATCTAGAGGAGATTCTTTTCGTCTATAATTACTTTTAAACATTTATTCTTGGTTAACAATTTAAAAGAAAAATAAGTTACAAAAATGCATAAATTTCAACAAATAATTTATTAGATAAGAAAAATTACAAGTCTATTAACACATAAATAATTTTTGGATGTATTGTATTTAAGAAGTTAAAAATTATTGATTGTATTGTCAAATTAAAATTTCATTTAAGGATCTCCAGTAGAAATTCGGTAACCGAATACCATATACATCACATTTTTTTTTTTTTTTTTGGGAATACAAATAAACTAAAATTTCAAACGGATTCTCTAGTGGAGTGCGTTTACTGCAAGAAAAACCAAAGGGATATCAATCAAAATAACAATTCTAAAAAGTAAATCAGCTAACAGTCTTAAAGTAAGTTATATACTGATAACTGAAAAATGAGCCGTATTACCCTACCCCTGCTCTACCACTGTAAATTCGTTATGTACATACACAGCCTATAAGTAACATATAACATAAAAAAACATTAGAATTTATTAATGTGTTATGTGTTCAGATTTTCGCGCAATTTAATCTGTGGGAACCCTTTATTTCTTTTATACAATACATTTACAATAATAATAATAATAACTAATCACTGATAAGTTTTTCTTATAGCCAAATGTGAAGTCAAAAATATTGATGAAATACTTATACATTAGAACCTCGGTATATTTAATATACCCATAATATAATAATAACAATGTTTAAAATAATACAAAATATACACTAACCCTACAAGTTACAAATAAAATAGTGTGCGATACACCAATGAAATAAATTATAAAAGAAATATTTGTTCATCAATTTAAGAATAAGACACATGATATCGAATATGAATTTAGTTCGATCCCCATGCAAGACGAAATAAAAATTGTATCGGAAGTAATAACGTTTTGATGTTAAAGAATATTTTCAACCGTCATAGGACTGACTAAGTTTCGTTTGCATCCTACAGATATGTAGATTTGTGATTTTGAATTTTTCGTCATTGCCTTTAATTCTAGCCCCCTTGGAAATTATTTAAACGGCGCCTATGTTCCCAAGACATATTTTTTTACTGTATCTTTAAACATTAAAAATTTTAAACGTTAAATAGAGATTTCCTGAATTGAGTCAAATACTTTGAATAGATGCTATGCTGTTACTAACAGGGGCGGCTTGTGGCCAAAATTTTGGGGGTTCACAGTGACAGAATATAGATATCAGTACTGATGTATGAAAAAAACTTGCCGTGTTTTAAAAAGTTTATAATATACCTTCCTAAAACACTGACAGTTTTTTACCTACATCTGTAATATCTATATTCTGCTACTGTGAACCCCCAAAATTTTGGTCACGAGCCGCCCCTGGTTACTAAGTGTCCATACCTTTACATTACAGCTTTATAACATGTGTCAAACTAACTTGAGCTAGTGTCAGTTTTGGTGATAACAAATGCCAATCATTTGATCGATTGAAGTTTATTTTTTCATAAAATCGTAGTTTTTTTAAAATATCTCTTAAAGTGGAGAAAGTGGAAAAAAATCATTCAGAGCAATTTTGTAGGAAATAAAATTCTCTACAAAAAAGGTCTCTTTGGATTTTTTTATAAAGTTGATATTTATGAAGATATTCTCAATAATAAACTCATTAACTGTTGTAATAGTTCCTAAAAAAACCTTCGTTTTGATAAAACAATACGGTGGATTTTTTTTTAATAAGAATACGCAAGCCGATTGAAGTTTATTTTTTCATAAAATCGTAGTTTTTTTAAAATATCTCTTAGTGGAGAAAGTGGAAAAAAATCATTCAGAGCAATTTTGTAGGAAATAAAATTCTCTACAAAAAAGGTCTCTTTGGATTTTTTCATAAAGTTGATATTTATGAAGATATTCTCAATAATAAACTCATTAACTGTTGTAATAGTTCCTAAAAAACCTTCGTTTTGATAAAACAATACAGTGGATTTTTTTTTAATAAGAATACGCAAGCCGATTGAAGTTTATTTTTTCATAAAATCGTAGTTTTTCAAAATATCTCTTAAAGTAGAGAAAGTACAAAAAAATCATTTAGAGCAATTTTGTAGGAAATAAAATTCTCTACAAAAAAGGTCTCTTTGGATTTTTTTCATAAAGTTGATATTTATAAAGATATTCTCAATAATAAACTCATTAAATGTTTTAATAGTTCCTAAAAAAAACCTTCGTTTTGATAAAACAATACGGTGGATTTCTTTTTTTTTAAATAAGAATATGCAAGCCGATTGAAAATAATTTTTTCAAAAAATCGTAGTTTTTTCAAAATATCTCTTAAAATAGAGAAAGTACAAAAAAATAATTGAGAGCAATTTTGTAGGAAATGAAATTCTCTACAAAAAAGGTCTCGTTTGATTTTTTCATAAAGTTGATATTTATAATAAATAAAATTATCTACAAAAAAGGTCTCTTTTGATTTTGTTATCTATGATTTTTTCTCAAATCTGTCTACTTTAAGAGAAATTTTGATTTTATGGTTAAAGAATTTATTATTGAGAATATCTTCATAAATATGAACTTTATGAAAAAATAAAGAGACATTTTTTGTAGAGAATTTTATTTTCTACAAAATTGTTATCTATGATTTTTTTCTCAAATCCGTTTACTTTAAGAGAAATTTTGATTTTATTATTGAAAATATATTCATAAATATGAACTTTATGAAAAAATCAAAAGAATCCTTTTTTGTGAAGAATTTTTATTTCCTACAAAATTGTTTTCAATGATTTTTTCTCAAATCCGTTTATTTTAAGAGAAATTTTGATTTTATGGAGTTAATGAATTTATTATTGAGAATATATTCATAAATATGAACTTTATGAAAAAATCAAAAGAAACCTTTTTTGTGAAGAATTTTTATTTCTTACAAAATTGTTTTCAATAATTTTTTCTCAAATCCGTCTATTTTAAGAGATATTTTGGTTTTATGGAGTTTATGAGTGAATTATTGTGAATACCTCCGTAAATGTGAACTGTATGAAAAAATCAAAAGAGATGTTTTTTGTAGAGAATTTTATTTCCTACAAAATTGTTTTCAATGATTTTTTCTCAAATCCGTCTACTTTAAGAGATATTTTGATTTTGAGTGTATTATTGAGAATATCTTCATAAATATGAACTTTATGAAAAAATCAAAAGATACGTTTTTTGTAGAGAATTTTATTTCCTACAAAATTATTCTCAACGATTTTTTCTCAAATCCGTGTACTTTAAGAGATATTTTGATTTCATGGAGTTCATGAGTTTATTATTGAAAATATCTCCATAAACATGAACTTTATGAAAAAATCAAAAGAGACGTTTTTTTGTAGAGAATTTTATTTCCTACAAAATTGTTTTCAATGATTTTTTTTTTAACTCCGTCTACTTTAAAAGATATTTTGATTTTATGGAGTTCATGAGTTTATTATTGATATCTCCATAAACATGAACTTTATGAAAAAATCAAAAGAGACGTTTTTTGTAGAGAATTTTATTTCCTACAAAATTGATCTCAATGATTTTTTCCATTTTCTCTACTTTAAGAGATATTTTGATTTTATGAAGTTCATGAGTATATTATTGAGAATATCTCCATAAATATGAACTTTATGAAAAAATCAAAAGATACGTTTTTTGTAGAGAAATTTATTTCTTACAAAATTATTCTCAACGATTTTTTCTCAAATCCGTGTACTTTAAGAGATATTTTGATTTTATGGAGTTAATGAGTTTATTTTGGAGAATATCTCCATAAATATGAACTTTATGAAGAGACGTTTTTTCTAGAGAATTCTAAAGAATTATTTTCTACAAAATTGTTTTCAATGAATTTTTCTCAAATCCGTTTACTTTAAGAGATATTTTGAAAAAACTACGATTTTATGAAAAAATAAACTTTAATCAGCTTCTTTTATTCAAAAAAAAAAAAGTCCCCGTATTTTTTCATCAAAAGGAAGGTTTTTTAGGTCGTCAGAAAAAATTTAATATCTAACAACCACACTTTAAATGTCAACATACTATTAACCTTATACCGGGTGTCCAAATATAAAGATCCACAGTCATACCTCGAATTCTTCAAATGGAAAACCCTTCTAGTTTTGAAAAATGAAGTTTTTATAGAATGATGAGCAAACCTTGAGAATAAGATCTACACTGAACGAAAATTATTAAAATTGGATTCCATTATATAGTCAGTTTGGCAGGGGAGAGGGGGGATTAAAAATATTTTCTGATTCTATCGTGTGAGGTATGAAATGAAAACTTTTGCAACTGCTGTTTTAAAAATGTATAACATGTTAGTTTGGGTCACTTTTTATTTACAATTTTTTCGAAAAAAAAAACGCTAAAGATGGCTGTCCCACAGACTTGTTTTCAAAATCTATAAAAAAAATCACAAACCTTGAGATTAAGGTGTAACTATATTAAATGAAAATTATTAATATTGATTTTTTTAGATGGGATTAAAATGTTTTTTTCTGATAGCATCATGTGGGATATCAAATGAAAGCATATATATGGTCTCGCCCTGTATACCAGTTGTATGTACAAATATTATGAAAGCAAATAAAGAATTGTAGTTAGTTCTACGCAAAAAAAAGTTTCACTAATTTTTGTGCTAATATTAACAAAAACATGCATTTTATGATAGTGTGAAATTATGAAACAGTGACTTTGGACACCCTGTAAATCAAAAACTGTTAAACTTAGAACTTTGACGCATTAGAGATATTTGATCCATGGGTCAAGTTCTATAACATATTGTAATGCGAGCCATTTCATTATTCAGTCATGCTCTAATTCTCCAAATCCAGTGGAATCGAAAACGATATAAAACTTAACAGTGTCATCCCTTTTCTCAACAATGTACCTAATAAACGAAGATATTTTTATTATATTTTATTCTATTCACCGTTTGGTATATCTGCCATTCTAATTTTTTCAATTCTAACGCGTTGTACCGAAAATTTGGGTCCATCCTATGAAGGTTGAAGTACATTTTGTGTGTTGTTCAAAAAATTATTTATTTTAACTAATATTAATAATCAAAGGGGTTCTACTAATATTTTGGTCCAATTTTATGACTCAATATAAACATTTAAAGTTTTTACTGTGCTTACTATAGTTGCATAATATTTACCAAATATTTTATATTAACTTATATATAAGGTTTACATTAAAATAACTAAATGAGTTATTTATTGCTGAACATTAAAGATTTATATATTTTTTATTTTATTTTTTTTTTTTTTTTTTATTTTATTTTGTAAGAAATAATAATGCTAAGGTTGGCTATAATTATTTGTTAAAAAATGGTGATATGAACTATTGTAAATTACAAAAATATATATTATTATTATTAGAATAAAACCGTCTGTTGTTTAATACTTAAAATTTTCTTTCTTTAAAACTTTTTTTAAAGAAGCTGCTTGATTTTAATTTATTATCAACTAGTAATAGTCTAGAAAATAGGAAATTTCTCCCATACTATGTGCGTGGCGGTTTGGCCGTTGGCGAGCTAGGGAAAGGGGGAGAAAATCGAATAAAAAATTTCGTGTAATACACCTGGAATTAATGGTAATCATTAGTATATGTATCAAAATAATAGACGAACCATCGCCGTCAGACAAATTCCATAGGCGGTTCGTGAACGGGTAATTGTTTGAAATATTAAAAAACTTTGTTTATATTGTTTCTTTTGTTATGTACATCATGGAAAAAATACGGCCAAAAATGGTAGTTTGGGCATTTTTTTAATAAAAAAATTTCAGAAGTGTGATAAAAAATTTCAAAAATTGCCAAAAATAGGTTAAAATTTTGAAATTTTTTTGACCGGTCCAAACTTTGTTTATTATGATTTTTTTTTGTAGATAATTTATTTCCTACAAAATTGTTATCTATGATTTTTTCGGAAATCCGTCTACTTTAAGAGATATTTTGATTTTATGGAATTAATGAGTTTATTATTGAGAATATCTCTATCAGAAATATGAACTTTATGAAAAAATAAAAAGAGGCGTCTTTTGTAGAGAATTTAATTTCCTAAAAAATTGTTATCTATGATTTTTTCTTAAATCCGTCTATTTTAAGAGATATTTTGATTTTATGAAGTTAATGAGTATATTATTGAGAATATTTTCATAAATATGAACTTTATGAAAAAATAAATAGACATTTTTTGTAGAGAATTTTATTTTCTACAAAATTGTTATCTATGATTTTTTTCTCAAATCCGTTTACTTTAAGAGAAATTTTGATTTTATGGAGTTAATGAATTTATTATTGAAAATATATTCATAAATATGAACTTTATGAAAAAATCAAAAGAGACATCTTTTGTAAAGAATTTTATTTCCTACAAAATTGTTCTTAATGATTTTTTTCAAATCCGTCTACTTTAAGAGAAATATTGATTTTAGGGAGTTAATGAATTTATTATTGAGAATATCTTCATAAATATGAACTTTATAAAAAAATCAAAAGAGACGTCTTTTGCAAAGAATTTTATTTCCTACAAAATTTGTTCTCAACGATGATTTTTTTTTCAAATCCGTCTAATTTAAGAGATATTTTGATTTCATGAAGTTCACGAGTTTATTATTGAGAATATCTTCATAAATTGTTATCTGATTTTTTCTCAAATCCGTCTACTTTAAGAGATATTTTAAAAAAACTACGATTTTTATGAAAAATAAACTTCAATTGGCTTGTTCTTTTGTTCAAAAAAAAAGTCCCCGTATTTTTTCATCAAAAGGAAGGTTTTTTAGGTTTAATTTTTAACAACTGCATTCTAAATGCCAACATTTACCCTTTACTGGGTGTCCAAATATAAATATCCAGTCATAATATCTTCAAATGGAAAACAATTCTAGTTTTGAAAAATGAAATTTTTATAGAATGATGAGCAAACCTTGAGAATAAGATCTACACTGAACAAAAATTATCAAAATTGCATTATGTTATATAGAATCAATTTGGAGGGAGAGGGGGGATTAAAAATATTTTCTGATTCCGTCGTGTGAGGTATGAAATGAAAACTTTTGCAACAGCCGTTTTAAAAATGTATAACATGTCGGTTTGGGTCACTTTTTATTCTCTATTCTATTCTGTTTAACTTATTTTTATATAAAATTAAATTCTCTACAAAAAAGGTCTGATTGAAAATTTTCGTCAGTCGAGCCGTTTTCGAGTAATTGAGCTTAATAGATTCGATGTATTTTTTCGATTTGACTTTTTTGCTTTGAAATTTTGTAACTAATGAATGAATTAATATTTATAAAAGCTCACGTCGGATTCTTAAAGGAAATTTAATGTTCTACAAAAAAGGTCTCTTAAAATTTTTGCCTAAATTTAATTCTTCAAAAGTTATTCACGATTAAAATCGAAGAAAAAATTGAAATTTTTGTAGAGAATTTTATTTCCTACAAAATTGTTCTCAACGATTTTTTTTTAAATCCGTCTAATTTAAGAGATATTTTGATTTTATGAAGTTCATGAGTTAATTATTGAAAATATCTCTATAAACATGAACTTTATGAAAAAATCAAAAGACGTTTTTTTTGTAGAGAATTTTATTTCCTACAAAATTGTTATCAATAATTTTTTCTCAAATGCGTCTACTTTAAGAGAAATTTTGATTTTATGAAATTCATGAGTTTATTACTGAGAATATCTCCATAAATATGAACTTTATGAAATAATGAAAAGAGACGTTTTTTATATAGAATTTTATTTCCTACAAAATTGTTCTGAATGATTTTTTTCAAATGCGTCTACTTTAGGAGATATTTTGATTTTATGAAGTTCATGAGTTTATTATTGAGAATATCTCCATAAATATGAACTTTATGAAAAAATCAAAACAGCCATTTTTGTAGAGAATTTTATTTTCTACAAAATTGTTCTGAATGATTTTTTTCAAATGCGTCTACTTTAAGAGATATTTTGATTTTGACGCAAAAATCAGTGTTTTTATTTTTAACTTCTTGGAAGGGGTGACGAGGGGATTAAATAAACTGAATGTTGCTTTATTTAGGGCTAAATGAACTCCAAAATAAACTGTCATGAAATATGTCATAATTTTAACCTATTTTTGGCAATTTTTGAAATTTTTTATCACTTCTGAAATTTTGGGATCAAATTATTAAAAAAATGGATAAACTATTATTTCTTACTATTTTTTACATGATATACATGGCAAAAGAAACAATATAAACAAATTCCCTTTTTGCGAACCGTCAATGCAATTTTTCTGACGAACAGTGATGCCATTGCTACCGATTATTCGGCAGATCTACCGATTTTGATATTAATCTATACAAATCTACCGATATACCGATTTTTTAAAGCAATCTACCGATTTTTCAAATAATCTGTGATTACTTTATACAAACATTCACTTAACATTGCATTTTGTACCAAAAAAGTAGCTACTCTTAACTATATACAGTGTGTCTACTTAAGTTGAAACCATATGGAAAAAATTGTTATTATTCATTTTAAGAAAAAAAGTTATTCTTGATAAAAAGTCCTGCATGACCCAAAATTTAAAATACAGTCATCAGATATCAAATTTTTTAAGCCGTATACGAGGTTTATCAAAAAATATGAATTTCGCTCAAGAATAAAGTGTTTATTTTTGACAAAAACGAAAATTTTCATTAAGAAAAGTTGATTAGAATTGAAAATTACATTCAAATATGCAATTACACCGATCTATCTAAAAAACAGATTTTCCTATTTTTTTATAAACTTTTTTACACATTGATTGTAAATATCTGAAAACGTTATAAATTACGTTAGCTTTTGAAACATTCTCTTTCTTTTCTATTAAAAACATGATACGCTTTCCTTTTCTTGATATTTGTGAAGAATTTGGCAAATTTTTTGATTTTGTCAAAAATAAATTCATATTTTTTGACAAACCTCGTATACGGCTTGAAAAATTTGATATCCGATGACAGTATTTTAAGTTTCAGGTCATGCAGGACGTTTTATCAAGAATAACTTTTTTTCCTAAAACTAATAATACATTATTTTTCCATATGGTTCCAACTTAATTAGACACACTGTATTTGTAACTTTATGAAAAAATCAAAAGAGACGTCTTTTCTAGAGAATTTTATTTCCTACAAAATTGTTATCTATGATTTTTTTTTCAAATCTGTCTAATTTACGAGATATTTTGATTTTATGAAGTTCATGAGTTTATTATTGAGAATATCTCATGAAAAAATCAAAAGAGACGTCTTTTCTAGAGAATTTTATTTCCTACAAAATTGTTATCTATGATGTTTTCTCAAATCTGTCTAATTTAAGAGATATTTTGATTTTATGAAGTATTTTTTATTTTCTACGATTAAAATTTAATTTTTACGTTTTCTTTTTAAAAAATGTGAATTTTAGAATTTTTTCGTTACTTTTTAATAATAAAAACTTTCGTTTTCTACAAATTTCATTTGATTTTTGAAATCCACCGTTTTCTACTGAGATCTACCGATTTTTCTCGATAATTCTACCTATCCTGGCAACACTGCTGACGATAATGGTTCGTCTATCATTAAGAATGATTATAAATAACTTCAGATGGTTATCACGACTTTCCCCCCTTCCCATAGCTCTGAAACGGCCGAACCGCCACGCAAATTTGCTATAGAGCTCAAATACAACTTTTTTATCGCTATTTCCTAGACTATAAGTAAAATACCCTTTAAAATTACAATATTGGTGAAATAATTATGTAACTATGTTAAGCAATAATTGTAATATCTACGAAAAATTAAGCACTTCAAAGACATTGTTTTACATAAAATAATGAAAATAATATTCATGGTTTGTATCAATTAAGACTTGTCATTTTTTTTTTTTAGGTTCTCACGTCCTTACACACCTACCACCATTATAAAAAAAAAACTAAAGTAATTTCCTTACTGTTTGTATGATAAAACAACGCTGGCATTGCTTTAATGTCAGTAAATTAGGATGCTCTTCGCAAATTTCATATCCCCACCGAGAAAACTTCAATACCTATCACAGAATAATTTTTTTCAAGGTCAAAATGAAAATATATATAAAAAAAATCAAATGTTTTCGGTTTAAAAAAAAATATGAATTTCTATAAGTCCACAATGGGAACATAAAAATTACAAGTTCCTACACTAAACGGGGTTTATTTAAAGTTTAATTATTATGAATCTTTTTATTTATTTCCTAATTGGTCATAATGAAAATACATCGAAATTAAACTTACGTTCCTAATTATTAAAAATCACAAGCATTAAAGTGTTCATTTTGAACATTATTCTGTAATCGAATTTTTTTTTATCACTTACGTGTCTGATAGTTTTGATTGATGAAATATATTAGTTTTTTTACAAACATTTCGGCCCATTCCGACGCATAAACTGCATATACCTTCTTTATATCGTGGTCATAATATTCTCTCTCAACCTGTTTCGATTAGTTTAAAATATGTACTCTCTAAATGGTCGAGCAGCGGTAGGGCGAACGGCCGAATTTAAAAAAAAACCCAACAACAATATACACTAGACCTATACTCCCCCTATACAGCTTATACACAAAATGGTAATTATTTGTCAAAAATAATCTTTCAACGTTAGCCTGTACACAATTGGAGAGACGTCAAGAGAGAGATAAAAGAGTTTTCGAGGAAGCCGCGTCAACAAAAACGATATCAGATTGGGCCAATCACAGTCGCGCAACTTGCATCGTACAGCACTAATAATTATTTCTTCTTTTTTTTTTCCTTTTTTTAAATATATTAATATTTAACAGTCGGCTAGGAACATATGACTTCCACAATAGAAGTGAAATCATAATGTACATGTACACCTTAAATGCCATTTAGTTTTTTTTAATTTTCGGGGCAGTATAACGCCGCACACTTGTACTTGACGTTACTAAGCACCACCGTCCCCATTGCACTAAAGGTCCATAATCCGTGCTACTTGGGAGACCGAGGAGTCACAAAGTCGCGCAATTGGGATGTTCTCATCTCAGTTCTCCTTCTTTGAGACCTGGCGCCGCCGCGGTTCATTCCGTTGTACCTCTGTTGATTGCCGCTGCTGCTCGAATCGGTTCGTTGTGGACCATTATCTGAATAAATAAGAAATTTTTTTTACTACTTACATTATTACTGTTAGTTTACAAGAAAAACAAGAATTCAAATTCTTAGTAACAAAAAAAATTATTTATTTTTCGTCTGTAGTTTACATAATTGTGTGTATATGTAAGAATATGAAACACCAAAGACATTACAATTTGTAATGTTAATTTTTTAATTAAAAGATGTAGTTAAATTTATAAAATGTTGAATCCTATCCGATGTAAAAGATAAAAGGTGTACCAAAGAGTATCTTGAGTGATATGTATAAGTGGCCTTTTTAGGTGTGATATATACCTACGATGGTTATGAGTAAAGACGTTATTCTGTTTCTGTCTCCTAGATGGTTGATTAGGAGCTACTAATGTATATATTTTAAATATTAATCAGTATATATAAAAAAATTAAAAAAATAATAATATACAGTCCATTTATTTCCTTTGGATACGCTTGTGAACTTCAATGTGTCAAACATCACTTTACTAAGTAGACTCCGTTTCACGAGAAAAGCTAGCTAAAGTTGCAACAATGACAGTCGCAGAAACCAAATTATGTCTTGTTTACCTACGTCGCTTAGTAACGACAGGGTCACGCCTATGAAGACAAGATATAAGGAGGCGAATTGGCAATGATCAAATTTCTGTCCTTTTTATAAAGTTAGCTAAATTGACTGTAGTTGGCAGCTCGAACGTCACTGACGTTCATTTTCTATATATGTCAATGTAAAATGAAGTGATTTTTTAAAAAATTGCTGAAAAGAATCAAAATAAAGTGAAAAAAGTACACAAGTGACAAAAAACATTAAAGCAAAATTCACTTCGTTCTACATTGCAAAAAACGATACAAATCACCAGTAAAACTAAAGAAAACACAAGAAGACATCAATTCAATGTCTTTTTATAGCTTCTAATGTAAGTAAAATAATGTATTTGTCTAAATATAATATTTATTGTAAACTAGCCACAACACGTATCACGGAGTGTAGTTTATTTTATTGCAAGTTTCTATAAAATAAAATTTTACAATCATAGATCCTGACTTACAAACAACAATAATTATACATTAAATTTAACTTACTAGAAAAGAAAATTTATTTTTTATCGAATTTTAATGTTAGATAAAAAGTTGCTACTGTTATTTTTTTGTTGAATTCCAATTTTGTCATTGTAAATGTTTTTTATAGGATCCAAAAGGCTTGGAACAGTGGCAGAATATATATATCGTTCATAGGGCCGATAAAGCACTTTCTAGAGATAATGCTGTTCTACACATTTTAGAAGATATTTCCAAATATTATGACTATTTTTACTGATGGTACTGTTAGCAAAATAAAAAGGGGAAAGCCCAAATTAAAGGATGTGGCAATATTATATACATTCCCAAATCTCCCTTTATGCCTGTATTATAACAATAAAATATATGTTTTACTTTGCTCTTAACTACTATATTTAGGTATAACTCAAAAAAATTCAGACACAAAATTGTACTTACCAAATTTCATCTTTAATTAAATCTTTTCGAATTGGATTATACCTACCTAAATTACATTTTATACCGGGTGTCCTAAATTAAAGCGTTACAGCTATATACCGCTTTTTATAAAAAAAAACGTTTCAGACGAAAGTTTTATAGTTTTGTGGGGAAAAACTTTTGGCTAAAATCGTTTTTTATAGCTAACCATAATATGGCCAACTTTTTTTTCGCGCAGCAACATTTTCAAGTAGCTGTTACTCAAAAAGTAAAAGTCCAATAAAAAAAATATTTCCCAAAAAGTTTCTTATTTTTTTATGTACTTTAAGAATATGTAAACAAAAAATGGGATTCCCATTTAAAAAAACAAAGTCCACCTCGATATATTACACTTATAATATATATAACACCAGGTATAATTGTAAATAAAATTTCATCAAGTACATTTTAAACCGTTAAACCGTAGATGAAAATAAATGAAGACCTTTTCATCTTTACACTGAATTAAAAAAAGAAAAACGATTTTTTTTTTCAAAATTATTTGCAACCGTTTTGTTAATCATACAATAAAGTTAGAATTTAAAATAGCTTACCTTGGAAATTTGGAAATATAAATAAAAAAAAAACCATAAAATTAATAAATACAAAAGTTATATAATTTACAAACAACTTGTGCACAAAATTAACTTACATGCTTCTAATTTGAGGCACCATATCTAGAGTTTATTTGACATATCTTGAAGATTTTAAAGTTAAAAAAAAATGAACTTACCTCTAGAATCTTTATTATCACGTTCAATTTGGCCACGAGTGTTGATACTATTATAATTCGTTATCGATTGAGTGGATTTTGTTGCAGCTACAGTCGTCGATGGGGCATCTATTTGTTTTTCCTTGGCTTGAAGCTCTTTCGCCTCCTTGTGATGTTGCGCCACTTGAGCATAACTTTTCCTAGGCGGATTACCAGAGTAGTCCTAAACCAGAAATAACATTGATAAAATATAATATCAAGATGCCAAGATTACTTCGACAATCGATACACTATTTGTAGGGACGCGGCGAGGAGACGAAAGGTGAGAAGTAAAAAAAGGGATAAAGAGAAGAATTTTAAACAGATAAAACTTATTTTTATTAAAGAATAAATGTGTAAGTCGCTGTGCGCTTATAATAAACAACGTAACTTGACTAGGTTTTGGAATTTACTGAAAATTATTACATCTAATTTAGTATAATTACATCTAATTTAGTTAAATTTGATATGACCAATGATTCAAAATTTTTTGGGTTCAGTTGTAATAAAATAGGTTGAATTATTTCAATTGTAAATAATTTCGTTAACAAAATGAGAATAATGAAATAGGTATATGACAATAGCGGATATTATACCCTCCTGTGTCCCTTAGAATGTCTTATAGAGGACTGCACGATATTTGTTAGCAGTTACATCTCCTCATTATCTCTTTCCTAAACAGAGCATTTCAAAATCAAAATAACTCATGTTTATTGAACAACCATATTTAAAAGTAAACCTGTACCTTATAGGTAACGAATTGAATCACGAATATTGGAGAAAATAAGGCCCAAAGTTAGATATATGACTTTTTACCTCTGTGATAAATGAAACTACAAATTTTTCTAAACGTACTAGAACAAAAACATGTTTGACATAAAAAACCAAATGACACTATTTCTAAAATTGTTGGTAATGTGTTTTCGGTACATAAGAAATTTATATTTTTAAAAAATCGTATGTTTAAAACTTACCATCGTAGGAGGAGGAGAAATCGAAACATGTCTCGAAGTTTCAGACTTAGAGTCCTGCCTATGTACAGGTACATGATTTTTACTACTAGACGAACTAGATATAACGGCCCCGATCCGTGAAGGAGCTTCTGTTGGCACAACTGTGGTCATGGTGGCAGCATTTGTTGTAGTGGGACATAATACATCCAAATCACCATTTAGGAGAGCGTCATCTGTTTTTGTCGATTTGTCAGCCATTGTACATTTGATTGGCAAAGCAGGAACTAATCTGTAAATTCGCAAGACATGAAGACGATATTAGTTTGTGTACAGCTAATCCTTATTTATACTAAACAGATCTGTTAAAATGTAATTAGAATAAATCAATTAAAAAAACTACTCTGGTGAATGTCTTTGAAATTTTTTAAACATTCAAAAAATCGTATATATTGAAAATACAATAACTTACTTTTCAGGTGAGCTTGGAGGAGTAAGCGTAACTGTACTAAGCTGGATGTCTCCACTTTCTGTAGAGGCGTCTTTGCATTCGGGAGGTCCCGTTGACGTCGAAACAGAATTCTGCCTAATGGTTTGATTGCATGGTGGAAGTTGTTGCGGCGAAACAGCCCTAGGGGAATCGTCGCCGCCACCGCTGCTCGATTCTTTGCTGCTACCGCCGCCGCCAGCGGTGCTGCCTTTAAATTTTGCCGTACCTAAAAAATTTCATACATTTTTGTCCATTTTCTATATATCAACTTGAAATTATCGTTTGGTACTAATAATGTAGATTAAACAAGAAAACTGAAGATTTTTTTTTTAAATAAAAATAAATACTTAACGAAATAGGACTTTGACATTAATAACGTTTTTAAGTCTTGATAAAGGCCAAAAAACATAACTATTTTATTTATTTTGTAGTCTTTTAATAATCAGAGATAGAAGTGAACATTTTATAATTGGAGAAACAGCAAGTTGTTTATTTGAAGCAAACTTTGAACTATTGCATTTCATACATATTTGTTTCCTTTGATGAACAGATCACATTTCTAAATTGACTTTCGTCTAATGAAAAACTCACTTTTATCCTACAATTTTCTCCTTTGGAGACTGATATCCCTCTTAATTTCAAACAATATAAAATTTACTACAAACTAAAGTTACTAAATATTTCTGAAAAATCCTAATCTTTCTTCGACATCTACATCGAGGCTAGATTTCTATCTATAGAATATTTAAACTTGACGTAGTTCTTACCTTTAACGACATCGGCAAGTCTGTTCTCTCCCCAATGTCCAGCTTGTGGTCCCTGTTGAGGTTCCGCCATCGACTGGGATGTCGGTAAAACCTCTACAGCAGAATTGGTTATTGATTGGTGTTTATATGTTGTTTGGGATCCAGATTCTAGACCTGAACAATAAGTAGTTATGTAATTATTGCAAAAAATGTTTGTTTGCACGAGTTACATATATTTTTTTCTACAATCATAAATTACAAAAAGAAAATATTTTAAATTAAAACGTTTACAAATTGATATCAAGAATAAAGAGTTTTCAAAGTGATACTATTGAACTAAAGAATGCCAAGATATCAGATGAAAATGGAAGAGGTTTGGACAGGGAATTAAGGAAGTATTTTTATAGAGTAAGTGCATTAATTGATATAATTTTAAAATCAGGAGTAAGATTTTATAGAATACCGAAAGATATTGGAAATTTTGACATTGAAAAATAGGTATCTTACCATTAAGAATATTAGTTATAAATTAAAACAGTGCATGCCAACAAATTTAATTTTTTTATCAATACCTATATTTAAAACTAATAATAAACAAATCATTAATTTTAATTTAGGTCCAGATAAAATGTATTGTGGAATAAATACAAAAATAAAAGATATATACTTGTTTGAAGTGCAAGAAAAAAAGAGTTTTATGGACATAAAATAGATGAACATAAAAATGATTCTAAGGAAATGTGGAAAACACTAAAAAATTAATTAAAAGTAAAAATATGGAAATTAAACTTGACTCTGTTGGGTTTTGCAGGACGAGTCCTGACCTGGTTTGAACAGTATATGACTGATAGATTACAATATGTAAAGCTAGGTAAATCAACATCTGAAATGCTAAAAAATAACTTAGGAGTACCGCAAGGAAGTATATTAGGGCCGCTTCTATTTATCATATATTTAAATGACATTAATTATATTGAGTGTGACTTTATTAATTTATTTGCAGATGATACACTGGTAGCATGTTATGGTTATAACCTTGAGGAAATTTTAAATAAACTGAATAATATATTGAGAGTCTTAACCCAGTTTTTAAATAAAAATAAACTTAATACTAAAAAAACGAAAACCATTTTAAATTTTAGTTTGGGAATTCTGAAATTATAGGATGTGTCAATGTGTGAAAAAGGATTTCTCTGAGAAAAATAAAAGTTAAATTCTTTGGGTAGGTTCTTGGGATTTTGGCTAGTAAAGACCTTTATATATGTTATTTTAATAAAACTCATGTATTATTTAAAGCTTTCGGCACTTCAGTAATATTTATTCATTAGTTTTTTATATATGTATTAACTTGAAATTGTTTTTAGTATTTTATTTTTTACAGTTGTTAAATGTTTATTTTGGAATGTATCTAAAGTACAATTGGGGTGTCTAAATAAAATAAAACACTAAAAACAATGTCAAGATAATACATATTTAAAAATAATAAAACTAATGAATAAATATTACTGAAGAAGGCACTGAACAGTACCAAAAGTTTTAAATTATGCACGAATTTCATTAAAATAACATACAAAAACGTCTTTACTAGCACCCAAAATCCCAAGAACCTACCAACAAAATTAAGCAATAAGGTGCAAGAATCAAAATAAAAATTAAGCAGATACCTTCCTTTTTAAAGTACTAAAATAAAAGTTAGATCAAAATTGTTTCAGTATATTTTATAGCATTTTTTTTTTTTTTTTTAGTTCTTGGTCTAAAAAATATAAAAATATATTGGAATTCAAAACAACAGATAAAATAAACAATGTTTAAAAGGTTGGTATAGCTAGAATACTATTATCACGATACATATGAAAATCTTTTTTAAAATAGAGCTTCGAAATTACTAACTTTAAGTTTAAATGCTAAATATCAAGTGACAAGACTGTAGAACAGTTAAAATCAAAATTCAACAATTTCAAAATAAAGTTAAATTATTTGTTTGTGTATTCACATCAAATTAAATCGAACAATCTGGCGCGATGTCATAAAAAATTCTGAAACGTCATCGGAAAAAAGCACGCTTTAAAGCTTCTAAAGAAATAGAAACGGATATTTAGTTGGTCTAAGCTTTAAAGTGCACTTTTTCAATCATTTGTATTATGAAATCGATATAACATTTAAATGTCATAATATAAATGAGATAAATTAAGAATTTCCGTTTTCGTTGTGATTGTAGAAAAAATATTCTTTCAACTATGTTATAATAAACATTTCCTACCTGGCAATGGTGGAAAAGCTTCTTCAATCAAATCAAATTCAGCCCCCCTCGAATTGACCATATCCCTAGTTTGTGTTTGTACCGATTGTCCGTTCAGGACATTGTCTTCGTCGCGTTTTTTCCTACGGTGCCGAGGCGGTATTACTTCTTTGATAGAAGGCGGCGGTTGAATAAACCTGTACATTTCCACTGGATCCGAGTGCATACCCGATAGGCCTAGAGAATTTAATAACAATAATAGTAGACAAAATAAAAAAGAAAGTTAAATATATAATTACGGTGACATAAAATAAAAATAACCGAGAAAATCATGGTCGTGAGTTTTGGATTACCCTGTATACAAAATGAAAAATATCAAAAATATGATGAGATGCAATAAAATTAGACTAATAAGAAATTATTCTGGCCTTGAGATATTAACCCTCAATTGTTGATTCTAAATAATACAGGGTGATGAATTAAAATAAGATTTTCACATAAAAATGGAATTTCTTTAAAAGGACCCTGTAGAACCTGATAAAACCCTAAAAAAACATGACTTTGGTATGCTGTGATTTAATGAAATAATTTTAGAATGTGGAGCTGGACTCTTATCTATTCAAAACTTTTGTTCGTATCCCTCAAAACAACGGAGTATAAGTTGATCACCCTGTAGATATTTGAAATGACTTACCAAGAGAAGCGCTATGATTAGCAATGTGAGCATCATTGTCATTAGTTACATTATGAATATGGCTAGTTTTCGGAATCGCGCCTTCTAACGCGGTCCCTTTATTACTCTTACTAGTGCTACTTGGTGAGTGAGAACGACCTTGGTAAGACGTGGATGGTCTGGAGCTGCCTTGTCCGTTATTACTGCTGCCGCTGCCTCCACCTTCGGAAAATATAATTTCAGTTGACTTCACAGAGTTACACAATGTTAAACTTATATATAAGTAGATCAAATTTGGGTTTTGCTAATATCAGAAATAGAAAAACTATTCTTCAAACTACTGGTAGGCAAAAATGAATATTTTCTGTCAATATTTCAAGCTATTTTCACGAAATTTATAACTGACTGTTAAAAAATTGTTCTATTTCTTGTATAGAAACGATTTTCTATTTTATTTTGTCTATATTTACAAATAAATCTTAATAAAACCATAAGGAATCAATGTAATTATGTGTATTAATACTAAAATGTCAGATGCGTTGAAGAAGAGAAATCCTGGATTCAAATCTAGGATTAGAAACTAATTAAATTACACTACAAGAGGAGTTACCTCAGTTAACATAAATAGATCACTAAAACTAACATTGAAGCTCACTCATTCATTTACTGTTAGCATAAATAAAAATACTTACCCTGTGAAGAACCCTGCGAAGATTGGTCACTTTGCGCGGCGCTTCTCGACTGTTTACGAGGTCTATTTTGATTCGTACGATACGCTGGATGTTTGAAGCTTTGCGGGGCCAGCCCGTTCACTTGAAACACTGTACTAATGTCGAAATAACCCGGAGCGGACGGAGGCCAGGCGACTGAAGCGTAAAATTGTTGCTGCTGATAAGGGGGCTAAAAAAAACACATTTTATATAACAATAAGATCCATAAAGGTCACAGTGGAAAGCGATTCGATCATTCCACTCATTTTCAACCTAACTTAACTACAATTTGAAAAAAATTCAACAATAATTGTCTGGATAACTGCACACAAGCTTTTTTCCACTTCCTATAATTCATACTTACATATATCACTTGATTATAGGCAGCAACGGGTTGTCCTGGAGTACCATTGGCATAAATAAACCTTTGTTGTCCAGGCGGATAAGCTGCGGGATCGTAGACAGCGGTCGGAGGCGGAGTTGCCCTGAAACCGTTTTTCACGGCGGTAACGGGAGGTATTGGCAGTCGATTCATAGGTTTCGCCTTTATCCTCGCCATAATAGGTTTCCCTTGGAACTCTCTTACTTCTTCCCGTAAATATCTGTAAGCTCTTTGGGCGTCTTCGTCGGACTCGAATGTGACGTACCACGAGCTGTTGTGAGCAAATTCGCAGGAAATAAATCTAGGACAATTCTCCCCAGAAAACAAATTCTGAAAGAAAAAAAAAATGTTCATAAATATTTTTAATTCGGACCAAAATAAGGAAACTGTTTTGAAGTATTATCAAATAGACAAAAGAGTTAAAAAAAGGGGAGTTTTGCATTTTTTTATTTTAAGGAAAACAATGAAATTTGAAAAAATTTCAGAAGGACAGATACAGATTGCAATAAATTTCTTAAATTAAGATTTTATCTTACATATCCAGAAACTAAAAGATTGGGTTTGTCTTAATTGTTTAAAACAGTGGTCGCCAACCTGTCGATCGCGGGCTACCGGTAGCTCGCGGAGGCAATTATGGTAGCTCTCACAACGATTTTAATTTAAAAAAATACAAACTGCAAAAATCAGAGAAGCTTCCGAAAATTCTACAAAAAAATCTAATTGTCATAATATTAAACATAAACAGCGGCAACGTTGCGGTGAGCGATCTGTCGCTGACGCCATCAAGCTAGAATCGGCTAGAACCGACCAGCCGGACCAGCGCGTTAGTGTTCGAGAACGATCAGGATTGCTTTGAACGGGATAAATACGCACGGCGCGGCGACATTGCGCTTAGTTTAAAACTGAACGCGTAACCAACGTACAGCGGTTGGGTTAGTAAAGAACAACAAAAAATAATAATATTATGGCAAGCAGTTGTAAGAAGGTAAAGACATACCACTTTCATTCGGAATGGGAAGAACAATACTTTTTTACAGAAGTTAAAGATAAAAATGTGGGTGTGTTATGTAATACTTCGGTCTCCGTTGCTAAAAAAGGAAATATTGAGAGACATCATAAAAATGTACATTCTAATTTTGAAAAATCATTCCCACTACATTCTGCCGCCAGAAAGGAGAAACTGAAACAGTTAAAATAGCAGTTAATTAGACAACAATCAATATTTTTAAGAACAGTCGACAAAAATAAGGCTGCAACTGAAGCATCGTACCGTGTGTCCCAGATAATTGCACAAAAAAAGAAACCTTATGAAGACGCGGAAATGATAAAACAGGCGTTTTTAGAAGCTGCTGATTCGTTATTTGCCAACTTTAGAAATAAAGACGAGATAGTTTCAGCTATAAAATCTATGCAACTTTCTGCTAATACAGTGATGAGACGTGTAGAAGTAATGAGCAATGATATTTTTTTACAGTTAAGAACTGACTTAGATAACTGTGTTTATTTTTCACTTCAACTGGATGAATCAACGGATGTCGTTGACACTGCCCAGATGGCCGTGTTCGTCAGGATGGTTTTTAGTGATTTTAAGATTAAAGAAGATCTTTTGAAGTTTATTCCACTGAAAAGACACACTACTCGACAGGAGTTGTTTTCTCATTTAAAAAATATTATTTCTTCCGAGAAAATTCCAATATCGAAAATGGTAGGCTTGACAACCGATGGCGCTCCAGCTATGGTGGGTTGTGATAAGGGTAAATTTCCTGAAACTAAACAACGTTATGAAACTGGTGGTAAAAATTGTGAACAAGATTAGAGCTCAAGCGTTACAAAGAAGATTATTCAAAACCTTGGCCGATGAAGTTGACTGTCAATATGAGGACCTACTCCTTCACTCTGAAGTCCGATGGTTAAGTAGAGGACGGGTGCTGAAACGTTCTAATGATGTCCTATCTGGCATAGTTCAATTTTTTAAACAACGCGATGAACCGACTCCGGAACTAGAAAATTCAATCTGGCTTAGAGATTTTGGTTTTCTCGTGGATATTACAGAGAAATTAAACGAACTTAATTTGCAGCTTCAGGGGAGTGACAAAGAACTAGCGGAAATGATTTCTGATATAAAAGCATTTATCAAAAAGCTGGTGTTTTGGGAACAAAACCTAGTTAACAACGATGCCAAGCATTTTCCTATTCTTTCAGAAAAAATATCTCAAAATCCATTAGAACCCTATGACAGAAAATAGCATGTAGAAATAGTTTCTACCCTGAAGAACTTCAAAAATCGTTTTAAGGATTTCAACGAAATGGCTTTAGTAGCGCAGTTTGTTGTTTCACCCTTTATGGAAATTGATATCCAACAGTTTGCAACTTGTATTATGCAGAACTTTGGCGAAGACATCGCTGCAACAGAAATGGAAGTAATTGAGTTTCAAAATGATTTAGCCTTAAAATCGTTAGTCTCAAGTACCAAATGTATATGGCCTATTGTAAGTAAAGACAAATATGCAGTTCTATGCCGTGTTGCCTTGAAAGTGAAAGCATTATTCAGTTCAACTTATTTGTGTGAATCTTCTTTTTCCAATATGAAGTTTATTAAGAACAAATATCGCAATCGACTTACAGATGAACATTTGGATAATTGTATTCGAATGGCTGTATCAAATTATACTGCAAACATTAAAAAAATTATCGATGAGTCTGAGTGTCAGCCTTCTCATTGAACGTGCTTTTTTATTTTCCAATGTTTATGTTCATGATAGTGCGTTACTTTTTTGTTGTTATTATTAACTATTTTTAAATCTTACGTGACATGCCGTTGCGGCTGGATAAAAGTTCGTGTTTATTTTTCAAACACCTTCGTTTGGTAGGTAGGAATGTAGCTATGAACAAGTACGTACTAGTAATATTAGTTATTTTGTTATTAGTTTATTATTAGTACCTATGTATTATGTATTACCAGTTAAATAGTAAAATAAATACATATAATGATAAATTAACTGTGGATTATTTCATTTACGTTGCATTACGTGGCTTCCGTGTGGGTAGCTCGCTGTTTATTCCAAAATTAACAAAGAAGCTCAACACATTGAGAGGTTGGCGACCACTGGTTTAAAAAATACACATATAAGCCAAAACTGATGCTGGATTATGCAGTAAGTGTGGTAAAGAACATTAGGAGTCATCCAATCAAGATGGTTCTAAAGTTGGTAATGTGGAACCCAAGCAACAAAGTGATGAAGTAGTTGGAGTCCACGCAGGCGCAGTGCAGTTAAGGTCGATTTTTCTAGAAAATAACGAGGAGGTCCCAGGTGAAGTATTACTGAGCACAATACCTGCTGAGCATTACTTGATACTGGATCTCAGCCAAATTGGATTACCCAAGAGTTGGTTGGTAAATTAAAGTTAGGTCAAGAGGATGTATAGGTCTAAATTGTTGGCATTAATCAGGACATCTGTTGGTTCAAAAATATATAGCAAATATTTGAAGCAATTAAAAGTTGTTATAGTAAATACTATTTCCTGTTTGATAGTTTCGAAAATAGCAGGGATAACTCCTCATCGGAAGATCAACATAAATTTCTTGCACATGTAAGTTTGGCAAATCCACGATGTAATCGATCTGCATCAATTGATCTCTTGTTGGGAGTAGATGTTTTTTATAGTTTACTCTGTGTTTTTACAAAAAAGACAAGGTTGTGCTGAATCGTGTCAGGACCAGTAAGGTCACCAATAAGTGGAAATAAATAGTCCGTGAATCGTAATCTGAACATCATAGATATTCACAATCAGATGAAAAAATTTATACAAGAATGTCTTTCAACAAAATCCAATATAACTGATCAAAAGTTCAAGATTTGTTTTATATATTGTTAAGGTTTCATGTAGTGTGTGTGGGGATGTCGTGAAAATGTATAGAATGATTTGGGTGACATCTGAGCAGAGGTGTTTACCAAAAATATTTTGGCGATCATCACCTGCTGATCAATTGTTGGAATGCACTTTAAATACTGTAACATATGTGATAAAATCGGCGCCTCATTTGGCTGTAAGATGTTTGTAACAGTTAGGAATGGAGAATGCTGAAAAATATTCTCAGGCGTCGGCTACAATCATGCGTCATTTTTATAATGATGACATGTTGACATGAGAAAGATCTGCGAAAAAGGTAATATAACAAGGTGTCATTGGTCTTGTCTTCAGGAGGAATGTTACTTCGCAAACGGGTTAGTAATAGTATTGAAGTTCAATCAGAGTTGGAAGAAAATGTTGATGGAGAGCAAGTGGAGTTTGGTGGCAAGGAATAAAATAAGACTTTGGGATTATATTGGAGATTCAGAGATGACGAACTTATGTTTTTAATTAATTTTCACGTGGAGAAGGGCAAAAAAACACAAAAAGGATAATTTTTATTTACTTATGTAGCACTTACAGTATGTAAAATTCCAAATAGTAAAGTATATCAACACAAATAATTGTAGGAGTTAAAAACAATATAAAATAAATAAAAAAATATTTATAAAATATTTAAAAAAAGGAAGAATAACACAACACCGCAATAATCCACGAAAAAAAAAGCATTGGTTATTAAGAAAGCAGGACGTAACATCATTAAAGAATAAGTAAAACAATAGGTGATCTATATGTGAACCTTGAGAAAGACCGGATAGGACTGAAACGTCACATGATACGGAATTATGCACTATGACACGTTGACACCGATTATTCAAATAAGATTTAATCCAGTAAAAATAAGAGCCAGAGATCCCGATTTCGGAGAGTTTATTGAGTAATTCACGAGAAAAAAATATCTTTAAAAGTCAGATATTACAAAACGCTCAAATTACAAGATTTTTCGTCTAAAAAGTTGCGCCTCTCTTATATTTTTAAGATTTTAATATGTGAGATAAAAAACAATTTACATTGTTTTATTAATGTTTTTGTATACTTTATTTTTTTATGTATTGAATCATTTGTCCTAAAAAATATATCTGGATTTTTGTGCTAAATATTGGGTTTGTCATTTTGATAAATTAAGGTTTATCCGCGAAATCACGCAATTTTAAAGTCCTTAAAACGTATTTGGAGATCTTGCTATGTAATGATTTATTATTGTTTTGAATTATAATAATGTATTGAATCATTCATACTAAAAAGTATTCTTGGATTTTCGTGCTAAATATTAGGCATTCCAACGACCTGTCAAAAAATAGGTGCCAGTGGGAAATTCTTGTATATTTAAGGGGGTAGCGACATAGTCTTGCAACTTGGACGCTATTTTTATTCGAAGTAGTACTCGCCAAGCCTGCCAATTTATGAAGAAATGTATAGGTGGGTTTTTTAAATATTATTTTTATTGTGTTTGACATAAAATATTTAAATGTAATCCATTATTCATGATTTTACGTAAAATAGATAGAATACACAATATATGTCGCCACCCTTAGATATACCAAACCTGCCCACTGGTAATTTATTTGTTTGGAATGATAAAGTAAGGTTTATCCGTTTAATCGCGCTTTTTAAAAGACCTAAAAAACGTATTTACAGGTCTTGCTATATAATGATTTGTGTTTTTGAAAGATAATAATAATAATAACGTATTAAATCATTTGCACTAAAAATTATATCTGGAATTTCGTGCTAAATATTGATTTTTGATAGAATAATGGTTTTCCGCGAAACCGCGAACTTTTAAAGACCTAAAAAATTTATTTAGAGATCTTGCTATTTGATGATTTATTATTTTTTTTATCGATACTTGTTTATTAAATCTTTAGTATAAAAAATGTATTTGGTATCTCGTGTTAAATGTTTGTTTTTGTTGGTTTGATTGAGTAATATTTAATCCTCGGAAACGTTTGATTTTAAAGAGCTAAAAACTATTTTTAGATGTCTTGCTACTTAATGATTTTTTTATTGGTTTTATCGGTAGTAGTGTACTAAATAATTAGTATAAAAATTGTATTTGTAATCTCGTGCTGAATGTGTTTTTTTGATCTCTTTATTCTCATAGTCGTTTGACGACAAAATACTCGACTCGACAAAAAATATATATTTTAAATCGTTACTCAGTCATAATTTTTTGTTTTATCAATTATCAAAAACCTAATGAATATTTGGTATAAAAATTATATTTATAATCGCATTGTAAATATGTTTGTTTTATCCCCGTATTCTGCAAGATTATCTTGAATTAATCCATTTTATTTTTTCAATAAATTGTGGGCTTAAAAGCAAAAGGCACTAAGTCAAAAATGTGTCAAAATGAGTTTATATTTTTTTATATCATGAAAAAAAAAAAGCGCATTCTATTCCGAAAGCAAGTTGTGGTGGCATTGTCACACCCAGTAGAAATATTATAAATTAAATTTAAAAGCCCAATTGTAAAAACCCATGGAACATTTGTTGTTGTGTTATTTGGTTATTTAGTTTTGGAAATTAGGAATAAATTATCCTCAACGCCGACCCAGGTATATAGAGGATAATAGACCTTTTTCGATTGTATGTAGGATAATAATTGTTAAGTTTTATTTCTTGGTCAGTCAGGCTATATCATTCTGGTTACTCACTAACTTTCCGCTCGGTGAAATATACAGTATGTCCCCCTAAGTTGGAATCATATGGAAAACTTTTTTATTACTAATGTTAGGAAAAAAAGTTATTCTTCATAAAAAGTTCTGCATTATCTAAAACCTAGAACATAGCCATCAAATATCAAATTTTTTCAGTGGTATACGAGGTTTGTCAGAAAATATGAGTTTTACTCAAGAGTAAAGTACCTTTATACTTTATACGACTGATAAAATTTGATATTTGATGATTGTATTTTTTTTTCCACCAACTGTCTACGTTAATTGGCGGCATATAAAAATCTTTTTTATTATTAATATTGGGGAAAAAGTTATTCTTTATAAAAAGTCGAGCATGGTCTTAAACCTAAAATACCATCAGATATCAAATTTTATCAGTCGTATAAAAAACAAAGGTACTTTACTCTTGAGTAAAACTCATATTTTTTGACAAATTCGTATACCACTGAAAAAATTTGATATTTGATGACTATATTCTAGGTTTTAGATAACTTTTTATGAAGAATAACTTCTTTCCTAAAATTAATAATAAAAAGTTTTCCATATGTAAACTACACAAATAATTAAATGTTTATTTTACGTATGAAGTTTATTAATATTAAAATAACGTTACAAAAATAATAATTATTAAAACAAATGGAATAACACAGTCTTAACAAAGAAATCGACTGCATTCCTCAACGGTGTTCGATAATCTGCCCATCCAAATAGTTGACCCACTGATTGAACCTTAGAATATGATTGAATGACCCTTTTCTGTCGACCGCCCGGTTTACGATGTTTTGGTTTCCCAGAAATTATCTCGGGTTAAGGGACCATCCAAAAATAGATTACACATACGATTCTAACTTAGGGGGACATACTGTATATTAATTAAAATCGTATTTATATTTTATTACAACACCTCAGCAACTACTATACATGTACATTTTCTTTGAAGCAGTTGGTAATCTCTAAATAATTTATAAAAAAAAATAGAACTCCATTGAAACTTTAAATTGCTTACAACTCATAAACCAATTTTTTGATTTGTCTTTTGCTTATAAGCCCACGAAATACAGTAATTTTTATTTATTTTTAAACTTTCATAATAATAAAGTTCACCTAAACCAAAGATTTTGCCGAACAACAATATCAAAACATTCAAGGTATAGTCACAAGAATAAAAAATAACCAGAAGGATATCTCGCATTTAATTCCTTTATATAGTCTATTTTTATGTATGAGAGAGTATTAAAATAATAAAGTGTTCGTAATCCATAGGCGTATCACTTCTTTTAGTAGACAGTTAAAATATTTTTTGAAGTTATTCCTCTAGTATACACTTATATTTTCACCTAATTAACCTGCTTATAACTTCTAAACAGCTGAAGGTAAAAAAGTGAAATTTTTTCTAAAATGTTTTATTTTTCCACAAGGTATGTTAAGAACATTGTGTCAAACGGGTTATGTAGGTATAAGGGTTTAAACTTTGACTTTTAAAGAACGTTACGTTCATAAATAATAATTTTAATATAAAAACTACTTCTTACCTACAAATCCAAACCAGAATCGAAATCAGAAGATGAACTGTCGCAACCAATATTTACAATGAGTGGCTCGATCATTTCATCAGTAATATTGTCCAACTTCCACATTTTCTCTTCTTCTTTAATCGTATGATTTATTGCCTTTTCCCAGTTTTCGGGCTTCACATTATTTACAGCCTCCAAAAACAACTGTTTAACATCATTAATTTAAAAAGAATTAATTTGTCTTGAAACTTCTCCCTTTATCTGTGCCCATATCAGTTCAATCGGGTTAACTTCGCAATGATATGGTGGTGATCTAACCACCGTCATCCCACGATTTTTGCAATTTCATCAATTTCATATTTTTTGAATTTCTCTTTATGAAGGGAACACAAATGATACAGTTCTTTTCTCTCAGAACCGGGATGGAACTTAATATTCTTTGAATTTAGCCAATTCTGTAAATCTTTTTTTTTAACCACTTGGCTGTGGGCATTTTTTCTATAAGTCTCGAGTGATAACTTGCATACTATTATACAGTTCTGAGGAAGAAGATATATAATTTGTTCGAACCACTCTTTAAAGACATCAGCATTTATGTCCTCATGGTAGTCACTGGTACGAGTAGATTCAAAAGTCAATAAACCACTTTTAACAAAACCGTTTGAACTACCGATGTGTACTATTATTAGTCTGCGCCCCTTTTCTGATGGTGGATTTAAACCAGTAGATAAATTATTTAAAAAAGCCTGTCTTCGACTTGTAACAGTTTCATCTTGCCAAAATTTATTTGGTTTATGTCCCTCGTTGATCCATGTTTCATCTAAATAAAATATATTTCTTCTTTGGTTTCTCGTTTCTTTTATAATCCTTAGGTAATTTCTTCTCCATACTACAATATCGCTTCTTTCTATTAAAATAGACTTTCTGGAATCTTTTTCCATTCTTTTAAAAGTTTCCATAGTGTGCTCATTTCAGGGTAATCCTTATCATCTCGAACCGTGGCAAGAACTTTGTCTACTGTCGGAAATTATTTTCTAAAGAAGAACGCATGCACTTTCCTTCGAAGTCTTTCTTTCAAAAGATTTTCTAATTGAAATTTTGGTTTTCCTGGAGCTTTACGTGCTGTTTGAAACTCGCCACATTTCTCTTCTTTAACAACTCTGTAAATCGTAGATTCCCCAACACCAAGCATACTACTAACTAATTCCACTGTGTCATCAACACTTTAATATAAATATTTGTCTGTAAATGATTTAAAACAATTAAATATTAATGTTTTTTCATTAACTGTTAAAGGACCGATTTTTTGTCGTTTACGCGGCCCTTCCAAATTTTCCATAATCACACTAGAATTCACACTGCACCTTGCAAGTTGCAACTAAACGACATATAGTAAACTGTCAAGAATACACAACTTGGACCTCCTTGCTAAATGGAAAACCTATGATTGGATTTTCGGTGAAATTTGTTGGGAATGTATTTATCTACTTATAATTCGATTACTGTAAGAAATTCAAAACAAAATTGGCAAATAGGTACTTATTGAAAATAATTTTAAGATACGGCTATGTAATCTTTAATACACAGGGCTTTTGGCCTGTCCAAACCTTTTTCTATTGTTCTGTACAGCTTATGTTTATAAAGGACCAATAAAAGACCCAAAACTTGTAATAGCTCAGGTACATTTATTACAATTTTAGGAAATATTTAGATTATTCTGTAAAAATATTTAAAATGACCGTACTAAGTTTTGCATTAGAAATGCTGTTTTATTACTCTCTCATACATAAAAATAGACTATAAACATGTACATTTTCTTTGAAGCAGTTGGTAGTCTCTAAATAATTTATAAAAAAATTAGAATTAAATTGCTTATAATTCATAAACCTATTTTTTGACTTAATGCCTTTTGCTTGTAAGCCCACGAAATACAGTAATTTTTATATATTTTTAAACTTTCATGATAATAAAGTTCACCTAAACCAAAGATTTTGTCGAACAATATCAAAACATTCAATGTATAGTCACAAGAATAAAAAATAACCAGAAGGATATCTCGCATTTAATTCCTTTGTAGTTGATGCCGACGAGCTATGACCTCGTCTTTTAGTTATTACTTGTATTCCATAGGCGCACCGAAAAAAAGGTCAGGAAAATAAAAATATTGGGTAGCTATTGATTTATTTTTTAAGTTCATAAATTACAAATATAGGTAAGTAAAAGATTTATATATATAAAAAAATATTTACTTATCTTTCCAAATGACAACCTTTTTGTCTTTTATAGTTTAAAATTTCGGTCAATACATTTAAGAGTATAAAATAATCTTACTCTACCGAATAATTTTATTAAATAATTATGTGGAAATTTTTTACATGGATGTGAAAAACTTTAAAACGTATAATAATAGTTTCAAAATTTATTTGAAATATTACCTCCAAAAAGGAGATAAATTTTACAAAATCATTGTATGGCATGTTTAAGTTACCAAAATAAATCTAAATTGGAGCTGTTATAAGCTTTATAGTAACAAAATAAAGATGTATCGTCCAAATTTTTATAGGCTTTTGAATATTCCTCGCAAAAGATAATTATAATTTTTCAATTTTTTCTAATTGGTATATTCATTAAATATTTTGGAGTTTTACTACAATAAAGTTTAATAAAAAAATAGATTATTATTTTTATTGATTTAATAAAATAAACATTGTCTTAGGGGATATTAAAATAGATTTTATGACGCCTAGTAGAGGTTGTAATATATGTATAAATTTTTTAAATTCCTATGGACTAACACAAATTGTTAATAAACCAACTCATATAACCCCTCACAGCAAAACTCTCATCGACATTATATTTGTGTCAGATGTCCATCAAACATATATGGATGTCAGGTATTAGATGTCAGAGGCCGTGGCTTGTCATATCATCAAGCTGTTCTTTGCAACATAGAGTCAATCACTTTAGAAAAACAGCTAAGTATATAAACCTATCGTGACTTTTCACGATTTGATATTGTGATGTTTGTTTACTTTAAAACAACAGTTTATTTATTAATAATTTATTTAAACACTTATTTATTTTATAACACAACTATTCTAATTTATATATACTTTGAATGTCTTTAAACTGATCACTATTTATATTCACCACTGTCTATCTACTAATTACTATTTATCTTCACTGTCCATATAATAACTGATTCTGATGGATCCTCCACAAATATTTATACAAATTAAAGTTGAAGGTAGTAGCCATGTGTGAGTTATAAGTTCAAAAAGGTAAATCAAACAAAGGTGGTCCTTAGGATCTCACAAGAGTATTTTATTACGACCGGTTTCGAGGATCAAATCTTCATGATGAGGATTTGATCCTCGAAACCGGTCGTAATAAAATACTCTTGTGAGATCCTAAGGACCACCTTTGTTTGATTTACCTTTTTGAATTTATACAAATTTAAAAAATTGGGGAATGTTCTAGTAAGTTCACATATTCTCTCCAATACACTAGAAACATTATCTCGTTCTTTCTCGAACATCATCGAAAGCATCTCCACCATAGTCGTCCCATAGGTTTTGTCTTAAGGGGTTTAATTATGTATAATACGCGGAAAAGGTTGAGCCTCAAAGGCCAAATAATACAGAGAGGGACTTGGAGTATTAGAGCATGACTGAATAATGAAATGGCTCACAATACAATATTAATCTTTTTAAGTTTCGTGAATTGGGACATAATTTACGCATTAAATTACGTTGAAGATATGATTTCCCATCTGAATAACTCCTGGATCCAGCTTTTCTCAGTACATGCCAATCAAATCATCCAAGTTTACATATTTATATCGACGATTTAATAGATAATACTAAAAATGATTCAATAGTTGTATATTTTTAAATGGTTTGTGTATTATTTTGGTTATTATTTTATTACTACTTTATTTTTTTAGTCATCTTTACTGATTTTGGAAAAACAATATAATTTTCTTATTAGTTTATTTCTATAAAAGTATCATAATATAAAAGCATTTTAATTATAGTTTACAATGGTAAATGGTAGGTTTTTCCGTGAATGTACATCATGATGATAATAAAAATAAACAATCGTGACTACTTTTTTTTATCCAACTTTTTAATGAAAATTTTAATTAAAACCTTAGTACTATTATAATTTTCGAATAAAAATATATATAATGGAATTGTTTTTATTAGTTTTATAATAAATAATTAAATCATGTTAATTTTATTAATCAGCTATTTTTTTCTTGTATAATAATCTATACAATTTGGAGTGTACACTGGAAAAACTGACTCAGTCACAAGTAATAGTTTTCAAATTATTTATGGTCGTTTTTAGGTTGATTTTTTTTATAGTTTTGTATAACACGAATTACATAATAGAAACCGCTGACATGTCAAGAAGTTCCGAGAATTCCATCAGCCGGCTGTTCAAGTTACTTGTTATCTCTGAACAAGTGTTTAACATTTTTTTATTTTACTTTCAGTCTGATATAATGTATAATAGTTTATTAAAAAAAGTTTACAGATTGTTTGGTATACATTTTTTTTTTTAATAAAGAATAAATGAACTTTGTCGTAAGCTCGTTAAAACCATATGAGGTTGTGCACGATCTAATGACTAAGTTTAGTATCTATACCTATTTTAGTGATCAATACAAACAGTAGTACTAGATACTAAACCTAATATAAAATATATTCATATACAAAAACAATTTTAATAAAAGGAATAATTTAAATACACTTAAGAGGAGTATTTACTTGTGTTTAGAGCAGAGCATGCAAGGGTTTCGTAGTACCCCACTTTTAAAGTTTATTTTTGACATATTTTAAAAGAAAAAAATATGTGTGTGTAGGTAAAGGTTAAATCTGTGCTCCTCTGGAAACACTTTTTCAAAATTTCAATTTGTTTTTTTCTAAAAAAAAAAAACACAAAACTCGACTTTTTCGATCCATTTTCTCAATTTTTTTTAAGAAAAAACTAAATTGAGTTTTGAAAAAGTGGTTCCAGAGGAGCATAGATTTAACCTTTGCCTACATGTGCATATTTTGTTCTTTTAAAAATACTTAAAAGTAAACTTTAAAAGTGGGGTATTACGAAACCCTTACATTGCAAGATTTTTCGTCTGGCAAGTGGCGCCACCGTTACGATTTTTAAGAAATTAATATTTGTGAATGAAAACAATTTACAAAATATATTACTGATGTTTTACGAGGGATAATTAAAGTTTACGTATTTGTAGGTACACCTTATTGTTTTACGTAAATCATTTCTGTAATACTAATATAGACATATTTATATAATTATGCAATGGGTTTCATAGTACACCAATTTTACGGATTATTTTTTATTTTTTGAAAAATTATGTAAGTACAGGTAAATGAGTCACTTTTTGAACATTTGAATCGGTTTATTTTGAGAAAATGTAAGAAGGTATCTTTCTATCGAAAAAAATAAAAAAAAATAAAAAAAAAAATACAAATAAAAATGCTAGAAGAGAACAAACAATACATGTTTTTAAAATAACCAAAAAAGGTTGACAGCTGTGTGCACGTAGTTTAGATTTAAAAGGAAAAACTTGTATTTCGTGCAAAACTTTTTTATTAATCAATGCAAAGCGCTTTCGGCTTATTTGCCATCATCAGTGCTCATCTACAAAAATTGTGGATGTAAACTTACAATTTAAAAAGATTTTAAAAAATATATTATAAAATCTGAATTAGACTTTTAAGTCAAAAGTTAAAATAGTATATATACAATTGTTTGAACAAATTAAAAATTACAAGAAACAAACAAAGTGACAAAAAACTGGTATTGGGAATAGTGAGTAAGCCCTTACAAATCAAATCTGATCTCCAGAAGCAAGTTAGCTTGTGTGGAATTAAGGAATCATGCCACCCTCACTATTCACAAAATTTAAAGAAATTTACAATTAGAGGGTGACTGTGGAAGATATATTGAAATTTGAATCTAGAATACAATATTTGATATGAAGAAAGTAAAACGCAGAAGGCCAAAGTAAAAAAACTGAAGGTTTTTTTTTATATATTTTATATACATTATAATTATGAAAAAGTCTACCTACTGTCCACAATGTATCCAACAAGTTCCTGGTCATTTTGGGAGTGAGGATATTTTATTATATATTTTGTATTTCTGTAAATTTTTTACTTATCGACTCAACCACTTTATTTATTATGATTTATATGTTTAATTATTAGTATCTTGTATTTTATATATTATTTATGATAATTAAAGTTTTTTATTATTTATTATTATTATTATCAATAATGTGATGCATCAGCCGACACGTAGAGAGAAACAGAGCTATACTACGTTTTTCATTAGGGCCTTCCTTTTTGTTAAATAATAAAATTATATTTAAAAAAATGACTTTTTAAACAAATTTTTGAAGGGCTGAAATTTTTTTTAAATAAGTATAAAAAATTACTCCTTACAAAGATTTTATTGTGCATTGGACCAAAAAATAAATATTTTTTTTTTATTCGGCGGTATCAGTATCTGGATTTTTGATGATAGTGCCCTTCTGCACAGTCTAATTTTGTGTTACCTCCGGAATAAGGGTTACCTTATCATGACCTTTCATCTCTGAAAAATGCAGCTTGTGACAAAGGGGGGTAAATCGTTTTCTAGAGCGAATGTTTTATTACATACACTCATTACACTCTACTAATAATAATTGATTAAGAGTAGAAAAGCATCCATAGTTTAGCAATACATTCCCTTCTATATCACATAATAAATAATATGTCCTCGATACAAAGAGTCAAAGTAACAGAAACAGGAGGCCAATGTAAACAAACAATAAACGGTCTCATGACATTTTATATTTTTAAATAAACTAGGTTTTTAAAAAATATTTTCTATACCTGTTATTTTTTATATTCAAGCGGATTTATAATATTTAAACTTGGAGTAGCCATAGTTAAATGAAAAGGTACCTTTGGTTTTATAATATGTAGCGATCAGATATGTTTCAGCATATTATTATTATTTATATTTTAACAAAAATTATTTTTATTGTTTGAATAGTCCTTTGACTTCTGTTCAAATTACCGCCACTGAAGGGATCGTGCGGCAGCGACAATGGCATGAGGAATAGCAGCACGAGCGACGTGTTTACATACTCGCGCTGCCAACTTCCCTGTCCAATTCCATGCTCACTGCCATGAAATTGAGCTGCGTGTAAAGTCCACATTATAAGGAAAATTCTATCAAAAATACAACACGTCAAAAGAGATGATCCCAGAAATCAATTGATATAGAAATTGACAGACCCAATATTCCACTTCCAGAATAATGAAACTTGTTCATTCATTCGATATTTAATAAAAGACGTTTAACACATTTTCTGTCAGTGCAACTTCTTGAAAATTTGTATCTAGTGATGGATTCGCGAGTATCAATAAATATGGGATGAATTTTGAAACATCAAAAGACGATTTCTTAAATTTAAATCATGAAGAAGCTGATACTCGTATCTTGCACATATTATCAGCCAGAAATTCGGGGAATTGACGCTGCATTATTGATTGCAACGATACAGATGTTCTAGTCTTATTAATTTATTTTAAGTAGTTTTAAACTAAAAAGATATGGTTCATAATAGGGCGAGGAGACATGATTTAAATTTGGATAAAAAAACTTCTAAAAAATTTGCCTTCTTTTCATTCTGTGACAGGTCGTAATAAATCCAGCCAATTGTCTGGCATTGGAAAAAGAACCAGTTGGAAAACCTACCTTGAACACCATCACCTTTTGGATGGATTTGGCACTGATTCGTAGGTAATCTTCATAAAACTGTATTCAAAAACTGCAAATGTTACTTCCATTAACATTTTGAGGAGATTAATGGCCCCTTTAATATAAATGATAAATTGCCATTGACTGAAGACGCCCTAAGATTACATTGTTTAAGATGTTTTTACCAGTATTTGGCTAAGCTCTTTAAAGACCCAGATACAGCTTCCTAATGTTGAAGAGTATGAATGGAAAGTAGATCAAGATTGAGGTCTGATACTCACTCTTAAGATTATGCTCGACCTGCTACCAGAAATAACAGAACTTATCATGCAAATGCAAAAAGGTACTATACACCGATAATTTTCATATATGTTAACAATATTGTTCTATTCTAGACTATGGAAGCAAAATTTGCAAATGCAAAAAAAATATTGGCTACATCGGTTAATGCACCTGTATGGCACAGAAAAACTGCAGAAATAGTTTGATCACAGCTGCTAATGTTTTGGAAAATGTAGATTAATGTGGTGAATTTGATTTTGATTAGTTTGAGTCCTGTACTTATATATTTTAATATTATTAATTTATGCTTTATATACTTCTAATTATTGAATTTTTTTCTTAGGAATTTATTGTATTCTGCAAAGCAATAGCCTTACTGTTTATAATCTATACTTAAAATTGTAAATACATATTTTTAATATGAATAATTATATAAGGGATTTTGATTTATTTGAAGTTAAAACATTTGAAGCAGACAATATTGAGGGAGCAAAAAAGTTATTAAATGGAAATTTTAAAATTTTTCATTCTAATATTCAAAGCATACAAAGTAAATTTCCGGCTTTAGAAGTAATGCTGCATGAATTTCAAAATGATTTTGATTTGATAATTTTAACGGAAACTTGGAATATTGCTAATATACAGTCAATAAATATACCTAACTATACCGCATTTTTTAATGGAGGACTTATTAACCAAAACGATGGGGTTCTTGTTTACGTAAAAAATGATTATAAATTTCACACGGAAATTATTAAAATAGCGTCAATTGATTGTATTAGAATCACGATTAAGCATTTAAATAAAACAACTTCAATTACAGCTATATACAGGCCACACTCAATTAATACAAAATTATTTATTAGCGACTTGGAAACATTTCTAAATACCAAAGCCAAAAGCAGTAATGAGATAGTTATAGGAGACATAAACATCGACATACTTAGTAAAATAGATGATGAACATGACGATTATTTAAATATTTTTTATGAAAATGGATTTAAATCATTAATAAACAAATACACTAGGGTACATAAAAACTCAGTCATGTATCGATAATATTTTTTTAAAGACTAACTACATGGAAGTTAAAAAAATCTTACCTATTGTACTATACTATAGAATGTGACATTATAAACAGAGTCAGATGTAAAAAAAAATTGAAAACAAAAGAGATTATAGATTACAAAAAGCTAAAAACAAATTTTAAAAATCAAAACTTTGAAAATATATATAATTCTGAAAATATAAATAATATAGCAAACGATATAACAAGAACATTAATGAATTGTGTAGAAAATAACAAAATAAAAGTTGCTGTAAATTTTTCAAAGAAAAAACCGTGGATTACACAGGGCCTAATAAAATCTATAAAACAAAGAGATAAACTTTATAAAATATACAGAAACTCCCAATTAGAGGAAGATTTTAGAGAATATAAAAATCATAGGAATAGGGTAACAAATCTAACGAAATTATTAAAAGATCAATACTATAAAAATAAAGTCGAACAGTTTTCAGAAGATAGCAAAAAACTATGGGAAACTATTAATGAATATAATAATAAAACAAAAACAAAAAATAATCAAGAACCAAAAGAAATCGAATTTGATAATATCACTCACAGCGACCCAAAAAGTGTAGCAGAGTCACTTAATAAGCATTTCTCATCAGTAGGGGAAAAATTAGCAAAAAATATTACGGATAAGATAGAGATAACTAATAATAAAACTGGTTGGACTAACAAAGACTCAATATTTTTAAAACCTACAAACGAAAACGAAATTAAAGACATCATTAAATCATTAAAAACAAACTCATCACCTGGACTTGATAAAATCACAATTAAAGTACTTCAAGAAATTTCTGAAGAAATTGCAAAACCAATGGTCCATTTGATCAATTTAATATTTATAAAAGGAGAATGTCCTAAACATTTTAAAATTACAATAGTTAAGCCAATTTATAAAAAAGGTAACCCGAAATCACCTGAAAATTATAGGCCTATTAGCCTAATTTCTAACATATGCAAAATTTTTGAAAAAATACTTAAAATACGTTTTGTTGAGTTTTTTGTAAAACATAAAATTATTTCAAACATGCAATTTGGATTTCAAAGTGGAAAATCCACTAATGACGCAATTTCGTGTTTGATAAATAAAATATACAACTGCCTAGATAAAAGCAAACCTTGCGCCGGGGTTTTTATCGACTTGGCAAAAGCATTTGATACTGTAAGTCATCAGAAGCTTTTGTCAAGACTCGAAAATGTTGGCATCCGAGGTCCATCACTATCCTTATTGGCAAGTTATTTAGAAGATAGAAAACAAAGGGTACAAATTAATAATACAATTAGTAATGAAAAAACAGTTACGTATGGAATCCCTCAAGGCACTGTGATCGGTCCTATTCTCTTTATTTGCTACATAAATAGTCTATTTGATTTAAATTATTAAGGCAGCGTAATATCTTTTGCGGATGATACAGTATTATTCGTAGAAGAAGAAACTTGGGTTGAAGTATTTAAAAGTATTCAAACTAATTTACAAACTCTAACACATTGGTTCGACAATAATTTATTAACAATAAATCCGGAAAAACCACATTTTTACCTTTTTCAAACTATAAGTCAGGATTACCAACAGAAAACAAAATTTGTATTGAAATTCAGCACCGAAATGAAACGTGGGAAATACAAAAATGTAACAAAGTCAAATATCTGGGCATAATTATAGATTCAAATTTAAAATGGGATTTTCAAATTGATAACCTAACAAAAAAGTTACGGTCTTTAATGTTTATGTTCAGACAAATGGCAAAAATTGTTGATTTACATATACTCAGAAAAATGTATTACGCATTAGTGAAATCTATATTATCTTATGGCATAGGATGGGGCGGAGTATATAATAGTACATTGCAAAAATTTGAAGTTGCCCAGAAGAGAATTCTAAAAATTATGTTTAAATTAAATATACGTTACAGAACGCACAACTTATTTATTGAAAACAACATTTTAACAATTAGAAAATTATTTTATAAAAGTTCACTTTTACACTTAATTAAGTATAAGTTAATTAATACATCTGTTGAACACATATATGAAACACGACACGTAACGCAAGCATGTATAAAAATATCCAGATAAATATTTCAAAAAAAAAAAAAAAAAAAAAAAAAAAAAAAAAAAAAAAAAAAAAAAAAAAAAAAAAAAAAAAAAAAAGTTTGTTATTCTATCAGGGTCTGTAGCTAATAATTATTTGTTTTTACAAAATTTAATATATGTATTTTTTCCTGATTTATATAATAAATTATAAAGATTTATAATAAAAATATATATATATATAGATAAAAATAAAAAAAAGAAGCAAAAAAAACATTTTCGACAATTTTACCTGGGTTTGCAACTAAATTTATTTTCAAAATCTGATATCTATGTATTTTTTTTTATTTTAATTTTTTTTCTTTTTTTCGTTTTATTATATAAATTATAATAAGATGTATTACAGTATACCGCTAATTATACATTTATACTCTTAAAACAAAATAGCCTTAATAAGTAACGGCAGCAGCAGACAGGATTTTCCTAAGCTCGCAAAGTTACTTTTATTATGAAAATCATAGTAGTTAGGCATTACAAAATGTTCCCTTTCTTGTTTATTTCTACTAAATTGTAAAATAATTATATACTTTGTATTCATGGTTTTCGAAATAAACTTATTATTATTATAATTATTATTATTATATATACTGTGCTTATACCTTCCATAAATAGTTTATATTTTATTTTCCTCAAAAAAAATCATGAAGTAATACACCCTATAAAACATTATTCGCCTTCATAGCGGATAAATCAATAATTCCTATATAAAATAATGTAAGAGAGTCAAACAGATTGCATACATTTCATCCCTGAGAGAGACGTATACAGTCAAGAGACTGCTTCCTTTCCTGTAAAACCATGACATCAGTAATTGTTTATTGCTATATTTTTGTTAATTTCATAGCGAAAAATATAAGGAAAGCACTATTACCTTGTCAATACACAGGCGAAACTTTTATGAAGAATATTTTTTTTTTCGTTCAGGCCTTCGTTTTTCGTCAAATGAAAGCGAGGGGCTTTCCACTTCGGCAATAGGTGTACAAATTTTTCGGAAATGTTAGGAAATACTTTAGGCAATGTTGGAATTGTTTCGGCAATACCGGAAATGTTTCGGCAATGCCGACATTGTTTCGGCAATGCCGACATTGTTTCGGCAATACGGGCATTGTTTGGGAAATGCACGGCATTGTTTCGGAAATGGACGGCATTGTCTCGGAAATGCAAGGCAATAGCTCGATCAATTTATCCCCGTTTTAAAATAAACATTTACTAACACGTGTTTAGAGCGGTGTGTAGACTATTTAGAGCGGTGTGTAGACTGTGTAGAGTAGAAAGCTGTAAAATTAATGATAATTATTATTATTCTATTTTCGACTAGTTTATATCATGTTTTTTCAGCTCTGTTTGTATTATGCAAGATTATAGAATATAATCAAATATACCTAATAGCTAACTGCAGATAAAATATTCAGAACATTTGAGTCAATATAATTAGGTACTTTTATTTTAATTTAATTTACGTATTGTAAAGTTTGATTTTTTATTTGAAAGCTAATTTCATTAGTAATTTAATGAGTAGCATAAATTTGTTATTTTGATGAATTGCGATTAATAGGAGACATTCTTATGGCTATTTAAAATATGTTTCATTACATTATGTTTGGTTATATTGTGCATTAAATTACTAATCAAATTCAAATGAAGTTTAACATTTTACAATAGTTTTTTTATCTCGCTAGAGAGCTCTAAAATCAAAAGTACCGCAAGGAACAGTCATATTTCAGAATTTCCCATAATTACCGAATTAATTACCTTTTTTAATTGTAAACTACACAAATAATTAAATGTTTATTTTACGTATGAAGTTTATTAATATTAAAATAACGTTACAAAAATAATAATTATTAAAACAAATGGAATAACACAGTCTTAACAAAGAAATCGACTGCATTCCTCAACGGTGTTCGATAATCTGCCCATCCATTCCATATATTTGTCCCACTGACGTTGGGTTGTCTCTGCCCTGACCGCACGACCCTTTTCTCGGCGGCTGTGTTTATGATGTTTTTGGTTTCCCAGAAATCGTCTCCGGTTAAGGGACCATCCAAAAATAGATTACATAATAATGTGTCTTATTTTTTACTCTATTTAGATTGTATTTTTTTAGTTGAGATATGCTAGAAAAGTGTCCCATTTGAAAAAAAAACCTACCGGTTTTAGCAATTTTTGATATTTTTTTATTAAGAGATTGTCCATGGAAAATTTTTAAATTGATATCCTGTGTAGTAATGACTACCTACTATGTCTATGGTCGCGAGTTGTTTTTTAACATACTTCAAAAAAGGAGGAGGTTCTCAATTCATCGTAATATATTTTTTTTTAGTAAGTTCAGAGATAATGATTTCCGATGTCCGATTTCAATTATTGTTTTTTTTGTTTGAAAGGGGGTATTTCAGGGATGGTCCCATATTAATTTAGTCAAAATCATAATATAATTGGGTCCATTAGAAAATCCCCAGACTCTTCATTTTTAATTCTTTACCACCTTGTCCAATTTCGGATTCTTTTTTGTTAGTGTTCCAGGGGCGTTCCCATATAAATTTGGGTAAGATGTGGTGACGGCATTTGCACGATTTTGAAGTCGGTTTTTTAAAATTATATTTAATACTTGTTCCGGTTAAAGCCTGTGTGCTCATCAGCTCACCTATCTATTAATTGCCATTGCAATCAGTGTTGACTGATTTAATGTTTCTATGGTAGATTTAGTGTTTGGGTCACTTTTATCCTGTTCTAGTGTTTTGTTATTAAAAATCTATTGTTTTCATTGAATCTTATTTTTTACTGAACTGAAATACGAAATTTGCACTTTTCCTCAAATATCTCGAATACGGTCCATTTTAGGGAAATCATGTATAGAATAAAAATTATAGAGAATGACATCATTTTAGGAAAATTATGTATACGTCAAAAATTATAAAGAATGATATTCTTTAATTTTAAAAATGACACTATGAAGTACCCCCGGATGCTTCGACTATCCCCAAAATTTAATTAGCTCACCACATGATGAATTAAAGCTTAAGCTCGAGCTCAAGTTTAAATATTGGTATTTTTCTCTTTAATCAATGTACGAGTATAACTTCTTTGAAATTTGCACTTTTTTTCAAATATCATGAATAAGATCCATTGTAGGAAAAATATGTGAGGACAAAAATTATAGAGAATGACATCACAAGAAACTTTTATTTAAACAGTTTTCTTAAAAATTAGGATTTTGCACCTTTTGTCAAATTTCCCGAATAGGGACCATTTTAGGAAAATTATGTCTGGGGCGAAAAATGTAGAGAATGATTTCATAAGTAATTTTCTTCGCCAAGCTTAAATAACAAATATATTCTATAAAGTAGAAAAATGACCGTGTATAAAGTGCTTCCCCCAGATGTTCCGACTATTCCTAAAATTTAATCAGCTTACCACAAGGGAGATTAAAGCTTAAATTTAATTTTCACTTAATCCGTTCATGAGTTATCGAGTATACAACACATACACACATATAACTTTGCGAAAATAGTCACAACGAATTCAGGGGACCTCAAAACGTAAAAATCCGTCAAAAACTCGAGGTCGAAAAAAATCATGATTCCTATACTTTCCTTATCTGTATACAGTTAGGAAAGTAAAAATGTCCTAATGAACATACATTTTCATAATTTTAGCTTCCTGAAGTAAAAAAAAAATAGTTCGATAATACAATACGTATAGTCGGCAATGTGTAGGAAATGCTGGCAGTGGTTCGGAAATGCCGGCAATGGTTCGGAAATGCCGGCAATGGCTCGGAAATGCTGGCAATAGTTGAGAAATGCCGGAAATGTTTCGGCAATGCAGGAAATGTTTCAGAAATGCCGGCATTGTTTAGGAAATACGGCAATAGGTGTACAAATTTTGAACAGTGGAAAGCCCCTCGAATGAAAGGTATATTTATAAAAGAAGTTTTTTTAACCAAATTTTTCGACAGCCAAAATAAGTTTTAATCTACACCATACTTATATTGTAAAATACATAGGTAATATTATTTTGCGCTATTGTGGAATATTTTTCGGTTCCTTTGTCTTCAACTTCGCGCGTTAAAGTTTAGAATATGCATCCCTCGTATCTACATGCAATGGGCCCGTTCACTTTCATTTTTGAATGTGAATTAATTATATATTTATAAAGATATTAAACTCTTTTGTCTGGTGGTACTTTTCCCGTTAAGATATTCTTGCCAGAAGTAAGGGAATTCCCATAAAATTTTCAGTGACTCATTGCGTCAGAAAATCCCTGATTCCGTTCACGTCTCGTATCGGTTATGCTTAAAGACGGCGGGGTTGTCGGAAGTATCCCTAATATAGCATTTCTGCATTTATATATGTAATTTAAATAGTAAAATTCCATTATTTTTCTAAAAATCATGAACTTATATTTTCAGATTTAAAGCTGGGAGCTTATTTTTTACTTTTTAATTAAAACAATTATTATTACTCGGGCTGAAAATTAACCAGACCATAATCAAAAAGTAGAAATTTGATTTGCAATATTTATCTGGTAAACGTGGCAACGTTGCATTTATTTCTAGAAGTGTGTGTAGACAACACTATTTAGAAGTACTTACAACGTTGTCACGTTTACCAGATACATTTTCTCAAATAAAATTTCGATCTGGTAATATTCAGCTTGAGTAATACTAATTGTTTTTATTAAAATTTAGAAAAGGTAGGGCCTACAGCTTTATCTGAAAATATAAACACATTATTTTTAAAAAATAATATATTTTTATCATGTAAATTTCTTTAATAAATGCAGAAGAGGAATGGTGGTGCAATGATACATCCGACAACCGCGCCCTTTTAACTATTAACCGATACGAGACTTGAAGAGAATTAGGGGTTTTCTGACGCAATGAGTCACTGAAAGAATTTTATGGGAATTCCCTTACTTCTAGCAAAAATATCTTAACAGGAAAAGTACCACCAGACAAAAGAGTTTAATATCTTTATAAATATATAAATAATTCACATTCAAAAATAAAAGTGAACGGGCCCATTGTTAAAATTATGAATGAATGCTGATTTTGTTTGATCTCGAAAGTAATTTTGTAGTATTTAGGCTCCACCCTTAAGTTGTAATTTTTATACCTACTAAACTATCGTTGCTCCGCAGGTCTTTTAGTTTGTAATGTAAATTTTCCTCTTAATAGGAATTTTTTTTTTTTTAATTATTTTGTATTTAAATCTTACAATGTGATAAAAGGATGTTCACTTATCTTTTGTAATAAAATATATAAAAAAAAAAAATACAAAATTTTATTAAAATAGTATTGTAAATACACTAAATGCCTGTATTTTCTAGATGGGGGCAAATAATTTTTAACTTTACGTAATTTGCAATATGGAGAATATACCTTACAATTAAGGTACGTTTACATCTGACATTTATTGCATGAAATTTATATCTGACAGTTGGTTATTCCAGTGAAAGCACACAAAAATTTCTCTCAGAGATATATGTTTCAGTGTTTACACTGGACTAAACAACTGTCAAACAATAAATGTCGGATGTAAACGTACCTTTAGTTGAAAATAATAGAAACATTTACATATATCTCTTTCTGTTATGTGCATGTTCCTATTAAACTTTGTTCAACTCATTGTAAGGTATAATTTCAGTGTTAAAAAATTCCGTATCTGTATGTAAAATGTTTGCTATTATTTTTAAAAATACAAAATTACTTATCTCCCTCTACCTCAGCATTTAATTCCAATTAGATACCCTATTCATAGATTAATCATGCTTGTATGAAACTGCACAACAAAATGTATCAAAATAAATTAAATATTTACATCTGCAGTAAAAATATTGTATGAATTGTAAATTTTAATTCTTACCTTAACTTCTTCTATGGGCGTATTGTCGGGAATCTCGCGCAAAATCACAATACATCTTTTATGGTTAGGACGAACTTTCACCCCTTCTTCATCAACCTGAACGTTCGGCGATTCGCGTAAAACCTCGGTGATCAGTTTGATGTCTTTGGTTAACTTTTTAACCTGATTGAAATTCGCTACCGTCCATATCGGCACATACTGGTCGTTGTCCATTTGCGACAATAGGTATGTGTCGTTCGCTAAATTTTCTCTGAAACAACAAACGCAATAATCAATTCGTTATTTTCCTACTGTCAAACGTATAGTTTTATTTTTTATGATCAACAAAAGAAATATATCTGATAAGTTTTTAATTATTATACTCCTACAAGATATTGTTAAAATAACAATGACAAAGTTTCTGCTGGTATATAAATATTTTGTGTATTACACGGATTATACAGGAAAGTCATCAATGCGCAGATTACATTAAAATATAGTCCAGAAAGCAACCAACTTAATATATATATAAAACATATTAAGAGTAACTACATATTTAGCTGAGTTTTATTTTAATTTTATCACTATATTGTAATTAATAATTGTATTTTTGTATTTAATTGTATTTAATTGTATTTTATCGTATTTTATCGTATCTTATCGTATTTTATTGCATATCGATTTTTAGGACCAAAAATCTTTAATAACATTCCAACGGAGCTCCGAAAAATAAAAACAATAAAAAAATTTAAAAGATATGTAAAAGAATTTATAGCAAAAACACCGCGAATTTTTTTCCGTAATATAATCGAATAAAAAAATAGAAATTAAATAATTGAAAAGTATATTTAAACGTTAAAGAATCTGAATATTTTTAAAATGTTTTTTGTCTATGTAGAAGTAATGTTTGTTATATGAGATACTTATGCCGAGGTATATTGTAATAGTATATTACATTACGAGTGTGGAAAGTGACATTTTTCACACGAGTGGGAAATATTGTCGCACGAGACGCAAGCCGAGTGCGACTATCACACGAGTGTGGAAAATCACTTTTCACACAAGTGATGTACAATATTTTTCCTACGACCACAAAATAATGTCATCAAAAAATGTAAAACCAATATTATTATTACTATAATAATTAAAATGTATTTAAAAAAATAATCAACAATAATCGTATTTGTTCAATTTTCATATTTTCTAAACAAAAAAAAAACTAAAAAAAAAAAAAATTCTGCCCCGCCAGGATTCGAACGCGGTCGAAAAATGGCAAAGTTGATAAGTTCGACGTCCTAACCACCTGAGCTAATAGCCCTTGTGTCAATTGAATGATCTAATCGGTTATGTATTTAACCAGAATAAAGAGCAAACATTATTTTAAAATTATTTTAATAATAATTGTTAAAGATAAATATCTAGGATCTAATTTACAACAATTTCAATAATTTAACAATCATATCGATTTTAGTATTAATATGGACATTACATGGATCAGAATAGAAATTAGGTGTTTGACATTTTGTGACAACTACTGCGGAAAGTAACATATTCTCACTCGGGTGGAAAGTAAATTCTTATTCATACGCGTGTGATATAGGGCACTTTCCATAGGACTATATAGTGTGACATGTGTCACTTTCCTAAGTGGTCGTAGGAAAATAAATTTTACTTAATATAAAATCAAAAGTGTAAAAGATTGTATTTATATAATCTTTATTTATATTAATAATTTGTATTTTAATGGACCATGTTCACATGTGAGATATGCTGTTTTATAAATTATATTGTAATAGTTAGTCGCTATACAAGTTATTCTAAATAATCAGTTCGTTAAAAAAGCCAAAAGTTTTTAAATTAAGTCTAATTTAAATTTAAAATTTGAAATATATACGTCATCGGGAATAGACCAATCAGCTTGTGTCGAAGTTTTTTTTGTTATACAAAACCAAGCCAACGAACAAAGCGACACATAGAATGTCGAAGTGAACGCACATCTTAGTGACACTTAAAATCATGGAGACTACACAAGGAGCACGCACTCAAGTGTGGCATTTGCCAGAGTATGTCCGCGCTTTATCGTATAAATAAAGCTTTCTTTTTCACCATTAGCGTCGCTAATTTTTCTTTTGTACCGGTGTAAATATAGAGGAATAAACAAATGTGAAGTTAGCGTGAAAATAAAGTAACCGATTATTTAATTATCGTAAACACGTGTCAAATGTTTTTAAATTAAATAAATATAATTAGAGTTATAATTAATTAATTAATAATTAATTAGAATTATTTATTTTATTTCAAACTACCGCCTCATTATCTTATGCCATTTTGGTACTTATGGAACAATAGCGCCCTCTTAAAATACTCTGTTTAACACAGTACGCTTGTTATACATGGAGTGCGTGCTCCTTGTGTAGTCTCCATGCTTAAAATTGACACCACCTAGACCACCTAACCTAACATTCGTTGTTGTTATTTCTTTTGTCTTTGCTAATTGGCTTAATTTTATTATTAATATGAATTTCAAGGGCGGTTTCTCCATTGGTTCATTTGTGCAGTGAACACCCAGTTAAATTTCATAAAAACACATTATTTTAATATTACATAAATAACATAAAAATATAAATTTAATTTTAATATTTTTATTTTCATACGTATTAATCTATATTTTTTTGGTACATCATTGTCCTCTGGTTGATCGCGTCTCTGTGGCACAGTATACCTAAGTATACTGTGTCTGTGGCGCACTATGATGAGTGAGCCTAACACGAGTGAGACGATATGCCGAAATGCATAAAGCTAAAAAGAGAAGACAACACGCTGACAGATCCTTCAAACTGTCAAAGAATACATTAATTGGCGCACCGCTCACAAACAAGGTTGCCAAACCAGTGTTGCCAGTCTAGTACAATTCACAATTGTACTAGATGTAGTACTTTCTGCGTGCATCAGTGTTCACGTGTAAAATATATATTTATATATATTGTGTTCCTTGTTTGGGTTCATTATCAATAAAGACCCCCTTTTTTCCCTTTCAATGAATTAGATGTCATTGCAAATAGAATTCGAAAAATCTGATACATTTAAGGAATCTGGTACATTTTTTAGACAAATCTGGTACATAACAAAAACATATTCTGGCAAAACTGTATCAAATCAAACAAATTGTCACTGTCATTAGTTGTCACTCCTCTACTATTAAATACAAAAAAAACGTAAGATTATATTAATTGTGCTTATTTAAAAAAATGTGTTTAATTAAGAACTGTGTCTTCAATAAATTGAAAGATGTGTGCCAATTCAACGATTGTTCCCGAAAGGCAAGTTAAATTAAAATTTTTAAGGTTATGTTGATTTATTTACATATAATAAATTTTTACGACTCTAATTTGTATTATATTTTGTTTTAGTGTCTAAGAACATCCAAGGACTACTTCAAAATGGTCTATTTTGTATTCAATTTTAAATACTATGAAGAAAGAAGTAAGCAAAAAAAATTGTAAATTTTTTTTATCACAAAACCTGCTAAAAGGAAAAATTGAATTATTCTGATGAGGTCACTAGACATCACTATGAAAATGTACAATAAAAATTTGATAAAGATAAAGATACAAATGGTTTTTCACTTTAAAAGTCTGAATCGAAAAAATGGATTAAGGAGTTAATTTAATATACTCGATGAGAAATTTTACCTAAGAAATGGTATGTACATTTATAGTATATTACATTACGAGTGTGGAAAATCACTTTTCACACAAGTGATGTACAATATTTTTCCTACGACCACAAAATAATTTCATCAAAAAATGTAAAACCAGATTATTATAATAATTAAAATGTATTTAAAAAAATAATCAACAATAATCGTATTTATTAAATTTTCATAATTTCTAAACAAATAAAAAAAAATAAAAAAAAAATAAAAAAAAAATTCTGGCACAGCCAGGATTCGATCGCGGTCGTTGGACGGTCTCAAATTGCAAAGTTGATGCTCTAACCAACTGAGCTAACAGGCCTTACGGTAATTGATTGATCTAATCGCTTATGTGTTTAACCAGAATAAAAAGCAAATATATCTTAGTTATTTTAAAATTATTTTAAAAATAATTTTTAAAGATAAATATCTAGGATCTAATTTACAATAATTTAACAATCATATCGATTTTAGTATTAATATGGACATTACATAGATCAAAATAGAAATTATGTGTTTGACATTTTCTGACAGCTACTGCGGAAAGTAGCATATTCTCACTTGGGTGGAAAGTAAATTCTTATTCATACGCGTGTGATATAGGGCACTTTCCATAGGTCTATATAGTGTGATATGTGTCACTTTCCTAAGTGGTCGTAGGAAAAATAGTTTACCTATATAAAGTTATGTTTGCCTGCAATTATCAATCCTGTTACCCAGAGCTGTTACCTATCGGTGAGATTTAAATCATTTTTTGATTTAAATACATTTTTTGATTTAAATACTTTGATTTTAAATCTTTTTTAAAAAAATGATTTTTGATTTATGATTTAAATCTTTCCGAAAAGTATCTTTGATTTTTTATTTAAAAATTTGATTTAAATCTTTTTAAAACGATTTAAATCTTTTTAAACGATTTAAATCATTTTAAAACGATTTAAATCATTTTAAAACGATTTAAATCTTTTTAAAACGATTTAAATCTTTTTTTTTTGTTTAAATCTTTCTGAAATGATTTAAATCTTTTTTAAGATTTAAATCTTTTTAAAACGATTTACATCACCTGATTCGTCAAAATCGTTATCAACCTGTCTATTCCTGAATAATAATCTAGCCAGCATGTCAGTAGGGTTGAATCAGAAATCCGGGAGAAAAGAAAAACAAAACATAGTAAAGTGCAACAAATAATTGCAATAACTAAAGATTATTCTTAAGAAGGTCTTTTCGCCACCAATGTTAAATAAAAATTATCAAATTATGACTAAAATTAATTTTTTTCTAATAGTTGAAGTCCTTATTTATCTAATAGTGAACTTTTAACTAGGTATACTTCACCGTGCAAATTTTTAAGAATTTTTTTTTTTAAATGTGAGTATTTGTACAGTGTCTTACGAGAAAGTCAGACCTCAACAACAATTCTCGAATTATACTATTATTTATTGATAAAATGGAGTAGAAAAAAACTAAAAATAATGTTTTTGAAATATTTAGGTTTTGTTTTTTACAATAAAATATATAGGTTACCATGGAATTTATTGAGAAATTAATATTAAAAAAATCACAAAAAATTTTCAAGTAACCTAGCTTAAAATGGAGTCAAAACATTTGGCAACGTTGCGTAGCGCGCGAATTTCAGACCATTGCATATATTCAATGTAAACTTTAACGCAATTATGTTTTTCATTTATATTTATTAATTTATTTAGTTTTACCAAATTTTTTTATTTTATAATTGAAAATATCACAATAAATGAAAAATATCAGCTTATTAGAGTATACTATCTAATTATTTATTTATTTATCATAATGAGATATACTTACACATTATTTACTATAATTTTTTTTATTATTTAAATAAAATTACAACACAAATGAGTAAATTGAAAACAATTTTTTTATGAATAGTGTAAATTTAATTATTTAGTTATAATCTAATATTTTTTATTTAACATTGGTGGCGTAAGGACCTCCTTAAGTATGAAATTTTATGATATTTTTGACCCGATATTTTTTTTGTAAAGTTGTATTTTTTACACCGCAAGCAGCTGGAAATACTTTTTCATTATCGATATAATCCTAACACTCTTTACATTTATGCACACTTTTATTTCAGATTTGACATGAGTTAAGACGATTATGACTTTTTGACCAGTTCAATAAACACGCTTGGCATAGGTAGAGCGAATTAATTAAATTTTTTATTTCTTTGCCTGATTCATCAACACATTTTTCAAAAAAATTAACCCAAACGCGCCTACTTTGGTTATTTATTTAGTCGCAATAACTTCACGTTGAGAGAAGAACTCTTTTAATTCAACCCACTCAATTTCATTATTCATAGCCGGGAGATTTTGAAAATGAAATGCATTTTTCCGGGAGTCTCCTAAGTACAAAAAAACAACATATTTTTAAAGAGTCTGATGTATGTACATCTATGTGGGTGTTTATGTATGTATGACATTAAGCACGTTAACTCAAGGAAGAGTTGACGGATTTAAGTGATTTTTCAGAAAAAAAAATAACTTTTCTTAAAAACTAGGTCTCCATTGTTTTGTGGCATCATAGGCATACCAAAAATATCTTTTAAAGGTTTAAAAAATTCCTATTTACCAATCGACATGACATTTTTAAATAACAATTTTCATAACTACAGACATCAATGCTGCATAAATTCTTAAACATTTCATCTCGATCGGATATTTATTATTTAAAATTAATATTTCCGTAAGAATTGCATTGGGCTAATAACGATAAAAAATAAATACGAGAAAAGTTGATCGATTTTTGCATTTTATTTATGAGAAAATCAAATGACTTAAGTATTCATTATCTTTGGCCTACCGAAAGCATTTTTTAAAGAGTTACCCAAATCTATAAAAAGATTTAAATCTTTTGAAAATATTTATTTCGTTTAAAAAGATTTAGATATTTCGAAAAGATTTAAATCTTTCCTAAAATGATTGATTTAAATATTTCCTAAAATGATTTAAATATTTCGAAAAGATTTAAATCTTTCCTAAAATGATTTAAATCTTTCAAAAAGATTTAAATATTTTCTAAAATGATTTAAATTGCAAAAAAGATTTAAATCTAAAAAAGATTTTTGATTTAAATCTTTCTTTTTAAAAAATCGATCTTTGATTTAAATCGTTTTTAAAATGATTTTAAACAGCTCTGCTGTTACCCTCTAACCAAGATCGTTTGTTGTATACAAACCAGACATGTTTTTATTGCCTTGTTTGTATAATTTAGTATTTTCAAAAATATTAGATGTTATGGTAATTTGAATCACTACAGGTATTAAATAAAAATAAGGCTATTGGTAAATTAATTTACAGTTGGTAATAAAGAATGTCTCGAAAAGAGTCTCGAAATAAGTATCAAACATAAATTGTGATTTTGATTAGGCACTTAACAAGTCACATCTCAGATATCTACATGCTCTCGCTAATCAATCCTATAAGTACATATCAAAACATTAATATACTATCTACAATTAAACAATAATTTGGAAATACAGATGAAGCCGATTTACCTATTTAAACAAAATTACTATTTATTAAAACTTAAAACACATTATTTTTTTAGTAAACTTGGACATGCAAAAGCAGCCATGAGGGTAGGACATTAGTTAGTGCAAGAATACTTTGAAATGTGCTGTGAAATACACATAGAAAGGATCATAATATGGAAAATTAAGTGTGATAACATTTTATGATATATATGTCACTAGTTTAGTTCACAGATTTCTGTGTTCTGTGTTCAATTATGTGCTGCTATTTCAAACTTTTAGTATCCTTTGATAAAAGAAGTTGAATATTATTATTGACCTTTTTAAATTGTTTATTTTATCTCATACATTTTTTTTTCTACTCATACAGTATTTTGTGAAGAGTATTATAGGTTTACTTTGTCTGTCTGTCCGATGTCACGTTTTTTGTCTGCACTATAAATCAAAAACGAAAAATAATATCAATTTGAAAATTTTAAGCAAAAATCAAGCTCTATAAGGGGACAAAGCCTATTGATTTTTAACAAATCTGATTAAAAATAGGGGGTTAAGATGGGTTGAAATTAAAAAAAAAATCCTAAATTATAAACGAAAAGCGATATCTACATGAAATTTTTAGTAAAAATCAAACTCTATAAGGAGTTGAGGCCTATTGATTGTGAAAACAATCTGTTTGAAAATGGGGACTAAGGGGCTCTGTTAAACTGCGAAGAGTATCATTTAGAATGCCAGGCATTATATATCTTTATTCTAGTTTGTGTCTTTGTAATATTATGTATTGTGATGGGACTGATCTTATAAAATAAACATTTAAAACATTTTAGTTCTTATTTTATTTGGCAATAAAAGGTATTTAAAAAATATATTTTTTATTTGACATCTTTGACAAATTGTGAAAATGATTAAACTTACAATAAAAACTAAAAAATGGCAGGTAAAGTTTCATATTAAATTTTTAGACAAAAATCGTCAAGCTTTCTACATAACCTGATATATATTTAAAAATAATCTCAAATTATGATGAAAAGTCAGATTACTAATTAATAATATTTATAGATGGTTTTCAACGTATTAAAAACAAAACAAATAACACACTAACTAAAATATTCATTTATTAATAGCTGTAGTGCTTGAAAGCAGTATGATGTTGATAATAATAACTACACTTAATACAAACTCAAATAATAAAAAAAACAGCGATATTGACTCTTGTACAAAGTTTTAATCCGAACTTACAAATGATAAAATTATTGGAAAAAGTGAACACCCATTTTTAAATTACCACGAGCCGCCACTGATGAGTTTGTCAGCTGGATTTATAAAAGCTGAATCAAGTGTTTTACCCATTGCAAACCAAGATATGACTACTGCATTTTTTTAACAATACTCGCCTGTTAAGACAGAGAGAAAGGTATGTAAAACTTTATTTATAATTTGTTTTAATAGTAGTTACAGTTTATATGGGGTAATACACCTTATAGTTGAAAAAATATTTATCTCAGGCCATTAGGATCATCGAACACTAACGTTTTTTTTTTTTTTTTTAAATATACTTTTTACCACCCTGTTATATTTTGGAATACCCTCATTTAATTGTATAAGAAAAAAATATTTTTCCCATAAAATATTAGTGTACACTGATATCCAAAAATATAACACTAGAAACTGAAAGGATATATCTATACCTTGAAGTAGAATAAGAGAGGGACGTTTAAAGTTTTGCTACCGGTAGATATTAAATTATTTCAGTAATTAGAAGTAAAAACATAATTACGTATTAAGTACCTGCGAAATAGCAAATTTATTATAGTATAAAGCAAGTTTATACATTTTGCTTAAAATTTAGATTATCAAAAACAGGGCTCTTATAGATTGTTAAACATTAAAATTTATCATGTTTACCTCAAAAATTAAAACTAAATAGCATATAAAAATATATTTAGAAGGGTAGGGTGCAAGTATTTACTGCAATACTGTTTTTATTTGGTTGAAAATTACCTACTTGCTACATATCGTTGTAAATAATATTGTAATTTAAGTACATTTTTGTATATGCATAACTACTTTTTGTAATGGTACATACACTCTTTTACATTTATTGTACACATGTCTAATGTGAATGTGATGTAAATTGAGATAATAAGAACACAAATATGTTTATGTTTTATGAAATAATTTGGAACACAGAAAAATAATAAAAATTAGTAAAAATATCTGATAATTAGGCCAAATGTTTAGAGTAGGGCTCTTGAAAATACAAAAAAATTAATCACTTTATTAAATAATGTTTTATTTTTAAATCTGCCAAGCAAGAATATGGAGATAATGCCTTTTTCCATGTACAACTTAAGAAAGAAGGAGATACTTGCACAGTAAAAGGACAAATTACAACTAAACATAAAGTACGGCAAAAACCGTATGATGTGGTTGTTGTAATTAACAAAAATGAAATTTTTAGTTCACAATGTTTAGTTTATGCTGCATATCAAGGTTGGCAATATTTATTATGCTTTTTTGTTTTTATATCACATATAATAAACAGTGTATAAGGCCCTTTATTCCTATAAATATTTTTTTCTAATTTTGACATATAAAGAGACATTTTTTGTAATCGCAGCAAGTGTTAAAATGATCTAGAAATAGATTTTGTTAGTGAACCTAGTAATAATTGTGATACCAAAGAATGCTGCAGAGCACCTATGAAATTTTGAGTTAAAACATATGCCATATTTTTAGGCTATTTTTATACCCTTTTCAAAAATTTTATGCTCCTCGTTTTCTGCAAAACTCAAAATGCTCTGATAGCTTCGAACGAAGTCAGCAGAGCACCTCTGTTTTATAAGTTTTTTTTCTGTAAAAACAGCAATACCATATTTTGATGCACTTGAAGATATTTTTAAAAAATACATGGTGCTTGCTAACCTTCGAAAGAAGCCAGCAGAGCAATTCGGTTTTTTAAAGCTTTTTTCTAAAAACAACACCCCATTTTTAGGATATTTTTAGACTCTTGAAATATTGTAAAACTTTACTAAAAAAATTGCTATTTTTAAATAATACAGGGTGCTTTGTTGGAACAAAGTCTGCAGGACACACAATTTTTTAATTTGTTTTTTTATATATAAAAACAATTACTTATGACACATGTTTAGGCTATTTTAAAATCCTAAAAATGTGGTGTGTATATTTGTTTTCAGAAAAAAAACGTTCAGTTTTTAAAAATGATAAATTTCGAATATTTTATAATATTTTAGGAGCCAAAAAACGTGGTGTGGTTTAAAAAAAAAACTGGAGTGCTCTGCTTGATTCGTTTGAAGCTAACAAAGCATCTCGTAATTTTTTATTTTATAATACTCAATAGCCTAAGAATAGCCGTTTTAAAAAAAATTGTACTTTTAAAAATAGCAGTTTATTCGAAAAGCTCTATATTTCAAAAATGTGAAAATGTGGTGATACTGTTTTTTTAAGTTTTGAACATCCGAGGTTCTTTACTGGATTCGTTCAGAGCTAGTAAAGCTCTGTTCGTCTTGTTACATAAAATAAGGCATTTTGTAGCTGGTTATATAGTTATTTTGTATCTGCATATGTAACCCTTTTATTTTTTTCAGGTGGTTGTAAACATGTAGCTTTTTTGCTGTGGCTTCATAGAAGAAGTGAGGAACCATCTGTAACATCTACTCAGTGTTATTGGAAAGGCTCTAATTTATCAAAATGCGTAAATATTGATGTAGACTTGGCTAGGTTGTTAAAGAAACCTCTTCATCCACTACAGGAAAATAAATCAGTACTTTTATATTCTTAGGATTTGTATATATATATTTTTTATTTGTAAAGAAATTGTTTTTTACTTCATTTTTCTCATTTTTTATTAAAAGGTTAATAAATAAAATTTTCACAGATTTCACATTTTTGTTTGTAAACAATAATTAAAGAGTTTTTATTAAAAATCATCAATGTTAATAATAATAATAATAATAATAACATAAGTCAATATTATTCTTTCTCCTTTTTTAAAGCTACTATTAATAAATGTATTACTTTAGCTTGACCTACGATCAATTTTTAATGTTGTGCTATATTTGGTTTGACAGAGAAAAAAATTATAACCCTTTGACATTGGTTGTTATTACTTAGATTTTCATAAAAAATAAACAGAACTGTAATCATGTTTTACTATCGTAATAACGATAGCAACATTAATTTTTTTTTCACATTTATCACTTGTCATTTTCGTCAAGGATTGATAAGGGGGCGTCCATTAATTACGTGAGGTGTTCAAGGGGGGGAGGGGATAAAACAAAATCTTACTAAATCTCACTTGGGGGGAGGGGGGTTTTCGTAAATCTCACGTAATTTATTTTCTAGTAGAAAACGGTGTAAAATTGCGTTAAATTATAGTAAAAGTATTTCTAGAATTAAATATGGAAAAAATCTTATAATTATGTTTATTTACAACCATATATGTAATGTTGTCATTACTAACGTCATTGAAGGTTGGGAAGTGTCACATTACACACCTGTACTTCCCGCCCTGATTTCATCTATTCTAGATGAATATTTTTTATATTTAAAAAAATAACACATTTTTTGACAAATTTTTTATTAATTTCCATTTAAGTATTTATCATTTAATTTTATTAATGTGATTTTAAATAATTGCAACACTCTCAAACACTAGTCTTTGCTATAAATAAAAGTAATGGAACATATTGTGTTTTTGTTTTTTTTTAATAATCCAACACATTTACACCCAAAACACGAATTTTGAAAAATCTCACGTGAGATTAGGGAAGGGGGGGAGGGAGTTAAGGAAAATCTTACCAAATCTCGCCAGGAGGGGAGGGGGAGTCAAAAAAACTCTCAAAAATACCTCACGTAATTAATGGACGCCCCCTAAGAAGGCACACTTACTGGTTTTTTGAAAAAGGTGGCAAGAATTGTGATATTTTTAAATTTATCACCAGTGATACAAAATGTAGTTACCTGACTTATTGGAATATACAGGGTGTCCTTTAAAATGTGTCCCAAAATTCTCAGGAAGATTCCTTAACCAAAAAATGGAAAAAAAGTTCCTATAGACCTATGTCCTAAAGTGCCCCCTAAGCGAGCAACAGCCTCTCGAAATCATTTTTTTTATTTTGATTTTTTGAATTTTCTTAAAAATGGAAACAAATAAAAGAACCAAATTTTGGCTGTTAAATATGATCAATAATAGTGACCTTTTGACACCTTCAAAAAGAAATTATTTCGTCAGGGGTGTACTTGGGAATTTTTTGAAAATTTTGATTATTCATAACTTTTTTGTGTTTTTGGTAATGACTTATCCATATTTTTTTTTACATTCTACATTGAAAACTACGTCAAAAAGGAATACTTGTTTGATCTCAATTGGAGCAGCCGTTTCCGAGAAAACATCATCCAAAGATATTCGTGCAGTTTAGGTTAATTTTCAATTTTGGCTGTTGTAGCCAAAAAGTTGGAAATCGAGGAACACGGCTTACATGTCCCTATCCTTACTTTTGAAGGTCTATTCAGTGGCAAAAAATATTAGTTGATACAGGGTGATCAAAAATCGGATGTGATTTTGGATTTTTGATCACCCTGTATCAAATAATATGTATTTTATGTCACTGAATAGACCTTAAAAAGTTAGGATAGGGACTGTAAGCCGTTTTCCTCGATTTCCAACTGTTTGGCTACAACAGCCACCTGAATTTGAAAAAATGTGATTTTTGAGTAGCTGTAGATCCTTTACTATTCATATTAGATAACAAGTGTGATATATCATTGAAATCAAATTATCGAGCAGATTCTAAAAATATAAAAATATACAGGGTGTTCCATTTAAAAAACATAACTTTGATTTGGCACGGCCTTATGAAACACCCTGTCACATCGTAACTAATTTTAAAATGTGAAGCTTAAAGCTGCCTACTTTTATTATAGCAGATCTACAGAGCTTCCTCACACTAATCAATCACCCTGTATACTATTTTTAGCTCTCTAAATAAAATTTAAAAATTTAGTTCCCATTTATTTATTATGAAGACCATAAGGTTTGTATTTAGCTGTTTAGAATAAAAAAGTAAAAATATGTATTTTTTTGGCGTTTTTGTGTTTCATGGATAATTTTTTTCGCTCACTGATAAAAATGTTTCTTCAGTTAAACATTATTTCTAAAAGTGTTCTGGTGCGATTCGTTGTATTGTTATTATTTTGTTTAAAATGGCTCACAATAACTACAATAATGATTACACATTCGGCGAAATGACGGACATGCACTTATGTTTTGGACTCGCTTCTGGAAATGCCAATGAAGCTCGCAGACTGTATCAGGAGCGCTTTCCAAATAGGCATCTTCCATGCGCTAAGACGTTTTCTAGAATTGACGATAGACTTCGGGAAACTGGTACATTTAAGAAAAACTCTAGTAACAGTGGAAGACAAAATTATGTGAGAACTCCTGCTTTGGAAGAAGCAATTTTGGATAGGGTAGCTGAAACCCCATCGACAAGTACCAGAAAAATAGCAAATGGTAAGTAATTACTTATTTATTATTTTAGCTACCCCGTACCTTATCGTATAAAACTAGTTTTTTTACTTGTTATTGCTTCTCTTACATTTCACGACTTTTCGTATCGAAAAGAGTTGCGTTATGCAGAAAAAATCTGATTTCCCAAATCAATGGATTCTCTTTCTTAACTATTCACTACACAGATTCTCTCATTTAATTTCAGAAGTGGGAGTCGGACGTAACACGGTATGGAAAGTTTTGCGTGAACAACAATTGTACCCTTACCACATTCAAAAAGTTCAGGCACTTAAAGCTACTGATTATGAGCCGCGAGCTATCTTTTCTGAATGGTTTCTTGGAAGATGTAATCAAGATGCAATGTTTCTTAATAAAGTGCTATTTACCGATGAAGCTGGTTTCACTAGAGATGATATAATAAATTTTCGAAATATGCATGAATGGGCTGAAGATAACCCTCACGCGGTTGTTGAACGTCACCACCAGGATAAATTTTCAATAAACGTCTGGGCTGGAGTTATTGATAATTACCTTATTGGACCATTTGTTTTGCCGAATAGGTTAAATGGAGCAGCATACAGGCTTTTTTTGGAAAATAACTTACATGAGCTCCTTGATAATATTCCGATTCAAATCAGACATAACATGTGGTTTATGCATGATGGAGCTCCACCACATTACAGCCTTGAAGCTAGACAGCACCTTAACGAAAGATTTGAGGGTAGAGTAATTGGCAGAGGTTGTCCTGTTAACTGGCCACCTCGTTCACCAGATCTAAATCCAATGGATTTTTTTGTTTGGGGTTATTTAAAATCATTGGTTTATTCCAGTCCTGTTGAAACAGTTGAAGAATTGGAAGAACGAGTTTTTCATCATTGCGAAGTTCTTAGGAATAATCCTGAAGTATTTTTTCGTGTAAGACAGTCTATGATGCGACGGTTGCGCTTGTGTGTGGAAACCAATGGTCACCACATTGAGCATCTGCTTTAATTTTTTTTTATTTGTTTTTTTAGAATAAATATTTTTTTAAACAGTTTCTTATTATTAAATAAAAATAGTCCCACCACGACATTTGAACTACAATTATTTAGAGAGAGCTAAAAAAGTTATTTTTATTTACGAGATTCACCGAGGTAATTTAGGAAAATTGAAAATTAACCTTAACTGCACGAATATCTTTGGATGATGTTTTCTCGGAAACGGCTGCTCCAATTGAGATCAAACAAGTATTCCTTTTTGACGTAGTTTTCAATGTAGAATGTAAAAAAAAATATGGATAAGTCATTACCAAAAACACAAAAAAGTTATGAATAATCAAAATTTTCAAAAAATTCCCAAGTACACCCCTGACGAAATAATTTCTTTTTGAAGGTGTCAAAAGGTCACTATTATTGATCATATTTAACAGCCAAAATTTGGTTCTTTTATTTGTTTCCATTTTTAACAAAATTCAAAAAATCAAAATAAAAAAAATGATTTCGAGAGGCTGTTGCTCGCTTAGGGGGCACTTTAGGACATAGGTCTATAGGAACTTTTTTTCCATTTTTTGGTTAAGGAATCTGCCTGAGAATTTTGGGACACATTTTAAAGGACACCCTGTATAGACTGCTACCACATTCAACTGAACTTGGTTGTTTTTAATATTTATCACTGTGATGTGAGTTTTTGTTAAACTGTTTCATTTTAAACTGCTGTAAATAGATGCCTTTGGTTTGGTAGTTTTAATCTATGCATATACAGGTACACATTCAGCTTTGATTTGCTCGAAAAGTTAAAATTTTATAAAAAATTACATTGGATATTTAAAAACCCTTTCATTATATTCTCTGAAATGTGATAATTAGGTAAATTGAATTAAAAAACTAAAATAATTATTAAATTAATATATACTCTTACAAAATAGGTAAGTTAATACCACAAGCAATTATGCAGATATTACTAAGTAAATGTAGTTACTTAAAATTCACACAGGAATGTGGTTTTAACATGTGAAATTCCCTAACCCTTCTTATAACTCTTTCCACTTGTATTCTTAGAGATGCTATTCTTTTAATTAATTGTATATCTTCTGGAGAACTTTTTTCATTCTGTGATACACTAGTTGGCCTTACTAAAGTGCATCCCATGTTTTCAAGTAATGGCTGAATATTCTTAAACCCCCTATCTGCCATTATATGGCATCCAGAAACTAGTTTGTTTAAATCCCCACATTTTCTATTATTTCTTTATCATTTTATAATTCTTCCAGAAAATGATGAATAAATTCGCTATCTTCAAAACTTTCAGGAGATTCTGGATTTTCTTCAAGAAGGGTTTTTAGGTTATACACCTAAGAATTTATAGTAGCTTCATTTTGAATTTCCTGAAGTGAACAATTAGCAGAAATTGCTGCTACATCTTGAATATCCGGTGTATTTTTATTAAAAAGTTGACGACAAACATCGCTAGTAGAAGGTTGATTTTCTTCTTTCCAAATTTCTAGGAACACTAATAAATATTTGTGAAGATGAATGTGAATCATTATCACATTCTGGAACAAAACACTTTTTCGTAGTCATAATATTTATAAAAAGTACAAAATTAAACACTCAAATTCGAAATAAATTCTTGATTGAAACACTATGACAGATGACACAAACATTTTGCCATTTTCTGATTTTTCAGAATTATTAAGTGACTTTTAAAACAATGAAACTTTAAATATGGTAAAAGTTTAAACAGAAACAATACTTTCAAAAAACATTTGATATTATATATTTATAAGATATTTGTTAACGATGTTTTAGAAGTTTAAAAGTAAGGAGTACACAAACGAACGTATATCACTTCTCGTAAATCTTCTAACCGGCAACGTTGCGGCGCTAGCTCCTATTGGTCTATTCTCGGTGACGTCATAAATTTTAAAAAATTAATAACTCTGGCAAATGAATAGATAAAAAAATGTAGCTTTATTTTGATCTCTATTATTCATAAAAAAAATTTCAAAATTTTTGAACGTTTCCCATTACAAATACATGCCTGGGATTCCCCGCGGTCCGTTTTGCTGGGTAAAAATCGATAATCCGATGGCAACGCTAGGTCGCGTTTACATCGTGCCCCTTAAAGCATTATAAGAATTTTCTACCCGAGAATGGGTTAGATATCCATCGTTAATAGTTAAAGAAATCGAAAATTTTGGTAAAATTATAACAAAATGTCCTAAACCAATTATTTAAGTGTAAATGTTAGAGATAAATAAATGATATGTTATCACGAAAGTTTAAGGGACGAGTTTTCGTACGAAAGGTTTTTCAAGTTATTAGTAAAATCTAGAAATTCAAATCTTTGTGATAAATATATTTAAAATTGTTATTTTATGTTAATAACCTTTAAATTATTAAAAAGTTGTAAATTTTCTTCAGGGATTGCTAGAAAAACCATGCTATACAATTTCTTCGTATCACGCTCCACCTATGTGGCGTTGTGAACAAACTACGTCACCGTGTAATTTGGTTCATCTTTATCTATCACATCTTGTTGCACAAACTATTATTGGCTTGCATAAATATTTTTTCTAATTTTTGTTGATCGTATGTTTTGAAAATAACATACGAAAGTACGAAACTTTTGAATTTCAAGTACTAAGAAAATCTTATTAGGAGAAAGTCAGCCGTTACAATACTTACAGTTAAAAAATTATGCACAAAAACAAATGTAGTAGGTATTCTCAAGTCAATTCCCTTATTATTTGTTATTGTTTTTGAAATAAGTATTATTTGCATTTTCTAAAATAGTTCCGTGCCAACCATATTTCGATTTTAACAACAAAAAAAGGTATATCGGAATTTGAATAAAAACTGGCATCGCTGTTTATGTGTTTCTATGAGTTAACGCTTTGACCACATCCCCAACTAGCCATTCATAAAAGTGTATTTGTTGTGAAGTTCTCATCATCATCTATTGTATAGTCCAGGAGACAGTGACGATTTTCTGTATTTATTTTCCCAGTCAGCAAGCACGAATAGAGAATTGTAGGATTAGCAATTCTAAGCAAAATTCATATATATTTAGAGGGGGGATCCGATGGGCTGAGGCCGAAAATGCGTCAAAACATACGAGAACACGGCCCTTTTTTTCCATTGATAAAAATAGTTTTAGTAGTAAGTGATGTACTGAAGTTAAGTAAAAAAATAGTCTGATTAATCTGTATGGATAATATATTTGGCAAGTGCATAAAATACACTTTCAAACGAGTTATGTACACAATTATTTCTACGACCACAATTATTTAAAGAATGTTCCAGGTGTTTAGTATATTAAAGTGTACGCATATGACACATAAATAAAATCTTATATCACAATGTTTCACCTAACCAGTTGGTTTATTTATAGAAATTAAACATAATAATTAAAGATATTACAGAAGAAAATAGGGAAATAAATTACATTTCCTTTTACATTTTTATATAATAATTGTTTTATTTAGAATTCACGAATCACTTATTACTCTACATTAATTATAATTATTGTTAGTTTCGTTGTCAAATCATTTATACTAGAGGTGTGAGGAAAATACAGTGAACTGTGGAACGCCAATATCGTTGGATGCGCGTGGTAGAAATGGTCCTATAATACTGCTAAAAACATAGCTAAATTTTCATGGTACTTTTGACATTTGCGATACTCCGACGCATATGCATTATTGATGTAATCTCATGATTTTCCAGTAATAGTTTTTGCAATTTTAGTGTGATTTTTAGGTTATTATGGTTATTCATTTTATTTGGTTCCGATCTTTTGCGCTTTTAGAGTATTTGTCTTTTATATAGTTTTTAATTTGAATTTTAATATTGTGGTCTATTTATATTTGATTGCTGCTTTTCGACTAGTGCTTTATTCTTTTTGTGTTAAAATTAGCTTTATAACCATTAAGTAGTTAGTTGATATCTACCTAATCGTCATCGGGTGCTTGCAATAATGGGAAAAAGTGTATGGTTTTTTTGGTGTAAAGTTAGACGCCTTCATTTTTCAGGTAAGTTATTTGTAGTTATTTTTTACTTAAAAGGATAGCAATACGTCCTGGTTCGGGGTGGACTTTTGGGTTTTAGCTATCTGAGCCAAATTGTCGGCTAAGTGTCCTCTTTTAGGGCACCCAGAACCTAAAACCATATAGGTATATAATATGTTTTTTTTTAATTATTTCTTAATATGTATGCAGCTTGGATGAGGGCTTTAGGAAGAGATCCTAAGACTGAACACTGACTGCTATAAATGCCGTTTTTAGAGCACATTTCATAGTAAGTGATTTCATTCTAGCAGCAATGAGGAAACGTTTAAAAAACATGCTGTACCAGCTATTACTTTAGGACCTCGTCTCTTTAAGTTATTATTACTTCATTCTAATGCATATATTAAAATGGTTTTTAACTTATATCCTTATGATTAAAAGATGTAGGTATTTTAGTTATGTTATAATAGAAATATATGATACTTTGTATTGACTGACCTACTGGCCACTGGTCATTCCACTTTTACTCCCTTTTTCATAAATTATCAAATTATTTAAAAACAAATACATACCTAGCTATTTTCTGTAAATTACATTAAAATTTTAGTGTTAATACTTTACTAATAAAACTTCAGTTAATTTATCTTGTATATATATACACAACGGAAGAGTTAATTGGATTGTCTCCTTGTTGAGTTTCAAAAATAGTAATTTAATATGATTTAAAAACAAATACATGAAATGGGCAAAATAGGCCTGCAAAAGCACTTTGTAAACAATCTCACTTGTATCGATGTGACGTAATGTGCGAATTCAATCTGGCTCAGCGTTGCCAACTCTACGTCTTTTTACGTAGATCTACGTATTTTAGGCCTTTTCTGCGCATCTACGAACTTCAGTCCCACAATCTACGTATTTTTTTTTCAAATGGTACAAAGCAAAATACTTATTTATAATATTATGCTAAAGAAGCATATTTTCCGTGGCGCCCCTGTCAAAGGGACAAATTATGTAGCGCGGACGCGTAAAACTAGTTAACCGAATAACTAAAATCAAAGAGTCCAAAGACAAAACGTTTCGCTTCGCAGCGTCGTGCCGTAAAAAGAAGTGTAACTTAACCTAAAAATAATATAATATAAAACTAACATCAGAAAAAGTCACTCAATGTTTTAATAAATATATGTATAAATTTAAATTGCCTGAAAATAATAAAAATTGACTCTTTCTCTCTCTTTTTCTCTCTTCTTCTCCCTTTCTCTCTCTTTTTCTACTTTTCTTTCTCTTTTTCTCTTCTTCATTTCACTCATATAAAAAAGTACGTAGATCTACGAACTTTTCATATGAAAATTTTACTAAATCTACGTAATTTTCTAGTCTAGCCTACGTCTTTTTCAAAATCCGAGTTGGCAACGCCTGGCTTACTTTGGTTAATAGATTGGCGTTCCATTTTAAATATACAGTTCACCGGGAATAGATTATTTAAATATACACGGACCAGGAAAACAAGTACGAAAAAAATTCACTGGCTCCTGGACTAGTACTGTATCGAAGGAATTTTTATGAATGAAACGATATACGACCCTCCACAATTGCGGTCTACTCTACTTCCGCTGTTGTCAGACGTTATTTTTTTTGGACAATTTAAAGACCTAACAGTAATTCAAGCAAACGCAATAACATTATTACAGTTAAAAACATCGCAAACTTGGCATCAATATTTTAATTTTATCCAAATATTGCATTTCTGCATTCCGGCGAATTGAGAACCTCTTCCTTTTTTTGAAGTCTGTTAAAAACATAGTTCTTACATATTGTCAGGAATACAATTATATTATATTTAAATAAATTACTTAACAGCTTATTTGTTAAAATTCAACTCAGTATGGTATATATAAACATCTTTATTTTATCAATTCATAATTCTATTAGGGACTTCACTTACATTATTTTAGCATATGAATCACTTGTGAACAACAATATTAAATTCTCGAAATAAGATAACAAACAAGATAAGGTGTTTTTATATTTTACTTTTAAACATATATTATGTATTTAATGTCGTAATGTTTCAAACATGATAAATAAAAGTAAGGACTCAAAGATAAATTCAACTGAATCTGATTTTATCTTTTTTTTATTTGATTATAGTCTTTTACTAGTAACCTGATTTATAAACTCCTATTGTTTGATAGAATAATAATTATTTTAAGCAAATACTTATTGACATAATTTTATAATATTACAAGATTTCTACCTTCTCTCACTTTTTCATGTGTTATCCCCAGGAGTCACTTGTAAATTTCCTTTCATTCTACTTAAAATCGATGTACTTTTCAACCCTCTTCGAGGCTTGTATGCGAAAATGGGGCACTTAAACTTGTCACCATCTGACGGTCTATTAGTTTTCTGTCAAATTCGCATTTAAAAAAAATATTTTTTTAACGATTTTTCAAAAAAAAAAAATATGGAATTCGATAACTATTTTAAGTTTTTAAAAAAGCAAAAGTGAATGCCTTATGAAGTTTTTTCCAATCCTAATATTAAAAAAAGTTCCCAACTTTATGAAAAACACTGTATAATCCATAATACATTCTGTTTCTTAGCTTTGCACTGCCAAAATTATGCCAAAAACTGTAGTTTCAGCAAGAGAAAAATGATAATGGCATCTATATTTCTAAGTGGCTTAAATACACAACCTTACCGAATATCACAATAGTTTTTGTTTCTTTTTTATGGAATTTTTACAAATATGTGTTAGACTATTATTTTATTCTCTATAACTAACATTCTAACTCCGTTATTACTAAGATACAGTAATGTATGATTAGTTCGAACCCCCTTTAATCCAAAATACTCTATATAATCCGAGCGCGCCTAAATTACGTAAAATGATATCCAAAATTTGAACCCTTGAATCCTGAATTCCGTAATCCGAACTACCCTATACCTGCACGCACTTCCTTAGTTTGTTTTTATTTTGAAATACATATGTACTTATGTACCTACATAAATAAAGATTTGTATAGCTATTGAGTATATTTTTTGTGAGTACAATGTATTTGTATGGTTTCGGACCGATTCCCCCGTTGTGTTAAACGAAGTTTAAAATGACATTTTTACATTAACAATGTCATTTTAATCTCCGTTTAACACAACGGTGGAATCGGTCCTTAGAAAGGTATCTATAAACGAACATGTTCGAATTATACAGGGTGTTATTGAAATACACGTACATATTAAAACTGGGTATTGCGCAGATCCCCACTGAATGTAGAAAAATATTATTTTTTAAAAATACCCCTTATTAAGGGAGTTATTAATTTTTGAAAATTAATTCTAAAACAAACGTACTTCACTGATATGTTGAGGATGACCTATATAAATTAGGTTTATTTACCTATTTTAAACATCAACAGTAATTAATATGCAAGTTTTTGTCAGATGATAAGAAAACTAGTCTTGTAAGAAATAACCATGTTGCCAAGATTTTCGAATTAATTTCTATTTCCGAAGACTGGTTTTTACTACCCTCGTTATCAAAAAACTAGAATATTTGATAAATGATTGTTTTTAAACTATACATTTTTGAAACTATAGATTATTAATATTTTAGTTGATTTACGAATCTGGCTAACACGAGCGCGTCATTTCCAAGTTGGTAAAAAGTGTTGTTACGATTACTTTTAAATATTTTTTTACGATGACACTATTTACGAATATTGAACTAACGGATATAGTGCTGGTTTATGGGGCAGCTGGAGAAAATTCTCGGCAAGCACAAATCCTGTATCGCGAACGGTTTCCAAATCGGAGAATTCCGGACTGTCGTACGTTTATTTCAACTGTTCAGCATCTAAGAGACCATGGAAAATTTGAGAGTGTCAATGCAGATCGAGGGAGAACAAGAACACAAAGAACATTGGCGGCCGAAGAAGAAATATTGGAAGCTGTTGAAAACCGGCCTCAATTAAGTTGTAGAAGACTAGGTCTTGAAATTGGAGTGTCCTCATTTGTTGTGTGGCGGACACTTAAAGAACAAGGTTTACATCCTTATCACATCCAAAAAGTCCAGGCCTTATATTCAGGTGATGAAGAAAAGAGAGTGGAGTTTTGTGAATGGATGATTCAAAAATGTGTTGATATTCCTGATTTTCTAAAAATATTATTGTATACTGACGAGGCTTCATTCACTCGTGATGGCGTGTTCAATATGCACAATACGCATATTTGGAGTGATGAAAATCCTCACGTCATTAGGGAAACTGGGCATCAAAGAAAATTTTCAATAAATGTTTGGGCTGGCATAATAGATCAGTATTTAATCGGGCCTTATGTTCTCCCGAACAGATTAAATGGGCCAGGATATCTCCACTTTTTAGAAGATATTTTGCCAGTACTCCTAGAAGAGATACCGTTACAATTAAGGCAACGGATGTGGTACCTACTAGATGGCGCTCCTCCTCACTTTGATTTAAACGTACGGCAGTTTTTGAACATTAGATTTCCTCAAAAGTGGATAGGCAGAAATGGACCTACTAAGTGTCCTCCGAGATCTCCGGACTTAAATCCATGCGATTTCTTTTTGTGGGGTCACATGAAACAACTGGTTTATAATGAACCTATTAATAGTGTTGAACAATTAACCAATAAAGTTAATGCGGTAGCCGATGAACTACGATAAAATCCAAGACTAATTTCTAATGTTCAAAGTTCTTTGGAAAGACGATTGCAAGTGTGTGTAAATAATAATGGACGGCATTTTGAACAATTACTGTAATAAACTTTATTTTGAATTAATTGGTTTTGCTACGGCAACAGTGCAATTTCTATGGGTAAGTTCAATTTCGATTTATTTTACTTCTTTAAATATGGAAACTAGTAGGTCGGAAAAGGGGACTCTTCCCCAATATTTAAATTTTAGAATTTGAAGTTAAAATTGGTGCCAATCGTTTTTGGTCATTACATACTATTCCCCATTTTAATATGTACGTGTATTTCAATAACACCCTGTATATACACAGTTGCCATTTTTAATGGAGATAAGTGGGACATTATTAAAGACAAAGTAAAAGTTGGGATAGGAAAAATAAAAATATCAGCTATCCTTAAATATTGAAAAAACGAAATATTATGTAGCATTTTCTATCACTATCATTTTCTAACAGACCCAACTTTGAAAACATAAACTTAGAAGAAATAAAAGAAGTTGCAAATATTAAATACTTGAGGATTATTATTGACAAACATTTAAAATGGGATGAACATATAACATATCTGACAAAGAGAGTTCGCAAACAACTACTATTTGTATACTTAACGTTTTTTTAACGGATAAATTAAACATTTATAGATACTAGTTATTGTATATTATACGTTTAAATATAATTTACCTTACACGCATACCTGTTGGCGATAAATTAGTAGAGAGAAGTAAATAATATGCATACATTTAGGTTTATTTGTATTAAAAGCTTATTGGTATATTTGTTTATATTACATCCATATTTTTTTATTATATCACCTGTAACATTTATAACAAATCCCCATACATACGAACTATTTGATAAGGCTGATGAAACATGGCATACTCGGGCTACGATGTCTTCTCATTTCTAGTGTTGCGTTTGCGCGTATTGGGTAGTGTAGGTCGTTGTACCATACTCATTTGTGTACACTTGTTCAAAGGTATAAATTAAAGGTATAGGTAAGTTTATGTTAATGTTTTATTTTAGTTATTCCTTCAATAATTCCAGCATAATTCCTACAACTGCTGTTTTATAGGTGTGTAAGATGCTTACAGAAATTCTAAAACATAACCTTACTTTCTAACTTTTGTTTCTCTTATTGTTATAAAGGTTTTTTAGGTCATCTATTTATTCCTATCACATTCATTTTCCATATTTTATTCATAATTTGATTTCATAGAATGTCGAAAATAGCCCTAGCTGTTGCAATAATTCATTTTTGCAGAAAATATGCCTGGCCTGCATCGGCAGAGTAAACGTTAAGACTTGTACCTACCATGGACATTATGAAATACATTCTGAGGAACCCAGTTGCCATTAAGACAGACCGTGATAAGCAATATTAAAAAACTGTATCGTTACGGTGGTTATTTTTGGTAAGTTTCTTTTAACAGTGATATGATCTTTATAATAAAAACGGATCTATTGTCGACACCATAAGACATGCCTATAGGAATGATGGTGTACCTACCAAGTGACCTGACAGACCGAACCATTAAATGGAAATTTAGGTATTTATATTAAATTTGACAACACCGCGAGCTTTGATTGTTTACAGATGAAAAGTATCATCCATTGCCATATTGATATTTTTAAAAATTTTCTGTTACATTTTTCACTATTAAGCTATATCAAAATAATTTAAATCTGTTGTTACAATTGAGGTTAAGTGGAAATAATTGAGAATTTATTTGTCTATGAATCAGAGGGATACTTGATCACTACTGTAGTGGGATATTTGATCATGATCAATATCCCTCTGTTTAAATATATATTTTTTTCATTAAAAATAATGACTTTAATTCATTTTAGATGATTCACTATTATAAACGAAAGCCTGGTGTAAAGACAAGAAAGCTAATAGATGAAGTAAAAATGAAAGAAGCAGTGCAGGAGGCCTTAAAAAAGGAAACGGAGGTCTTAACAGTGGCTACATAAAAAAATTTGAAGATGATCCTACAGCGGAGAGTTAATTTTTACTGTAAATCAAGAAAAGGAACTGGCAGATTATCTTAAAATGTGCGCAAAAATGAATTGCGGACTTAATTATATTAAAATTCGTAAATTGACATATGAGCTTGCTGTAAAAAATACTTGGGACCAAAAGCAAATGGCAGGAACAGACTGGATGAAGGCCGTTTAGAAGAGAAATGAAACGTTGTCATTAAGAACTCCTGAAGCTACAAGTCTGAGTAGAGGAACTGGTTTTAATAGACAAAACGTGATAGAAATTACCAACTTAAAGAATATCTTTGATAGAGAAACATTTGATGCATCTGAGACATGGAATATTGATGAAACCAATACACAACCGTTCAAAACCCAAAGAAAGAAGTAGCATCGAAGGGTCAAAAACAAGTATGCCAAATAACATCAGGAGAACGGGGTCAGTCGTGCTGTTAGCAGCTTTGGTAAATCAATTCTACCTTTTATGGGATTTCCACATGTTAATTTTAAACCCTTAATGACTACAGGTGCTCCTAAAGAAACAGTTGGAGTGGCACATCCATCAGGATGAATGACTGGAGAAAACTGTAATATTTTTAAAACATTTCGTATCTCATGTAAATTGCACTAAATAAAACAAAGTGTTGATTATCATGGACAACCGTGATAACCATATTTGCAAAGAATAATGACATTGTGTTATTAAATTTACCTCCACACTGCAGTAATAAATTGCAGCCGATGTGCTTTTTCTTCATGTAAAAATTCATGCGACAAAACTGCTAATGAGTGGATGATCCTGGTAAAGTAATCACAATTTATAACATTGCTACCCTAATGAATAACATTCAGGAGTCTTTAGAAAACAAATCACAATGCGTAGCTATATTCACTGATCTGTCTAAAGCATTTGACTGAGTAAGTCACACATTGTTAATCAACAAACTAGATAAATATGGCATTAGAGGCATTGCAAATAAGATGATTGCTTCTTATTTTCAAAACAGACAACAAAGTGTATATTACAGAAATAAACTTAGTAAACCTTTATTAATGAAAATAGGTGTTCCACAATGATCCATACTGTCTTCTAGGAAGGAATTTTTCAATAATGCCTGTTCCTTAGAATTTGATATTAAATCTTTTAACAGTTCCTAGATAAGATTGGATGTTAATTAGGGCAGGTATATTTTTTTCAATCCAGCACGAGTTAGGTATACGGATTATAGAGACCTTTACTCTTTTACCTTTTACAGGATTAGTGAGCAGGGGTTAGGATGCGCCCGAAAATTCGAGCAGTTATTTTTCTAGGAAAATAAGAATTGGCATTTCGAGGTCATAATGAAGTTAAATCTTCCGAAAATCGCGGTAATTTTATGGAACTTTTAGATTCCTATATCTCACTCAATTCTATGGATACTATAAAAAAATTTCGCTTGTATTTGCCGCCAATTCTAAAATAATTCAAAATGAATTAATAAGCTGTATTTCTCAATATATTGAGATTTTTCGAAATAGAAAATATTTTCGGACTAGTTTTGGTCTATATAAAAAAAAAATGTACATAAAATTTTTGACAAAAACAAATTAAAAAAAAAATTGACAAAAAGAAAAAATTTACAAAAAAAATGACAAAAAATTGACAAAAAAAAATGGGAAAAAAAATTGACAAAAATGTTGACAAAAAATAAAAAAATTTTGAGAAAATAAAATTGACAAATTAAATTGGCACAAATATGAGACAAAAAAATTAACAAGAAAATTTGACAAAAAAAATTAAAAATTTGACAAAAAAAAATTAAAATAAAAAAATTTGACACAAAAAATTGAAAAAGATGACAAAAAATTTCAATAAAAAAAAAATTGACAAAAAATTTTGACAAAAAAATAAAAAAAATTGATAAAAAAATTTGACAATAAAATTGGCACAAATATTTGACAAAAGAAAATTGACAAAAAAATTGACAATAATTTTGACAAAAAAAATAAAAAAAAATTTGACAAAAAATTTAGACAAAATAAAATTGGCACAAATATTTGACAAAAAAAAAATGATAATTTTGACAAAAAAAAATAAAAAAATTTGACACAAAAAAATTGACAAAAAAAAATGAAAAATTTCGATAAAAAAAATTGACAAAAAAATTAACAAAACAAAAAGAAAATTGACAAAAAAATTTAGACAAAAATTTTGACAAAATAAAATTGGCACAAATATTTGACAAAAGAAAATTGTCAAAAGAATTGACAATAATTTAGACAAAAAAAAAATAAAAAAATTTGACAAAAAATTTCGATAAAAAAAATTTTTGACAAAAAAAATGATAATTTTGACAAAAAAAAAAATAAAAAAATTGACAAAAAATTTAGACAAAAAAAAATAAAAAAAAATGACAAAAAAATTAAAAAAAATTCAGAAAATAAAATTGACAAATAAAATTGGCACAAATATGAGACAAGAAAATTTGACAAAAAAATTAAAATAAAAAAATTTGACACAAAAAATTGAAAAAGATGACAAAAAATTTCAATAAAAAAAAAAATTGACAAAAAATTTAGACAAAAAAATTAAAAAAAAAATTGGCAAAAAAAATAAAAAAATTGACAAAATAAAATTGGCACAAATATTTGACAAAAGAAAATTGACAATAATTTTGACAAAAAAAATAAAAAAATTTGACATTTTTTACAAAAAAAATTTGACAAAAAATTTCGATAAAAAAAAATTTGATAAAAAAAATTTAGACAAAAAAAAATGATAATTTTGACAAAAAAAATCAAAAAATTTGACAAAAAAATTTTTTTACAAAAAAAATTGACAAAAAATTTGGACAAAAAAAATAAAAAAATTTAACACAAAAATTTTTACAAAAAAAATGACAAAAATTTCGATAAAAAATTTCGATAAAAAAATTTAGACAAAATAAAATTGGCACAAATATTTGACAAAAAAAAATGATAATTTAGACAAAAAAAAAATAAAATTTGACAAAAAAAATTAACAAAAAAAATTTAGACAAAAAAAATGAAAAATTTCGATAAAAAAAATTGACAAAAAATTTAGACAAAAAAATTAACAAAAAATTTACAAAAAAAAATTGACGAAAAAATTTAGACAAAAGTTTTGACAAAATAAAATTGGCACAAATATTTGACAAAAAAATTCACAATAATTTTGACAAAAAAAAATTTCAAAAAATAAAAAAATTGAAAAAAAAAATTTCGATAAAAAATTTAGACTTAAAAAATTGAAAAAAAAAATTTCGATAAAAAATTTAGACTTAAAAAATTGAAAAAAAAATTGGCAAAAAAAATCTATATTCAAATTTTCACTCACTTACGTACATATTAGATTGGTAAATATAAATTGTAAAAACTAAATGTAAACTAACTATATTATTATTATTAAACTATATCACAAAAACAAGATTAATTACAATGATTACATTATTTTACACATTTTTCTATTGTTTTATTTTAAAATCATGAAACTTAATTTTTTTAATTCAAGAAGAAAAACAATTATTTCTACCAAGAATATGTAGTAAGTAGTAAAAAAGTTTTTATTATCAAAATAAGAATTAAAATAAATCATCCTAACTATAAACAGGAAGGTACCTGATAAAATGATAACTGAAGTCTTAAAAAATAAACAATGATATTAAAATGGAGTAAATATATTATTGAAAACTTAACCACATTGTTTTCTATGTTCTTGGGATAAAAAATATAGATTTTTAACTTATTTTGGGGGGTAGCATGCTTACCAGCGTCGGTGTTATGTCTTGCTTTTTGATAAATTATAATTTTTTTTATTGATATTTGTATATTGTATCTCTGTTGCCAATTTTTACCTAACAAGCAAAAAATAAAGTCGGTGTAATAACAACTCTACCTAATCAAATGCAGCGTGTCACGCGAATTCACGGGAATGAATAAGAATATAGAGTAAAAAGTACATTATATAAAAATTTACAGAGGTATGATACTTAGCCGATGAAATTTCGTCAAGTTCGCGCATGACGATTGTGGTGTAGAATATGGCCTTGAGTAGATGAAGAGCCCCGTTTTCGATCAGCTGGTACCTACCTCAAATTCGTAGAAGCCACGCTTCTGGACCACAATACGTTACAAAGAAGCAGTATCAATCATACCTTTTTTTTATAGTATCATTTGTAAATTATGCCTCAGCACAGCGTTGCCAACCTATATATCTTTAAACCTCTAAAAAATCGTAGAATAACGGTAGAAATCATGAGAAATCGGTGTAGATTTAAATTAATAATAGAGGCAGAAATATATTGTCTCAAATAAAATATATTATTAAAAAACAGATACAAACTGGTTTTTTATAAAAAAAAAACAGGTAGAACAATAAAATAAGAATAAAGACAATTCAAAATAAGTTGGATAACTAATCTAATTAAAACATTTTATTAAAAAATATAAATATCAAAATAAGAAATCAAATTGTCTTCCTGAGGTTGTAAAATTTTTCTTGTGGAAGGTAAAATTGCAATAGAACAAATTTCAACTTTCAATAAATTTATTTTTGAAATAATTGGATATTATTTTAACACAGTAGGTTTTTTAATCTGTAGAACGATAATTTGGCTCATTCGAAAATTATTTTTGATCTAAAAACACCATTTTTTTTTTAAATTATATTGTTTTTATTAGTATGAAAATGTTGAGAAAAAAATCAAATTTCTCAAATTTGGTTGAATTTATGCGATATTTAAACAAATATATATTTTTATAAAGTTATAGCTTGAAAACAGAGTATATATGAGGCGCCATTTTTAAATCATCTTAAAATTAATAAGAAAATTTTGATTTTTCACATCAAAAATATAACCCTAAGTCCAAAATATTATTTGGCGAAACATTAGTATCTTGATATCCTGAATCTATGTGAAATTGGTTTAGAGTTTCCTTTATCTAATATTATAAATAAGCTACTCACCTAGAGAAGTAGTACTCCAGCTGCTGAGAAAGCATTTGCTTAAGTTGTGGCAAGGGGTAAGCTGACTGCGAAGCATTATCTTGGGGAGCTGAGGGAGGTAAAGGACTAGGCCCCTCAGCCCCCTCTGCTACCCCATTAACAGCTACATATTCCGGATGAGAACCCATGGCAGAGCTCGTCTCAGGGGTGGTATTATACACCACCCCCGAAGGCACTTTGCCAACATCCCCATTCATGTACGCGTATCCTGGAACAGATCAGAATTAGGACTCCTAAGCATATTTATAGTTTTGTTTAATTTGGAACGCATTATGCAATAATGAATTAAGCACACTTATATTACTGATTTTAAAGGCAGGTGCATTCAGCAACATTTTCATATTTGTCAAAGAAATACTAGCTTTCTATTCTTGTTTCGCGAAAACACGTAAATGTTGCTTAATTCACAATTACATAATGGGGTCATTTCATATACTGTGTCGACTAATAAACATTTTCCAATACACTTTGTTAAAGTCCAATTGAAAACTACTGAGTTAGAGTAAGCAGGAAACGAATATTGTAAATGTTGCTGTGTGCCTGTTCACATTATCCAAAGCACAAGACAACTTTGATATTATTTATTTCCTGTTCACACTAATGCTAACTTTGTAGTTTTTGCTACAACATTAGCAGAGTGTATTGGAATGTATTCAGTAGCTGATACTGTATATTTTTCTGTAAAGGGATCACAAAAGAACAAAAAAAATTGGAAAAAACAAGATAAATATATCCATTAATTTAAATTTATTTTATAACAAATCAATTATGAAACACCAGATTACAAATTTTAAGATTTAACATTCCTATTCAATAATTTTCTTTAATGTTCCTATTATTTATTTCTTTATTCCACATTTAACTACATTTGCACATTAAGAATAACATTGTTTATGTTTAATGACTAAATAAATTAAATTAGAAGCCAGCAGAGCACTTTTATTCATGTACACTCTCAGACACAAAATTCTACCACCCTTAAATGTTGATAAAGTTTGATGTTTTACAATATTTTATGTTTTATCCTGTCTTTATGAATTTTCTACCAGTTTGTAGATAAATTGTCGATTTTTTATTGTAACTTCAAAACAGCTGTATTTATTTGTATTTGTTCCCATAATTTTTAAAAATTGACTACACCTGAAGATGGAAAAATTGTATTTTCCGAAACATATGTAGTCTGCTAAACAATAGAAAATAAAAACATTTGACCGATTAAACCAAGGACATTTTTATTTATATAAAATACAATTTTATTAATTTAAAAATAGTTGACAAGTTTAAAGAATTAAAAATTGCTATGAGAGTAGATTCTTTAATTTTTTTTTGAAAATATGTTGTGGATGATGTATTTGAATCATTAAGTATTGATTATAAATTTTAACAGATTGGTAGGTAAATGATTTCTGAAACATGGCTGAATTGTAATGAGGAATGTGAAAAAAAATTTCTAGAGTGGACATTTAAAGGGTGCAGTGCTGATCTCACAACTAACTTATCTAAAAGAGTTTTTGGTTTATTTCCTTTTATTATTAACATTTATTTTTCATTTTTAATCATTTAAATTCATAAATTTTATGAGATACTGGATCATATTTTCGAAGTCCATACATAAATCTAGCACAACAATTTTGTACTTTTTGTATGCAGTTTTGTGTATAAGAATTAATAAAATTTCCATAGATGACATCACTACATGAGAAAATAGACAAATAACTTGACTATCATTTCAACTAGAAAGAAGTGATTTGCATCATTAAATTCCTCTTCAAAGGCTCTACAAACTGGTTTTTACTAATTCAAGTTAGGTTGTCTGTAAGGCAAGATAATAGGATTTTCAGATTGAATTTTAAGAGAAAATTTTTTGTTAAATAATTTGAGTATTGTTTCAACTAGGAAGAAATGGTTTGCAACATTAAATTCCTCTTTAAAAGCTCTACAAAATGGTTTTTACTAATTCATGCTAGGTTGTCTATAAAGCAAGATAATAGGATTTTCAGATTGAATTTAAGAGAAAAAATGTTTGTTAAATAACTTGACTATCCTTTTGAACTAGGAAGAAGTGGTTTGCATCATTAATTCCTCTTCAAAGGCTCTACAAACTGGTTTTTACTAATTCAAGCTAGGTTGTCTGTAAGGCAAGATAATAGGATTTCAGATTGAATTTTAAGAGAAAAATGTTTGTTAAATAACTTGACTATCCATTGAACTAGGAAGAAGTGGTTTGCATCATTAAATTCCTCTTCAAAGGCTCTACAAACTGGTTTTTACTAATTCAAGCTAGGTTGTCTGTAAGGCAAGATAATAGGATTTTCAGATTGAATTTTAAGAGAAAATGTTTGTTAAATAACTTGACTATCCATTGAACTAGGAAGAAGTGGTTTGCATCATTAAATTCCTCTTCAAAGGCTCTACAAAATGGTTTTTACTAATTCATGCTAGGGTGTCTGCAAAGCAAGATAATAGGATTTTCAGATTGAATTTTAAGAGAAAAATGTTTTTGTTAAATAACTTGACTATCATTTCAACTAGAAAGAAGTGGTTTGCATCATTAAATTCCTCTTCAAAAGCTCTACAAAATGGTTTTTACTAATTCATGCTAGGGTGTCTGCAAAGCAAGATAATAGATTTTCAGATTGAATTTTAAGAGAAAAATGTTTTTGTTAAATAACTTGACTATCATTTCAACTAGAAAGAAGTGGTTTGCATCATTAAATTCCTCTTCAAAAGCTCTACAAAATGGTTTTTAGTAATTCATGCTAGGTTGTCTGTAAGGCAAGATAATATGATTTTCAGATTGAATTTTAAGAAAAAAATGTTTGTTAAATAACTTGACTATCATTTCAACTAGAAAGAAGTGGTTTGCATAATTAAATTCCTCTTAAAAGCTCTACAAAAATGGTTTTTACTAATTCATGCTAGGTTGTCTGTAAGGCAAGATAATAGGATTTTCAGATTGAATTTTAAGAAAAAAATGTTTGTTAAATAACTTGACTATCATTTCAACTAGAAAGAAGTGGTTTACATCATTAAATTCCTCTTTAAAAGCTCTACAAAATGTTTTTACTAATTCATGCTAGGTTGTCTGTAAGGCAAGATTAATAGGATTTTCAGATTGAATTTTAAGAAAAAAAATGTTGTTAAATAACTTGACTATCATTTCAACTAGAAAGAAGTGGTTTGCATAATTAAATTCCTCTTTAAAAGCTCTTCAAAATGGTTTTTACTAATTCATGCTAGGTTGCCTGTAAGGCAAGATAATAGGATTTTCAGATTGAATTTTAAGAGAAAAATGTTTATTCAATAACTTGACTATCGTTTGAACTAGGAAGAAGTGGTTTACATCATTAAATTCCTCTTTAAAAGCTCTACAAAATGGTTTTTACTAATTCATGCTAGGTTGTCTGTAAGGCAAGATAATAGGATTTTCAGATTGAATTTTAAGAGAAAAATGTTTGTTAAATAACTTGACTATCGTTTCAAGTAGGAAGAAGTGGTTTGCATCATTAAATTCCCCCTTTAAAAGATCTACAAAATGGTTTTTACTAATTCATGCTAGGTTGTCTGTAAGCAGGGGCGGCTGGTGACCAAAATTTTGGGGGTTCACAGTAGCAGAATATAGATCCTGTACAGATATAGGTAAAAAACTGTCAGTGTTTTAAAAAGGTATATTATAAACTTTCTAAAACACTGAAAGTTTTTTCATACATCTGTACTGATACCTATATTCTGTCACCTGTGAACCACCCCACGAGCCGCCACTGTCCTGTAAGGCAAGATAATAGGATTTTCAGATTGAATTTTAAGAAAAAAATGTTTGTTAAATAACTTGACTATCATTTCAACTAGAAAGAAGTGGTTTTACATCATTAAATTCCTCTTTAAAAGCTCTACAAAATGGTTTTTACTAATTCATGCTAGGTTGTCTGTAAGGCAAGATAATAGGATTTTCAGATTGAATTTTAAGAGAAAAAAGTTTGTTAAATAACTTGACTATCGTTTCAACTAGGGAAAAGTGGTTTGCATCAATAAATTCCTCTTTAAAAGCACTATAAAATAGTTTTTACTAATTCATGGTAGGTTGTCTGTAAGGCAAGATAATAGGATTCCCAAATTGAATTTTAACAGAAAAATATTTGTTAAATAACGACTATCATTTCACTAGAAAGAAGTGGTTTGCATCATTAAATTCCTCTCAAAAGCTCTACAAAATGGTTTTTACTAATTCATGCTAGGTTGTCTGTAAGGCAAGATAATAGATTTTCAGATTGAATTTTAAGAAAAAAATGTTTGTTAAATAACTTGACTATCATTTCAACTAGAAAGAAGTGGTTTGCATCATTTAATTCCTCTTTAAAAGCTCTACAAAATGGTTTTACGAATTCATGCTAGGTTGTCTGTAAGGCAAGATAATAGGATTTTCAGATTGAATTTTAAGAGAAAAATGTTGTTAAATAACTTGACTATCATTTCAACTAGAAAGAAGTGGTTTGTATCATTAAATTCCTCTTTAAAGCTCTACAAAATGTTTTTACTAATTCATGCTGGGTTGTCTGTAAGGCAAGATAATAGGATTTTCAGATTGAATTTAAGAGAAAAATGTTTGTTAAATAACTTGACTATCGTTTCAATTAGGAAGAAGTGGTTGCATCATTAAATTCCCCTTTAAAAGATCTACAAAATGGATTTGACTAATTCATGCTAGGTTGTCTGCAAGGCAAGATAATAGGATTTTCAGCATAGTCAAACAGAATGCCTAGATTTTTTATGGAATCTGCTATAAGTAAAGTTAGTTTTCAAATTGGATTAGATGACATTTATTTTTATTGAGCTTAAGATTATGTTTAATTGACAATTTATGAGTAAGATCAAGATTTTCATTTAAGGCTTGTTCAGCAACTTGATAATTATTACTATCAATGTTGTAATAAAGTTGGATGTCATCGACATTATATGCTTGTATTTTACAGTTTTGAACAGATGTCAAGATATCACAGGTATATAAAATAAGAAGCATTGGTCCTAATATTGAGCCCTGTGGCACACTAGACTGTATGTTTTGTAATGAAGAAAATTCATTATTTAAAAGAACTTTTGATGAATAGAATTTTCAGAAAAACCAAAATGAAGTAGATTGTGATTGATAGTATCAAATGCTTTGGAATAGTCCAAAGCAACAAGTCCTGTAATTTGTCTTCTGTCTATATCAACAGATGTATTGTCACTTTAGAAACCAGCCTGGCAATCTGGAAGTATTTTATTTTCACCAATATAAAGGCAAATTCTATTATACCCTTTTCAAGAATTTTGGACATTGCAGTCAGAATACTAATAGGCCTTAAATCAGAAAAATGTTGAGGTTGTGCAACTTTACAAAGTGGTCTAATTGTTGCAATTTTCCAAGATGTTGGAAAGTAGTTTCTTTGAATGCAACAGTTTAGAAGGTACGTAATGTAATTATCAATATGCAGACTACAGTATTTCAGCATGGAGATTGACATAACATCAGAACCCATGGGTGTATGGTTATCCTTTATTATAATTAGAGCAACAATTCTAACCAAGTTAATACCATCATAACAACACAAATGTATTACAAGAGCCTTGGAAACTGTCGGTCCAGATGACATATCAAATTTTTGACAATAAATTAACATTTAAAAACCATATTAATGAAATTGTATGAAAGGGCTTAAAAACTCTTGTAGATTATACTTTACTGCTCTCTAGTTTGTTTAATTTTAGAGTACTCTTTGTCAATTTGGTTTCCTTATTATAATACTGATATAGAGTCAATTGAAAAAGAACAAAATACATTTATAAAGAAAAAGGACCTGACATTTCCCACTGACCAATTGTATATTGAGGCAAAAACTTTTGATATTCGTCAGCTCTATCATTTCAAAATAACTCCCTATAAAAATCAATTGGGCAGCGTTCCTGTACATAAATGAGCCCAAAATTGTTTAATATGATTCCACTGTAAACAAAATTATTCACCTCAATTTTGTTACAAGGTGTTTTGAAGTTGCAAAAAAAAAACAGTTTCATTTCCCCCTGTATAACGTTGCCTAAATTAAAAATGTTACTTAGTAAGTACAATAATTTTAAAAAATCATAATAAATTGTAAAAAAATTCATAAAAATAGGACAAAACATAAAAGTTATAGATAAAATTTTAGGGTGGTGGAAATTTGTGTCGGGGAGTGTGTTTTGTGGTGCAAATTAATGATTTTACTAGGTAATAGAATCTGCTACTGTGGTCTTACTAGCTGATAATATAATATACATTATTAAGAACATTTTATATGAATAAATAATTGGAAGTAGTATCAGTAGTGGACTGTGGACTTACTTATGTATGTTAATATATTATGAAACTAAGATTCAATATAAAATTAACAAAATATTTAATAAATTCAAAACAAATAAAGATAATTTAACATCATAATCTAAAAATGTAGAGGTATTATGTTTAAATACCTATAGATATATTAATCACAAGTTATTTGATAGATTATGTAAATTCTATAATTTTACATATATTTTCATAATACTAGAGTAGTTTAAACATTTTATATTAATAATGAACTTATACTATATGAAGATTTAAAAGGAAAGTATTCTTTTATTGATTTGGTACACTTCCTGCCAATAATGCTCTACTCCTCAATTAATTTGCCAAATCATTCTGAGGAAATGTTTATTCTAGCAATGTCAATGTAAGAAATATGTGGGAAAGTGTGGTTTAAAATTTAAAACATTTTAAAAAGTTGTACATACCATGCATGGTATAATATGGTGATTGTTGAAGTAGAAGTAGAACCTAACCTTATTTTTTTAAGTAATGGGTGTAATAATATGCGTCAAGGTCAGTTACACATCGAAATGCAGATGGGCATATTTTTATAAATTTGCAAATAATATTTTCGAATCCAACTATCACAGAAATCGCTTGTAGCGTTGGGTTTTTATAACAAAACGACTTGAAAAAAATTTGTCAACAATTTCACTAGTCACTGCTAGGCATTTGACGTATGAAACTTTTGTTTGACACCACTTTTAATGGATATTGTTACGTGATACAACACTGGTCAAATTATAAAATTTTCTTTTGTATTTAAATAGCGAATCTTACTATTTTACTGGGACTTTCGAAATACGACGGCGATGGAACTTATAGAATCATTAAAACAATGATGTGGTAATGTAACTGCCAATAGCCGGGGGAAGGGAACAATCTTGAACTGTCCCTATAATGGTTCACTAAAATAGGGATAAACAGTATCGTTTTTTCGGTTTCAGCAATTTTCTATACATAACCAGGAAACCATGTGCCTATCACCTATCACTCGGCTTCCATATAACGAATCATCTTCATGGGCAGCATAAGTAACCGATTAGCGAAACAGCCGCAGATGTTTACCATTGAAGGTATTAAATTCGACACGAAAATTACACCCACTTTATAAAAATTATAAAACACAGTTTGATCTACACAACATACGTATATTTTTTTCTTACCGCTTAAGATTACTTTGCAAAACTCAACACAATTTTCTCACGGAACTGGCAAAATGGCTGTCGCAAGGGCACATGCCACAGAAAACTAATCTCAATAGAAAAGGATCGCATGATCACGATCAGAATAGGTGGCGTCATCTCGTCAACAATAGCCAACCTACTTTAGAGCGGGTAATTTAAAGAATTTAAAAATTATTATTAACTATTTAAAATTTGTTTAGCTTTTTATATGTTCAATAATTACTCGTAAATTTGAGAAGATCAACTTGTTTTTAAAGCTCAAATGCATTTTTAGAAAGTCAGTCGTAAAAACTTAGCTATATGAAATTTGGAAGGAACAGGAGCGGTTAGTTAGGGGAGAGAAGGGCAAGTTCGATATTATTGAAACAACAATTATCTCAATTTTTATAATTAATTTAATCCATATAGTGGTCTATTCTGTAAAAATTCCTTTATATTTAACGGCCTTTAAAAATATTTTCTTCTTTAATTCGGTCACTATTTAAACGGATCTTTAAAATACATTAGAGGACTATCTTAAAGAAATCTGTTTAAATAATGACAGAAGTAAATTAACGAATACGAACATATGTTTAAAGGTCGACAATATTTTTAAAGGCCGTTAAATATAAAGGAATTTTTACAGAATAGACCCCATTAGGTGTGTTCTTTTATTCAACAGTTCATGACGTCACTGATTAATTTCTGGTGGAAGGTATTTGCGCTGAATATAAGAACGAACGACATTTCTTAAATGAAAAATTTGACGTTTGACATCGCTTTAAAAATTAAACCCGTTTTAATTTTAATTAACAGTAATTTATCTCTTCTGTAGCCGTTTTATGTTTAAACTCTTATATTGTAGGTTAACTTTTATCTAAATAATCGTATTCACACGTTCAAAAAAATTAACTATCCCCTCCGTGTTGCCTACATCTTGGCGCAATATTTTTAATAGGTGCCTTTTAATCATCCGCTTCTGCTTCGGAATTGTCGGTTTTCTTGTTTTAATCTGACAGGTTAGAACGACTGAACCGACAATTCCGGAAGCAGAAGCGGATGATTAAAACGCACCTGATATTTTGCTTGCTGCTGTCAGTGTCAGTGAATATTATTTTTGGAGTCACAGTTTATTGCTAAAGAAACAGTTAGCTCACTCGGACCAGTTGAAAGTTCCAAAATAACATCCACTCCAGGGATACAAATTCAGGATACGCAGAAGACTGCTGTTTTATTATAGGCGATTGTCATATATTGTATTATCTGAGTTGCGCAGTGTATAAACTGAAACATTGAGATAAAAAGTGCCGACGCAGAGTGAGCGATCTGATTCTTTAGCTATAAACTGTGTCATAGTGTTCAAAATGGCTGCGCCCTATGTTGGGCGTGTCGGGCCTCTCTCTTGCCCCGTATAGTAATCAAAGTATGTGGTGTGATGTCATTTTGGTTCTACTGACATTTAATTCTAACCAAACTTTTAACAAAAACATCAATAAATTTGACATATACGTTTTTACTGTTTTTATTTTATTTCAAAATATTGTTTACAGGTCATAAAAAATAGTTTAAAGGTATGTAATTGGTAACTAAACGATTGTATATTTGATACATGCTATCTACCTACTTTAGGAATATATTTATAAAAGTGAAAAAACGATATAATTTAGGTAAACAAAACGAACAAAACGCACTCAAAAAATCTACTGTCACTTTAATTGTCAGTGGAACCATTATCACTGAACTAGCAGCGCATTAAAACAAATTTTGCAAAATGCCAGGTAGTTCTTTTGATTAGCTTCGTTCGCAGAGTCGATCCCGAACGTATTCGGAACGCCAAGGTAGAGCACACACGCATACATTAACATTTAAACAATACAAATGCAGTTATAGGTATGTTCCAACCTTAGATAAAAGAGACCAGAGATATAACATACACCGGTTTTAAACCTGCACAAATGTTGCCAATTTCTAAAGAAGGGTTAACGGAGTGGGGGAACTGGGCGGCGACACGCGGCGACCCGAACTCTGTGACAGGGACCGGACTTTATTTATTAGCATCTTAATGAACTATTAGGTTTATTTAAAAGGTGTTTAATCGAATTTTGTATTATGAAATAAAATTAACGTGATTTTTTAATATCAAACAGATGCCACGACATTTTATGTAAAGAGAAGACCTTTTATAGAATATTTCGTTAGCGTTTCTTTACTACGGACTTTTCTGCAAGAGATTACAGTAAAATGTTGAAATAGAATATATTGTTAATAGAGCAAAAAATGTTACTCATTGTCTACGAGTATTATAAAAATAGCATGTGCGCAGGCTAATACTGCAAATCTACCCTTATGTATATTTTTTCTACGGCTATTACATATTATTAAAAATTAGTCAAAATGAGAAAATGCTGTTTTGTATTGTAACCTCAGAAAAAAGTATATTAAGGCTTCTTTCTTTAAGAATATTAATTATTATAAAGGATGAGTCACATAAAACTCTAGAAATGCATATGTCTGAAACCAGATAACATTTTAAAATTTAAATCTATTAAAAGTCATTTGGTCGCTAGGGATGAGTGATTATCGAAATAAATTATCGATCATTGAAAATAATCGATTATTTTCGATCAATAGATTATTTTCAAACAATATATCATTTCCTTTAAAATCGACTACTTGATTATCTTTGAAAAATCAAAAATAATCGATTAATTAAAAAGCCAATTAACCGATAAATCAGTGTTTACAAAATATAATATAAATAGAATTATCGTTTATTTTAAATAATCGATTATTTTCAAATAAACCATTTTTTTTCGTCCATGGAAACAGATTATTCGATAATCTTTGAAAAATCGATTAATCAAAAATAATCGATTAATTAAAAAATCGATTAACTGATAAATCGATTTAAAAAAAACAGAATGATCGATTATTTTAAATAATTGATTATTTTCGATCAACCGATTATTATCAATAATCTATTTTTATTGTATTCCCTTTAAAATCGTTAATTCGATTATCTTTGAAATACCGAAAATAATCGATAATTCCAAAATAATCGCCTAATCGAAAATAATCAATTAATTAAGAAGCCGATACTATTTATTTAAATTAAATGTTCAAAATTTTACCCTTTTGTAAATTTATGTAAGTAATATGATATCTGATTTCTGATGCTTAATATTTATTGAAACCCCTTAATGCGGATCTGAAGTATTCAGCCCAGAGAATCATGGCGCTTTATGTCAAAACGTTAATAAATATTTACCACTGAAAACGAATATATTCATAACAGTAGTACTTGTATTATAAGTACATACAATTTTTCAAGATACATCGTGACATTTTGAACTTGAAATTGAATAACTAGAACACTTTAAATTGCTAAAATGCCAACAAATAAATCAAAAAACAGCTGTCAATGGTGATTAAACTCAGGTGGAGGTGATCGTTGAATGGAAATCGGAGCAATTCGGGTGGCGTCGTGCAACAATGATTTTCAATTGGTGGGTTACTTTGGCTTAAAATAGACAACATGCGCAGTGTGCAATGTTACATCTTCGGTCTCTTTAATCTAAGGTTCCAACACACGCGAAAACGATAATATTTCGGTACAAACTATGCGCTATATACAATTTTTGTAAAGAGCGCACGATTTGTACCGTTTTTGCGTTGGAACAAACCTTTAATATGGCAGTGTAATTTTTACCTTAGTGTTGAAATCAGTTCAGGATTGTTACCGCGAACGAAGCTATTAAATGGCATGTCTATTGCCGCGTTTGAGAATCCACATCGGATGCCTCTGAGATGTAGTAAATCTTTGATCACGTGATTCAGTATACGTAAATGTAATGGGACAGATATGTCCGATGTGGATAAAAAAACGCTCGAGATGTAAAAAATGCATCCGATGTGGATTCTCAAACGCAGCATATGAAGACTAGAGATAAGGAAGCGAATCGACCACATACTTTGATTACTATACGGTGCAAGAGAGAGGTCCGACACGCCCAACATAGGGCGCGGCCATTTTGATTCCTATGCCACAGTTTATAGCTAAAGAATCAGATCGCTCACTCTGCGTCGGCACTTTTGATCTCAATGTTCCAGTTTATACACTGCGCAACTCGGATAATACAATATATGACAACCACCTATAATAAAACAGGAGTCTTCTGCGTATCCTGAATTTGTATCCCTGGAGTGGATGTTATTTTGGACCTTTCAACTGGTCCGAGTGAGCTATCTGATTCTTTAGCAATAAACTGTGACTTCAAAAATATATTCGCTGACACCACATACTTTGATTACTATACGAGGCAAGAGAGAGGTCCGACACGCCCAACACAATGAACTGGAGTGGGGTAGAAAGCCAATGTTCATATTGTATCAATAGAACAAGATGCGACTCTATGGGCGCTGCCATTTTTATTTCTCATCTCACTCGGGAGTATTTATAATAACCATTTTCTGTTTCACATTGTTATTGTTCAATCCACAAGCTGGTGGATCAGACAATAACAAAGTGAAATAGAAAATGGTTGTAATAAATACTCCCGAGTGAGATGAAAAATAACCTGTCTTTGCCCATAAAGTCGCATCTCAAGCCTATTGACAAGCATTCTTCCCTACTCCAGTTCATTGGCCCAACATAGGGCGCGGCCATTTTGAACCCTGTGACACAGTTTACAGCTAAAGAATCAGATCGCTCACTCTGCGTCGGCACTTTTGATCTCAATGTTTCAGTTTATACACTGTGCAACTCGGATAATACAATATATGACAACCGCCTATAATAAAACAGCAGTCTTCTGCGTATCCTGAATTTGTACCCCTGGAGTGGATGTTATTTTGGAACTTTCAACTGGTCTGAGTGAGCTAACTGATTCTTTAGCAATAAACTGTGACTTCAAAAATAATATTCACTGACACTGACAGCAGCATGCAAAATATCAGGTGCGTTTTAATCATCCGCTTCTGCTTCCGGAATTGTCGGTTTAGTCGTTTTAACCTGTCAGATTAAAACAAGAAACCGACAATTCCGAAGCAGAAGCGAATGATTAAAACGCACCTATTAAAAATATTGTGCCAAGATGTAGGCAACACGTAATAAGGGATCAAAATGGTTCCTTTTAAAAGGCACTCAGAAAGCTGCGCAGTGCGACCATTCTCCGTATAGTAAAAGAAAATCAAAGTATGTGGTAGGCTTGGTGATTTGACAGGATCAATCATGTAGATAGTTATATAGATTGATCATCTGTTAAATTTTATCAGAATCGTACAATTTAATTAACATTCTTACAAGCGGTTGTAAATTATTTTAAGATAAAGATCTCATTTAAAAAAGGAACTAATAGTTCGTCTAAAGTGCCATTATAACTTTAGTATGCATCTAGCTGAAAATACTTTTATCAAAAGATATATAAATAATTCTAAAGTTGCCTATAATTATTGTTATAATTTTTTAAATGATCAATATAATATTTAAAAAATTTGCATGAAAATATAGATAAACTTTAAAAATTTGGCTTCAATTGCTACTATTCTTACCTTCTAATGCCATTGAGGCTGTACATTCAGTATGGGACTGCTCTATTTCCCAATTAAAATGAGCAGCTGATGAAAGTACAACTGATCTGGATTCATTGAATTCTTCTGTAGACGCACATGAGGACGCAGATCCTGAGGTTGATGGAAGTACCTAAAAAATGTAATCTCAATAGATTCGGGAAATATTTTAATCGACGTCTTTTATATGTAGACCAAAATACCACATGGAATTCAGTTTAATTCTTACGGTTAGAAAAATTGTGCGTGCGAGTAAGCTTGACAAATTTTTTATGCGGGTTAAAAGTTATAAAAGAGTACAACCAGTTTAAGAAATTAAATTATTTACTGATTTTCTTCAACTTTGTGTGGCAAGTTGCCAAGTATTCTGAGGGAATACTTAGAAAAAACTAAATAATTAACAAAGGATGGAAAGTTTTAAGTTTGACTTTTAAAAAACTTAATAAGTCTTCAAGCACCCAATCTGTGAGCCGCTGGATAAGGATAGCAAAATTAACACAAATATAGATAGTCAATAATCATAATACTAGACACGCAATTTCATCAGCTGTTTATAGAAGGGGACTCAATATTGATCAAATAAAAAATACGATAAGAGGGACTCCAAATTTTTTCAAAAATGTTATAATAGACTATACTCGGACAAAATATTGGAGAAGGTGAGTCATAATATGCATGATCAACACTGTTGTCTATGAATTAAAATTCCGACAGGGTTAGCATAGGCGGCGTATCAAATACCAAAAAATTATTTATTATTTATTAGGTATTTGTTATTTATTAAATTTGTTTGTCAACATCTTTATTTAAACAAAGATGATGCGTTAAATATACGTTTTTGATAGTTTTCTGTTATCTGTGTTTAAAATGTGTTTCAAGTAAATAAACGACAGACGGGTTACATATTGAATATTGCCAGCACAGGCACAAAAACAGTTGAAAACTAACTTTCGGAGAAGTTAGATTTGTATCGCTTTAACTATTTACGATAATTATTTTATATTTTATAAACACTTTTTTGTATAAGTGTTCCTTTCTGATATACGAGTAGATGTTCATGTTTGTGCCTTACAATTTGGTAGTGAAGTGCATATTCGAGGAGTTATATTTAAAGTGTAGTATATTAGGTAGGTACTTTAAAAGTTTATTAAATAGTAAAATATTGGTGTCTTTATAAATTTAATAAAAACAATTTAATAGTAGAATTATATTGTTACAATAGTAATGGATTCAGAGGCGGGTCCAAGTGAAACCCAATTACGTCGGCGAAACCCCTTATCAAAGGATGAGAAAAACATTATATTGAAAGTGTATGATGGGCTGAAACAGACACTTCCTACAAATGAATCTGTAAACCGCAGTTCTTTTTTAACTGGAGTATCTGTTTCAACAATTGAACGTATTGTACGCGAAAAGACAAAAATGGCTCCTTAGAAGCCCCTAAAACGAATACCCGTGGTCGAAAATTTTTGAAATTGGACGATAACCAAAAACAAATCATTCGAAGAACTGTACATTCTTTTTTTTTTTTCGAAAACAAAGCCCCAACACTTAAAGTTGTTCTTACGAAATTAAGAGAAAACGAAGAAATTCCATTAATGAGCTGTGAAACTTTACAAAAAATTTTATGGGGCCTAAAATTTCGTTTCATTCATATGGGAAGTGACAGTGGATTTTTGGAAAATAGCGCTCTTGTGTTAATATCGAAAAAAACAGGAGACTACCACGAGGACATGAATACGGAATGCTTTGAAAAATGGTTTACTGTAAGTATTACAGCGTGTAGAACGAAATTCAGTTATTGTACTAGATAACGCTTCTTATCACAGTCGACGAGTTGAACGCATTCCGATAATGTCCAGTAGGAAAGCGAATATGCAAACCTGGCTGCGTAATAAAGCAATAACATTTACTGAGGAGATACTTAAAGTGGAATTAATGGACCTAATAAAGAAACATGCCATAAATATATTCAATATGTTGTCGACACAATGGCTCGTGATCGTAGTATTACGGTACTAAGACTGCGAATTCAATCCTATTGATCTAATTTGGGCGCAAGTGAAAGGGTTTGTAGCTCGAGAAAATAAAACTTTTAAAATAGCCGACGTTCAAAGTTTATTAAAAACCGGTATAGAACGTATAAAACCTGAAGATTGGCAAAATGCTATTTCCCATGTAATTAAGGAAGAAAATAATATGTGGCGCTTGGACGGTATGATTGAAACGGTAGTTGAACCTTTAGTCATAACTTTAAGTTCCGACGATAAAGACGATTCTAGTGATAGTTTTGCAGAATCAATGGATTACGAAACTTCATAGATTTAGAATTCAAGTAAGTGATACCAAGCTTAATTTACATATTTTTATAATAAACAAAATACAATTATAAACATAGATGAATTATTATAACAAAAATAGATAACCAACCTACTTTCATCTAGTAATATTCACAAATACCTATTTAAATTGCCAATATAATATTTCTGCGACACTGGAAGAGTGCATTTTGATATGATAACGATACCTTTTGCAGTTTTAAGGCGCACCTTCTTCAATATTTTGTTCTAGTATAATACCCCATTTAATTTTCCAATAGTGTTTCTACGCCACTGGCATAATATTTACATATTTTAACAATAAACAAAACAAAATTATAAACATAAATGATTATTACTACAAAAATAGATAACCAACCTACTTTCATATAATATTATTTACTATTACCGCATTTAATTTGCCAATAGTTTTTATACGCCACTGGCGTAATTCATTTTGGCAATAAACATGCATTTATGATTAGTTGGCACGTGATACCGATAACTTCTGCAGTTTTAAGCGCGTGATTCCATTCATTATGCTCTGGTGTAGTATTATTGTTGTACGTGAACAGGGAGGAATCACCTTCTTCAATATTTTGTCCGAGTATAGAGGATACTTTGAATGTTTCCAGAAATTTATCTATTTTAAATTTTGATTTTTATTAGAAAGAAGGACTAACCAAATTTTTTTATGAATATTTTAAGAATTATGGTCTTGGTGATTGAATAACATTTTGAATATCCACATTGGTGTAGCCTTAAGGATACTTTTAATCATTCCCCAAATTTAAATAGTAAACTTATCGATCTATTTAAATTTTTTGTTTTTATTAGAATGTACATTAACATCTTATAAATAAAAAGCACTTGATTTCACCCCTTAATTTTTAGTGCTCTCTTTTATATGAAACCAAATTTGCATCAAAACAAGACTCAATTCAAACAAAAATAAACAAGTAGTTTAAATTTTAATTTTGTTGTATAATAATTTTTGTATTTTTTACTTAAAATTTTCTTTTTACCCCTTGTGCTTAATAAAATTTGTCTTTTATCGGCTATATCTCATATAGGAATATAGTTTGTTGAATATAGTATTTTTTAACTTAATGGATCCTTAATTTTATCGTTAAAAATGTTAAAGATTATAGAAGACTATAGAGAATTACATGATGTTTTAAATGTAAATAGGAATACTAATAATTTCAAAATAATTCACAATAATATTCGTAGCCTTTATAGGAATTTAGATGAATACAATTTTTTTTGAATAATTTAGATATAGATGTTGATTGTGTAGTATTTACTGAAACAAGCATAATAGATGATTAGAATCTATTTAATATTCCATGATATTCTATTATATACAATCGTGGTAATTTAAATCAATGTGATGGAGTTGTTATTTTTATAAAATCCACATTAAAACATACATATAAAATACTACCTTTAGGGGATAGTAATGTCATTCAGTTACTCGTACAATTAAACAAACATAAAGACATAGTTACAACTGCATATTATAGATTCTCCAGCATCTACCATTAATAATTTTATAGAATCGTTAGAACAATTTCTACAGGTGATTAATAGTAATAATAAATATTGTCATTTATTTCTAGGCGATATAAATATAGATGTTTTATCACAAACCCAACAGATAAATGCATATCTTAGCCTAATGAACCAATTTGGATAGAAATCAATCATAAATAGTCCAACGAGGATCCAGAGAGAATCTAAATCTTGTATTGACCATATTTTCATTAAAGTAAAACAACAAACATTGTTACAAAATATATTACCTATAATAATAAAAACTACAGTTACTGACCACTTTTCTACAGTATTACAAATTGTTCACAATTTTGCTTCAAAAAATGAAGGCACAAATACAACAAATTCTCTACGAAAAATTAAAAACTCAAATACAACATACATCTTGGGATGACATATCTTTGAAACTAATGACTCGGATTCTGTATCAAAAAAATTCATTGAAACTATAACTTTAAACTTAAATAAAAGTATTATTAATATTAAAGTATATAGGAAAAAATCTAAGGTGGATGACTAACGAGTTAGTTAAAACAATAAATACAAAAAATAATTTACACAAGCAAATTAAAAAATATCCTCACAACGAAAATTTAAAATATGACTATAAATATTACAGAAACAAATTAAAAAATCTAAATTTAATTATTATCAGAATTTGATTAACAATAATAAAAATAATAATTCACAACAACTCTTGAAAATAATTAACAATTTTTCTAATGATGTTAATAAAACAAATAGCGAAATAAAATCCATATATAGTGACAATGGACCAAGGACTCTTTGCCCCTTTTTATAATAGTTTAAATTTTATTAATAATAACTGTCACAATCATTCTAGATTGCCATCCTAAATGGGATAAACATATTATGTTCATTTGTAAAAAAACTAAGATTTATTCTTTATAAATTTAAATATTTAAAATATTATAAAATATTATTCAACTTAAACTGCTTTGGTGCAGAATCACTTGAGGTATGGCCTTTTAGTATGGGTAAATGCTTTAAAAACTCATTTGCATGCATATAAATCATCAAACGAAGGTTCTTAAAACTGATATTCAGTAAAGATTTCACATTTCCTACAATTATGCTGTATAACGAATCGAAAATTCTAGATATCCGACAACTTTTTTACTTAAAGATAAACATATATTATCATTCTAACAAAAAATGTATGCAGCTGATCCACTCCTACAATACCCGAAGTAAAAATTTCGAGTTAATTCCCTATATGCATAAGTCAGTTGGACAACGAGCCTACTCATATATGGGACCAAAAATTTACAATTCACTACCACCTGATTTAAAATCAATTCTCTACCTAAAACAATTCAGAAAAACTTTAACTTTTTATGTTCAACAACACCATGACTTAATCCATCATGTAATCGACATAACGACATCTATTTTCTATGCAAGTCAATGAGAATTAAAGTGATTTTTGAAAAATTTAGTGAAAAGAATAAACATAACAATGAGTAACAAAAAACGGCAAAGCAGGATTTGCTTCGTTCCAGGTTGAAAAACGGGATATAAATCAGATATAAAATTAAAGAAAACACAAAGAGATAAAAATCCTAGTCTTTTTAAAGCTCCTAGTGCAAGCAAAATAATATATTTATTTCTAAATAATGTATATTTATTGTAAAATAGTCACAACCCGTATCTTATTTAATTTCAAAATTATATAATAAAAAATAATAAATTCATAAATCCTGACTTACAAACAACAATAATTACACATTAAATTTAACTTACTAGAAAAGCAAATTTGCTTTTTTTATGTTTTTTGATGTTAGATGAAGAGTTACTGTTACTACTGTTATTTTTCTTTATTGAACTTCAATTTAGTCATTGCAAATATTTTTTATAGGATCCTAAACGTTTAGAACAATGGCAGCATGTGATTCCTAGGGCCGATAAAGTACTGTCTAGTTATGATTCTGTTTACGAGCTACACTTTTTAGAAGATGATATTTTAAAATTTGATGAGACTATTTTAACTAATGGTACTGTTATACCATGTATATTCCCGAATCTCCCTTAATACTTGTCCAGTATTAGGAAAAGACGAAAACCACTATTGAACCGAACTGAGTTTGTTAGAATAAAAAAAATGGAAGAAAATACTAGAACCTATTGCTGAAGAAAATACAAAATTACCACAAAACTGTTCTTACCAAATTTCACCATTTAACAGCCCTTTTCAAATTTGGTCATACCTAATTATCATTTTATTTAGATAAAATTAAATAATGAATAGTAAATAATGTTTAACATAAAGACTCATTTATAATTAATACCAACAGTATTTTCTGTACTTTAGTTAGCAAATAAACAATTTGATTTTTATCATTTTCATAAAATTTTGTAAAATTCCTAACTAAATATTTTCATTTAAACCATGTCTTAGTATGCCCTATTTAGCTTTAATTAAAAATTAATTAGCCCTACCCATCAAATTTCAACACTTATCATCAATAATTTGCACTTTACTTAAATAGGAATAAATAAGTAAATAATGTATCAATTAAAATATGTAAGACTTATTTAGAAATAAATACAACAGTATATTCTGTGCTTTATTTAGCTATAAACAAGTTTATTTTTATTATTTTAACAACATTATGTATAATTCCCATAAGAAGTCATGTATTTTGAACTACGTAAACCGTACCAGCGCCCATGCGGTTAATTATAAAAGCTCAATTGACGTGTGATTTTTGGGACCGTATTTTGAGCATGCCGATTCGCCTCCTTATCTCTAGTCTTCATAACGTCAATACATGCCAAGAATATACCATTATTTTTATATAATTTGTAACACGACCCCTTGTACCGGCCCTGTTTCCTTTTAGCAGCAACCGTGAATTCATGCGGGCATAGTGCTGCCGCCTTGCGAGTGACAGACAACACACGAGAGTGAGATTAACCGCGAACCGCGATCCGAGATCGATATTAATCGACAATACAAAATAATTATTCATACTTCTATTCCTATTCTTATTTCACACAATTAAAGTTTAATTCTCTTAAAACGCGCAGTGTTTTCATATTCTACGTCTCTCGTTATAAAACTGGCATCCTAACGTTAGACCGAACTTATATCGAAAATCAAGAATTTCGCGAGTTCAAAAATTGAACTTTTAAACGTGTATTAAGTGAAAATAGAACTATTTTGTGCAATTATCTGTTAGTGATGCAATTGATTCTACATTTGGTAAGTCCGATTCAATTTATTATTATCAGAATCATTCAACCTTTACAGTTTTGAAAAACAGTCAATCTGTTAGATTTCATTGATTGCGGTATTTTTATCACAGTCTAGTGCAAGTACCAAAGGACTTTTTTAACAGATACTAAGATAGCTAGTGAATAATTAGTAAATTACGTTTTTATATAAATTTTTTCGAATAACCTCATAAATCGAGGCGTCATTTGCAAAGTTCGCCGAGTCACAGAACGGTAATTACAGAATTGACATTTGTCAATCGTGGACTATCGCTCCGGACCTCCAACGTTGCCACGTTTTAAACTTTCAAAGATAAATACACTAATTGTGCGCAGCACTGTTGCCGGAATGTCTGAAATATCTTGGTTTTACAAATTTCGTAAATTTTAACGCAAAATGGCGCCCAAAAAGTCTAATAAGGAGGTGCAGATATCAGTCCTAGTACTGTCACCAACCCAAAATTTACATGAGAATTTTACTTTTAAAAATGTCAACGCTTTACCTTGAATTATCTAGTTCAATTAATAATCTAATTGTTGATTTTTATTGCAGTACGTGTTTCCTCTTAAATTTTTAATTTAAAACATTAAAAATACTCTTTTTAGAATTTTTGGTAAATTCTTTATATTTTCAAATGATAATGCCAATTATTACAGAATATGTTTAACTGTTGATGACCAAGATACTTGTGAAACCATCCGATCGTGACAAAACTGCATTTGTCACGCCATTTGGAATGTTCCGATTTAATCGTATGCCCTTTGGTTCCAGGTGCTAATTGACCGTTTCCGTGCTGGCCTACCCAATGTATATAATAATAATAATAATACTCTCCCTAATGCACCCCCTTACGAGTGAATTTTAATCCCAAAAGCTGAGCTTGTCCGGGGAAAGGGACGGCTATTATTATTATTTGCCGTGGCGCTCCGGGGTGACTTAAAGATGATTGATGGTGCCATTTGACTTACAGATGAGGAAAACCCGGAAAACCTCACCCACCATCATCGAGACGATAATGTATGGCGATTTTTTTTTATAATCTGCAGTCATATCAACAGAAATTGAATTTCTATTAATACGGCACACATCAAATCCTATACCGAACCATGCAATTTAATTAAAAATCCACATGGTCTGGTCTGGGATTCGAAGCCCAGCAGTCTCTGACACATAAACTTGCTTGTAAATGAATATAAGCGCATTAGACCGCTACACCATCGACCCGATATACATCCTGGTATATCTCAATGACCTTATCATATTTCATTCCTTTCTTGATCACCTAAATGATCTTAATGCCGTTTTTCAACGCCTTGATTTATTTAAACTCCATTTGAACCGTCAGAAATGCACTTTTGCATGCTCTTCTGTTAAGTATTTGGGACATCTTATTACTCTTTAGGGCATAGAGCCCGATCCAACCAAAGTCCATGTTATTTGGGACATGCCTGAACTTTTCTGCAAATATGTTCTTGATTTCGGAGATTCATTGATAATTTTGCCGCTATTTCCAAACCCTTAACAGACCTTATTAGGAAGAATGCCCTTTGTACCCTATGTACTAAGTTTCTCTGTTCTAGGTTCAAATAAACCAGTCAAATTTAAATAGGTAAGAAATCTAAGCGCACCCACCAAAATTTAAAATAATAATTATATATTATGTAACTAGTAAGGTCCTCCACCAAATTTTTAAATTTATTCTTGTGTAACAGTGGGAAATATTTTATTATTTGAGGGGTCTAGGTCACAATCTCCATTTGTACGAGTTTTGGATAATTGAAGCTCTTGGTGTAAAAAGGATGCAAGCCACAATTTGTCGTGAAGTGACTGTTTTACCTTCAAACATCTATTAATAAGGATACTCACATACAAATTATTTTACCTCTATTTCGAATTAGAGGCACTATTATTAGTAATATTTATATTTAATAGTATATTACATTACGAGTGTGGAAAGTGACATTTTTCACACAAGTGATGTACAATATTTTTCCTACGACCACAAAATAATGTCATCAAAAAAATGTAAAACCAAGGTTATTATTACTATAATAATTAAAATGTATTTAAAAAAATAATCGACAATAATCATATTTATTCAATTTTCATATTTTCTAAACAAAAAAGACTAAAAAAAAATAAAAAAAAAAAACAAAAAAAAAATTCTGCCCCGCCAGGATTCGAACGCGGTCGAAAAATGGCAAAGTTGATAAGTTCGACGTCATAACCACCTGAGCTAATAGCCCTTGTGTCAATTGAATGATCTAATCGGTTATGTATTTAACCAGAATAAAGAGCAAACATTATTTTAAAATTATTTTAACAATAATTGTTAAAGATAAATATCTAGGATCTAATTTTCAACGATTTCAATAATTTAACAATCATATCGATTTTAGTATTAATATGGACATTACATAGATCAAAATAGAAATTAGGTGTTTGACATTTTGTGACAACTACTGCGGAAAGTAACATATTCTCACTCGGGTGGAAAGTAAATTCTTATTCATACGCGTGTGATATAGGGCACTTTCCATAGGACTATATAGTGTGATATGTGTCACTTTCCTAAGTGATCGTAGGAAAATATTTTTTTTTAATTTGTATTTGACAGATTTAAAACAAATTTAAAATTACATTTTCTCAAAACTTACAATATGGCATGAATCCTTATTATGCCCAGGTCTTTAATTGTGAAAAACTGTTCCTGGGAAGGTTTAGGGTTGTTTTATTTTTTTTTTATATTTATCGGTGTTAAAGAATTATGCTGATTTGAATAAATATTAAAAATTCGTCACAGTTGTTTTAATAAATAAGAAAAAAAATGGAGATTGCCGCTTTTGCTACTCAATTTGGGATATTGCCTTATATTTGATTTTAAATATGTGCGAGATTAACTATTACAAAATACTAAAGGGTTGTTTATTTATTATTTATTAATGGGTAAACAGATAATATAAAATCAGTCGTATATAAAAATATCGCCTAATGGTGAATACCAAAAGTTCGAGATTCTCAATGCTAAAAAATGTTATATTTGTAAGAGACTGTACACAACGAATTTAAGCCTATATATACGGATATGTTATAATTTCAAGTAAAATCCATCTGGCAACGTCGCAAATATATATAGAAATTCGCTACTTTTAAGGGTTTGTTTTGGTTCAAACAGAACCGCTGATTCCACTTCTCAAATACAGTGGACGAATTAATTTTTCAAGAACACGTCATGAGGTTATAACAAGCTGATTCTTCTTCTTCTTCTTCTTCTTCAATTTTTTGGGCTATATCCTACAGGACAATTTACCTAGCTATCAAAACAGCAAAGTATCGTTATCTTGCTCTTGGCAATCGGATACCCTCAAGTAATATAATTAAAATATGTATTTGAAACTTCTTAACAGGATAAATAATCCCATTAAGGCTGGATTCACTATTCGATGGCCATTCTTATTTAAGATTTTTACATAAACACAAACACACATGGCTCCCGATTCTGAGACCGCCATTTCAATCTTGACACCACGGTGTCAGAATCGGAAGTGATAACAAGCTGATCGAGTGTTATTCAGTTACCGCGCGTCAAGTGTAGCGATTACAATGTTGCCAAATTGACAGCTTTAAAAATATTTTTATTTTAAAAATCTATATCTTTTTACGAAGATTGTCCAAAAATTCAGCGTTTTCTTAGAAAATTTTATAACTTCTTGATTTATAGTCCAAGCGGTGGGTGGTTTCTATTCGCAGAAGGTCGGAAAGAAATGAAAGTTGGTGGGATGGTAGACATATGGGTCCCCTGATACTACACCTAAGTTTGCGACCTCGGGGGGTGCTATCAAATAAGTACATTTAATATATACCACCAAATGTATTAAATCTGGCATCTGCAGACATAGAAATCATTACTCTTTTAGAAAAAAAATATTACATAATTTTTTCATAGTGATCTTCGTCTTAATCCGCACTGAAATTCTCATTTTGTTTAACATTGCAAATCTATCCCCTATTTTGGCGCGTCGTACAGCGGAAACTATTGGTCGAAGACAAAAAATGTAGCAGTCAAAATTGTGCACGATTTTGTCTTGTACATATTTCATTTTAACTTTTTCTTGATAGCACTTACCACAACGGCGCTATTCCCCGAAAAGCGTTGCGACGCAAAGTTTTCATCCCTCGAGCGGCAACCTCCCGAGGTCGCAAACTTAGATGTAGTATCAGGGGGCCCATGTCTACCATCCCACCCAATTTCATTTCTTTCCGACCTTTTGCGAATAGAAACCACCCACCGCTTGGACTATAAATCAAGAAGTTATAAAATTTTCTAAGAAAACGCTGAATTTTTGGACCGTCTTCGTAAAAAGATATAGATTTTTAAAATAAAAATATTTTTAAAGCTGTCAACGCGTAGTTGCGTACAATGATTACAATTTGGCAACATTGTAATCGCTACACTTAACGCGCGGTAACTGAATAACACTCGATCAGTTTGTTATAAACTCGCGACGTGTTCTTGAAAAATAGACTCCCTTTTTTTTACCCACCGCTTGGACTATTTACATTATATCTTGAAATAAATGCATAGTTTGTGTAAATGACAGGTTTCAAAAGTGTTAATTATGCACATTTTGATTGTTAATATCTCGTTTTACAAACGGTCAAAAAATTTCAATGTGTACAGAATGAAAACTATTTAAATATTTGGTGTCGGGACATTTGCCCAGTTTTTTTTCAGGTACATTTTGATCCGGCAACGTTGCACTTGAGGTGGGATGGAACCAAACCACCTCAAAGCATCGGAGAGATGCGCATGTAATGCATAGTCGTACGGTAGATAGGATCCAGAGATATAGGATCACGTCATCAGTAGTATTGGCAAAGGAAATTTTAGAAGTAGGGGATAAGAAAACAATAATTTATTTAGATATTATGACAATAAAAAAAGTAACTGTAAATACAAATGAATAAAAATAAATAAATCTTTAAAAAAATAAAGAAATAAACCGAATCTTCGAATAGACGAAGTGTGAATTCTTGCATTTCAAGTATATACGGAGTGTTTCAGAATAAAATACTTGTAAATATTAACAAATTAATATGAAAAGTTAAGTATAATTAATAAAATTTTACAAAAAGTTTCAAGCAATTACTTACTTATTATTTGCAAATGGTAGATAAAACCGGTAATTTTTCAGACGCAAATAGAAATTTTAAATAAAAATTCTATTTTTTTTTTTTAACTGTATTTCAAAATAGAGATGAGATGTATTTACTTGCATTTTATGTAAATATGTATGTAACCGTAATGGGGTAAAACTTACACGTACATACTTACTGATAGGAGACAATCATTTAATACAGATAATTTAGAAAAACATCTAGTTGTTCATTCGTTTTATAATAATGTTGATTTGTAAATAAAATTAGTTAATAATTAAATAATTATTAAGTATTATATTAGGTATTGTAAAATAAAACAAATAATAAATATTAATAAACTATTTCGATCAAATAACAAATTACTCTTATTGCATATATTGAAGTATTTTGCGGCATATATATGCGCATATTTAACTACTTTTTGGGTGCATATATTCCTAGATCTATTTATTATAAATGATAGACTTTAAAATATTGTTAATGTAATTATTTAGTTTATGTAAATTAACATTTTCAATAAATTTTTGTTTGTCCGATAATTTAGTTGTTATTAAAATATTTTTATTCTGATATTTGCCCCACTTTATGTTAATTGGACCACACAATTACCGCATCTAATGTCAATTTAAGGTTATAATCATGTAAATACAAAGCCAGACCGCTACCATCTAATCGTAAACAAAACATCTATCGTAAAATGGCAAAGCACATGCTCACATTAACATTAACGAGGTCGACACAATCTCCAATGGTATATGTCACTTCCTTCCATATGGAGCGATTTCCACTTACCTTTTGGATAATATAGCACCTCGGATTGAAAGCAGTGCAAATGTAAGTACCGTTCACGTCTAGGCAAGCATTTAACGGGTCCGAAACAGCAGAGACGGGTTTTCCACCGCGATCAGAGTTTCGAAAGGGCATTTGGGATCGCGAGGTGGCCTCGGCCACCGTTGCTCATGCCGCCGATCGCCGACCTGTTGAATCCGGGCGACTGACCAGCTGATCAAGGCAGTGACGGATAGGCGCCGGCGCCGCGGCGACGCGCGTGTCCGTCATTGCTGCCGACGACGCCATTCCGGGGTCATCATTACGCCCCCGCAGTCGTGGGTGTTTTGACTGGAGTTGATGAAAATCCTGGGACAAACATACAAGGTGGGACGAAAAACGTACTTGTAGAAGTATTTTAGTACAAAAGTGTAAATTTACATTGAGCATTTTCCAGATTATTAGTGGAAAATAGTATAGTTCCACGTGTTTTAAAAAAATGAATAGGTTGGAACAAATTCGATCAAATATTTATTGATCAAGTAAAAAATTAATGCAGTCAATTTTATTTTTTAGACGCGCATATTTTAGGATAGGGTTATCGAACCACTTAAGTAATTCTTGGCGGGAATACATACATAATTGAGGTATTTTTTTGTATATATTACTTCTCCAGGGATATAAGTAATCGATTGAGTATTGAAAATAGGAAGGGAAAAGGCAAACTATGTTATGTGAATACTTTTTAAAAGTAATTAAGAAAAAGTTGGAAAAAGCACCTTTTACCAGTTTTTGGACACCCTGGACCAATTTTTTTTTTTTATTTCACTATCCAACAGATTTACATGCAATTACCGTATAGGAACCATAAATACATTATATAAATACATAAATATAATAAAATTACATAAATAAAATAAAAATTACATAAATGCCATAAAATTACATGAATATTATTCTAACTACATTATTCCATTTAAAAGAAAAAAAATACGTTATATAATTTAGGCTATATTAATTTTTTTTATAGTCGCTAGGCTACAGTTAAATATGTCCACGCTGTGACATAGAAGAACGTTATAATTGTTACACATGCTGTAAAGTGGAGATGATTTTTGGAGATTTATCCTAGGCGTAGGCAAATAAAATATCTGTGTATTTCTTAGACTAGGACGTATCACGTAAATCTCAAGCCTATGTAGTACTTCTTCACAGTCAATTAGATGGTGAATAACTTTGAATAGAAATACCTGTTGCGTAATAATTTTTCGGGACTCAATCGATTTGACAGAAAAACGATCAAGAAGTGCATCATGGGGATAGCCTATAGCAGGATATGTTCCGTTTGTTTGATGTTTTCCATCTGCGATCGAGAATTATTATTCTCTAATATAAACTGTGTTATGCAAAATAGGTTGGTAGTTGTGGATCTATTTTTTACAAAACCGTGTTGATAAGGTGTGTTATAGTCTATTTTTATGTATGAGAGAGTAATAAAACAGCATTTCTAATGCAAAACTTAGTACGGTCATTTTATTTAAATATGTTTACAGAATAATCTAAATATTTCCTAAAATTGTAATAAATGTACCTGAGCTATTACAAGTTTTGGGTCTTTTATTGGTCCTTTATAAACATAAGCTGTACAGAACAATAGAAAAAGGTTTGGTCAGCCCAAAAGCCGTATTAAAGATTACATAGCCGTATCTTAAGATTATTTTCAATAAGTACCTATTTGCCAATTTTGTTTTATTTTAATTCCAAGAATTTCTTACAGTAATCGAATTATAAGTAGATAAATACCTTCCCAACAAATTTCACCGAAAATGCGATTATAGGTTTTCCATTTAGTAAGGAGGTCCAAGTTGTGTATTCTTGACAGTTTACTAAATGTCGTTTAGTTGCAACTTGCAAGGTGCAGTGTGAATTCTAGTGTGATCATGGAAAATTTGGAAGGGCCGCGTAAACGACAAAAAATCGTTCCTTTAACAGTTAATGAAAAAACATTAATATTTAATTGTTTTAAATCATTTACAGACAAACATTTATGTAAAAGTGTTGATAACACAGTGGAATTAGTAGTACGCTTGGTGTTGGGAAATCTACGATTTACAGAGTTGTTAAAGAAGAGAAATGTGGCGAGTTTCAAACAGCACGTAAAGCTCCAGGAAAACCAAAATTTGAATTAGAAAATCTTTTGAAAGAAAGACTTCGAAGGAAAGTGCATGCGTTCTTCTTTAGAAAAGAATTTCCGACAGTAGACAAAGTTCTTGCCACGGTTCGAGATGATAAGCATTACCCTGAAATGAGTCGAAGCACACTATGGAAACTTTTAAAAGAAATAGGTTTTCTATGGAAAAAGCATTCCAGAAAGTCTATTTTAATAGAAAGAAGCGATATTGTAGTATGGAGAAGAAATTACCTAAGGACTATAAAAGAAATGAGAAACCAAAGAAGAAATATATTTTATTTAGATGAAACATAGATCAACGAGGGACATAAACCAAATAAATGTTGGCAAGATGAAACTGTTACAAGTCGAAGATAGGCTTTTTTAAATAAATTATCTACTGGTTTAAATCCACCATCAGGAAAGGGGCGCAGACTAATAATAGTACACATCGGTAGTTCAAACGGTTTTGTTGACTTTTGAATCTACTCGTACCGGTGACTACCATGAGGACATGAGTGCTGATGTCTTTAAAGAGTGGTTCGAACAAATTATAGATCTTCTTCCTCAGAACTGTATAATAGTAATGGATAATGCAAGTTATCAGTCGAGACTTATAGAAAAAATGCCCACAACCAAGTGGTTAAAAAAAGATTTACAGAATTGGCTAAATTCAAAGAATATTAAGTTCCATCCCGGTTCTGTGAAAAAAGAACTGTTATCATTGGTGTTCCCTTCATAAAGAGAAATTAAAAAAATATGAAATTGCAAAAAATCGTGGGATGACGGTGGTTAGATCACCACCATATCAGATAAAGGGAGAAGTTTCAAGAAAAAATAATTCTTTTAAAATGAGTGTTGTTTTTGGAGGCTGTAAATAATGTGAAGCCTGAAAACTGGGAAAAGGCAGTAAATCATACGATTAAAGAAGAAGAGAAAATGTGGGAGTTGGACAATATTACTGATGAAATGATCGAGCCACTCATTGTAAATATTGGTTGCGACAGTTTATCTTCTGATTTGGATTTGTAGGTAAGAAGTAGTTTTTATATTAAAATTATTATTTATGAACCTAACGTTGTTTAAAAGTCAAAGTTTAAACTCTTATACCTACATAACCCGTTTGACACAATGTTCTTAACATACCTTGTGGAAAAATAAAACATTTTAGAAAAAATTGCACTTTTTTACCTTTAGCTGTTTAGAAGTTATAAGCAGGTTAATTAGGTGAAAATATAAGTGTATACTCGAGGAATAACTTTAAAAAATATTTTGACTGTCTACTAAAAGAAGTGATACGCCTATGGATTACGAACGCTTTATTATTTTAATACTCTCTCATACATAAAAATAGACTAATAATTGCCCACTAAAATGAAAATATATTGGTTTGTATAAGCAAAACTCCAAAACTTTAGAAAAATTGTTTTATTATTGTTATAGGCCTATAATTTTCTATTTCATTTTTGTTCTCTTTTTTGAAGATAAGAATGACTTTTGATTCTTTCAATACATCTATAAATTTATTAGTTTGTAATGATAAGTTGAATAAAGTTTTAAGACGTTTGGAAAATATACATGCAGTCATTTAGAATGAAAGCAGACTTTTGTATTATTTTTTTTCAGTGCTTCATAAACGTTTTTTCAGATAAGTATTCTAGATTTAACATGTCAAGATATTCATTTTGGTTTACTGTGGCCGTAAAATTATTAAATGTGTTTGGAGAAAATGAATTTTGCCAGACACTGTTGGATTTTTTTCAGACTTCTGGCCGAAAGAGTCTTTCGACCGTCGTCATATAACATGTGTATTAGCTGGAAATTTATTGAAAATAAAACCAAAAGCATTTTAAAACATTTATTAAATCATTATTATTTCTTGGAAAACTTTGTGTAAAAATTGATTTTAGGTACACAGTGTGGTTAATAGGATGAGCCGAAAAAATTAAAGTTAAATTTTAATTTGTTATAGCGTTTCATTATAAAAACTGCTTGTAATTTTTTTCACAATTTTAAAATTATATTTTCAGCCCTGTACTAGCCTCCAAAGTAGCTAAAACCCATACCCATTAAAACCTGTGTTTGAATATATACACTGGTTGTTATTTTTTTCGAAATTGTCCTCCATTGACTTTCATACAATAATACAATCTTGACCGAAAACTGTCACTTACATGGTCCAGAATTATTGGAGTTATTTGACGACACTCTTTTACAATTCGTTGGCGTAGTTCGTCCAAATTTTCAGGCTGTCACAAAAATCTTGGACTTAAGATGTCCCCACAAGAAGAAGTCCAGAGGGTTCAGGTCAGGAGAGCGAGCAGGCCACTCCACTCTTCTTTCAATCCAACGACCAGGGTATTGTAAATTGAGGTATTGGCAAACTGGTGCGGCGTAGTGAGGAGGAGCTCCGTCTTGTTGGAAATGCAATTATTGCTCAATTAGTAGAGGATCGTTTTCTAATTTTTCTGTTATTTGCTTTTTTTGTATGCTTTATAATAACAATACATGGAGCTTATATCCAAGTCTTCGTGTGTTAAGGCATATTGTGTACATACATCGCAACGTTGAATTTTAAGACATTTTTTTTATTAAAAATCCGCATATATAATATAATTTTCTTAAAAAATATTAATATTTTGTGCATGCAATTCATTAATATGCTTGTTTATATTTACATTTTCGACAATATTGCCACCATTACACGCGATTTTGGAAAATGGCGCATCCCTACTAGTCCTACGAATTTCATGTAGCCTTACAAGTAAAGCATCCCCACCTGTTTCGCAGTTTTCAGTTCCAGAATGTAATAAATTTAAACATTGCAATTTTTCAACGTCCTTTGAATTTGGACCGATGTAGGCTTTACACAGTTCCCATCACGGAGGAAGGATAATTAAGAGTTGCAGATTCCTCACAGAAATTTGGCAGCATGTTTACCTTCAGGGACATATGGAATAGTTTTGTGCAATTAATACTCAGTCGGTAATATAGAAAGATGTAATGCTATTTTAGCTTGAAAATTGGCGGGCTTTTGAATTTACTTCGACAAAATATAAGAATTTTACATTTTTAATAGCACTGCTTAAAACACATGATTTTGATTGTGACTCATTACTAATTTACTACTTATAATTTCTTTAATGGCTAATTAAGATTTTCTTGCTTTTTGTAATGAAAATACTTTAGACACAGCTTAACAATACAACTAAAACACTCTCTTGGCGGCAACGGTTTGCGTCGATTTCGTCGCGCATCGCTTAAGCTCCGCCTTCGAAGGGAAAAGACGGTTTTGGCGTTCAGAAGCGTACTTAGGCAAGGTGTTGAGTCGTGCGTATAATTTCGTTGATTGTATAATTTCGTGGAGCCTATAATTTCGTTGATTTTGTTTGAGTTAAAGGTACTGTTATTATTTTGGTGACTCTTTAGCTGTGAGTAGAATGAGTTTGTGCAGTCAAAAGCTGTTTTAATAAGGGTTATACCTGCAAGAAAACATTCTTTAGTTTTCCCAAGGACCCAAACCGATAAGTACTACATTATAAGAAATTTTCATTGTTAAAAATATAATTTATACAGGGTGTCTCATTAGTGCGTTATTGTTCATTATTTTGTTGTAGACACGCAAGAAAGTTTTAAATAAAAGTTATATGGATTTGAAAAATACCTACATATTTTAAAAATATCTTTGGATATACAGGGTGTCACGTTTTTGCCTGGAAAATTAAAATGTATGTTTTTTAAATGTAACACCTTGTATTTTATTTTATGATGAAATTATTAACACCCTAAATTATTGTAAAGACGAATTGCTACAGAAAAATTTTATCAGGTATGTGTGTGGTTACCTTTTAATAAAAGCCTTGCGGATCCACTCCTGCGATACCTGTCTTAAATATAACAAAGATCACGTTGAATTAGACGATTTTTCTTTTTATTGCTTTTAAAAGGCATATGATAACGCCAATTCAGATACATTTGGAAATCTGCAACTGTCAAATGATGAATTTGTAGAACTAATATTCAATATTGAAAAGATATTTTAAAATAATTTTGAAGAATTGGCCACAAAAAATAACATTTGTACCACACTTTTAGAATTAATTAACCCAATACCCTTTAGTCATCCATGCTAACGTTTTCCAAAAGAATAACTTATTTTATTGTATGTTTAATCTCAATAACTAAAAAATATACTGACAATTAGTTTGACAGAATTGTCATTTATTTAAAATTTTAAAAATAATAGCAGTCGGTTGATCAAAATATGAACGGTGATTGGCGAATTTATTTTTTTTTGCAGTGTTCTCACTACCTAGAATGGATATGAAATATATTCGTTCAATTGAAGGCAATAGCATACTTTTTCGTTTTGTAATCTGTACATGGATATTAGCCAATCTACGCACATACTACAAAACGAAAAATCATGTTATTGCGTTCAACTACGAATATATTTCATATCCATTTTAGGTAGTGAGAACACTTTAACAAAATTAAATCTACAAATCACAGTTCATATTTTGGTCACCCAACTCCTATTATTTAAAAATTTTTAAATAAGTGATAATTCTGTTAAACTAATTGTCAATATATATTTTAGTTATTGATATTAAATATACATTAAAATTTTTGTGTAGACTCGATAAATAATAGCATTTTTGTTTTTATTATGTCCACATTTAAAAAAAAATAAATTTTAATCAAACTACATGATACTAATTTAATTACGAGTATTAAAACTAAAGTCCTGAAAGTTTCGGTGAAGATGAGGACAGAACATCTGCCTTCCATGCGAAAAGCCCGGGATCGAATCTAGGCCGAGGACTAATTAATTTTTCATGTTTATTTTATTTTATAAATTAGTCAACTTCGTAAATTATTTTAAAATTAGTTATTTTGTCTAAATAACTTAAAATAATTTTTTAAATTTGTAGATTTTCGTTAGTGGGTCGTAGAAAAAATATACTGACCATATCGAGTGGATTGTTCATATCACAATCAGACCATTGAGTACTCCGCCTACGACGTCGTGCTCAAACTTCGTCTTTGTGTGATATGGCTATCATATCCACCCTTGTTGAACAAACTACAATTTATTTGTTTTCTTGGTTTAAGTTTTACATCAGAAATAAGAACTTAATTAATTTACTTTTCAAGTTTTCTTGTAAAAATCGATATTACTTTCTCCAAGTACAAATTTAGTACCTACCTCAAATAAGTACTAATTATGTAATATCGTGTAATATTGTAATTCAAATTTCACATTACTATAAAGTTTCAAAATTCCCTACTTCGGTATGGTCAGATAAAAATTGAATATATTATATTAATAAAAACTGTTAAAGTATTACTTCTACAAATCTGTATTTCAATTAATAAGAATACATCTAAATATAACCAATATTGTTAAAATAAAAGCACAAATTCTTTATAATTCCAAAATACCATAGAGTTCCCAGACCTCAGTCGAAGCATTCGTTTATCTAGGTATAAACCCTTTGCGCGAAGTGTAACACTTGCCAGAGACACGGGGTACCACTTGATTTGCATCCACGAGTGTGACACATTTCTTTAACAATTGAAGCCCTTGGTGTAAAAAGGATCCAAGTCACAATTTGTCGTGAAGTGACTGTTTTAACTCAAAACATTTGTTAACGAAGATTTTACTAGCCACATACAAATTATTTTACCTCTAATCCGAAAGATGTGCTATTTTTCGTAATATTTATATTTAAATAATTTTTTTAATTATATTTGACAGATTTAAAACAAATTAATAATTTAATTTCCCAAAACTTACCTAACATGGCATGTAACCAACCTTATTACGTCAAGGTTTTCAATTTTTTCAATAATAAAAAAATTGCTTAATCCGGGCCCGACTTTTCCCTTTAATCTAACAGAGATAGCACCATTCCGTCTTGCTTGGTTCTCAACCGCCAGATCAAAGACGCCGACACGGAGTTGTGGAGCTGTATTGTATAAGCAGTGCTTTAGATTTATCAAGATTATAAAGCTTTGTTATTCGCATATCTAGAATAATTATCAAAATGAATATCAGAATTAAATTTTTGTTAAGCATTTCAATATTTGGGAATAACACAATTACGATTAATATTCATTTTTTTTTTTCAGAAAAAAAATTATTCCATACAAAAAATTCTGCTTGTTGAACAAAATTACAAGAAAAAGTTTCCTTTTAAAGTTATGAAGGAAAACTGAAAGGAAAACTGTGACTTTTCTTCGTAAAATCAATAAGGTAATACAGATTTTTTCCTTTTGTCAATTTTAAGTTTCTTCATTTGTTAAGACCATGTACACCTGACCTAACATATTAATATAATAAACCTATTTTTTCGTCAAACAGAATTTTTTATAATGACTTCCTTAAAATAAAAATAAAGATTTTTCCATTTTGTCAACTCCATACGGGATATGTTTAAAATATAACATTTTACTTTAAATCTTAATAATATACCTACATAAGTAAATATAAATTGACGCTAAACTTTACGTGACGTTAACTAGGCACCTACCTATATCTTACTAATAGCTTTATAACTGACAAACTGACTCATAAACTAGGATTTTTTTAAAAGTATACCATACATACCTAATAAGATCTTTAAGAAACCGAAAAAATCTTTTAATACAGTTTATTCATATAGTTTTTTGCTGCACAACTTTGCCCAAACATAGTAAAACACTCAAAAGTTAACAAATTAACACTGGAAAACAACTACTATATAAAAAGTGTCAAAAAATATGTATAATTCTAAAAAAATAACAATAACTACATAATACAAACATCACAAACAAAATAAATTTAAGATACACGCTACTGATTCCGTGCTACTGCAACTTGTTTGTTTTTGTCGATATAAACGACGACAGTGACGCCACTGGCTTGATTGAGAGGTTAAACCCCAAAATGGTGGTGTGCGCGTAGCGTTGCCGCCAAGACAAGTTAGCCTGCCGATTGTTTATTATGCCGTGCTTTGGATCTCAATGTTTCAGTTTATACACTGTGCAACTCGGATAATACAATATATGACAACCGTCTATAATAAAACAGCAGTCTTCTGCGTATCCTGAATTTGTATCCCTGGAGTGAATGTTATTTTGGAACTTTCAACTGGTCCGAGTGAGCTAACTGATTCTTTAGCAATAAACTGTGACTTCAAAAATAATATTCACTGACACTAACAGCAGCAAGCAAAATATCAGGTGCGTTTTAATCATCCGCTTCTGCTTCCGGAATTGTCGGTTTAGTCGTTTTAATCTGTCAGATTAAAACAAGAAAACCGACAATTCCGAAGCAGAAGCGGATGATTAAAACGCACCTATTAAAAATATTGCGCCAAGATGTAGGCAACACGTAATAAGGGTTCAAAATGGCGGAGTTTTCTATCTCCTTTTAAAAGGCACTCAGAAAGCTGCGCAGTGCGACCATTCTCCGTATTGTAAAAGAAAATCAAAGTATGTGCGCATACTACTTTTAGCGAATGGTTTCAAAAATTAACCCCCAGATTAGCGGCTTCTTATACTATACGGAAGCCTTGTTGCAAGTCGCTGCACATTTTCCAACCTCTTTTGATCCGGGATTAATACGGGACACCAAACAGGACCACAGTACTCCAGGCGAGGACGAACATATGTTGTGTATATTTTCAAAAATGTTGAGGGAGAAACATTGCCAAAAGTCTTTTTTAATAAGAATAGTTGATACGTTTGATTGTTTGCTTACTAATAATATATGCTCTGACCACGTTGTCTTTAGTAATGATAACGCCGAGATCATTTTGAGATGATACTGGCTTTATTATTAATATTATACACTAATTTAGAATTGTTTTTACTAATATGAAGAACAACACATTTATCAACGTTTAGCGTTAAAAACCAGTCTGAACTCCACTTTGATACCGCACTTAGATCAGATTGAAGAGACTGATAGTCCACAATCGGATTAGCGTAAATTTTTGTATCGTCTGCGTAGAAGGAGCAACTACTTTTTATGTGCACAGAAATATCGGCAGTATATAATAGAAAAAGTAGGGGACCAAGGACTGATCCTTGAGGCACTCCACTGACAACGGATTTGGTTTGAGAGAAACTATTACCAACTCTTACGCGAAATTATCTAGAGGTTAAGAAGTCCGTTGCCCAAGCTATTAAGTTGTTTCGGATTTCCAGGTGTTCAATCTTTTTGAGAAGTCGATGCTTTGGAACTCTATCAAAAGCTTTAGAAAAACCAAATATATAACATCTGTAGGAAGATCTAGCATCAAAGGCTTTTGTCCAGTCATTGACAGACTGCAGGAGATTAATTAAGGTAGATCGTCCTCTGATAAATCCATGTTGTTGGTTGGGAAGTACACGTTCATTTACAAGAAAGTCAGTTACCTTATCACATATTATGGACTACAAACTATTGGTACAAGACTTATCGGTCCATAGTTATTTGGGTCAAGCTTATTGCCCTTTTTGAATATGGCAGTCATTGACGCAGTCTTCCATATAGGTGGTAAGATGTGAAAATTAAAGGAGGAAGTCATTATACGGGAAATAGGATAACAGAGAGTGTCAGCACAATATTTTAAAAGAAAAGAGGAGCTACCATCTAAGCCTGGCGAAGAGTTGGACATAAGCATTTTAAGTTTGTTTTTTATTTTGTCGGCCAAACGATACGTTGGAAATAGAGGCCTCTATTCTGTTTAGTGAAATATTCGGAAGTGGCGATGTCAGATCTTCCAAGGGGAAAGACATTACAGAAGGTGTCAGAAAGAAGTTGAGCAGATTCAGTATTATCTGTATGTTTTCTTTTTGTAGAAGTATGGACACTTTGGATGTCAGATTTTTTTTTAACATATTTATAGAACTTTTTGCTATCAGCACAGTTGGCGATGTATTCCTGATAGTTATACCAAAGTATATTAACCGTTGAGTAGCGACAGCTGGGGAACCGAATTCTAGTGCGCCGACGCGAAATAGAGAGGCGAGACGTCTTCTAAAGATGTAAACAACCCCTTTTACTTTAGTCCGGCAGCTGATATAGGAATTCGTTTTAGTTAAAAATTGTTTTCAGCCACATGTTTAAACAACGCGAAATTTAAAGTTTGAGACAACTCGATTAATAAATAAGAAGGTCCATAAGTAATAATTTCTATTGTTATCAAAAATCAAAACCCTGTGCACCTACCAACTTTCAAGTCTCTAGTTCATCCGGACGTAGGTAAAAAAATTGAAATTTATCAATAGTGATATATATTTTTATATTTATTACATAAGTTAAATACTCATAAATATAAAACTGCCTAATGACCAAACCTTTATTATAAATGTAAACTACAAAAGAGTTTTACTTCAAATTACGTCGAGCAGTGTAAACATCACATTCAAGACCAGTTCATAATTCTAGCAGTGTTTTAGTGTGTCGTTCCGTCAATAACGTCAAAAGAGAGAGAAAGAAAATTTGCACCACCCAAGATCAAAGGCACCGACGCTTTATGTCGCTACTCAACGGTTAATATACTTTGGTTATACTTTGCTTCAATAACGGCGGCCTTTAGCACAGAAATCGTTCATATTGGTGGTTCACTTAAATTTTTTCCATAGTTGTTTCTTATGTTTTACCATAGATAGTAGTATATTTAGTTTATCCTCTAAACATTTACAGAGGTGCTACATTAGGTTGTACAAATTAACCGGAAAAGCCTGTAATAACTAGGATAGGAAAGTCATGTGTTGGACACATCAGATTTTTTTATAATAATATACAGTGTGTCTACTTAAGTTGGAACCATATGGAAAACATTTTTATTATTGATTTTAGGAAAAAAAGTTATTCTTGATAAAAAGTCCTACATGACCCAAAATCTAAAATACAGTCATCACATATCAAATTTTTCAAGCCGTATACGAGGTTTGTCAAAAAATATGAATTTTGCTCAAGAGTAAAGTACGTTTATTTTTGACAAAATCGAAAATTTTCATTAAGAAAAGTTGATTAGAATTGAATAACATTCAAATATGCAATTACATCGATCTATCTGAAAAAACAGATTTTCTAATTTTTTATAAACTTTTCTACACATTGATTGTAAATATCTGAAAACGTTATAAATTACGTTAGCTACTATAAACATGATACGCTTTCCTTTTGTTGATGTTTGTGAAGAATTTAACAAATTTCTTAATGAAAATTTTCGATTTTGTAAAAAATAAACGTACTTTACTCTTGAGCAAAATTCATATTTTTTGACAAACCTCGTATACGGCTTGAAAAATTTGATATCTGATGACTGTATTTTAAGTTTTGGGTCATGCAGGACTTTTTATAAAGAATAACTTTTTTTCCTAAAATCAATAATAAAAATGTTTTCCATATGGTTCCAACTTAAGTAGACACACTGTATAAATAACAAATTACTAACAAGCTCCTACACAGCTATCAAGCAATCTTTTCATGACTCAGGAATAAAAAAATCGGAATTTAATTGTATTAAAACGGACGATGCCAAGGGTTTGATGGATATTGTCCCTTGTAGATTTACAGATGCTAAAATTGGAAAAAATTGAACCCCTATTTTAAATTATCACGAGCCGCCACTGTGCATTGTATCTTTCATCAAACGAAGAAATATTTTTACATTATCACAGTGGTTAACAATTTTTTATTTAATCTTTATTAATTTTAATTACTTTTTTGTTGTTTTTTAATCATTTTTATTATTTAATAATTTTTTCTTAAATTCTATTTATCTTTATTTATATGGATTTTTACGATACTCCCATTTCCCCCCTCCTTTAAAAAACTATTTTAATTCACCAATCTAATTTATTAAAATTGACGCTTTTTAAATCCAAAGCAATTAGGATTTCACCTTAGATAAAAGAGACCGGAGATGTAACATTGCACACTGCGCATGTTGTCTATTTTAAACCCAAGTAACCCACCAATTAAAAATCATTGTGTTCACGACGCCACCCGAATTGCTCCGAAATGTCTATTCTATGCTTGTCTCCGCGTGAGTAAATCATTATGGACCGCCGTTTTTTGAATTATTTGTTGGTGTTATTAGCAATTTAAAGTGTTTTAGTTATTCAATTTCAAGTTGAAAGTGCCACGATGTATGGTGAAAAATTGTATATACAAATAATATAAGTGTCAATGTTATGAAAAATAAGAAATATATTCGTTTTCAGCGGTAAATATTTGTTGACGTTTTGACATAAAGTCGCCATGATTCTTTGAGCTGAATACTTCAGATCCGCATTAAGGGGCTTCAATAAATATTAAGCGTCAAATACATAATATTTCAGAAAATAGATTTCATAATGCATTAATTTACAAAAGAGTAAAATTTTAAACATTTAATCTAAATAAGAAGTAAATAGGCATTATTACTAACGAAATTTTGTTTTTAAATGTAGTTTTATAAGAATATTTACTAAAGGTGGTTTTTAGCCCTTTATTAGGTATTTTTACAAGAATATTAGATGAAATACAGGCTCACCTACTTAAAATTTCAAGGTTCATTTTATTTGCGGTTAAATCGGAAGTGACATTTGAATCTTAAGTTTTAAAATAAAGTAAAACGCGCAATATGATCTAGTATAAGCAAAAAAATATTAAAGTTACGGAAATTAGTCATATTATTAGTAAAATGTTACATTATAAACCCCTAAACAACTCGAAAAAAATCCAAATTCTAGCAATATTTATTATACAATCGAATGCGGTTTCAAAGATAACAGGATCAATAAATCCGAATCCATACATTTTAGAGCTAAATGCTCGGATAAAAGCATGACCGATAGGAGTTACAAAAATAATCGATTTATCGTTTTCATGAAAATCGATTTATAATTAATTTATAATTAATCGATTATTTTTGATTAATCAAACATTTTCAATAAATTGTTTTCGTTTTTTTAGGTAAAGGAATTATAAAGGGATTACAAAAAGAGAGTAGATTTATTGAAAATAATAGTTGTTTTTTTTTAGAAAATCGATTTATTGTTTGATCGACTTTTTAAATTAATCGATTATTTTCGATTTATAGAATATTTTCGATTAATCGATTATTTTCGAATAATCGATTATTTTCGATTTTTAAAAGGTATTCGAATAATTTGTTTTAAAATACAAAAAATAGATTATATAAAAATAATCGATTGATCGAATATAATCGGTTATATTATATAATCGATATTTCGGTTATTTTTTAGAATTATCGATTTATCGGTCAATCAGCTTTTTATTAATCGATTATTTTCGATTTTTCAAAGAAAATTAAATAATCAATTTTAAAAGGAATATGAAAAAAAGAAAATGATTATTTGTAAATAATCAATAATTCAGTTATTTTTTTTTTTTTGGAAAATCGATTTATCGGCTTCTTAATTAATTGGTTATTTTTGCTTAATCGGATATTTTCGATTAACCGAATATTTTAGATTAATCGATTATTTTCAATTTTTTAAAGGTATTCGAATAATTTGTTTTAAAGGAATTGCGAAAAAATAGATTATATGAAAATAATCGATTGATAGAATATAATCGGTTATTGTATATAATAGATATTTCGGTTATTTTTTAGTATTATCGATTTATCGGTCAATCAGCTTTTTATTAATCGATTATTTTCGATTTTTCAAAGATAATCAAATAATTAATTTTAAATGAAATATGAAAACAAAAGGATAATTTGAAAATAATCGATAATTCAGTTATTTTTTTGGAAAATCGATTTAACGTAGAATCGGCTTCTTAATTGGTTATTTTCCCTTAATCGATTATTTTCGATTAAGCGATTATTTTCGATGTTTTAAAAATGCTCGAATAATTGATTTTAAAGGAAATAATTCTTTTTTTTAAATCGATTTATCGATTATTCGACTTTTTAATTAATCGATTATTTTTGATTAATCGATTATTTTTTATTAATCGATCATTTTAGATTTTTCAAAGATTATCTAATAATCTGTTTCAATGGAAATACGAAAAAAAAAAAATAGATAATTTAAAAATAATCGATTATTTAAAATAAACGATAATTCGTTTATTATTTTTTGTAAACACTGATCTATTGGTTAATTGGCTTTTAAATTAATCTATTTTTGATTTTTCAAAAATAATCAAGTAGTCGATTTTAAAGGAAATACGAACAAAAATAGATTGTTTGAAAATAATCGATTGATCGAAAATAATCGAATATTATTAATAATCAATAATTTATTTCGATAATCTCCCACTCCTGGCGACCAAATGACTTTTAATAGGTTTAAACTTTAAAATGTTATCTGGTTTCAGACATATGCATTTCTAGAGTTTTATGTGACTCATCCTCTATATTATTTAATATTCCTAAAGAAACAAGCTTTAATATATCTTTTTCTGAGGTTATAATACAAACCAACATTTTCTCATTTTGACTAATTTTTAATATTATGCGATAGTCGTAGAAAAAATATAATGTTCAACTTACAAGGTTTGATTTGCAGTATTCGCCTGCGCACATGCTTTTTTTATAATACTCTTAGACAATTTTTACTAGATTAACAATATTCTATTTCAACATTTTACTGTAGTCTCTTACAGAAAAGTCCGTAGTAAATAATAGCTAACGAAATATTCTATAAAAGGTCCTCTCTTTACATAAAATGTCGTGGCATCTGTTTGATATTAAAAAATGACGTTAAATTTATTTCATAATACAAAATTCCATTGAACGTATATTTTAAATAAATCTAATAGTTCATTTTGATGCTAATAAACAAAGTCCGGTCCCTGTCACAAAGTTCGGGTCTCTGTCCAGTTCCCACTCCGTTAACCTTTCTTTAGAAATTGGCAACATTTGCGCAGGTTAAACACCGGTGTATGTTATATCTCTGGTCTCTTTTATCTAAGGATATCACAAAGTTTAAACTGAAATTGCGCGAATTCTTCTTTTTTTATTTTACATCTGTCATTTATAATACATGATATCGGAACGCAGTGAGTGACATTTGTAATACATGATATCGGAACGCAGTGGAATGATACATGAAATGTCATAGCAATGTCAAAAAAAGAATCTTATTATTTTTTAAATTTTATTAATTTAATTATAAAAACATTTTATATTGAAACTAATTGTGAATCTAAACCATTCTCTAGTCATCTTAATCGCATAGACAAAAGAAGATGTTCGTTGTCCCCTTCTTACATAACAGGGACGATATGAAAGACATCCTAACCAAATTTAAGCCATTTATATTAAAATTCTTGTTGATTTTTGATGGTACCATATGAGAGACTTCATAACAAAAGTAGAAATTCTTGAGTCACTAGGTATTTCTATTAGGGACATTAATTAAAACACTTTAATACTAGACCAAACATTTATTATTACTTGAAACACATTAAAAACTAAACACAGTCAACATGAAAAGAAAAAACACAATATTTGAGAACTAATGTATTTATGGAAAGGCACAATTATAAAATTATTGGACAAAATTGCTAACCGCTAGCTGCTAGCAACTTTGAATGGGCACATGCTGTTAAAAATTCCGTGATTCAAATAAAAGCGCGACATTTACATATATTAAAATTATCACCTCTAAGGTAAATTAGAAACCATGGACCTTTAATTGGTCGGGTTTTGCCAAACCTGCTTTCGTAAGCCACTGGCAAATATTTTCTCGTTGATCGCCTTGCAATTGAAGGACTTCACCGTATTCTGGATGTTCGATTACTGTTCCGTTACATGCAAACTCCTGAAAAAAAAAAAATATATATATTTATATTAAACTTGAAAGTTTCAAAATCATAAGGAAATTTGTTTCAACCCACAAAATTACATTTACAATACATGTGAAAGAGTTATTAGCTAAGACGGCGCCGACAGTAGGCGGTTCAAAACAAGAGGAATGTAAAAACAATGTAGTATTGTAAAAAAACAGTTAATACAAGTGTAAAATGTTTGAATTATGATCTTGACAATATCAAGGTATACAAAATAAAAAAACCTTTTTACAGTTATTTAAAACTTCTATCTATATTAGAAAAGGAAATTCAAAATGAAAAATCAAATTATAAAATTATTTAAGACGGAATTTGCACGCCAGGAAATTCATAACAAAAACTACAAATTAACTAAGTTGTCAATAGATGGCGATTAGATGCACTTCTGCGAAATAATTCAAATGTTGAATTATACCTGCCTGTTTGCCAAGTTGTGTAAACTACTTTCCGGCGACCCGACAAGCGTCCCCTCCCTCCTAAATCTAAAGTGCTCGTAACATTTTATTGTACCGCCGGACGAGACAAACACTACGTAACATTAAAATATCAAACCTATAGGGACCGTATTTAAATAATTTTGTCCACGACCACTGATAAGGCAATATTCTACCTCCTAACTAAAAGCATATAGTACCCATATATCATGGAGTGAATTATGATAATTCACGCTTTTGTAATTCTGACACATTCCGGTAGATAACTAAAGATAGGCGATGCTTTTCATAACGATATTTTCTAGATCGAAAAATCAAAAAATCGGTAAATCGAAAAATCGAAAATCGAGTTTTCTTCAAAATTCTAGATTTACACTAATTATCAAATATCTCGAATTCGGTCCACTTTAGAGAAATTATGTATAAGACAAGAATTATAGAAAATTGTATCACAAACAACTTTTATATAAATAATTTTCATAAAAATTTGAATTTTTTACATTTTGTCAAATTTCTGGAATACGAACCATTTTAGCAAAATTGTAGAAAATATTATTTTAATTAACTTTTATTCAAAGAATTTTCTTCTACAACCGTAAATAACAAATATATTCTATAAAATATAAAAATGACCCCCTATAAAGTACCCCCAAGTGCCAACTGTGCTCAAAATCTAATCAGTTCACCGCAGGCCGGAATAAGACTTAATTTTAAAATTTGGTATTTTTCTGTTTATCCGTTCATGAGTTATCGAGTATACAGACACACACACAGACAACATCGCGAAAATAGTCAAAACGGATTCAGGGGATCCCAAAATGTAAAAATCCATCAAAAAATCGATGTCGAAAAAAATCATGATTACTATACTTTCCTTATCTGTATACAGATAGGAAAGTAAAAAAACATACAATGTAAACAAAAATGCAGAAGAGATAATAATAATAATAAAATTTAAACTATGCTGCAATAATAAGTGTGATAAATTTATTGTATTTTCAATAAATATATTTTAAGTACTTTTTCAGTTGATTTTAAGAATATACATTGGCTTAAAAGTTTGCTCTTACTTTTAACTCTTCTCAACTAAATTGTGAACCCACAAATGCATTTGAAAGGCCAGGATCGATGTTTTCACATGCATCTTGTTCCAATTTTCACGTAAATCCAGCCAGAAAAAACAAAACTCAACATTATATTTAATATCTGACAAATTACGTTCTTATATTTTGTAATATAAAAATGAAACATTTTACAAAATCTCTACACGTTTTAAATGTTTCTCCAAAACCAGACTTAACACAATTTACCTAATTTTTGTAATAAAATAACGAACTTCCTTGCTTCCGATACTTCATAACAATATGACAACGTTGCTCGATATAAATTTGATATTTTCAGGTGGCGTCATCTATATAAGATTGCCTGAACCTAAAATTACAGGGATTACACCTGTTTTATGTAACGTTGGTTGCGTTTTTTGGGTTAAAATTAAAAAATTTTGTGCATATAAGACTGGAAAATGGAAGCAAAAAATGAAATATTTCTTATGCGGAGCCTCTAATGGGAATATATTCTAGTTCCTGAAATAGTTTTTATAGCGATTTATGATGACTTTTTTAGGTGTAAAATTTTCACAAATTCGTTATTTTCTTCATTCTCTCAATTTTTTTCCACTTTAAAATATATTCAGGAACTAGTTCAATACTATTAGAATATTATAAAAGCAAATCCGCATAAATTCATTGTCTAGAAAGCCCGTCTTATATGTTGAAAAATTCTCCTATGCTAATACATTTGCTAACGCCGCCTTAAATGAAATTTAAAAGATGAAACTGATAAGCAAAACCTACAAAATATCAGCGAAACGAAAAAGGTCAATATACAAATAATTCCAATTCACAAGGTCAAAAACTTATATCTCCACAAACCAGTCAACAACCTATTAAGAATTTAAAAGACAAAACACCTGATAATAAAAAAGTGTAAGTGAATATAAACATTGTGAATCATCTATTCAGGATGACAAAACGTAATCAAACAAAAATAATTGAAAATAATCAACTACATGCAAATTTTGAAACATAAATTTTGGAAACCATAATCTAAAGCAGACCTGCACAAGTCAAATTTTCAAAGGGCCAGTTTGAGAAACCGCAAGTGTACAAGGGCCAAGAGAGACCTGAGCCAATGGTGGTCTGTTCAGATAAAAAAAAAAAAAGTTGGCACCTAGATTATTTAGTAACATTGTGACACCATAATAAATGGGTCAACCACCCAGTCAACCTAAAAGACAATTTGAAACACCATACTGTTTGTGCCCAAGAAATGTAACAACACATGGCCCTTAGCCATGTGTATTCAAAAGATTAGAAATTTAAGGGATTTTAGAGTAGTTTGTTCAGGTTGTTCGAGGGAGAATATTGTTAAAATTAATAAGAAAATAAAAGTGCATTTAAATATATTTTTTTAATTATTTCATTAATAACATTATATTATAAATCAATAAACCAATTCCTGCTGATCGAGCTGTATGTTGTGCAGGCTGGTTCTAAAGGGTGTTTTTTTTTTTTTTTAGGTTTGATAGAACTTTACATGACAACTACGATCAGACTGAACTACCACCTAGTCCAAGCGGTGGGTGGTTTCTATTCGCAAAAGGTCGGAAAGAAATGAAATTTGGTGGGATGGTAGACATAGTTCCCCTGATATTACACCGAAAATTCTGCGTCACGACGCTTTTCATGAAATAGCGTCGATGTGGTAAGTGCTATCGAAAAAAAGTTCAAATCAAATATATACAGGACAAAATGTTGCACAATTTTGACCTTTACATTTTTTTGTCTGCTACTAACAGTTTCCACTCTAAGACGCGCCAAAGTAGGGGATTGATTTGCAATGTTCAACAAAATGAGAATTTCAGCGCGGATTAAGACAAAGATCGCTATGAAACAATTATGTAATATTTTTTTTTTTTTTTAAAGAGTAATGATTTCTGAGTGCAGATGCCCGATTTGATATATTTGGTCGTAAATAATAAATAAAATAATATTTATTTATAATAAATTTATTTTTAGTATACTTTGGCAAATCATCATGAATAGATTTACGTTTTAAACAACTCTACTAAATTCTTCAAATTTACTTAGAAAGTCAGTAATCGGTTCGCCAAACGCATAGAAGATAAATTAATTTTGAAACATGAATCACTATCCACCTAAGTCGTATGATGTAACGCGCCCATAGATAATTTTCTGTGGGGCTTTGTCAAGTCGTTGGTTTATGCTGATAAACCAGCAACAACTGAAGCCTTTAGAAACCAATATTGTTAATGTTATTCATGACATACAACTAGAAGTGCTTGAAAGTCACCAAAAATTGGACCAAAAGAGTATACTATTTTGCAGATACATTCCACAAATAATTTTTAAATGTTAATGTAATAGATTGTTTTTTAAAATAATATTACTTTTTTTATTCACAAAACATTTTCTTAATTTTTATCTTTACAAGGGAATGAAATAAATCAAAGACACTAGAATCGACGAAAACGTACAAAATACAGAAAATCAATGTCCCCCATTTAAAATGACATATATGGAAGGAACCGAAAAAAAATTTCACATTGGACAAGCAGAGGTAGAGGCAGAAATGAAATATAAGAATGTTATGAATCTTTAGTAGTGTAACGGTATGTAACCAAATGATTTTTAATGTTTAAATAAATGCTAATGAATACCTACAACCTCTATTTTTACAAGTGTACAGTCACCGTTAGTGGAACATAAATTACGTCATCACTAATATAATGTTTTGCGACTGAATTAAGAAAATGTTCATATAAGTAGAGATGAATTAAAAAAATCAATTTCAGATTTACGTAATCATTTATCAACTTGAAAGGTTTTTGTATTATTGAAGAAAGCTGAGATCTTTGATGTGGTATATCGCTTTTATGATATCATAATTAAATTTCAAAAATAAGCAGAAAAATACTAAAAAAAATGGACGAATTTTTTTTAAACATTGAACCAATAAACATATTAATGAACCAGAGTCAACAATACTTGAAATATACAATCCATAACTAAAAAAAAATTGGAAACACTTAATAATAGTGTGTCGCAAACAGTCAGCACAAAGAAAATACGAAAAAAGCGTTCAAAACGGTCAGATTGTAAAAGTCTACTGTAATTTGGTTTTCCTAGTAGTAATTATGGATTTTTATTAAGATACATGGCTTTGGCAGAAACCCATTACCCAGACTTATTTATAAGTAGTATAATTCTATATAAATATCTTTACTAATCTTCTTACTGATAAATATCAGGTAAAAATGTGTTGATCTATTACCCTTTCATAAGTTTCTGTGAAGTCTTTAATCACCTTCTAACATTTCTTAAATACCTTTTCTAAAATATCTTAAATTGAATGGATTTAACAGTTATTGACCATTTAGAATAGTTATTTTTTTTATTTTACAAATTTGGACCTTGCTTTAGTGTTGAAGGGTGAATGAATTTTGAATTGGAGTGCATTTTATTATTATTATTATTATTATTAATAATAAAAGAATTTATATTAACCTATATTATGTGTTTTAAAAAAACGCTTGAGCTTTGCTCTAGGGTTGAAGGTTGTGAATTAATTTATTAAAATTAAATATATTTATAAATTAGAGGGGAATTTATTTATAACGAGTATTAAAAGTAATTTTAAAAAAGAGACTTCAAAATCGTGCAGATGCCATCACCACATCTTAACCAAATTTATATGGGACCACCCCTGAGGTACCCCCTTACTAACAAAAAAAGAATAATAGAAATTGGACAAGGTGGTTAAGAATCACCGTTAAATATACATAAAAAATGAAGAGTTTGAGGATTTTCTAATGGACCCAATTATTAGATTTTGACCAAATTAATATGGTACCACCCCTGAAGTACCCCCTTTCTAACAAAAAAAAAAAAAACATTGAAATCGAACACTGTTAAAGAATTATCGCTGAAAATACAAACCTCCTTTTTTGGAGTCTGTTAATAAAATGATTTATATATAAAGGGGTTAGAAGCAAAAGGTTTTAAGTAATATTTTGTTTTTAAATGAGTTGAATGCATATTTCTTTATTTAAAACTATAATTTTATTGTTGGTAAAATGATACAAGTGATTTTTGATGTCTTAACGACATTATATCAACTGGTTATTGAAAACGTGTAGTTTGTTCTAGGCAAAACGGTTTAAGTTGCACTTAACTCATTTAAAAAAAATATCACTTGAATCATTTTGCTTCTAACCCCTTCATATTGTTTGTGCCTTAAAAACCACTTGTAGATCTTGCTTTATGGTTGAAAAGTGAATTAATTTATAAGAAAATACATCATTTATATTTACTAGAGAATAATTCCGTTATTGATTGACTTTTTTAAAACAATTTTATAAACAATGTTACTCAAGAAGTGACTAAAGATTTTTTTTATTGCCCATTAAATTTTTACTGAAGAACGTAATATTTGAATCATTATGTTAATAACTTTGTGAACTTAAACTTAACAAATATAAATATAATTTATCAGCCCAATAAACTTTGATTGAGCTCGAGATTGTGATCTGTCAAATTACGTACAGTCTAATAAAATTATAGAATGAGTAGCTATTAAAAAATTTAACAATCATTCTTGTAACAGGTTGTTTATCTTCTTAGTCATCTGTTAAAATTAGATGGAGACTGTTGATCAAAACCGTTTGATAAAAAAAATTTAAAAGTATGGGTATAATAGAGCAAGCATTGGAATGGTGTGTAGATTATCTAAGAGAGGAAACAAAAGTTAAAAGTAAATAACATTTTGTCAGAGGAAATTAACTATATCAGAGGTGTTCCGCAGGGGGAAGTATATTGGGTCAATGTGACATTCACCTGTTTGCTGATGATGCCCTAATATATTTTTCTTGTAAGGATTCAGATAACTTGGTAAGAGTTGTTAATGAAACACTTATAAATGGTGTTGCAATAATTTGTTGAAAATTAACACAAATGCAAAGTACCTACTTTTGTTCTTTATACGGCTGATAAAATTTGATATTTGATGGTTGTATTTTAGGTTTTAGACCATGCTCGACTTTTTATAAAGAACAACTTTTTTTCCTAAAATTAGTAATAAAAAAACTTTCCTGTTTCAACAGTTAGAAGCCACAAAAGGCTGTTAGTCCAATCAAATAGACCTTTAAATCAAAATTTCGGAGGAAATACAGGAATTTTTGATGTCACTTTAGAGTATAAATTAAAATGAATAAAAATACGAAATTTTCCCGAAAAAAAATGAAGCCCGGGGAGAAATTCGTGTGCGTGGAAGATAGAGGATGGGGGCGTTTTTTAAAAAATATTAACAAAATTATTTATTCTTAATAAACCGTCGAAAAGCGATAACGAAATTTTCGAAACGTCATAAAAAGTGACGGTTGACAAGTGACAGGCGAAACTCTCATATAATGCATTTTCCTTTGGGGTTTGGTTCCGGTTCTAGTTAACCAAATTAGAACCAACCATATTCCTTTCATAAACAATGACGTCACTTATAACCATTTGGTTAACATTTTTGAACCAGCCTCGCGAGTCGGTTCTAATTTGCGGTATGTTCTATCCTTATTTAAATAGTATTCTTCTCATTGTCTTTTTTAAATTTAGTTTTCCCGCGGAACCTAAATAGTTCCGTACGAGGTCAACTAAGAAAATAGATCTTACTAGACGCGTTTTTTATAAATATGAATAAGGAAAAAAGATCTTAGACAATAATCTTAATAAAATTAAAATATGTAGTGATCGACAAAACTTCCTATTCCTAGAAATGTTTAGTATTCGAGATGAAATCTTCAAGGGCGTGTGTGTATTTATTTTAACACCATTAAGATTAATAGTCTTGGACTGAAATGAGATTCAAAAAATGTGCCACTATTTTTCAAAAGAAGATTATCATTCTGTTTATCGCTAGAAAAAGGTCTGCATCGTTCGTTAAATGCTTTGTCGGTAGTGTCGGTTTTATTTCTATTTTATTTTAAAGAGTTTTAAATTAGTTAGTATTATTTTCGTCTGTTAATTGCCCTGTCGGTAGTGTCTATTTTATTTATATTTTATTTTTATATTAGTTAATATTTTTTCTTCTATATCATATAGCTTTAGTGTTTTCTTTGGCAAATAACTAACTACACAAAAAAATTAAAAATAAAATTGAGAACTAACTTTAAAAATGAGTCACACGTGGTATTTAAATTTACACCAAAATGACATATGACTGACCGAACCAATAACCCAATTCATTCCATTGGCTTTTGTTATGACGTCATCCATATGAACCAAAATCTGAACCGCTGTCAAAAATACTGTCAATTTAACGTCAACCATAACCAGAACCATACGTCAAAGAAAAACGACTATCGTCACCTTAAGAACGTCGACCGGTAATACAAACTTCCTTCCACAGTGCACTCAATTCGCGGAAAAGGGAGCAAGCGGATTTTAGCACGATTTTTCGTGGTTGCCATGGATACTGCCAAACGGATTTCGATGCAGATTTTTTTAAAAAAGCATCTCATGGGTTTACAACTTCTCGCAAAGTTTCATTGAAATCGATTCATTAGTTCAGACGGTACGATGTTTTTTGTGATTTTGGAAACCTTATATACTTAATAAAAAAAAAAATAGGAAATATTTCTATCGAAATTTTTATATATTTTTTTTAATTTTTTTTTTATTTTTTTGTATTTAATTTTATTTTTCAATATTTTGTTTTTTTAATTAATTTTCATTTATTTCACTTACTTTTACTCATTTTTTAAATAATGGCGAAAAACAAGAAAATAAAGTGTTTTTTAAAGGTTGTTTGAAAATGGTAGGTGCTATAAAAAAAAGTTCTGAATAAAAACTGTAAAGCGTAAAGTTTTACATAAAAATGATATTTAGCATTTTTTATAATTATTAAAACTAACAGAGTTAGGGTGTTTAGAAGTTAAGAGGAGATATATATGAGCTGAAAATTCAATGATTTTTTTATTTTCTTTTTATTATTTAGAAAAATATGACCTTTCTTTTCAGAAAAATATATTTTTTTTCATTTTTTTTTAAAGTTATGACAATTTAAATACAACTGGACCATGTTGTTGGTCATTTTACACTCTTTATTATAGTTATAATACGCAAAAGTGATGATGGTACACTTAATACCTTTCATAATTTCCAAGATGTAATTTTGAAATTTCAAAATACTTGTCAATATTTCTATTATTTCAGTTTAGAATTTTTCCAGATGTGATATTTTTTATTTCCACAGCATAATGATTTGGAATTTTAAAAATATTGTTAAATAATAATAAAAATATGAGGGGTATATACAAAATTACTATTTAAATGTTAATCTTAAAACATGTTTAATTAAGAAATGAAAATTAAAAATAGGTGGTTACATAAAAGAAAATCAAAAAAAGTAAAAAACTATAAAATTATCAAAAAAAAAGCTTTATATACTTTTGAAAAGTAGAAAGACACAAGATACTTCCCCTTCAAAGCTCTTTTTACTTTCCTTATCTGTATACAGATAAGGAAAGTATAGGTTTCGACGGATTTTTACGTTTTGGGATCCCCTGAATCTGTTTCGACCATTTTCGCGATGATGTCTGTGCGTGTCTGTATCCACCATAACTCATGAACGGATACAAAGAAAAGCACCAAATTTTAAACTTAAGCTTTATTCCGGCCTCCAATGAACTTATTAGATTTTAGGCAGAGTCGAAATATCTGGGGGGTACTTTTTATATTTTATGGAATATATCTGTTATTTACGTTTGGAAAAGAAAATTCTTCAAATAAAAGTTGCTTACAATATTATTATCTATAATTTTTGTTCCATACTAAATTTTCCTAAAATGGTCCGTATTCGAGAAATTTGACAAAATAAAAAAAAATATTTTTTTATAAAAATTGTTCAAATAAAAGTTGTTTGTAATAAATTATCTATAATTTTTATCATATACATAATTTCTCCAAAAAGGACCGTATTCGAGATATTTGAGAAAATGTGTAAATTTCGAAGAAAACTCAAAAACGTATAAAGGAAAAAAACATCAAATTTTAAACTTAAGTTTTATTTCAGCCTGACGTAAAATGATTAGATTTTGGACAAAGTCAGAACATCTGGGGGGGTACTTTATGGGAGGCCGTTTTTATATTTTATGGTATATATCTCTTATTTACGTTTGGAAAAGAAAAATCTTCAAATAAAAGTTACTTATAATATTATTATCTATAATTTTTGCCATATGTCAAATTTTCCTGGAATAGTCCGTATTTGATAAATTTGACAAAATGTGCAAAATTCTGATTTTTAAAAAAATTGTTGAACTATAAGTTGAGCGATTTGTAGCTTTTATTTTTTTGTTAAATTCCACCCCCAATTGCACCCCCTCAGACGGAGCAAAAGTTAATTGAGGGTATGGTTGTTATGTATTGAAACCTCCCCAATTGAAACCTGCAAGTGAAAAGCCTCTACATGTCATTTAAACCAAGTTATAAGACTATTACAATGGAGCTGTATTTTTCTCAGTGTACATTTATGGATAACTTCACACCCGTTTATTTTGGTTAAAATGAAAAAATAAACAAGTAATTCAATCAAATAGACCTTTAAATCAAAATTTCGGAGGATATACAGGAATTTTTAATATAAGTCACTATAGAGTATTTGAAAACGATTTGTAAAAAAATTTTGTTTTTCAGGCACCGGCAAATGTCAAAAAACAAGAAAATAAAGTGTTTTTTAAGGTTATTCAAAAGAGGTAGGTGCTATAAAAAAAAGTTCTTAATAAAAATTGTAAAGCATAAAATTTTACATAAAAATGATATTTGATATTATTAAAACTAACAGAGTTAGGGTGGTTAGAAATTAAGAGGAGATATATATGACTTGGAAAAATCATAGCGAGCTAAAAATTCAATGATTTTGTAGTTTCTTTTTATTATTTACTCAGAAAATTATAAATATCTTTTAAGAAAAAATTTTTTTTTGTTTTTTTAAATTATAACAATTTTAATTTAGAAATTTTCAATATATTATACGAATTTATATGGTAAAATAAATTTTGAAGTAAACTTATTAACTTAATTGACAAGAAAAATATAAGGAGTGAACTAATAAAAACGACATCCCGACAGTTTGGTCCCCACTTAAAGTTCCATTAAATAAATAAAAATATTAAAAAATAAATAAAAATAAAGATAAAAATAGGTAATTTAAAAAATATATAAATAAAAATAAATAAAAAAAAAAAATAAAAAAAAGTAAAAAAAAGTAAAAATAAGTAAAAATAAATAAAAATAAGTAAAAATAATTAAAACTAAAAAATAAATAAATAAAAACAAATAAAAATAATTTAAAAAATAAACAAAAAATTTAAATAAACAAAAATAATAAATAGTTAAAAAAAAATAAAAAAAAATTAAATAAATAAAAATAATAACACTAAGTTAAAAAAATTAAGTAAAATTAAACAAAAATAAATGAAAAGAATAAATAATTACAAATAGATAAATAAAAATAAATAAAAACAAATAAAAAAGTAAATAAAAAGAAATTAAAATGAATAAAAATAAAATAAAAATATTAATTTTTATTTATTTATTTCTAAAAATAAAATGACAAATATTAAAAAAAATAGGTAAATTATTAAAAATAGAAATTAATAAAAATAAAAAAATAAATAAAAATAAAAATGAATAAAAAAAATATTCGTTTTAATTAATTTGTATTTATTTTTATTTTTGTTTTCATTCATTTTTACTTTCCTATCTGTATACAGATATAAGGAAAGTATAGGAATCATGATTTTTTTCGACCTCGAGTTTTCGACGGATTTTTACGATTTGAGGTCCCCTGAATCCGTTTTGACTATTTTCGCGATGATGTCTGTGTGTCTGTATGTCGCATAACTCATGAACCGATACACAGAGAAACACCAAATTTTAAACTTAAGCTTTGTTCCAGCGTCCAGTGAGCTGATTAGAATTTGGACAGAGTCGGAACATCTGGGGGGGTACTTTATGGGAGGCCGTTTTTATATTTTATGGAATATATGTTATTTACGTTTGGAGAAGAAAATTCTTCAAATAAAAGTTACTTCTTATATTATTATCTATAATATTTGTTCTATACAAAATTTTCCTAAAATGGTCCGTATTCGAGAAATTTGACAAAATGTAAAAAAATATTTTTTTTTATAAAAATTGTTAAAACAAAAGTTGTTTTTAATATAATTCTCTATAATTTTTATTCCATACATAATTTCTCTAAAATGGACCTTATTCGATATTTGAGAAAATGTGTAAATTTCGAAATTTGAACAAAACTCAAAAACGGATAAAGAAAAAAACATTAAATTTTAAAATTAAGTTTTATTTCGGCCTGACGTGAAATGATTAGATTTTGGACGAAGGCGGAACATTTGGGGGGGGGGGGTACTTTATGGGAGGCCGTTTTTATATTTTATGGAATATATGTTATTTATGTTTGGAGAAGAAAATTGTTCAAATAAAAGTTACTTCTAATATTATTATCTATAATTTTTGCCTTATGTAAAAATTTCCTGAAATGGTCCGTATTCAAGAAATTTGACAAAATGTGCAAAATTCTGATTTTTATGAAAATTGTGGAAATAAAAGTTGTTTGCGATATCGATCTCTATATTTTTTTTTATACATTATTTTTCTAAAATGGACCGTAATGGAAAAATTGTAGGAAACGTGCTAAATTGATTTTCGTTTTCAATGAATATCTATAGAAAAATGTTTCGAGGTAGATGTATGTGGAAAATGAATATATTTAGTTTATCCTCTAAACATTTGTAGATGTGCTGCAATAGGTTGTACAAAATAACCGGAAAAAGCCTGTAATAACTAGATAGGAAAGTCATGTGTTGGACACATCAGATTTTTATTTATTTTTTCATTAATTTTTATTTATTTTCTTTTAAACTTATTTTTTATTTTTAATCATTTACCGAATTTTTTATTTTTTTTTTAAATTTTTATTTATTTATTTTTTAGTTTTTATTTGATTTTATTTATTTTTTAGTTTTAATTATTTTATTTATTTTCTTTTACATTTCTTTTTATTTATTTTTATTAATTTCTATTTTTAATAATTTACCTATTTTTTTTTTAATATTTGTCATTTTATTTTTAGAAATAAATAAATTAATATTTTTTTATTTTTATTTACTTTTTTATTTATTTTTATTTAACTATTTGTAATTATTTATTCTTTTCATTTATTTTTGTTTAATTTTATTTATTTTTTATTTCCTATTTTTAATAATTTACCTAATTGTACAAAATTTTTTTAACTTATTTAAATTTTTTTTTTTTTTTTAATTATTTTTATTTATTTTTTAGTTTTAATTATTTTTACTAATTTTTATTTGTTTTTATTTATTTTTAATTTTTTATTTTTGTTTAATTTTATTTATATATTTATTTTTATTTACATATTCTTATATATTTTTTTAATTTCCCTATTTTTATTTATTTAATGGAACTTCAAGTGGGGACCACTGTGGGGATGTCGTTTTTTTAGTTCACTCCTAATATTTTTCATGTCAGTCAAGCTAATAAGTTTACTTCAAAATTTATTTTACCATATAAATTCGTACAATACAGGGTGGCTCACGCTCAACGGGACGGAGCTTTATGGGAAAACGACCATAGATATAAAAAATTCGTTTGGGAGGAATACGTAGGTTACAGACGACTACAATTTAAAATTTGTTAGATGTATACAGGATGTCCCACATAAGAAAAAAAATTAGTTCATTAAAAATTATTCAAACAAGAGTAAACAATTAATTTCTGGGAGACTTTTTTCCTTAAAAATTCAAATAAATCGAAAACTAATAATAATAGTAATAGGGAACCTTTAGTTAACTGACATTATTTTTGATGTAGTTTTTAATTCTAAAATAAAAAACAGGGTGTTCCATTAAAAATAATATAACTTTGTATATTTTCTCTTATGTGGGACATCCTGTATACATCTAACAAATTTTAAATTGTAGCCGTCTGTAACCTACGTATTCCTCCCAAACGAATTTTTTATATCTTTGGTCGTTTTCCCATAAAGCTCCGTCCCGTTGAGCGTGAGCCACCCTGTATATCTCCTCTTAATTTCTAACCACTCTAACTCTGTCAGTTTTAATAATAGCAAAAAATGTCAAATATCATTTTTATGTAAAACTTTGTGCTTTACAATTTTTATTAAGAACTTTTTTTTATAGCACCTTAAACCTTAAAAAACACTTTCTTGTTTTTTGACATTTGCTGGTGCCTAAAAAACAATTTTTTTTTTTACATATCGTTTTCAAATACTCTATAGTGACTTATATCAAATATCCCAATAAATAGGAGAATTCTCTTTAAAAAATAAGAGAAGTCAGTAAGCAAAGAGGATATAAAACAACTTTTTATCTAAATGGTACAATTTTCCTCAAAAAAAAATTATAGGGATCAAACAATGAAAATTAGTTCAGAATATGATTTCCAATAAAGTGCAATAAAGGTATCCCAATGGACTTGAATGACATTTTAGATGATATACATGTGATAACTTGTGCCAAATAAATTACTGTGTGCATAACATTAACATGATTCATGTAAAAATACAAACTTTGATACATTTTTAGTTTTCCTAGAGGCATTAGTTAAAATATTTTGACCTTAAAATAATGGTCAGAAACACAGGTTACCTACATAAGGGACTTTCAACATACCAGGGTACAAAATATGTTTTACTGAAAGTACATTGAATCGATGTGATGATGATAAGCAGAGTTATCACATTGAAGATCCAGTAATCCAAGAAAACACACTAAAATTAATTTATCTTGACACATTTCTGGCAAAAGATAAATGAAACTTCTACCATGGAAGAATTGATTTTAAATATGGAGAGAGCAATTCAAAAGACAGTTACTGACCAAAATAAAACCTATATATAGAGAGGCTACCAATGACTATCAATGTAAAACAGACATTAAATGCATCAATAGCGAATTGGAAGTAAAACTAAATGATAAGTAGACAATTGAAAATGAATTTATTTTAGCAATATTGGAAAAAAAATTAGCAAGTAAATTAAAATATCTCCAAATAGAATTAAAATAAAAAGGGATAAATTACAAATATTTATTTGTCAATTTAAATAATGTTTTATTCGCTAAAAAACAAGCAAAGCAGGCCTCAAAGTTTGATCTTACCACCACAATATGATAAAATAAATTGTTTTAAACATTCTGTATTAAAACATTATTAGCTGCAAGAATTATTTGAACCGTTTAATAACTATCATTTCTCAAATATTATTTAATATTAAGACATAAAACTAGTTACTCTGTGACTCATTAGCTGATTTGTAAGAACCAGTATTTTTTATGTATTTGAAGCTATGCAGCTAGTTTACCTTTTTACATGCTCGAACAATTTTCTTCAGGTCATATTCTTTTGATAGTCCTTGAACAGTAGTCAGAGTTTTACGACCATTACGTTGTTGTATTCTTATATGAACGAGTCCGTCTTGTACATCATCGTCTGCACCCTTACTTGCATCAGCAAAGGGGTCTATGGAAGAATATTTAAAACAATTATTTTATCAATGAAATAATAATTTTTCAGATAAACGTAAAGACAAAGGGGAAAAAGCAATTTTTTTGGTTAAACGTCATAATACACGAAATTTTAAGAAAATGTGTCATCGCTAACATTAGCCGCCATTTTGTCTTTAAGAATTTTTTTTTACCGTTTTGAAAGCTCTAAGAAATTGAATACTTACCAAATGTGTTTAGATTCTGGATGGACATACGATATTCAAGAAATACTCTGGAAAATAAAAATTACTGCAAACTGCACTGATTTTATAACAAATTAGTAATTTCTAACTTCTTTTATGTCCTTCTTCACGCGCAGCAAATTTAACAGATCAAATGACTCAACTGAAAAAGAACGGTGATCACGGATCGAATGATGACGCCACACAACAGGTGGACAACGGTATAAACGTAAATTTTAAACGGAATAATTTTTAAACGAAAAATTTATGCCAGTAGTAAAAAATTATTAAGCGAATAATAATTTGACATTACCTGTTCTGGTAAATCAAATTTTCAAACAAAATAACGTCGCACTTGGGTTTTTCCGAAAATGTTTTGTATAATCGGTTGAAAGTTATATGACAGTTGGCTAGCCTGTATTGTTCGAAAGATAGACAACGTTGCCAAATGGTTTTTTTTACTTTGAGCTTAGAACACAAGAATAAAGAATAACCAGAAGGATATCTCTCATTTAATTCCTTTGTTGTTGATACCGACGAGCTATGATCTCGTCTTTTACAGCCATATGCACCATTCTTCTGTTAATAGTTATCAGAGTTAACTACATAACTGACTGTTAAATTGACAATTTTGTATTCACCATTAAAAAATATAACAATCTGTTAAAGGCGTTGTTAATGTAACAATCCAAATTTGGCCTGTTCATTTTACTTATCAGATTGTTTTAATTTTGCTTGTTTATTTTGAAGGGCCTAGATAAGGTTTTATAAGATATGGACAGTAATATATACGTAACAGACTGATTTCTAACTGAAAATGGTAAATAAATAGTGCATAGCAAATTCTGTTAACACACTGTTATTTTTCATACTACTGTTAGATAACAGAGGACTTAACTGGACAATGGTGCATAGGGACCGTGCGTGAAATATATATACTGCCGAAGTTAGCCCCCTCTCTAGTGTTTAATTTTAGAATTAAATGGGGTAAACATTGCAAGTAAATAATAAAGGATATTTTTTTAAATATTAAATATAGTTAAAAATAGATACCGGCCCGTACCAAACAATCGTGTACATGGTCAAAATGACGTAAAATGTGAAACATAATTAAAAGCTGGACATGTATATACATTTTAAGCAAAAAGATTTAAATGGCTAAGTGACAATAAATTGTAAAGTTGTACCTTAAACAAGTGTATCAATCGTCAAAATATCGGTATTTAGTAACACTGAATTTAAAAGTATTACAATAACATTTAAAAAATGTAAAATAATAAAAAAGATTGATAATAATAATAAATCTTTTTAGCTATAGTCGTTTTCCTTTGACGTATGGTTCTGGTTATGGTTGACGTTAAATTGACAGTATTTTTGACAGCGGTTCAGATTTTGGTTCATATGGATGACGTCATAACAAAAGCCAATGGAATGAATTGGGTTATTGGTTCGGTCAGTCATATGTCATTTTGGTGTAAATTTAAATACCACGTGTGACTTATTTTTAAAGTTATTTCTCAATTTTATTTTCTTTTAATTTTTTGTGTAGTTAGTTATTTGCCAAAGAAAACACTAAAGCTATATGATATAGAAGAAAAAATATTAACTAACTTAAGTCTTTAATATAAAAATAAAATATAAATAAAATAGACACTACCGACAGGGCAATTAACAGACGAAAATAATAGGTACTAACTAATTTAAAACTCTTTAAAATAAAATAGAAATAAAACCGACACTACCGACAAAGCATTTAACGAACGATGCAGACCTTTTTCTAGCGATAAACAGAATGATAATCTTCTTTTGAAAAGTAGTGGCACATTTTTTGAATCTCATTTCAGTCCAAGATTTAATCTTAATGGTGTTAAAATAAACACACACACACACACACACACGTCCTTGAAAATTTCATCTCAAATACTAAACATTTCTAGGAAGTTTTGTCGATCACTACATATTTTACTTTTATTAACATTATTGTCTAAGTTCTTTTTTCCTTATTCATATTTATAAGAAAAGTGTCTAGTAAGATCTATTTTCTTAGTTGACCTCGTACGGAACTATTTAGGTTCCGCGGGAAAACTAAATTTAAAAAATTAGACAATGAGAAGAATACTATTTAAATAAGGATAGAACATACCGCAAATTAGAACCGACTCGCGAGGCTGGTTCAAAAATGTTAACCAAATGGTTATAAGTGACGTCAGTTTATGAAAGGAATATGGTTGGTTCTAATTTGGTTAACTAGAACCGGAACCAAACCCCAAAGGAAAATGCATAATATGTTAGTCGAAATGTCATTCATCCACTGACGTTTATGAGATGTCCAATGATACATATTATAGATTGCTCATCCATCTATAAAAAAATTATGAAAAGAGGGTTGCAATGTGCCTTTCCTAGTGCTCACTAAATAGAGCCGTTCTAGCCCAAATGTGTTTTAAAATAAAATTTTAGCATTTTAATCTTTAGAAAAAGAAAATAATTAAAGTTTTACTTCAAGACATGTTATTATTATGTATTTGGAAAGTTGAGTTTCCATATAGTTAAATAATATTAAGAGATCTAAACAATTTTTATAACAGATGGATATAAATAATTTTTTCTACGTTCATGCAAAAAACAAAACCTTACTGAACTATATTTAACGAAAAAAAACTGGGTCTTTATTGCACTAGTGCAATAAAAATTTTATTGCACTCATCTGTCATTTTACTACAGCGTTTTATGATCATGACAAATATAAATATTCAAATCAACGCCAAATATTTAGTCCATTTTCATTTTCTGTGTTACGTTTTAAAAACAATTGCATATTTTATATTATTTTCAATCATTTAATAAATAAATTAATAAAAAAATGTATTTTATTAAAAATGTCATTACAAATTATGAACACAAACGTAAATAAATGCCTCAAACAAAGGTACACGATCACGGCTACTATGATTTGGATAATACAACTGCAGTCATATAAAACATTTTTTGGTTTTTGCATGAACGTAGAAAAAATATTGTATGCAACTATTAGACTACTTTCATTTCAGAAATAATACTACATAAAATACATAATTGCAATATGTAATACAATTTTGAAAAGGTATTGTAAACAACTTTGAGATGAGGTATAAACAACTTTGGTAAGAGTTGTAATTGGACACATCTATTATTCTGAATAATGTTTAATGGTAATGTCACTAAAAAAAAATTACAAAAAATCACTGGATTTTTAATATTTTAAAGTTGGTTGCAATCTCTTTTGACAGTAATTGCAATGTATTATTTATTATTTGTTTATTTTAATAATAAATGAGAAATAGTTAATAAATTGTAAAGAGGGCCATGATATTTTTGTCAAATTGGATATTCTTATTTCATAATAAACATTCTACATTAGCTTTAAACAATAGAATAAACCATTAATTATCTGTAAAATTATATTTATATAAAATGTTCATTTAAATATGTAAAAATCTTAATGACAAGAAAACACTAAAGATTCTAATTTCTAAACCGGTTCTGTAAATGATTTCTTTACAACTAAGTGCTCAAAATTGATACAAGCTAGATAAACAGAAAACTTTGCCCAGCGAAATACGCTTTTCGTCGTCTGATTTACATATGGATAAGCAATCTTTGTAATTATGTATATCATTGGGTGTGAGACATTAATAAAATTGTTGTGCTCTGTGGAAATTTATAAAATTTCTTTACTATCGAATGAAATCCAGGTTTCCAAAGTAATGTGTTTGTACATCCACGGATGCAACAAGTTTTTTCGATAATGATATTACGAAAATAATTCGACTTTATTTAATTAATAATTATTAAACAATAAATGCCGTATAAAACAATAATAAATACCACCCATAAAGTTCACATTTTTGTCACCAGTTAGAGTTAAAGTCATGACGCACGGTCCCTATATGGCCGTAGTTATTACTTGTATTCCATAGGCGCACCGAAAGATATATACAGTGAGCACCATAAGTCTTACCCCCCCTATCTAACTCGTTACTGGAGTCTTGTTAGGAAAATCACCAAGACACGTCGATTTTTGATTTCTACAATGTACATTTTTGTATGAATAGTTTACCCTTAATTTCATCCCTTACTGGAGGGGAGCAACCCTTTCGAAAAATTTAAATGGCATGAGGTGGTGAGTGATAGCTCATTTGAAAGAGGGTTTTATTCTCTATTCAACCGTGTAAAAAAATTTGAAATTTGCTTCATTAATTCTCGAATAATTGTTGTTTCAGAATAACGGAAATTAACGTAGCGCACTCATCCTTAGAATTAAAATTCGGCCCTGCATGATTTTGGTTTTGGTTCAGACGTGAAGTAAGACTTTTTGCCATTAGAAGGTCACTGTTAGTCTAGTTGCTTTCCTATTTTGTGAGGTTTTGTTATTTTTAAACATTAATAAATCAATACGTAATGAAACGAAATGCAACAAAATAAGGATGCAAATATGCACAAAAAACAGTCAAAATATGCACTAAAAACCACGATCCTTTTAAGAATTTATTATTGCAAACTATACAAGCTTTCGGCATGATTAGCACTTATTTTATAATAAAAATACACTTAAAAGTTTATCAAAGAGACACCTCGTACAAATTGTCTATGGAAGCCATAAAAAATTATCTCTTTAAAAACGAAAAGACATCAAATGAAATGTCATTTATCACAAATGCGCGCGTTATTTAAATTCGCCAATCGTAAATCATTCCTAACTCGCCAATCATAATGCGTCGTGTACCTAACATCGAAGGGGTTACAATACATTACACACCCATTTGAGTAACACCTCTAGTCTTATATTTATTAGTGTAAAACATATTTACAAATTCAATAAAAATCTAAAACGATAAATTTAAAATATTAAACCTAAAGTGAATGACAAGAGAATACAATCATTATAAAGAACCGAAATTATCTACAGTAATTGTTGGAAGTGTCCTCCATCCACACGTATGCAAGCATCTACGTTTCTTCACATAGACTGATGCATATTTTCAAAGATTCCTGGGGTATTTCCTATGGTTCCACTGCTGGTTAAAAAGCACTAAACCTAAACCGAAAATTTTGAAAATCAATAGGGTTCTCAGAAGAAATTATCAAAGAAAATCAAAACCGCAAATTAATCGGAACATTCGTTCTAGAATTATAATGTCGGCGCACATTTTTTTGCATTTTCGGCTTAGTTTGGTCAGAAATAACGTGAAAAGAAGTGTTAAAAAAGTGATGGTAAGCGGTGTTAAGAACATTTTTTTGTAGGCATGAATGTGTATGTGTTGTTTATTTATTTTTTTCTAAAAAATTTGTAACGCTCACACCTTACACCAACCCTGCCTTATTTACAAGCTTAAATTTTTAGTAAGAACAACTGAAATTTATTAAAATTGGCAACACCTAAAACATATACATTTAAATCTTCAAGGTCACAGAATTCTTTCAAAATCTCTTGAGGGGTTGTGCATCGGAATAATCTATGACGTCATTTCAAATTCAATAGAAGTTGTCTCATCCTTCTCTAGATACAAATGATACAATCTTGAATTAACATTTACAACGAAACAACCTGCTAAATTACTGTACGCTGTATTTTAATAATGGTGCACTCTAAATTAATTCCAAAAAACAAATTTAACGGATTTTTATTCCTGAAAACAGAACCGGATTTTCGTTTTTCATTACTATGAGGTTGGCTATACTTTGCACTGTAAACAGTTGAATTGTAAACAAAACAAAACTAACCTAAAATTATTTTTAAATTTTAACCAGTTTTAACTAATAATATTACTATTATGTATTAAAATATTTAATAATTTCCAAATACACATTTTGTAACTCACCAAGAAATTATCAGATATGATTCTTGGTTGGTTTTATTCGTTTTCAGTAACACAGTAAATGTTGAGAGGTTTAAAGTTCAACAACTGTCGTACCATGGCCACACATTTAGTTTCTTCGCCAGAAATTAAAACTTTTGTATTTATGGATATAGAAACAACTGGTTTGCCTCTTTATGAAAACAACACGACAAAAATAACGGAGCTTTGTTTAACTGCTGTACACGCCAGTCATTTACGTTTAGGAGCTTTTCCACGTGTGCAGAATAAATTAAATTTATGTTTTAACCCTTGTAAGCTGATATCCGCCGATTCAGAAAAAATTACTGGTAAGTTGAAAGATTTGGAACATTTTTTATCATGAATTTCACAGCCAAAGGAGTCTAATAAATAATGGCAGAGAGCCATGTTATATATTAAAATAGTTTTATTGGCATCGACTTGTTGATGTTTAATTTACAATTTAGCCTATTTGCAAATTACTAATTTCAACGTCTAATAAGTTACTTCAATAATATATTTTCTTCTCTTTAGGTCTTTCAAATACTTTATTAGAAGAGAGCTATAAATTTTCCAAAGAAACAGTAGATTCAATAAGTAACTTTTTGAATCATAATCCTCAGCCAATATGTTTTGTTGCTCATAACGGACTTAGGTTTGACTATCCTCTGCTTAGACGTGAAATAAACAAAACAAATACATCTTTGGATACAAACATTTTATGTATTGACACATTAGTAACTTTTCGTGAATTACTAGTAGAGAAAAATGAATTAAAAATAGAAAATATGATTACTGATATTGATACTGTAGATAATATTCAATGTGATCAACCTTTGTTTGAATGCATGGCCCAGCAAATGAATGAAACAACACCTTCAAAGCAAATGATTAAAAATCCATACAACAGTCCTCCTGTTAAAAAAATTAAGGTAGATAATGTTCGGAAGAAGATAGAGTTTGGGTAGGTTTTAAAATTAAGATTTTAAACAAATCTATATCACAATTTTTTAAAATTTTAGTTCAAGTTATAAGTTAGGTGACATATTCACTCGTTTAACTAATAAACAACCCATTAACTCTCATCAGGCTGATGGAGATGTTCAGATGTTAATTATGTGTGCTGCTACACTGGGGGATAGATTTGTAGATTGGTCAAATGAAAATTCTAAAAGATTTTGTGATGTTCCAGCCATGGTTCCAGGGAAAAAAATAGGCACATGAGGATTCTTTTTTTTTATAAAATTTTTAACATTATATAGGTAAACATTTCACATTAGATGTGTGGTTTTATGAAGCTGTATTTTATATCTTTATTTGAGTATTTTATTTATTGATTTTATTATATATTTTTATGCTACATTTACAGTATTTCCAGAATTAATCATTTTATTTGTTGATGTGTAATTTTTGTTAGATTATTATATTTTATATATTGAACCATTTTATCTATTTTATATTTAATTTAATTTAAATTTGTACATAGTACAAGGTTCTACAATGCAAGATTCATAATAGCCATATACATAAGTAAAGTTTGTGCCTTCCTAATTAATTAAAAACAGTATTTGTTGTACACATTCATTTTTGCCTATTTCACTTCTTATTATGGCTTTTAAGATTCACGTATGACTTTAAGTCATTCCTTGTACTCTAAATAATTGATAATGCATAGTTTTAAAATCTTTTACAATTTTTTGTATATTTTTAAACATGTAATTGCTATATACCTATATTCTAAAAACTTTATTTATACATAATAGGTTTGTTCTAGAAACAGTAAGAAATATAGTTATTTCACATGTATGTACATCAGAAAATGTTAAAAATTCTAGTAGGTACATTTATAACTACTGTAGGAACAAATCTATATCAAAATATTGAGTCTGAATTATAAAAAAATTCAAATACATTTTTAAAATGATTTTGTTGATTTTATTCTGTATATCTCTATTTTTAATGTCTTTATTTGGATAGAATTTAATCAGATTTAAAAATACAAAATTCCTGATACCTTTATCCTTTTTTTTGTCTTAAAGAAAATTGTTCCTGGATGAAACATAGTCCTGGTACACTAATAACAAATACCCCACTAATGTAATTGCTTTTATTTACAGTACTGGGTGAATTAACGTGAACAAAAGTGATAATTTAAGTAAAACAATTAAGACAGCCCAATGGGGACTTCTTCGATTAGTAATTAGTTCACAAAGTTTATAGATTAAAATTGTAGATTTTTGGGATATAGCCCAATAAAGGAAGAAGAAGAAATTGTAGGTTAGTCTATAATGACTAGTAAAAATATTCAAACAAAAAACTATTAATTCTAAAATTAATTGTATATTCATAAGAAAAAATAATTCAAAAAATTTGTATTGAAAAAATATATATTTGGGAAAATTAAATCAAATACATTTCACACCTAAATATTTGTGCTAAATCTCCAACAATACTTTGAATAAAATTCAATAAACTGCCACAGAGCATAAAAAATGCACCAAAATTAAAAACATTTAATTATCTAATAAAAGAACAGCTTTTAGAAATATGTTCATACACAGTACAAGAATATTTTAAAGGACCCATAAAATATAAAAAAGAAAAAGTCACACCTAGTCCAGTAACTGAAGGGACCAACCTGGATAGCTATTCTATTCACTAAGTCATGGGAGTGCACCCATATATTTTGCTCTCTTACTCTTAGGTGGGTATATCGTGCTTACTCATTTTTAGCCCAGGTACATGCGTAGTAAGGTCAGATTTTATACTATGAGAGGGAGAATTGCGGGCTTGCCAGATTAGGTCCGTATTTATCACAAAGCAAATTTGAACTACTAAGGGTCGATTCCACCGTTGTGTTAAACGGAAATTAAAATGACATTGTTAATGTAAAAATGTCATTTTAAACTTCGTTTAACACAACGGTGGATCGGTCCTTAAATAGTAGATCAAAGTTATTCTGTCGACTTGGCAACGTTGGCGTGGGAGTGCTCCCATGAGTTAGAGAATAGGTATCCGGGGACCTATTTTCAAACCGTGTGAGTACTCATTTCTCTCAAGATTCTCATCAGAAATGTCATACGTCAATGTGGAAACGCTGTTTTTAAAGGCCTCTAGGATTAAAATTCTTAGGAGGATATTAATTATCTCTAAATAAACCGTGAGAAACAATCAGTGAGTTTACACTGGCCCTTAATTAGGACCCTAAAAATACTGTTTTACGTTGACGTATGACATTTCTCTCGAGAGAAATGTCATAATTAAGGGCCAGTGTAAACTCACTGATTGTTTCTCACGGTTTATTTAGAGATAATTAATATCCTCCTAAGAATTTTAATCCTCGAGGCCTTTAAAAACAGCGTTTCCACATTGACGTATGACATTTCTGCGTTAACGCAGTACTCATTTCTCTCAAGATTCTCATCAGAAATGTCATACGTCAATGTGGAAACGCTGTTTTTAAAGGCCTCGAGAATTAAAATTTTTAGGAGGATATTAATTATCTCTAAATAAACCGTGAGAAACAATCAGTGAGTTTACACTGGCCCTTAGGACCCTAAAAATACTGTTTTACGTTGACGTATGACATTTCTCTCGAGAGAAATGAATTCTCTCGACTTTGAAAATAGCACCCCTGGGGACCTATTTTCAAACCGTGTGAGTACTCATTTCTCTCAAGATTCTCATCAGAAATGTCATACGTCAATGTGGAAACGCTGTATTTAAAGACATCGAGGATTAAAATTCTTAGGAGAATTTTAATTATCTCTAAATAAACCGAGAGAAACAGTCAGTGAGTTCACACTGGCCCTAAGAATACTGTTTTACGTTGACGTATGACATTTCTCTTGATGGAAATGAATTCTCTCGAGTTTGAAAATAGCCCCCCTGGGGTGCTATTTTCAAAGTCGAGAGAATTCATTTCTCTCGAGAGAAATGTCATACGTCAACGTAAAACAGTATTTTTAGGGTCCTAAGGGCCAGTGTAAACTCACTGATTGTTTCTCACGGTTTATTTAGAGATAATTAATATCCTCCTAAGAATTTTAATCCTCGAGGCCTTTAAAAACAGCGTTTCCACATTGACGTATGACATTTCTGATGAGAATCTTGAGAGAAATGAGTACTCACACGGTTTGAAAATAGGTCCCCTGTAGACATGGGTAACGCAGCGCTGCGTTAACGCAGTTGTATGCGTTACGAGCATTGATACACCAGCTGTTACTGTATCAGCGCAACGCAATTTTAGATACTGAGTCCTGAGTCGAAAGGATCGCGAATCGCGAGTTGTTGATGCGTCATGCGCCAGGCACTGATTCCGTTTTCCGTGAAGAGTTGAGAATTTTAATTTACGTAATTGATGCAACTCGTAATACAGATTACCCAAAATCTATCAAGTAATTATGTTCTTTGCAACATATGTCACATCATTTGTAGGATTGTAGGTCGAATTTTATGGATTTTAACCTTGTACACTGTCAGTTTTTAGTTCTTCCCATTTTGATTGGCTACTAGTATACAAAAGTTATATCCTTTTTATATAAATTGGAATTTTTGTATTCTTTGTAAAATCCGAACACAATGAAATAAAAAATGGGTGCATTACACTCAGGGACCCGGACCGAAATGAAATTGACGGTTCGGTTCCGGTTCTTATCACATTTAAAAAAATCCGGTCCGGTACGGTTCCGGTTCTCAAAAAAAAATTTCGGTTCGGTTCTCCCAAATTTTTTTCGGTTCGGTTCAGTTATTTCGGTTCGATTGATTTTTTTATAGTAGGTATGTACAGGGTTATTCATTATAAATTACCCACCCTTTATTATCGTTATTGCATATTGAAAAAAAAAAGTTTCAAATGAAAGTGTGGTTATAACTGTTTTTTGTTAAAATTCTATCAAATGTACAGTAGCGTGCAGATTTTCGGGGATACCTTGTATATTTTTACATTTTTATAATCCTCTCAACGAGCTGATTTCAACGATGGATCACACTTGATGTCTAATCTGGATAATAAACATCTGCAGCCACCTGAAAAATCACATTTTTTTTTTTTTACTCAAAAGTCAGATGAGATTTCCAATTTCCAAAAATGTGATTTTTCATGTGGCTGTAGATCCTTTATTATCCAGATTAGACATCAAGTATGATACATCGTTGAAATCAGCTCATCGAGAGGATTATAAAAATGTAAAAATATACAGGGTATCCCATTTAAAAATTTTTTTTTGGAACAAGTTGCGTTTTCACGCGTCTGCCTCTGTACTTGTCCGCACTCACAATTAGGGGAGTTATACACTCCTATCCGGTGAAGGTGTTCCGGGGTGGCACAATGTCCTACTAGCCTAAGTCTATTAATTGTAGTTTGTAGTAGCTGAATTAATATTGACGTTACCTACTTTTACTTTATTTGTCTTTTTTCCGATGTGTGGTTGTGGTGTGTGGTTTTATTATTCAGCTACTTTCAGTCATAAAAACTATGGGGTTCAGTGTTCAGTGACTCAGTGAGTCTTACTGGTCACGTGAATCAGCTATTCCAGCCAACAAAAAAGCATATGAAAAAGACACAAGAACCGAAAAAAACGAAAAAATTCATTTTTATTTCGGTTCGGTACGGTCCGGTCCATAAAAAATATTTTTAATATATTATAGGTTCGGTTCCGGTCCATCTAAAACATTTCGGTTCCGGTCCGGTTTTCGGTTAATAACGGTTCGGTCCGGGTCCCTGATTACACTGTTATATTTTCGTTTATTTTTAAACATATAATAAAAAAAAAATTAGTTAAATTCCCAATTGCGTTATTGTCTTGAACACGGTTTGACCCTTATAAAAAGACAGCCTGCGCTGAATAACACCGGTATCATGCGATACACCGAGGCAGTGTTGCCAGTCTAGTACAATTGTACTAGATCTAGTACATTCTCTGAGAATCTGGTACTCTAGTACACTCGAAACAAAATCTCGTACTTTTTTCAGCGTACGTTTTCATTTGAAGTGTAAAATATAAGTATTGGTCAAAACTTGCAAGAGAAATTAAAATAGTTGTTAAAAATTACTTCAGAGATAAAATAGTAAATATTTCTCGAGAGATAAAACATTGTTTAAAAATTGCACGAGAGATCAAATATTGTTCAAAAATGGCTTGAGAGTTAAAAAAGTGTGTTAAAAATTTGTCGAAGTATAAAATAGTATTATAAATTGCTTGAGGGGTAAAATATTGTTCAAAAATTGCTCTAGGGATAAAAATACTGTTAGAAATTTAATGAGAGATAAAAATATTTAATAATTTTTTACAGATTAAATAGTATTATAAATTGTTGAAATCGTGTTCAAAAATTGCTCGAGATATAAAATACTATTAGAAAATGCTCGAGAGATAAAATATTGTACAAACATTGCTCGAAATATAAAACATTGTTAAAAATTTATCGAGAGTTAAAATATTTTTATAAATTTGTCGAGAAGTAAAATATTTTTATAAATTTGTCGAGAGTTAAAATATTGTGCAGTTTGCTAAAGAGATAAAAAAGTTGTTAAAAATTGCTCGAGAGATAAAATAATGTTAGAAATTTATCGAGAGATAAAATATTGTTTAAATATAGCTCAAGAGATAAAAAAGGTTTAAAAACTGTTCGAGAGATAAAATAGTATCATAAATTATTAAAATCTTTTTCAAAAATTACTCGAGAATTAAAAAATACTATTAAACATTTCTCGAGAGATCAAATATTGTTCAAAAATAGCTTGAAAGGTAAAAAAGCTATTAAAAATTGCTCGAGTGATTAAATAGTGTTAAAAATTGTACAAAAAATTTTGTACAAACATTTCTCGAGGGATAAAAAAAGTTGTTAAAAATTGCTCGAGAGATAGAATACTGTTAGAAATTTGTTTAAAAACTGTTCGAGAGATAAAATATTATCAAAAGGTGTTAAATCTTTTTCAAAAATTGCTCGAGAGATAAAATAGGGTTAGAAATTGTTAAAATTTTGTTCAAAAATTGCACGAGACATCAAATATTGTTTAAAAATAGCTTGAAAGGTAAAAAAGGCTATTAAAAATTTCTCGAGTGATTAAATAGTGTTAATAATTGTACAAACATTGTTCGAGGGATAAAAAAAAGTTGTTAAAAATTGCTCGAGAGATAGAATACTGTTAGAAATTTATCGGGAGATAAAATATTGTTTCAAAATAGCTCAAGAGATAAAAAAAAGATTTAAAAACTGTTCAAGAGATAAAAGAGTATCAAAAGGTATTAAAATCTTATTCAAAAACTGCTCTAGAGATAAAATAGTGTCAGAAATTTGTCGAGTGATAAAATATTGTTTAAAATTGTTGTGTTCGTGTTCTCTATAAACCTTTTTTTGCTCTTTAATGACCATACTTCATAATTAGACAAATCTGGTAATTTTATAGAATCTAGTACATTTTTATGAAATCTGGTACATTTTTTAGATAAATCTGGTACATTACAAAAATATATTCTGGCAACACTGCGCCCGCGGATGCCAATGCTTCAGAAAATTTTTCAATCACACCATGAGTTGTTATCGTGATTAGTAAATTCAAATAAACGGGCATATTTCTTTAAATCATTAACATTTTTATGAAAGCAATAAAAGATGTAAAAAACAGCAACCGTATATTTTTGAATACCAGTAATTAAATAAATAACAGTTTGTTTGAACTAAAACCACTGTACTATAACACACTAATTCTTCTTAACGTTTATAATTGTTATTTTACCTGATCTATACTTTGGGTAAAAAAATATACATGTGGGTGTAAAAAAAATATATTTTCACATTTAATTATTCATTTTGATTTTTATCGATGGGAGATCTTTAACCAAATTTTTATACTTATATTTCAAATCAGCCTTCTACTGTAAAAAAATCACAACAGCACCAATTCAATTTAGAAGCTGTCAACTTTAACTCTTGACTGGAACTTTACTCCGTTGGTATATCAAGCCCACATTTAGAATTAATGTCAGCATTCTATACTATAACTCTCTTCATGAGCTTTCGAATTTACTTGTTTGAGAATTGTTCGAAGAGATGTTCCAGGCCCTACTTCGAAAGTTTTAGGAAAGTAAGTACCAGGTTCCCTTTCGTACACCACATGTAGTAACTGTTCCCATTTAACTGGTTTGATCATCTACAAATTAATAATAAAAGAAAAAAAGCTCGAAATCTGATAACCAGGTAAAAATACAATGGAAAATTCTGGAGGACATGAGGAAAAAGGAAGGCATCAAAGGTAATGGTAATAGGAAAAAAAGAGAAGTTGGGAAGTTTAAAGTATCTAAAGGGAACCACAAAGTTATTCATATATGTACTTCAAAATTAATATTGTTAAACCGTTTTACCTGTTTTGGAAGCTGTTTTCTAATATGTTCAGCATTTTTATAAATTTTTCCATCTAAGTTTGAGTAAACACTTATAATGGGATCATTGATTTCGGTTTTATTTAAAGCTTTTTTAAACGTTTCCATAGCAGGTGCCATTAAATCTGTGTGAAATGCTCCACTGACTGGAAGTCTTTTGACTTTACGTAATCTAAATTCTTTATAATTCTTCTCCAGAAAATCTAAAGCCTAAAATACATTTTTTTATTACTTTATTGAATCATATATTATACAGTATTTTGAGAATACTTTCTATATTGTATCTTTTTTTTATATTTAAAGGGACTTGATTAAGGATGCATATATTTCTTATCTTCATTAAAATCAACAGATATTGAAACACGCTGGTTTAGATGTAGATGGTGTTGGTTTAATAGTTATAAGTTACAATAATAAATAAGTTACAATAAAGTACAATAATGGAAACCAATTATATAACAAGCACCTAGGTGAGAACACCTGTATGTGCTAACAAAATTTTAAAATTTTATTTTAATTAAATGAATTATAAAGGAAATAAAAAAAAATTTTTTTTTATTAAATAAAACTTGAACAATTTATGCAAGAAAAAAGAAAAAAAAAACTATTTAAAAAAATCCATGTATTAAATCCGTTATTCTAGGAATATTCTGATAAACTGGAAAATGTATATTTTGCTAACTTTACAGAATTGTTTATATTTGCTTTATAATTTTATATGAAGAGGTAGAGCGTTATAGAACTTTGTCCCTAAATAATTTACACTGTTTTTAAAAAACTCACTATTTGGTTTTGGTACTTTAATGCACATGTTCGATGCAGTTCTAGTGTTATGTCTATGTTCTAAAGGGTTTTTTAAAAAGTCATTTTTTTGTATATAACAACACACTGCGTGAATATATAAACATCTAAAATTGCTAATTTTTTCATTATATAAAGTTATGGTGGGACACAATCTATCTCTTTTATATATTAACTTCAAGATTTTGTTTTGAATAACATTTAACTGATTTAATGAAGCAATGTAGTTTGTTTTGTTAACATTCAAAGACAATTTAAAAACATCCAGCCAGTTTTGACATTCCATTCCATTCCAGCTATAGCACGTGTCTTGATGGCTTCCCAATCTTTATCACTGAAGACTAGCACTGTATCATCAGCATATGATACAACTTTACCTTGAATATCAATCTGAATTAAGCTCTTAATGTATAAATTAAATAGTATAGGTCCTAGAACAGTCCCTTGAGGTACTCCGATTTGTATATTTTTAGGGTTACTCACATTGTCTCTGACCTTTACCTTCTGTTGTCTGTGTGTCAAATAATTTTCAAAAACCTTCAACAGGATGTCCCTCACTCCATTCTGTTCAAGAACATTTAAGAGCTTTTGATGTGGCACCGTGTCAAATGTTTTTGCTAGATCTAGAAATATAGCTATACACTTGTTACCAGTATTCATTTCATCAGTAACATATGAAATCAATTCATGCATAGCATCTCCTGAGTTAAGACCCTCAATAAAGCCATATTGGTGCTTGGGAAGTAAGCCATTAGTTTTTAAAAAATCTGTCAGTCTATCTTTCATACATTTCTCAAATATTTTGGCCACATTACTAATTAAACTAATAGGCCTATAGTTTGTGGCTTTTTATTAGCAAGGTTAAAGATCACGTCACAGAAAATATGGTCATAACACATCTAAAAAAAAAGTGTGACAGAAAAGATCTGTTATCTGTGAAGGAATTATCAACATACAAACAAACTGATAATAACAAATGTTTTAAGATCAACATGCAATATGATCTTATGGACCAGGTGTACACTGGAAGTTTCTGGCCACCATGGGTAGCAGTCTACCCTTATGACTTTAGAAAAGAAGAAAACAGGTATAACAACAACCAGGAAGCAAACCTACTAGATGAAAATTTTCCGGATGCCAATCATAATCCAAACAGGAGAATATGAAAACAAACACACCAAGACTGAAGAAATCAGAATTAATGAAGAACATCTGTCAAAAAATCATGATAACAAAAACTAATGCATTTCAATATACAAGGTATACAGACAAAAATTAGTGAGCTAGAACAAATTTTAAAAAAGAATAAAGTAGATATATGTTGTTTTTCAGAACATTAGCTAAACGCTAATGAAATTGATATGTTAGAGCTTTGTGATTATTTTTTGATAACTAAATATTGTAGGACACAATACCAAAGGGATGGAGCTCTATTTATTCAAAAAGTAGTGTGTTAATAGAACCTGTATACTGCAATTTTACTATTGAGAAAGTTATCGAAATACTTTCCTATCAGACCATTCACTACAACTCTGTGAATTCAACTTCCCAATAACAAATCAGGAAGAAACTACACAATCTTTTGTTAGGGATTTAAGTAACAATACCAAGCTTATCTTTAAAAATATAATTATTAACAAGTCATGGGAAGACATGTATAACTCATCTGAGTTCAATAACAAATTTAACAGCTTTTATTCGACTTTTTTGTACCATTTCACTTTTACATTTAAAGTTAAACCTAAACAACACAAAAATAATTTTTTTAACATGGAACTAAGTGCATTGAATGAGATGCTGTGTGAATTACATAGCTAGTAATAATGATACTATTAGGGATAGATATAAAAAACTCAAAGTCAAATCAGAAACACTTTCCTATAATAATAAAAGGGTAATTAATGCAAAAAATTCAACAATAGAATGTTGGAGAATTGTAAATGAGACAAAAGGAAAATCAGTAAAAAAATTACCCATTGGGATGCTAAATTGTCAAGGCAATAAAATTTCTGGTGCCCAAAATATATGTAATGCTTTTAATAATCAGTTTACTTCTACCAAATTATACTCAAGCAAGGCTTCAAGATTTTTCTATAAGCACTCTATTTTTAACTCCAACTACCCCAAAGGAAATAACAGAAAATATACAGAAAACAACTTGTAAAAAATCTGCCAGTATGGATGAAATAAATGGAACAATATTGTTTTTATTGCTGAAGATATTGGTGTACCTGTGACCTACCTTATAAATAAGTCTTTTTTATGTGGTGACTATCCTAGCATATTAAAAAAATCAAAATCCACTCCTATATATAAAGATAAAGGGTCTGTAAATGATATGGCAAACTATAGGAACATCTGCATTCAAAATCAACTGGCTAAAGTATTCGAAATGACTTATAATAACAGGTTTATTAAATTTCTAAAACAGTATAGACTTTTGAGTAAATTTCAACATGGTTTTCGCAGAAATAAGTCAACATCTAGTGCTATAGGGGAGTTATGCGATTTCTTTAAATAACAAGGAATTAAATATTACCTTTCTGAAAAAAATATTAACCATCCAATTACAGAACGCGCATATTTACAAATGAGCAGTCAGAAATTATTTTATGTGATTTAAATGTAAGAAGCATCAAATAAGATCAGTTTTTCATGGAAATATTACAATTGTTGAATAGAACATTATAAAATGTAAATATTATTCCTATTATAGCATAAAATGAATTGTTCTATGCACTTGTGATTCATTTTTTTTTTCATCTCCTGAAAAATGTTGATTTTGTGACTTATGAGGTTCTACCTTGTGGCCCTCTATATTTAACCCTCAAATTAAAATTATTTGTGATTGGATACTCACCGATTCACTACCAGCAACTACCTTGCAATGAGGGAACAAATAGTTGGCAATTTTGCATTCTGGAAGTGGATCTCCTTTATCCACAGCCCATTCTTTGGCTTTTACACATGCAATATTTAATTTACTATCTGGTCCATACATAACAGTGACCATGCCTCCTTTATATGCCTCACTAGCTAATTGCATAGCCTCACCTCTGATTTGAACTAATTGTAGACCTATAATATTTCATGCAATTTAAAATATAGAAATTTGGTAAAAACCTGAAACAAACCTCGTTCGAAATTAATTGCTCCAGCAAACACCAAAGCAGTAATTTCTCCTAAACTAAACCCTGCAGTAGCAACACAGTTTGCTATTGCATTAGGTCGTTCTTCTTTAAGTTTTTCGATAGCAGCTAAAGAACAAACCATAATAGCAGGTTGAGCATATTTCGTTTGATCTAATTTATTTTTTGGACCTTCCAGACACAATTTCAACAAATCGTAACCAATTATATAATTGGCTAGTTCGAATAAATCTTTAGCCATTGGGAATTTTAATAAATCCTTTGCCATGCCGACGTATTGACTTCCCTGACCTGGAAAAAGTATGATTGCAGCATCTCTTGGATCTTGTTTTTCTTTTCTAAAGTAGTCACCTTGTTTCCTAATTTTTGTACCTTGAGGGTAGGGTAAAGTGGCCCATCGTTGTACATTTTCTGTAGATACATCCTGAAATGTTGACGAATCGTTTAGTAATTTCTTTAACGGAGAATCGTTTTCTTTTTTTGATTCCCACACTGAACTACTGGTAAAAAGTTTTTTGATAAATGTCCTTTCAACTTCAAAATGTTTCACAATATTTATAGTAGATTTACGAATCATTTTTGAAATTGTTTTTAAAATTCACTACTTTTCATAAACCATAACCTCACTTTTAGTTCAGTCGTATTTCTTCTTTTTTTTTTTTTTTGCTCAGTGCAACAACGTTTTGGCTATCTAGTAATATAGTTTTATGTACACAGGACCGGTTTTGTTTATTTTCTCGTTTTTGAAAAATTTCAAATTGAACGATCATAGAATATTGTAGATTATTAATTGGTTTTACTTGCATCAATTATAATAAATATTTAGCAATGGAGATATTACATTCAATTCCAAAATGTTACATTAAAAAGTTTTGGTTTTACTAAAACTATATAGGGTGTTTATTAGGTACTTGTACAAACTTTAAATAGTGAATCTTTGACTAATTTTAAGGCAAAAAGTTTATATGAACACGTGTCCTAAACCTCTTAACTTTTGTGCTACAGGGTGGTAAAGTTTTCAGAAAAAAATCTATTTTTTCCAATAACTGTGAGACTATTATAGATATCTTTACGAAATTTGGTACACGTATACTATGCATTAAGATGCATTTTTTGATGTACAAATTTATGTTTTCTATCAGTGGCGTCCATACCTACGGGGTTTGTACTGAATATTTTTGCAGAAAAAAATAGTATGTCACTGCTTCATCTTAAAACAAAAATTAATTTTGAAATCCTCATTAATTTTTAAACAAATTTAATCTCTTGAGTTTTTTCGTTCGATGCATAGTTTACGCTTTAAAAAATAGTCAAATTGCTAAAATGTACAATTGTACATACATGCATAGCAAGCCTTGCAAACAACCGAGAGGTTTCCATGGTAGCGGAATCAGTCATGACAGTTTATTTAAAAAAAAGATCATGGTTTTTGTCATTTAAAAATGTATGTATGTAATAATTTATTGTCTATTATTGTGTTCAAAATGTACGAATATACCAATGCAGAAATGGCAGACATTCATTTCGTCTACGGAATGGCTCACGGTAATGCACAAGCTGCAAAAATAATGTATCAAGCCCGATTTCCTCAACGGGTGGTTCCACATGTCCGAACTTTCATTAATATTCACGCAAGACTTTGTGAAACTGGCAGCTTTAAAAGAACAATTGATATCCCAGGAAGGCCTGCGACAGTTCGAACAGTTGAAATTAAAGAAGCTGTGTTAAATAGAATTGAAGAAGACCCGCAAACTAGTACAAGGAAAATTGCTCATGAATTGAATATTACGCATACAATTGTGTGGTAAATTTTAAAATCTCAACTTTATCCTTATCATATTCAACGTGTACAGGCATTACTACCTAGAGATTTTCCTCTCAGAGTAGATTTCTGCGTTTGGCTGCGAAATAAATTATTAACAACCCCGGATTTCTTAGGCCATGTACTTGTTACAGACGAAGCTTCTTTTTCTCGAAACGCCATCATGAACTTTCACAACAACCATATCTGGTCTGAGGATAATCCCAATGCTATCATAGAAAATAATTTCCAAGATCGTTTTTCTCTAAATATTTGGGTCGGAATTATCGAGGATCACCTTATTGGACCTTGCATTCTTCCACAAAGGCTAAATGGCGAAGAGTACAGAAGATTTTTGGCGCACCGGCATACTTTTGTTTGGCTGCACGTCAATTTCTGAACGAGAATTATCCTAATCGTTGGATAGGAAGAGCGGGACCGCATGCCTGGCCTCCCAGATCACCAGATTTAAATCCTCTGGATTTTTTCTGTGGGGTCACTTAAAGACACTAGTTTACAAAACATCCGTTCAAAATGAGCAAGATCTAAGAAACAGGATATATGAATCGTGTGCCATTATTAATCAGACACCAGGTATATTCGAAAGAGTACGTCAATCAATGTTAAGGCGAATTGACACATACATTGCAGTAGGCGGCGGGCATTTTCAGCAATTGTTGTAAATGTTATTAACTTATTTGTAAAAGTAGTTTAGTCTTAGTCTGTAAATAATCTAAGTTTATTACATAACAATATTGATCAATAAAAGACACATTTTTCTCTTGTTCCATGCAGAATACTATGCGTCGGACGAAAACTATGCGTCGGAGAAAAACTCATCAGACCAAATTTGCTCAAAACTAAATGAGGATTGCAAAAATATTTGTTATTTTAAGATGAAGCAGTGGCGTACTATTTTTTTCGGCAAAAATATTTAATACGAAACCCGTACGGGCGCCACTGGTAGAAATAATAAAATTATTTGTACATTAAAAAATGCATCATAATGCGTAGGAGACGTATACCAAATTTCGTAAAAATATCTGCAATATTCTTAGTTATTAGAAAAAAAATTTTTTTTTCTGAAAACTTTACCACTCTGTAGCTCAAAAGTTAAGAGGTTTAGGACATGTGTTCATATAAACGTTTTGCCTTAAAATAAGTCAAAGATTCACCATTTAAAGTTTGTACAAGTACTTAATAAACACCCTGTATACTGATGACCGTCTTAGGGTGACCATATTTATTTTGACCCAATGCTAGACTTTGGAGAGGTGAAGGCATATTTTTTAGCTCCTGAATACAAACACCATAAGCGAAAATCCTTTAGGATTGCATTTATAATTTTTTGAATGTGAAAGAAAGTTGGGATCTGATCGTATTCATAGGGTAATTTTTAATTATAAGGGTTAATTTCACCCTGTTGGATAAGTTCTGAGGTATTTTCTCTCACAATGTATTTCGGTAAGTGTATTTATGATTTTTTGAATGTAAAATCAAGTTAGGATCTGGAATTATTCTCTAACTTTCAGCCGAAAACTTCTTAACAAAGTTCGATCACCAAAACGACAAGCATGCATGCGATTAGACTATTTTGCTATTCGTAAGTGATTTTAATGTTGCTTTTAATATTCACACTATTATTTTATAAAATTTTAATGAGCTCTCCTGAATATTTTAATATTTTGAAATATGACACTCTTTAATTAGGATGTTCTCTTATTTAATTTCCTCAATTGCAAAAAAAAATTTTTGTTACTTCAATAAATATTTCCTCTATTTGGCATTTTAAATAATTCCTATTATTTTTTATTTTCAGCGAATTTCCGTTCGAAAAAACTTAAATCGTCGAAAATATTTTGAGTTAATCGGTAGCACGATATAATTGGTCTGAGTTCATATTCATTTCACCTCGGACAATAAAGACTGGAAATAATGGACATTATGAAGAAACGGTAAAAAATACTGGAGCAAAAAATGGGACAGAGAAAGACAGTAGAATCAGCGTCTTCAAATGGTGAGTCTTTTGATTTAAATTTAGCTTTTTTTGTAAACAAATTATTACATCGCACCCTTGCTTCAAAATTAACATCTTCTGATTTAATACCATAAATTTGATTAGTCAACAAACTTACATCAAACCCTCAGAAATAAACAGGCGCAGTTTAGAAGGGAATCAAATAAAAACTAATTTATTTAAGAATCAGTCATAATTATTTTATCATCGATTAAACTCAACTTTTGCGCATGCGCGATCCACGCCCCACACTACGGTCAAACTCACCTTTTATGTAATGATTTAATAATTAACTGTCTCTATTTTAAATATATAGTTAGGTACACTAATAATTATTATGGATTAATAGTTATATGAAACAATTTGGAAATTTGAATACAAAAATATATTACATAAATTATTAAATACATTTACAATTCTGTGGCATCTTCATTATCACTTAATTTTCTAAAACAAACATGTTCTATGTTATTATTTGGTATGATATAAGGCCCTTTTCTGAATGTTCCATATTCATCGGGCATACTATCATTTAAAATGATTTCTCTTCTAGCCAATGGATTTCGCGCTTTGGGTTTCTCCTTGTACTTTTGATCCATCTGATTCGAATTTAGAGAATCTGTTAACGATACTATCCTAAATTGTCCATTTTCAACTGGACTTTGTTTGTTTGATATCATATTTGCTTCATTTAATTCTGTGTATATGTTACTACTATTATTATTATCGATATTATCTTTTTCTATTTTTTCTTTGTACATTCCATGAACACTTTGAGGTGACTGACAACTAGCTAATATTTTCTTATTTTTCTTTATCGATTTTGTGTAATCCTTTGTACCTTTTCTTTTTAATGTGAAATCGCGTTCTCCTGATTTTGCTTTTGTATTCCATTGGATCCAATTGTGTCTGGATATTGGATCCTTTGGTCCCCAATTCTTTGAAGGTTTCAAAGAAGATTTAAATCTCTGAAACATATAAATAATATTTCAATTCTTTGCTCTGTAACATACTTTTTATTTTATTTAAACATTGTTTTATACATTTTATCGATGAAGTAGATACCTGTCTCCAAATAAAATTAACTTTGTGAGACTAAAAGGATCATTTTTACTGCCTTCCCAAGTATTTCTTTCTTATGTTTATAATTTGTTAAAAAATATTACCTCTATAAAAGTGTATCCGTCCTGTTTTGTAACTATATAAAGTCCTGTTACAAAGATTAATAGGCTAGACGTTAGAACAATGCCAAATCCAACACCGTACAGCCATGGTGGATCATTTCTAAAAATACCTTCCAGCGGTAAAGTAATCATCCCCCAAGCAAAAATGGACGTTAGAACAATCGGTGCTAGCCACCATAATATTAGCCAAAATTTTGATAAAATATGCCCAAGCATAAATTCAAAATCGGACTGTATTCGTTCCACTCCTAAAAACAAATAGTACTATTTAATAAAGTACAACAATTTACATAGTTGTCAGTACACATAAATGGTAAAATACACCACATTTTACATACATTAACATATAGCATACTCGTATAAAATTTAAAATAAAATAGGATTTTAAAAGATCATGCGGTTGGTAATAGTAATAAAAAATATATAAAGAAATCATTGATCTGGCAACCTAGGGATACGACATGCGTAAACGAAAAGTGGGACCGGTCCGCCATTACTGTGAGTACAAATTGTCAAATTTTATAGGTTATATTTTTAGTGTCATTTGTGTAATTAAATTTGAATTTAATTTGTGATTGAGCAAATTTTGAGTGTTAAAAACTTATAAAGTATATAATGCCTTGCTGTGTTATATGTTCCTGCTCTAGCCATAGACGTTTGTGTGAAAAATCGACTGGAATAACGTTTCATAGGTTAGTATCAAAATTATAAATATTATACAGGACAGTATTATGACAGGTTTGTATAAAATGTGTAAAAGTATGCTTTTAAAAATGCAAAAAAATCATCTATCAACTTTTGAGCCCACCTATATTGGAATAAATACTTTTTCATACGAAATAATATTTATAGATTTCCAAAAAATCCTGAAAAACGTAGCGCGTGAATACTGTTTGTCAAGAAGCATAATTGGGAACCTTCTAAATTCAGCTGTATATGTTCCAAGCATTTTCTTGAGAAGTACATTAATCGTACGCTATTTCGTTTATCAAATTTATAGGCATTTTTATATTCTTATTTCTATTTAAATATAACCTACATTTGCGGTCCTTCCACCAATTTTATTTATTAGTTCTACAGCTGATTGAAAAGTAGAGCTTCATGTTTTGTGTATGCATGAGTATTGTTTGTTTTATTATAGTTAATTTAAAACAATATTAATATACCTTTTTAATTACCTATAATTTGTTTCAGATTAGTGCGTTTAAAGGAATTGGTGAAAATGAAGCGATTCGCCAGCTTTGGGGATGTACCAGTAAAAGTGACATCGAAGTTATTCAACGATTCCAGAATAAAGTATTAAGGAACATCGTCGATGCACCATGGTACTGCCACAATACTGATCTTCATAGGAACCTTAAAGTGAAGACTGTTGAAAATACAATACAAACATTTGCTAGTAGTCACCAACAACGACTGCTCCAACATGGAAACCTCGAGATTATCCAGCTCCTCAACAAGCGACGATTTCCATACCGACAAGTTCCAAAGCACCAAACATTCAGTGCTGTGTTTCGACATATTGGAACACATGGCATACTGTGTTAATATATCTTTTGAAATTTAAACTCTTGCAGCTTGGTAACCATGTAGAATTGAATATTTGTTCATAGGACATTTTATGCTTGAAATGAATTCAGGAATATAATATTTAAGTTTGTACAGTGCATATTATGAACACACTGTATATAAGTTCTAATAATAATAAAAATATTTTCTAATGCCTTGGTATGATTCCCCACTCGACTATTCACTGTTGGGTTCTAATAATTAACAGTGCTGTTCCTGAAGTGGCGCTGGGAAACAGTAACAAAGCCTACACAGAACACAGTAACAAAGTCTACACAGAACACAATTATTAAGAATTTAAACACAAGCTTGAGACTGGCATATTAGGTATATACACCTTGGCCATAAGTCGAAAAAAAAAATAACATTAGTCTTTTTTTAATGAGACTAGCAATAAAATCATAACCGTTTGTCTAGTATTAAAAATAAATATCACTCATAGATGTGGATAAGAAAATATTAAAACTGTATTCCTTGTACACTTTTATTTAATCACAGCACACATTATTTGCATTTACCTTAGTGGTTAAGAAAAGCACAGTGGATACTTTTCCTAACTCAATAAACATTTATTACCTAGATGTTGGCCTCCCTTTATCACCATCCTACAATTTCAACTCTTTTGCTGTTAACTTTAACTTCATCTGTGACTTTAATTATGATTGAAACTTTAACTTTATCTTCACATTCTTTGTCTGACTTTCAATTATACATGCATGATGATTGTGCATAGACCAATTAAATTGGACCGGCACGCTTGTGGTGCATGTGTGTTATTAGGGTAGGCCTTTACATAAGTAGCCATAATCTCTGCAGATGGTGAGAAGCCCAGCTCAAACCAACTACCATACTATCGTCATTGGATCTATAGGTCTCAAGTAAGATCACTTCATATTTTACATTTGTTAGAAGTGCACCTGCACACCGCTGGTTGTGGCTTCGCTGATTTACTGAATGTCTTGCATGAAGATATACACCTTTCAGTCTGAATCTACAAAAGTACCAAGACCAAGTAAGATTAATCCACATTTTGATTTCCTGAATAGTGCATCTACCTACACAGAGATTGCTTATTAGCCATTTTCCGCGAGCCTTGAATTAAGTTTCATATCTGATTATCGAGCTTTTAGTGTATGAACATTTGTTCTTAATTTCGAGAAAGCTGTTAATTAAAGTAAGGTTAGATTCTTCCTCCATGGTCAGATTACTTGACATTTGCGACCTTGTACTTTCCGATAAAGACGAAGCATTGGGCTCATAGAAAAACGAAAAACTAAAGATTGAGCTATTTATGTGCCCTAGTGCAAACGTGTGACGACTGATCCAATAAATCGAACTCTGTTTACTTTTGTCGCTTATGTGAACCAAAAATGTACTATTTATTTTTTCTGTGAATGATTTCAACGCTTTAGGGTTAATTCCACCATTGTGTTAAAGTTTAAACTATTAATTGAAGATTAAAATTAAATTTTATGTAAAAATGTCATTTTAAACTTCGTTAAACCCAATGGTGGAATCGGCCCCAAGTTAGTTATATGATGGTCATTGATTAGTTGCAATTTTGCAAATATTATATTCTCCAGCGTTTAATAGCCACGAGTGATAATTAAATCAGTTATATTTTATTTCTTTCATTTACTTTATTCAGCACCTTTCGGCTGAAAACCGGGCATATTTAAGCTTTTAAACCCCCTTCTTTTATAACTTCGGCTTTCCACTACATTTTAAGTCAATGTCAATAAAAAGGAAATTAATTTTTTTATAGTTCAAATAATGATATTTAACCAGAAATAGTACAATAAAAACTTGTAAATCCGGTTCTGCTCTTCCGCCATTTTAGAGAGTGCAAAAGCCACGCCTACCGGTCCCACTTTTGTTTATCAAAAATAATACATATGACGTATCCTTACGTTGCCTTATCAATGAAAGAAATACAACCTAAGATTGATGTTTTGGAGTTTTTAGTATTTCAGTAAATACAATAAATTTATTAGGTTGGTAGCATGGGTATTTCGCTTCATTTTTAACTATAGGTAATATTTATAAATTGCTAAAATTATCTTCAAAAAATATTTCTTATACCTATAAAAATAATTAGTTCTTACCATAAAACGCTAATACAGTTAAAACTTCCAAAATAGCCGTTATGAGTATTAAATTTCCCACAATATAATGATCTAACAAATGAACGACATCAAAATCTGATTTTAGTAATATTGCACATCCAAGGATATAACCCGAAACGCATAATATTACACTGGCTTGCCACCATTTAAGCCTTGATCTTGCTCCAACAGTTATGGCTTTCAACAGTGTGTAGGTTAACGTCGCCTATAAAAAATAAGAAAGTTAATTAATTCACTGCAAAACCAAACAGTTGAAACTTTTGCATTTAAGGAGCATCAAAAGTATTTTACGATAGTGGTACAGGAAACTTACCATACTGATAAAGCCAGATAATATAAACAGAGCAAATATGAGAATAATCCATATATTTTTATCAGAGTCATTGTTAACACCTCCGATGTCGTATATAAGAGACATTAGAAAAATTTCGGCTACATCTCCTTCGCTTGAAGTTATATTGGCACTTGTATAATTTGATAGGGATTGTGAAATGATCGTTGAACCAAGTCCAAATAGTATATTTATTCCACAATAGCCTAGAGCAGTCCTAAAAATATAAAAAAAAATATTTATTTATATTGCCATCATGAACAAGTTCGGCTTGGAATGAGTTTATCGCCTCCAAGTTCATAAATCTTCATCTATTATGTTAAAATCGTTTTTTTTTTGTTTAAGCTATAAAAATATATAATAATAATAAATAAATGTTTTATTTGTTTTGCAAATACATATACTTTTATTAAAACTAACATATATACTTTTTAATTTCAAATTCTATTAAAAATTGTATTGTCAGTAAACGTAAAAATAGTCCATTAGTACATAAATCAATTGGCGTTGCTGTCACGCACGGAGCGAATGGGTATAATGATTTTAGGACTATTTTCTGAATTATTGGGTGATAATTTTACTACTACTCACCAAAATGGATTTACTTTATTATACAAAAATCCGGCGTTTGTGACAAATGATCCAAAGCCAACTGTTGTAGAGAAAAATACTTGTATACACGCATAATACCATACCTAAAAAAGGTTAATGTTATAAACATGTTCAAATCACACGAGCCAGATCCCATGAGCAGTAATAAGTAGTTTGAAAACACTAAGAAATCAAGGGCTATACGCCCCAAGATATGCCGACGACATAGTCATCCTTATCCGAGGGAAACACCAAACCACAGTCTTTGAACACATGTAAAGAGCTCTTGCACACATTGATTCCGAGGCCCGAGTCGAATAAGTTCTCATCCTGTGTATTACTGGATCAGAACTTGTTTGACCCATTCCGTCCACCTCCCTGCTATAAGCATGACATCGCTGCAGGGACCTCAGTGGCAATAAGGCATCAAATTTGCAAATCTAACTTTCGAAAGGGCATGAAAGTTTGAAATGTAATCATCATTTATACAGAGTGTGGTATAAGACTTTATTCTGTCGTTAAAGAGTTCTTACGCTGACAGAAATGTGGTATGTTAGGGAAACCCTCTTGGTAAACTCTGACAAGGCACAACTCATAACCTTTACTCGGAAAACAAGGTTGGAGGTTTTAGAAACTCCGACTCTGTTTGGAGGAAGGCTAAACAAAACGAACCAAGTAAAATATCTGGGTCTAATCCTAGATAGCAAACTTACTTGGAACCAACACTTACAAAAAGTGACCAACAAATGTAAAATGTCTCTTATTGTAGGGAGACGGGCATTTGGAAAAATATGAGGATTAAAACCAAAATGATCCACTGGCTATATTTGGCAATAGCAAGACCCACGATATGTTGATAATGGGGGTGTTAATACACTGCGACCTAAAAGATCTATTGTGCCCCCTTCTGTCACCACTGCACTAAGGAAATGTCTCAATGCCTATAGCGACCCTTCCAATCCTATTTTCTCAAGGAAGTGTAGGATTTGAAGTGGCTTCAAGTTAGGTAAGTCTCCCTCTTCTATTTGATATCCTCCTAGATATAGTGTCCTTGGATTCTGGAGTGCTACACATTCAGTTAGGATGTGAATGGAGGTTCCGTCCTCCTCCTCACAGAATCTGCACTCATTATCCTCTACTACTCTCAGTTTACTTAGGTGTCCTTTTAGTCGGCAGTGCCCGGTAAGGATCCCTGTTACAATACGTAGCCTGTTCTTGCTCAGGCAGATGCAGGCTTCTGATCTTTTTTGGTTATATTCATCCAGAAGTATCTTGGCCTGTCTCAGACCCAAGAGATTGTTCCAATTATCGGTTCTTCTACTACCCAATTCTTTTTTAATCTCTTCTAATATTATGTTACTGCTGATACCGCAGAACGGCTCAGGTCCTACAAAGGGTGTTTGAGCCCCTTTCCTTGCAAGACTATCTGCAATCTCGTTACCCTGTACCCCGTTATGTCCCGGGACCCAAGTGAGAGTAACTCTATTTTTCTCGCCTAGCTCATTCAATTGTTCTAGGCATCTCCATACCATTTTTGAGCTGATTACGTAAGAACTCAGCGCTTTGATGGCTGCTTAACTATCGGACATGATGATAATCTCTTGTCTATGATAGTTTCTCTCGATGTTAAACTGGATACACTTCTCGATGGCGTGAATTTCCGCCTGGAAGATGCTTGGGTATTTTCCCAAGCTTTCGGAGTGCTTGGTTCTCGGCCCATACACTCCTATTCCAGTTCCTTCTATGGTTTTGGAATCGTCCGTGTACCACTGAATAGCACGTCTTTCGGTTGCAAGCGCGATGGATTCTTGGCTCCATTCTTTCTTGCAGCCCAGCTCTGTAAGACCCACGATAACTTATGGAACGGTTATTTGGTGGCCAAAAATAAACCAGAAAACATCTCTCAATACCCTCTCAGGAGTACAGACGCTGGCATGCCTTTGTATTACAGGAGTACTGAGAAATACACCGACAGCCTCTATGGAAATCATTTTCAACCTCCCACCCCTTGACCTAGTCATAAAGAAGGAGGCCAGAATGAGTGCATACAAACTGGAAATCTCCAACAACTGGAACCCACTGGGACATATAAAACATACCAGAATAACACATGAAGTAAATGATTCTATATTAAATATGGGATCAGATCACATGACACCCCTCCTAACCTTTAACAGACTCTTCCAGATCAACTGTAACTGGAACGAGGTAAATAAGGAGATAGATAACTAACAAGGGAACAGGCTCTGGCGTACATGGCAATACAATCGAATTGTTTGTACGAGAGAATTTAAGAAGGAAGTACAAAAAACAAACCATCCTAATTCTCTCAGATAACCAAACAGCCTTAAAGGCTCTTGATTCAAACATAATCAAGTCAAAGCTTGTCTGGAACTGCCTTGGAATACTAAATGACCTGGCAACCCACAACAAGGTACAACTATTGTTGGTACTAGGGCACAAAGGTATCCAAGCATGCCGAGATTGAAATAAATATTAAATTTATACTAATACGTCAGCCATCAAATCCTATAACGAACCAAGAAAATAATTGAGTTTGAAATTCACATGGGCTGATGTATAATATTTAATAGAACCGCTTTTATCTTTGTCACTGAATGTCAGTTAGATTCACTGAGCTATCGAGCGGATTATATTCATTATTTATAGAAAGGGTTTAAAAAAAAAATAAAAAAAAAACAAGAAACTTACATTAGCACTTTCTAGTAAGGTCCAGTCGGCATCAGTAAAAAAACGAATAAGATCAGTCTGAAATAACATAGCTTTCACGAATAACGCAATATGGCATCCTAAAGTTGGAAATATAAATATAGTTAGTGATCGTATGTAGCTCTTCGTTTTTCCAATGGTCCTAAAAATATTAGTGATTTTTATAGTATACCATTTGATTCCACAACTTACTTTCTACGAGAAAATAGTTTTGTAGTAGAAGTAAAGGTTAAATGACTAACCTATAAAAAAGTTTCATCTTAATTAGTAATGACGTTTGAAGTAAATCACTCCTATCACCCCTGGTCTACTAATATTACTATTAGTATAGTTAGAATTAGAACTTTCTTACAGGTAAGTCATTTTTTCAAAATAATACCAAGTAAATTACAATTATTACACAATGTGTACTTACAGAAAAGCAGAGATTACCCATATAACTAATAAAATTGCTGCAAAAATTCCAAACCAATAAGGATCTTCAACGACTGATTTTAAAAATGTAGATCTAAAAAATATTAGAATAAATGTAAAAACAGCATTAAATTTATATAATATAGTATAATCCTACCTCAAGCACTGTTGTCCATTTTTTCCGTAATGTGAATAGCCAACCTAAAAATAAATAGGTAAGATTCAAGTATAAAGATAACAGGAATAAACCTTACAATGAATTTGAAAATGGTATAATAGGAATATGCAGATAACAGACAGATGTGGCTGTCAGCCAGTAACGTCACTACATTCTCCTCTGCTTGCCCCATTATAATATGTACTGACATGGATTAAGGCGCGACGAATGACAGCCAGTGTTGCCAGTCTAGTACAATTGTACTAGATCTAGTACATTCTCTGAGAATCTGGTACTCTAATACACTCGAAACAAAATCTAGTACTTTTTTCAGCGTATGTTTCCATTTGAAGTGTAAAATAAATTGGTCAAAAATTGCAAGAGAAATTAAAATAGTTGTTAAAAATTACTTCAGAGATAAAATAGTAGACATTTCTCAAGAGATAAACATTGTCTAAAAATTGCAAGAGAGATTAAATATTGTTCAAAAATGGCTTGAGAGGTAAAAAAGGGTGTTAAAAATTGGTCGAAGAATAAAATAGTATTAGAAATTGCTTGAGTGGTAAAATATTGTTCAAAAATTGCTCTAGGGATAAAAATACTGTTAGAAATTTAATGAGAGATAAAAATATTTAATAATTTTTCGAGAGATTAAATAGTATTATAATTTGTTAAAATCGTGTTCAAAAATTGCCCGAGGTAAAATAGTATTACAAAATGTTAAACCCTTGTTCAAAAATTGCTCGGGGGATAAAATACTATTGAAAAATTTGTTGAAAAATAAAATATTGTTCAAAATTGACTCAAGAGATACCTACTATTAGAAATTTCTCGAGAGATAAAATATGGTTTAAAAATTCCTCGAACGATAAAATACTATTAGAAAATGCTCGAGAGATAAAATATTGTACAAACATTGCTCGAGATATAAAACATTGTCAAAAATTTATCGAGAGTTAAAATATTTTTATAAATTTGTCGAGAGTTAAAATATTGTGCAGTTTGCTAAAGAGATAAAAAAGTTGTTAAAAATTTCTCGAGAGATAAAATAATGTTAGATATTTATTGAAAGATAAAATATTGTTTAAATATAGCTCAAGAGATAAAAAAAAGGTTTAAAAACTGTTCGAGAGATAAAATAGTATCATAAGTTATTAAAATCTTATTAAAAAATTACTCGAGAATTAAAAAATACTATTAAACATTTCACGAGAGATAAAACATTGTTTAAAAATTGTTAGAAAGACAAAAAATGTTAATAAAAATTGCTCGAGAGATAAAATAGTGTTAGAAATTATTAAAATTATGCTCAAAAATTGCACGAGAGATCAAATATTGTTCAAAAATAGCTTGAAAGGTAAAAAAGCTGTTAAAAATTGCTCGAGTGATTAAATAGTGTTAAAAATTGTACAAAAAAATTTGTTCAAACATTTCTCGAGTGATAAAAAAATTGTTAAAAATTGCTCGAGAGATAGAATACTGTTAGAAATTTGTTTAAAATTGTTTAAAAACTGTTCGAGAGATAACATTTTATCAAAAGGTGTTAAATCTTTTTCAAAAATTGCTCAAGAGATAAAATAGTGTTAGAAATTGTAAAAATTTTGCTCAAAAATTGCAGAAGACATCAAATATTGTTCAAAAATAGCTTGAAAGGTAAAAAAGGCTGTTAAAAATTGATCGAGTGATTAAATAGTGTTAAAAATTGTACAAAAATTGCTCGAGAGATAAAAAAAAGTTGTTAAAAATTCCTCGAGAGATAGAATACTGTTAGAAATTTATCGAGAGATAAAATATTTTTTAAAAATAGCTTAAGAGATAAAAAAAAGATTTTTTTAAAAATTGTTCGAGACATAAAATATTATCAAAAGGTATTAAAATATTTTCCAAAAATTGCTCGAGAGATAAAACAGTGTTAGAAATTGATAAAATTTTGCTCAAAAATTGCAAGAGAGATCAAATATTGTTCAAAAATAGCTTGAAAGTTAAAAAAAGGCTGTTAAAAATTGCTCGAGTGATTAAGTAGTGTTAAAAATTGTACAAAAAATATTGTACAAACATTGCTCGAGGTATAAAAAAAAGTTGTTAAAAATTGCTCGAGAGATAGAATACTGTTAGAAATTTATCGAGAGATAAAATATTGTTTTAAAATAGCTCAAGAGATAAAAAAAAGATTAAAAAACTGTACGAGAGATAAAAGAGTATCAAAAGGTATTAAAATCTTATTCAAAAACTGCTCGAGAGATAAAATAGTGTTAGAAATTTGTCGAGAGATAAAATATTGTTAAAAATTGTGGTTTTCGTGTTCTCTATAAACCTTTTTTTGCTCTTTAATGACCATACTTCATAATTAGACAAATCTGATAATTTTATAGAATCTAGTACCTTTTTATGAAATCTGGTACATTTTTTAGATAAATCTGGTACATTACAAAAATATATTCTGGCAACACTGATGACAGCAGTTTCTATCAGGGGGTCAATTCTCGACTTGTAGGAACCTTTTCCTATAGGAATTTGTGACACTTTCCTATATGTAGGAATATGTCATAAATTTTCGATGTATGTAAAAATGTCAAAAATTCCTATAGGAAAATATTCCTACGAGTCGAGAATCGACCCCCTGTTATGTGTATATTCCTATTGTACCTTATTCACAGTATTCCGTTTTGAAATTTCCGTACCTCTATGTCATAATTATTTATAAATTTATTTAAATATAGTAACTGTTGTGTAATTTTTGGGTAATTCTAATAATTTTTTACGCAGCAGAGGCAAAAGAACCTAAAAAGGTTGTTAAATAAAATTTATTGAAGCAATGTTAAAAATAAGCTACGACGTAGTCTCCATTATCTTTTTTGAATGTAAACTTCGTCCTGATTGGACAAAACAACTACAAAAAAGCAGTGGCTTATACAAAGTTTATCTAATGTATTGAATGCCAAAGTTGGTACACTGCGAAACAGCTGTTTTGCTACAACCAATTCGTTTGGGGGGAATTTTTATAAACTTGACACGAAAATAAACTAGATCCATGTAAACTAAACGTCAACTGACAATAAAAGCATTATTCTAAATAAAAATAACATTAATGGGTCGATTCTGAGACAATTTAAAAGATCTGTAATCCAAAATCTGTAAAAAATTAAATTACATTACTATATCTTACAGATCAGGGGCGGCTCGTGACCAAAATGTTGGGGGTTCACAGTAGCAGAATATAGATCCCGGTACAGATATAGGTAAAAAACTGTCAGTGTTTTAGAAAGGTACATTATAAACTTTCTAAAACACTGAACATTTTTTCATACATCTGTACTGATACCTATATTCTGCCTCTGTGAACACCTCCACGAGCCGCCACTGTTACAGATTTTGTATCTTATAACGAATATTTCCCAGAATCCTACCCTAAATCAGAGTTGGATACTGTTAAATTTTCATAAAATCATTGTTTTTATAGTACCCATTTATTATTTAATAATTACCTCTGTAATTTTCACACCTGTAGAGCATTCTTGAAATGGAATTGATCCTTTCCAAATCCATATTATATAATAGAGTGACAAACTCATATAGAGTGGATAATAAATACTTAACATGTATCCAGCTAAAAATTTTACGTATCCAATTCCTGAAAAGAAAACAAATATTTGTTATCAGTCATTTGGAGGAGATAAAGGATTTGTTGATATAGTCTTGTTAGAATTTGTTTCCAATTCTATGAAAAACTACCATGAAGAAATGATTGCTGATGTTTTTGAGGAATATTTCAGTCAAATGATAGATTTATTACCGACCAATTCTGTAATAGCTATGGACAATGCGTTACCATTCAAGATTGAAGGAACCGTTACCTAACACTAAATGGCTAATAACTAGAGCTAGGAATATATGCAAAACGCCATATTTTGCATATGTTGCATATGTTGCATATAATATATATATATATATATATATATATATATATATATTTGTGGTCGATGGTTTATTACGCGAAGAAATGCAAATTGGTCCATATCTAATCGCTTCAAAACAATTAGATAAAACAACTTGACAATAACTCGTTTTATCCAGACAGAATTGTCTTCCTTTTTTCTTCCGGAAGCCGTTCCAATAGAAAAATGTTTATTGCTGTTATCCGATGCTGCCCCGTACATGGTAAAAGCTGCACAACATTTAAAAATGTTTTATGAAAACTTAATCCATGTTACTTGTTTGGCTCATGGCCTTAACAGAGTTGCAGAAGAAATTAGGTCTAACTTTCCTTTAATAAATGATTTAATTAGTAATGTAAAAAAAAATATTTCTTAAAGCTCCTCTAAGAACTCAATTGTACAAAGAAAAATTTCCTGAATTACAGATGCCACCGGAACCTGTGATTACTCGGTGGGGTACCTGGCTTAAAGCTACCTTTTTAACGCAGATAATTATGAAAAAATTAAAGAAATCATATTTGATTTTGATGATTCATCTAAGTGAATATCTAATACAAAGAAGTTGTTTCAAAATCACATATTACCAAAGCAATTAGTGTTTTTAAAAAATTATGCATTTGTACCCAAAATTATATTAGATTTAGAACAAAAAAATTTACCTTTGGTGACTTCCGTAAATTTAATTAAGACGTTTGAATCAGAGTGTAAAAATGTCCAGGGCGATATTCGAAAGACGATTTTTCATAAATTTTCAAATGTAATTTTAAAAAATGAAGGATTTATTGTTTTAAGAAACCTTGCTAATATTTATTCTGGTAACTTTGAAGATATTAATACTATTCATCCAGATATTTTCAGGAAAATTTAAGTTTGCACCTATTACTTCTGTAGATGTCGCAAGGAGTTTTTCTTTGTACAAGTACATACTTACTGATAGGAGACAATCATTTAATACAGATAATTTAGAAAAACATCTAATTGTTCATTCGTTTTATAATAATGTTGATTTGTAAATAAAATTAGTTAATAATTAAATAATTATTAAGTATTATATTAGGTATTGTAAATTAAACAAATAATAAATATTAATAAACTATTTCGATCAAATAACAAATTACTCTTATTGCATATGCTCTGCATATTTTTCAATTTTTTACGCATATATTGAAATATTTTGCGGCATATATATGCGCATATTTAACTACTTTTGGGTGCATATATTCCTAGGTCTACTAATAACCAAAGAAATAGTGGCAGAAGAGGGCTTACTCGAAAAAGAACTATTACAGTTATGTAAACAACATTCACCAAAATTTAAGAAGTATGGTGTAGATGAAATAGCAAAAGAACATGGAGTTAACGTGTTGCGGTTACCACCTTATCACTGTGAACTTAACCCCAGTGAACTAATCTAGGCTTAAATGAAGGAATATTGTGCCATACAAAGGCAAAATAATGTACTCTCAATTTTACCTGAATTGAGGTATTATACCGGTTTTAATCTACAAAGTTCTACAAGTACGTCTTTAAACTATAAATATATCTGCGTCCCAAATGATCTATTGTGCCCCCTTCTGTCGCTAATGCCCCAAGGAAATGTCTCAATGCCTATAACGACCCTTCCAATCCTATTTTCTCAAGGAAGTGTAGGATTTGGAGTGGCTTCAAGTTAGGTAAATCTCCCTCTTCTATTTAATATCCTCCTAGATATAGTGCCCTTGGATTCTGGAGTGCTACACAGTTAGAATGTAAATGGAGGTTTCGTCCTCCTCCTCACAGAATATGCACTCACTAACCTCTACTACTCTCAGTTTATTAAGGTGTCCTTTTAGTCTGCAATGCCCGGTAAGGATCCCTGTTACAATACGTAGTCTGTTCTTGCTCAGGCAGATGCAGTCTTCCGATCTTTTTTGGTTATATTTACCCAAAAGTATCTTAGCCTGTCTTAGCCCCAAGAGATTATTCCAATTATCGGTTCTTCTACTGCAGAACGGCTCAGGTCCTACAACGGGTGTTTGAGCCCCTTTCCTTACAAGACTATCTGCAATCTCGTTACCCTGTACCCCGTTATGTCCAGAGATCTAAGTGAGAGTAACTCTGTTTTTCTCGCCTAGCTCATTCAATTGTTCTAGGCATCTCCAGACCATTTTTGAGCTGATAACGTAAGAGCTCAGCGCTTTGATGACTGCTTGACTATCAGACATGATGATAATCTCTTGTCTATGATAGTTTTTCTCGATGTTAAACTGGATACACTTCTTGATGGCGTGAATTTCCGCCTGGAAGATTCTTGGGCATTTTCCCAAGCTATGGTTTTGGAACCGTCCATATACCACTGAATAGCGCGATGGATTCTTGGCTCCATTCTTTCTTGCAGCCCAGCTCTGTGGTTTTGAAGTTTTTTAATAATGTACCATGCAAATGTACATGTAATACATATAATACATGTAACTGTACTGTACTTTTTAAAAAATCGGATGACAGATCATCGTTTGATTTCGTCAGTTTTCTTGTTAATTCCAGCCGTGATTCCAGTAAAAATTATGTCGTCGCGAGTGATATTAATGTTTAGGATGTCAAACAAAGATGTTACTATGGTATGTATAATGTATATAATGCTAAATATAATGGTATGTATCAGATTCCAGAAATAAAGTGATATGTCTTGAAATTTCAGACTTCAGACTTTATGAAATTTGAGAACGTATGTAAAAGTGCACTGGTTCAGCAAAGTAAAAATCTGTGGGGGACGATGTGCCATTTTTAAAAGATAAAGGTAGAGGAAGTACGATTTATAAAAGACCATTACGAATTTTCATAACTCAGAATATAAAGAAATTGAAAATTTAAATAAACGACAAGTAGAACTAAATATACATAAACTACTTTCTGGAAATTCTGGAAACTTTATATGCTAATAAAGGAAACAATAGAACCAATTATTATTTCTGTGGGGAGTGAGGAAACTGATGATGATGACGACCCCTTATCGGAAGAAAACAACTTATTTAATTAGGTATATAACTATATATTTATATAACCTGTATTTGCTACTTATAACATGTACCAATGACCAAGTCGGGTTCTGTTTATTTTCAAATAAACAAATATGGCCGTCGATAGATTCTTTAAAAATCTAAATAACTCCTCGAAATAAATGTAAGTTTCCTTTATCGCCGTCACACTTCGCACTTTTATTATAAATAAAGCTTTTTACAACACATCTTGGCATTTTCAACGTTAATTTCCAAAATTTAAGTCACTAAAATACCAAATTAATTCTCGTTGACACATTAAATTTGGACGAACAACGCTCTGACATGTAATGTCCTTAACTGTGATTGGTGGGTGTGAATAATTTCGAAGTGGGATTATGCGCATTGTCTTATGTTCCATCTAAGGTTTGTATAATCTAAGACAATCCTGTATATAAACGTTTGCCATAAAAACTGTGCTATCATTTATTTTCAAATAAACTATAGTACCTCCTACTAGTATGTGATTATTTCATTACAAATACTTATCTATACTCTAGGTCAGTGGTCGCCAACCTGTCGATCGCGAGCTACTGGTAGCTCGCGGAGGCAATTCTGGTAGCTCTCACAACGATTTTAATTTAAAAAATACAAACTGCAAAAATCAGAAAAGCTTCCGAAAATTCCACAAAGAAATCTAATTGTCAAATATTAAACATAAACAGCGGCAACGTTGCGGTGAGCGATCTGACGCTGACGCCATCAAGCTAGAATCGGCTAGAACCGACCAGCCGGACCAGCGCGTTAGTGTTCGAGAACGATCAGGATTGCTTTGAACGGGATAAATACGCACGGCGCGGCGACATTGCGCTTAGTTTAAAACTGAACGCGTAACCAACGTCCAGCGGTTGGGTTAGTAGAGAACAACAAAAAATAATATTATGGCAAGCAGTTGTAAGAAGGTAAAGACATACCACTTTCATTCGGAATGGGAAGAACAATACTTTTTTACAGAAGTTAAAGATAAAAATGTGTGTATTATGTGTATGTATTACTTCGGTCTCCGTTGCTAAAAAAGGAAATATTGAGAGACATCATAAAACTGTACATTCTAATTTTGAAAAATGATTCCCACTACATTCTGCCGCCAGAAAGGAGAAACTGAAACAGTTAAAAAACAGTTAATTGGACAACAATCATTATTTTTAAGAACAGTCGACAAAAATAAGGCTGCAACTGAAGCATCGTACCGTGTGTCCCAGATAATTGCACAAAAAAAGAAACCTTATGAAGACGCAGAAATGATAAAACAGGCGTTTTTAGAAGCTGCTGATTCGTTATTTGCCAACTTTAGAAATAAAGACGAGAGTTTCAGCTATAAAATCTATGCAACTTTCTGCTAATACAGTGATGAGACGTGTAGAAGTAATGAGCAATGTGTTTATTTTTCACTTCAACTGGATGAATCAACAGATGTCGTTGACACTGCCCAGATGGCCGTGTTCGTCAGGATGGTTTTTAGTGTTTTACGATTAAAGAAGATCTTTTGAAGTTTATTCCACTGAAAGGACACACTACTGGATAGGAGTTGTTTTCTCATTTAAAAAATATTATTTCTTCCGAGAAAATTCCAATATCGAAAATGGTAGGCTTGACAACCGATGGCGCTTCAGCTATGGTGGGTTGTGATAAGGGTCTGGTGGCGTTATGTCGTAAAGATGAAACTTTTCTGCAATTTCTCTGTTACCACTGCATTATCCATCAGCAAACATTAAGTGGAAATTTCCTGAAATTAAACAACGTTATGAAAGTGGTGGTAAAAATTGTGAACAAGATTAGAGCTCAAGCGTTACAAAGAAGATTATTCAAAACCTTGGCCGATGAAGTTGACTGTCAACACCTACTCCTTCACTCTGAAGTCCGATGGATAAATAGAGGACGGGTGCTGAAACGTTTGAATGATGTCCTATCTGGCATAGTTCAATTTTTCAAACAACGCGATGAACCGACTCCAGAATTAGAAAATTCAATCTGGCTTAGAGATTTTGGTTTTCTCGTGGATATTACAGAGAAATTAAACGAACTTAATTTGCAGCTTCAGGGGAGAGACAAAGAACTAGCGGAAATGATTTCTGATATAAAAGCATTTATCAAAAAGCTGGAGTTTTGGGAACAAAACCTAATTAACAGCGATGCCAAGCATTTTCCTATTATTTCAGAAAAAATATCTCAAAATCCATTAGAACCCTATGACAGCAAATATCATGTAGAAATAGTTTCTACCCTGAAGAATAACTTCAAAAATCGTTTTAAGGATTTCAACGAAATGGCTTTAGTAGCGCAGTTTGTTGTTTCACCCTTTATGGAAATTGATATCCAACAGTTTGAAACTTGTGTTATGCAGAACTTTGGCGAAGACATCGCTGCAACAGAAATGAAAGTAATTGAGGTTCAAAATGATTTAGCCTTAAAATCGTTAGTCTCAAGTACCAAATGTATCTGGCCTATTGTAAGTAAAGACAAATATTCACTTGAAAGTGAAAGCATTATTCAGTTCAACCTATTTGTGTGAATCTTCTTCTTCCAATATGAAGTTTATTAAGAACAAATATCGCAATCGACTTTGGATAATTGTATTAAAATTATACTGCAAACATTAAAAAAATTATCGATGAGTCTGAGTGTCAGCCTTCTCATTGAACGTGCTTTTTTATTTTTCAATGTTTATGTTCATAATAGTGCGTTACTTGTTTGTTGTTATTATTAACTATTTTTAAATCTTACGTGACATGCCGTTGTGGCTGGATAAAAGTTTGTGTTTATTTTTCAAACACCTTCGTTTGGTAGGTAGGAATGTAGCTATGAACAAATACGTACTAGTAATATTAGTTATTTTGTCATTAGTTTATTATTAGTACAGTTCATCAAATTTCTAGAGGTGTTCGACGCCCAGACAGAGAACGCGCTACGTGTGACTAAGATAGCTATTGTACAGTCTGCTAAACAAGTTATTTTAAATAGTTTTTAATATTTTTAGGTAATTAAATTTTAAAAGTGTGGAATAGTTTAGGGATTAAATTGGTCTGATTGGACTTTCTTAGAACGTTTTTAAAAGCAGCTAAAGATAGTATGTAGAATTGAAAATAATTATTATGCCATAAAAGGTGTTTTGGAATTCCTTCAACCTTTTGAAATTGAGTCAGGAAATATAAATTTTATAGGATAGCGGAAAATACCTATAATTTTTTTGTAGGCCTTTGTAAATCGTGGAAATAGTTTATATTTTATTTCTACCTTATTAAGGAAAGTGGTACCTATTATTAATAACGGTTGTTTCTGAAACATTACTAAAATTTTCGAAATTTTATTTTTCTACAAAATAATAAACTATACTATTTAGAAAAAAATTTATTTCTCTTATAATTTTATAAAAAATAACAGGGGAATATTTACATTTCTTGATTTATTAAACAAAACGATAAATTATCTCGACGAATGACACCATGTTCTAGTACGGAAGCTAGCTTTACATTTTTGTTGGTTTCATATCAATTTTTTGTAATTGTAGTTTACACGTACATATACCTCTTAACACTTGTTTGCTTTATTAAAAAAGTGTGTTGTTGTGATTTACGTCGAAATAAGTCAAAAACAACTTGAAACCCCATATAAAATCAAAAAGGAGAAACGGAAAAAAATTTAGCCTGTAAATGAACACAACTCAGAAACAAAAATAGCTATCTAATAATAAAAAAAATAAAATTTGATTCTTGTGCAGCTTCATCTATATCATTAACTGGTTTTGGTTTTTTAATGGTTTTTCTTGGTGATGAAAATTCCGATATCTCACGGTTATCGATTCTTTTTCTCTCTCCAGAAATGCGGACGACAGTGTTTTTAGATACTCCTGTGGCTGCAGCAACACGATCATTTACATTTTTAAATGGTATTGAAGGTGAATTAAAGTTTCCTTCTCTTCTCATAAACTCTATAACATTGGCTATTATTTCGCGAGATTGACTGTTAATCACGCGGCCTCTTAATTTGCTATTAAACTCCATACTTAGGTTCTATTAAACTGTAATGAGCAAAAAACACAAACGAAAATAAAAGAAATGTTTTAGCGAAATTTACATCTGACATTTACGTCTGAATGAAATAGTGAAATACTTGATGCGCAGAGTGTACTTTCATTGTGTAGATCCGTCGGGATGCCTGTCAGTAGTGCTTTCTCTGTCTAGCCGTCGAACGCCTCTAGAAATTTGATGAACTGTACCTATATATAGTAAAATAAATACATATAATGATAAATTAACTGTGGATTATTTCATTTACGTTGCGTTACGTGGCTTCCGTGTGGGTAGCTCGCTGTTTATTCCAAAATTAACAAAGTAGCTCAACACATTGAGAGGTTGGCGACCACTGCTCTAGGTACATTCTCTGCTATTTATAAAATTAGATAGCTGATTAAAATTTACCGAAAGTATTTATCTATATCCCTACAATAAACAACAAAAAAACAATAAAATATTTTATTTTAAACAATTGAGTCACAGATTATCAGTTCATCATCTTGATCATCGTAATCATATCTAATTCTCATCGCTATTTCGTCACGATTTTTTTTTATCTATGGGCTTTACGAATAAAAGATAAGTCTATTGATATGAAAGAATGAAGAAGTTAACCTTGAAACATTCACACGAGGAATTACCGCATTATTGCACTCCTCAATTATTTTACCTAAGAGCAACAACACGATAATACAGGGCGATCAAGTATTTTTTTTAAAACTTAGGTGTATCTCAATATTATTTTACGTAAGTAGCCCAATATGAACGAAGTCGAAAATTTACGATAGAAACCACGTAGCGTGTTACTTACTATAGTTTTCCTGCGACCTTCATTTCTAATTAAATTAAAGAAATTAATGTTCCTATTTATTTTTTAATTATATTTCAAAATAAGCATCAGTAAGTCTTCAGAACTTTATATATTATAATAAAAATGTTTGCTTACCTCTAAAAAATGGAATAATTCTCCAAGACTTAATAAAACCTTCTTGCGCCATCTGACCAATTCCTAATTCCAAAAACAGGAGCGGCAATCCGATAAATATGGTTAATATTAAATGTGCTATTAAAAATGGTAGGCCACCGCGTATCATGGTGGTTTGAGGTAATCTGTACAAATTTCCTAATCCTAACGCCATGGACATAGTACATAGTGCTGTCGATATGTAATACAAGACAGTTTGGCACGACTGAAAAAGAAAATACATATTAAAAATTACTTAAATTAAATATTTTACGTTTATAAAAAAGTTACTTTTTTGCTTATTAGTGTGTATAAAAACTGTAATTGTTTAACAATAAAACAAGTGACATTAGATTCGTTAAAGTGAGATAAAGTATCTTTTTTTAAAACTAGTTCTGTTTCCACTAGGTAAGCGCCAATAATTCCCGGCCTGACAATGAAGGAGGCAAAGTACAACAACAAGTTTTTATTATTTTTCAATGTAAGCTCCCTTAACCTCAATGCACTTCTTACAACGTTTAATTAACAATTCAATCCCTTTAAAAAAATATTCTTTCGGTTTATTCTCAAAATCGTCCCGAAAACGTCGCCCGCGAAAGTCCTTTTTCAAATAACTAAACAAATAATAATCGCTGGGAGCCATATCTGGACTATAAGGAGGGTGATCTATATTTTGAAACCCGCAATCTAGAATGGCAGCTTGTGTAACGCCAGCAGTATGAACGGGCGCATTATTGTCGTGCAACAACCGCACGCCTCTGGTTAATTTTCCTCGACGTTTTCCCCGAATACATTCCCGCAACTTATGAAGTAATGCGGCATAATATGTGCCATTAACGGTGGTATTTGTCTCTTTAAAATCAATCAGAAGGATTCCTTCACAATCCCAAAAGATCCTAGCCATCATCTTTTTCATTGATTGGCAGACTCTAAATTTTCGTGGGGGGCTTCACCCTTACGACACCACTCCATTGATTCCCTTTTCGACAGAGGATCATAATAAAGAACCATAGTTTCTTCTCCAGTGACTATTGTTTCCAACACGGGGTTCGGATCATCTCCACACAGTTCCAAAAACGATCGAGCACACTCGACACGACGTTCCTTCTGAATCGCCGAAAGGTGTTTGGGCACCCATCTTCCACTAACCTTATGCATACCCAAATGATCATGGAGGATTCGGCGAACAGTGGTATCAGAAAGTTTGCTCATTTCTGCCATTTCCTTGACCTTCAAACGTCGGTCACTTAGCACCAGGTTTTTCACAAGGGTCACTTTGTCCTCCGTTATCACCTCCACTGGCCGTCCAGGTCTTTCGTCATCTTCAAGGGATTCCTGACACATGCGAAAACGTTTTGCCCATTCCTTCACTACCGAATAGGAAGGGGAACTTTGGCCATATACGCCATCGAGTCTTTCTTTCATAATTTTAGGTGTAAGCCCTTCTTTTGTTAAAAATTTAATAACCGCTCTGTACTCAATTTTCGTCACCTAAGACATTTTCGGAGATACTTTAGTTCAAAATGCTGACAATTAAAAACTATTTGACGTAAGTTGCTTATTTTGTTACCACAGCCTACTAAAGTTTGTAGTTATAAAATGTTTAACTTTTATTCTGATAAAATATCTGCTACTATGTCAGGCCGGGAATTATTGGCGCTTACCTCATACCAACTAAATATAGAAACTACAAATACTTCCTGCAAGTTATTTTATTATTTTAGCCTATTACTCATCAGTGCGTAATTGATCGATAGCTGTTTTATTATTAAAGATACGAAGACATTTTTAAGTAGTACGATTATATTTTAAAATTATTCCTAAGTACAGTTCATCAAATTTCTAGAGGTGTTCGACGCCCAGACAGAGAACGCGCTACGTGTGACTAAGATAGCTATTGTACAGTCTGCTAAACAAGTTATTTTAAATAGTTTTTAATATTTTTAGGTAATTAAATTTTAAAAGTGTGGAATAGTTTAGGGATTAAATTGGTCTGATTGGACTTTCTTAGAACGTTTTTAAAAGCAGCTAAAGATAGTATGTAGAATTGAAAATAATTATTATGCCATAAAAGGTGTTTTGGAATTCCTTCAACCTTTTGAAATTGAGTCAGAAAATATAAATTTTATAGGATAGCGGAAAATACCTATAATTTTTTTGTAGGCCTTTGTAAATCGTGGAAATAGTTTATATTTTATTTCTACCTTATTAAGGAAAATGGTACCTATTATTAATAACGGTTGTTTCTGAAACATTACTAAAATTTTCGAAATTTTGTTTTTCTACAAAATAATAAACTATACTATTTAGAAAAAAATTTATTTCTCTTATAATTTTATAAAAAATAACAGGGGAATATTTACATTTCTTGATCTATTAAACAAAACGATAAATTATCTCGGCGAATGACACCATGTTCTAGTACGGAAGCTAGCTTTACATTTTTGTTGGTGGTTTCATGGGTTTCATATCAATTTTTTGTAATTGTAGTTTACACGTACATATACCTCTTAACACTTGTTTGCTTTATTAAAAAAGTGTGTTGTTGTGATTTACGTCGAAATAAGTCAAAAACAACTTGAAATTCCATATAAAATCAAAAAGGAGAAACGGAAAAAAATTGAGCCTGTAAATGAACACAACTCAGAAACAAAAATAGCTATCTAATAATAAAAAAATAAAATTTGATTCTTGTGCAGCTTCATCTATATCATTAACTGTTTTTGGTTTTTTAATGGTTTTTCTTGGTGATGAAAATTCCGATATCTCACGGTTATCGATTCTTTTTTTCTCTCCAGAAATGCGGACGCCAGTGTTTTTAGATACTCCTGTGGCTGCAGCAACACGATCATTTACATTTTTAAAAGGTATTGAAGGTGAATTAAAGTTTCCTTCGCTTCTCATAAACTCTATAACATTGGCTATTATTTCGCGAGATTGACTGTTAATCACGCGGCCTCTTAATTTGCTATTAAACTCCATACTTAGGTTCTATTAAACTGTAATGAGCAAAAAACACAAACGAAAATAAAAGAAATTTTTAGCGAAATTTACATCTGACATTTACGTCTGAATGAAATAGTGAAATACTTGATGCGCAGAGTGTACTTTCATTGCGTAAATCCGTCGGGATGCCTGTCAGTAGTGCTTTCTCTGTCTAGCCGTCGAAAGCCTCTAGAAATTTGATGAACTGTATACAGAAAAGTTCATAAATGAGTGATGGAAAAACTTATACTGTTTTAAAATAAAACCCCCATGTATAACAAATTTATTTGTTTTCACATCGTCAAACAATTTTAATAGATTTAGCGTTTCTAAAAATGTTTTGACTTTCCATTCATTTTCTACGTTGTATATAGAGTGTGTCAAAACGCAAGATTACGATTTTCTTATTTTTTTTTTTTTTAATGAAATGCCCTGTATGTTACACCGTCAGCCAGTGGCCCAGTAATATGCTTCTTTGATATCAGTACTTGACATCCTATAGAGGTCTATATTATTTTCTCTTTTAGTCTTAGCTTGTGTCCGTTTTCATAATCACCCTGTATATATAATAGCTATTCCCCAGAATAAATTTTTTAAATTTTGTAGGTGTATGGCCCTTGACGTTAATGAACGTCCAAACTTCTAAAAGTTCGTATACCAATGGGCCAGAGCGTGTAGTTGGCATTAAAGCTTGGGCAGCAAAAGCGCTAAATCACAAAAATTAGAAAGAAAATTTCACACCTCTATATCATAGACGATCAAATGCTATTTTCATGACTTAAATCATATTTATTTATAATAATAATAATTATAATCAACCTGTATAATTACTTATCTAATTGTAAACTGATTGCTCGTAATAATTGTCTAAAATATATAGGGTGGCCCAATTAAAACAGTCCACCTGAAATATTTTCCTAAAAGTTTTTTTTGGCAAATACAAAGAAATAAAAAAAATCATAAATCAAAAACGAAGTGATATCAACATAAAAGTTTTAGTAAAAAAAAAGCTCTATAAGAAAATGAGGCCTATTGATTCAGAAAAAAACTGAACAAATGGGGGAGTTAAGGATGGGGGGGGGAGGGTTAAAATATAAAAAAATCCTAACTCAAAAACGAAAACTGATTTTAACTTGAAATTCGAGAGACGCTAAAATGGTGGTTCCTACCTTATCGAGGCTGAGGCCCACAAGGGTAAACTCGTAGCGTAACAAAAACGAGAAATGATTTAACTTGGAACGAAAGACCGAAAGCCCCATAGGAAGGGCCTCAGTAATTTTTACCAAAAATCAAGTTAAGGAAGATTGAAATAAAAAAAAAAACAAATCAATGACACATACAAAACAAAAACAAATCAAAAACAAGAAGCGATATATTTTTAGTAAAAATCAAGCTCCATAAGAAGATTTATTCTAAAAAAAATGAAAAATAAATAAAAAAAAATGAAAAAAATAAAAAAAAAATAAATAAAAATGGGGGATTAAAGAAAGTTAAAATATTTAAACAAAATCTAACTCAAAAACGAACAAAGCCTATTAATTAAAAAAAAATCTGAATAATAAAATGAGGGTCAAGGGGGTTGAAATAAAAAAAAATAGAAATCAAAAACCAAACGCGATATCATCAATATAAAATGTTCATTAAAAATCAAGCTCTCCAAGAGAATGAATAAATAATTAAATAAATAAAAATTCGGAAACTCGAAAACAAAAAACAATATTAAACTCAACTATCGAGCAGTGGGGTGAACAACCCCTAGAATTTAAATAGGGAAAGTACTAAGTGTGACACATTTTTGAAAAGGTAATTTTATAAGAAATTCAGTAATACCAGTATTGTTGTGTCAAATTTCGATTTTAGCGCCCTCTTGAGGGTGAAAATAAGGCATCTAGCCTCTCCTGTTTTCCTGAAATTTAATGCACCAATGCTCAAACACGTTGATTTTTGTTTATAAAGAGACACATTTAAAGCATATTTTTTAATAATAATAATAATAATAATAATAATAATAATAATAATAATAATAATAATAATAATAATAATAATAATAATAATAATAATAATAATAATAATAATAATAATAATAATAATAATAATAATAATAATAATAATAATAATAATAATAATAATAATAATAATAATAATAATAATAATAATAATAATAATAATAAAATTAACCCAGCCATAATAAACTTTTTAGAACATATAATGACCAACTGGTCAACGGAGTTGCATTTATCAGGAGACAAGACAACTCAAAAATCAGGATCGATCAAAATCAGACGAGGAATATTTCAGGGAGACGCACTAAGTGCTCTATGGTTCTGTATGTGCTTAAATCCACTAAGTCGAACATTAAACAACACGCAATATGGCTTTATTATTAAAAACGAACATGGCAATAACTGCAAAATATCCCACCTTTTATATATGGACGATTTAAAAATATATGCAAATTCTAGAACAAAACTTAATACTCTACTAAAAATCACTAAAACTTTCAGTGACTCCATTCATATGGAATTTGGACTAGATAAATGCAAAATAATTGATCTTGAAAAAGGGACCTTAAATAGTTCTAATCATTTTAATATGGACAACGATAAAGTTATAGAAAGCCTTAGCCCAGGAGACAACTATAAATACTTGGGAATCATGCAACTTAGAGGAATCAACCACAGTGATATTAAAGTTAAGCTAATAGACGACTTTAAAAAAAGAATACAAGCAATATGCAAAACAAACCTCACCAGTGCAAACAAAGTAAAAGCTATAAATACATATGCCATACCGACACTAACATATTCCTTTGGTATTATAAAATGGTCCGCTACTGACCTGGAATCCATATGTCGAACGACTCGTGTAACATTAACAAAACATCGAATGCACCATCCCAACTCAGCTATAGAAAGAATATCACTACCGACAGATGTGGGAGGTGTAGGCGTACTAGATATCCACCGTCTTCACCAATCGCAAATTAAGTCTCTCAGACAATACTTCCATGAAAAATCCACTAATCACACCTTGTTCAGAGCAGTATGTCAAGCAGATACTAAAAGCACGCCTTTAAAACTAAGTGATATTGAATATAACCCTGAAGATAATAAATTTTCGATCCAGTCCCAAATACAAAGATGGAAGCAAAAAGAACTGCACGGTACTCACGCACATCACCTGCTCCACGAAAATACTGATACTGAAGCATCAAACCTATATCTAAGGGGAACTCTATTTGCTGAGACTGTCGGATTCATAGGCGCCATACAAGACCGAGTAATAAATACAAAAAACTACCGAAAGTTTATATTGAAAGATCCAAATATCATTGACAAATGTAGAAGGTGTGGATCATCAAATGAAACCATTGAGCATATTATAGGCGGATGTCAAACATTAGCACCAATGGACTACACTCAGAGACATAACAATGTGGCCAGAATTGTACATCAACAGCTAGCGAAGAACTCTAAACTGATTAATGATGACAAACCCTACTACAAATACGATCCTGTTCCTGTATTAGAGAACTTACAATACAAACTATACTGGGACAGAGAAATACGCACTGACATCCGCATCAACGCTAATCGACCAGACATTGTAGTCTTTGATAAACTAAAGAAGGAAGTAGCAATAATAGACGTAGCAGTACCCCTCAGTCATAATATCCAAACCACATATGCTACAAAAATTAATAAATATCTCGAACTAGCTACGGAAATCAAACAAATGTGGAGAGTGAATACAGTTAAAATACACCCACTAGTAATATCTGCAACTGGAATTGTACCACTTACACTTACAAAACATCTAGAACAACTGAATGTTAAACACAACTTAACACAGATAAATAAATCTGTGGTGCTTGACACGTGCCATATTGTCCGAAGATTTCTTGGCTCACAGACAAATTAGCCGAATCCAAGCATATACTGTTGGTGCACCAGCACCCCAGAATACTGCAAAAATAACCCAGGTTAACCTGAGATAATTCTCTCAAATAATAATAATAATAATAATAATAATAATAATAATAATAATAATAATAATAATAATAATAATAATAATAATAATAATAATAATAATAATAATAATAATAATAATAATAATAATAATAATAATAATAATAATAATAATAATAATAATAATAATAATAATAATAATAATAATAATAATAATAATAATATCTATTTATTCACATAAAGGTACATTATAAGAATACATACATACATTACATATTAAGAAAAAAAGTCCATTAAAACCAAAAGAGTGATTGTGCATCGACAAAAATAAAATACTTAATGTTTGTGACGTATAAATAACTTAAAAAAGAAAATTGTATTTTCATTGTACAAGTGACCTTCAGAAATGGATAGATATAGATAATTACATTGAGAAAAAAAAAATTATATACATGAATACACGGGGATGTCAGGAAGGACAGAGTAAGTAAAAAAAATTAACCATTTAATAATTCTATTAATTGTTTAGTGTGATTTGTTCCTAACAAAATTATATATTTTTTAAATATATCTTTTATCATATTGATAGAATTTATTTTGTGTAAATAATCTTTATAAATTTCAGGTAAGCCATTGTAAATTTTTCGCGATAGGTAAGTATAACAACGTAAACTAATATTTTTTTGTAATAACTCAATTCTTGCATTACCATTTTCTTTTTATCTTGTATATGAATGACTAACTTTTTCTAAAAGATTTTATTATTATAAGTGTACATAATAATTTGATGCATAAACAATTGTCTCAGGTCCAGTATACCAGATTCGAAAAATAACATATTGGATGGGTAAGTGGGTATTTTATTAAACATTATTTTTAGAAGGCGTTTTTGAATTATGTCAAGTTGTTTTAGGTAGTAAAATGTAGCATCGCCCCAACTCAGTATAGCATAACGAAGTCTTGATTCAACTAAAGAATAGTACAGTATTTTTAAGTGTTTTTGGTTTAAACATTTTTTTTAAATATTTAAAACTGTATAAAAGTTGTCTTAGTGGTTTAGTTATATTTTCAATATGTATATCTCACCCAGGGCCACTGAGAGCCAAGCCAGGCCCCAGGAATATTCTCTAGATCGGGCCCCGTGACAAAACAACAGCTCTTCAAACAAAAACTTTTCCTCTTCTACTTGGATTCAATTTACTAAAAAAAAAACAAAAGGTCCCCAACCTAAAACTTCCCTCTCTCGTCTTGTGTAATTTCTCATACAAAACAAAAAAATCCAGTTGCTGGGCCCCCCCTATAACGCTGCCGGGCCCCCATTTGAGTCCGGACCCCGAGAATTAGTCCTAGCTACCCCCCTCTAGTCGGCCCTGATCCCACCTTAAGTGTAACTCCATAGTAACTCTTAAATATTTATAACTGCTATTAGATTTTAATGATTTTTTTCTGTATTATTTTGAATAGTTAAAGACTGATACGTAGGGAGACATCTAGAATTATTTGAAAAGGGCATAAAAAAGGTTTTTTTCATAATTTACAGTTAGTAATTTGTGTTTAAACCAATCAAAAACTTTAGATAAATCTCTTTCTGATTTGATTTTTAGACGGTCCCAATCACTGTCGGTATATAAAACGGCGGTGTCGTCTACAAAACTAAATAATTGCCCACTAGAAGCTGAGGTAAGAATATTATTAATATACAATGTAAACAAAATTGGCTCCAAAACAGTTCCTTGTGGTAAATCGTAGTTAACTATTTTCTCTTTGCTAAATGTCTTGTCTATTTTTAGCACTTGCCTTCGATTTGTTAAATAATCTGCAAATAATTGTTTAGGTTCCCCACGTATACCTGCAGCTTCCAAAGCTTCCAACATCTGTGTATGGCTCACAGTGTCGAAGACCTTGGCCAGATCAAGAAAAACGCATAATACCGGTTTATTTCTTTCCAAACATTTTGTAATTTCATAAACAAGTTTTCCTATGGCATCATACAACTGCGATTTTAAATTAATCTGGAACTTTACTGGAAACAAATATTCTATTCATGATATGACAAATTGGTTATACTATTAAATCAGCAGTTTCTTTGAAACTTTCTGTTTTTATGTTTTATTTTTTAGAGATCTGATAATGTCAAGAATTTCATTAGTATTTACAAGACGCAAGAAAAGAGATTTTGGGTTTATCTCAGTGAGTGGTAAGGGTGTATTTGGTTTTGTAATATTTTTAGCACACGATTCTCCAATATTAATAAAAAAATCATTACATTCCTCTGCAATGGTTTTAGGGGTGTTACAAGTAACTTTTTTAGTAGTAACTATGTCTTTCAGTTCTTTTTTGTTGTCATTTACACAAATATTTTTAACGACATTCCATACATTTTTTGAAGTGTTCTTGTTAATATTGATTAGGTTTTAAAATAAATACTTTTTGAGTTTCTTATCAGTTTTTCATATAATCAAGGTAGATGCTTTTTTTTGTTCATTTTCTGAATTTAATTTAAAGATATGGTATAATCTATTTTTCTCATTAACTGAATTTACAATACCTGCAGTAATTCATTGCATTTTTTTTTTGATAAAAAGTATTTTTGTTACTAATTCCTTCAATAATGAAATAAACTCACGTAACAAAGTATCAACATCTGTTGTGTTATGAAAATTAGTCCAATCATAATGATTTCAATCATTTCTCAAATTTTCATAATTTGTATAACATACATTTTTATTAGAATTATCTGGAATTTTTAAAATTTGAATAGGTAAACTTAGTATTGTAGCCCTATGATCGGTGATGTTGTTTTCAAATACAATTGAGATACATTCAAATTCAAAATTTGGAATATTATTGTTCATAAAAATATGATCAAGACCTGAACCATCAGATATTAATCTCGTATTTTTGTTAAACATTGAAAACATTTAAAGCACATGATACGCTGCTGAGAACTTAAGGTTTTATCTTTGAGACAATAAGTTCCCAGACAGCACACCAAATCCTTTGGATATCTACTAAACATCCCAATATCCACTGAATGTCCAGTCCATGGTTGATATCCATTTTATATCCATGAGATGTAATTTATAGACATGCAAATGTCCATAAATAATAGTAATTATATAGCAAATTATTAAAAAATTACGCCATTGTGGCTAATAGTACCGTTCAGATATTTAAAATTTTAAGGTGTATTTAATATCTCATGGACATCCACTAAATATATCAAAGTCTAGGCGCGAACGCAAACCATCGTGGATATCCACTATAGTCTATTTTTATGTATGAGAGAGTAATAAAATAGCATTTCTAATGCAAAACTTAGTACGGTCATTTTAAATATTTTTAGAGAATAATCTAAATATTTCCTAAAATTGTAATAAATGTACCTGAGCTATTACAAGTTTTGGGTCTTTTATTGGTCCTTTATAAACATAAGCTGTACCGAACAATAGAAAAATGTTTGGACAGGCCAAAAGCCCTGTGTATTAAAGATTACATAGCCGTATCTTAAGATTATTTTCAATAAGTACCTATTTGCCAATTTTGTTTTATTTTAATTCCAAGAATTTCTTACAGTAATCGAATTATAAGTAGATAAATACCTTCCCAACAAATTTCACCGAAAATGCGATTATAGGTTTTCCATTTAGTAAGGAGGTCCAAGTTGTGTATTCTTGACAATTTACTAAATGTCGTTTAGTTGCAACTTGCAAGGTGCAGTATGAATTCTAGTGTGATCATGAAAAATTTGGAAGGGCCGCGTAAACGACAAAAAAATCGGTCCTTTAACAGTTAATGAAAAAACATTAATATTTAATTGTTTTAAATCATTTACAGACAAACATTTATGTAAAAGTGTTGATGACACAGTGGAATTAGTTAGTAGTACGCTTGGTGTTGGGAAATCTACGATTTACAGAGTTGTTAAAGAAGAGAAATGTGGCGAGTTTCAAACAGCACGTAAAGCTCTAGGAAAACCAAAATTTGAATTAGAAAATCTTTTGAAAGAAAGACTTCGAAGGAAAGTGCATGCGTTCTTCTTTAGAAAAGAATTTCCGACAGTAGACAAAGTTCTTGCCACGGTTCGAGATGATAAGGATTACCCTGAAATGAATCAAAGCACACTATGGAAACTTTTAAAAGAAATAGATTTTCTATGGAAAAAGCATTCCAGAAAGTGTATTTTAATAGAAAGAAGCGATATTGTAGTATGGAGAAGAAATTACCTAAGGACTATAAAAGAAATGAGAAACCAAAGAAGAAATATATTTTATTTAGATGAAACATGGATCAACGAGGGACATAAACCAAATAAATTTTGGCAAGATGAAACTGTTAAGTCGAAGACAGGCTTTTTTAAATAATTTATCTACTGGTTTAAATCCACCATCAGGAAAGGGACGCAGACTAATAATTGGTAGTTCAAACGGTTTTGTTAAAGGTGGTTTATTGACTTTTGAATCTACTCGTATCGGTGACTACCATGAGGACATGAATGCTGATGTCTTTAAAGAGTGGTTCGAACAAATTATAGATCTTCTTCTTCAGAACTGTATAATAGTAATGGATAATGCAAGTTATCACTCGAGACTTGTAGAAAAAATGCCCACAACCAAGTAGTCAAAAAAAGATTTACAGAATTGGCTAAATTCAAAAAATATTAAGTTCCATCCCGGTTCTGTGAGAAAAGAACTGTATCATTTGTGTTCCCTTCATAAAGAGAAATTAAAAAAATATGAAATTGATGAAACTGCAAAAAATCGTGGGATGACGGTGATTAGATCACCACCATATCATTGCGAAGTAAACCTGATTGAACTGATATGGGCACAGATAAAGGGAGAAGTTTCAAGAAAAAATAATTCTTTTAAAATGAGTGATGTTAAACAGTTGTTTTTGGAGGCTGTAAATAATGTGAAGCCTCATAACTGGGAAAAGGCACTAAATCATACGATTAAAGAAGAAGAGAAAATGTGGAAGTTGGACAATATTACTGATGAAATGATCGAGCCACTCATTGTAAATATTGGTTGCGACAGTTCATCTTCTGATTTCGATTCTGATTTGGATTTGTAGGTAAGAAGTAGTTTTTATATTAAAATTATTATTTATGAACGTAAGGTTGTTTAAAAGTCAAAGTTTAAACCCTTATACTTACATAACCCGTTTGACACAATGTTCTTAACATACCTTGTGGAAAAATAAAACATTTAAGAAAAAATTGCACTTTTTTTACCTTCAGCTGTTTAGAAGTTATAAGCAGGTTAATTAGGTGAAAATATAAGTGTATGCTCGAGGAATAACTTCAAAAAATATTTTAACTGTCTACTAAAATAAGTGATACGCCTATGGATTACGAACGCTTTATTATTTTAATACTCTCTCATACATAAAAATAGACTATAGCTGATGGAGACCTATATAAACTAGTTATAATTATATTTTTGTTTTTCAATACATATATTTATCTGCAAAGCTTTACAATAACCAATAAAGATATTTGTATAAGTATAATCCAATGTTTTTTTTTTTTAAATAAACCACTAACCCATCATTTTTGTTAAATTCCCCATTATTATATAAATATACCATTTCATAACCTGGCAATTGGAACAAAGTAGTATCGAGAATTTTAATTGATTCTGTAAGAATTATACAGTCGTACTCATAATTTATTTGACTAAGTAGTATTTTTAATTCATCTATGTTTTTATTCAAGCTGTTTATGTTTTGATGATATAATTTAAAATATACCCCATTCTTTCTGTCATTATGATTAATTACATTTAAAATTTCCAGAGTATTAACTGGCCTGTAATTTATATCACGACTATAAATGGCATCTTCGACTCCTTGGTGAGGACAATCACACCCTTAAAATTTTAAAGTGGGGAAAGTCAGGAGAAGAGCTAAATATTTTAAAGGGTAAATAATTTATTTTCTTATGATACCCTATTTATTGGATTTTACTTGAACAGTTAATCCTAAAACGGTTTTAGAAACCTCAACCATGCAGTTTTGGTATTATACATATTGAAAAATTCACTTAAATTTTGGGGTTCCACTTTAAAAAAAAGTCCATCTCTATATTATGATCAGCTATAAAAAAGTGAATTTAGCCAAAATAATTCCCCCAAAAAACCATAAAACTTTTGTCTAAAACTTTTTTTTCTATAAAATGCATATTTTCGGCGGTATTTAAACTATAAAACACTTTTATTTGAACACCCGGTATATCAATAAATAATAATAGTACGCCGATTAGAACGAATTTATTTCAAAGCAACAAAAGTATCACGATATGCGAAAAAAAAACACATTTTGATTATACGCAGTAAATGAAGTTTAAATTAAATGATTTAATTAATTAAATAATTTAAATCAAAGTGAAATTTCTACGAGGAATATGAATGTGCCCGTCACGGGCTGAATAGCCGGCGGAATGAAATCTGATAATAATTTGCATAAATCTCTTCGCTTATACATAAATGCGTAATTTTTATCTAAACCAATAACACAAATTCTATTGCAATTTATAGATGACATGCTTGTGATATAACGTTAGCTAAACGTTGTGTAATTTGTTGATAGTCATTATAGAGAACATAAAACACTTTTTTATTCGGTTCTCTACTCGAATTTTAATAATTAATTTGATAGAAATTTAGACACACGTAGGTAATACTTAAAAGAGATCATATACACGTCTTTTATAACGTTGGTATGCTAATAGTTTGTATATTAACGTTAACTATAAAAAAATTACAATTTAATAGTACAACCAGCAGCGTAACATACCCAGAAAAATTGGCGCAAGCGAAGCAAAAAGTGGCGGCGTCTTGGGGGTTTCCCTAAAAATATGATTGTTAGTTGAATTAAAAAATCTATATAAATGAATGATTATGAAAAATGTTGCATTTTAAGTTTAAAAGAACTAATTTGTCGGCATAGTGCTTCTATTATACCCCTATACCTTCAAATTTTCAGGAACTACTTGTCGTGTGGCATTTACCCTATCATAGGGAATGCCTTAGCAGATTTATTTAGTTTAATATATGAGTGAATTAAAGACTTGAATGTATTTAGAAAAATTTTGAACCCAAAAGAGAAAGTTTTTAATGAATTTAATACTTTAGTAATTATTACCCAACAGTAAATGGTCACGCATCCCCCTTGTTGAAATTTTTTCCTAGACGTTATTTAGTCACTAAATTTTAGTTTATCACATTTTCCATAGGTTACCTTGTATGTATAAAATAATAGATGAATATCATGGTATAAAAGATGAATATTATAATATTGTATTTATTGATACCCCTTCATGAGCAGACAGACATAAATGAAGAATATTAAATTCGTTTATAAACAGCACACGTATAATCAGTAGACATTAACGGATACTCTGAGTCACGTCTGCGTCTCTATATGCATGAAAATATTACAGAACATAATAATTATGCATTTAAAAGGTGTCAAGGCAGGTTCATAAATGGGTACTAACGAGTCTTCAAAAATACCCATATCCAATGTCATCTGGCAAAACATGAAATTTAATGAAATGCGCTAGTTCAGTGTGATGTCATTTTGGTTCCACTGACATTTAATTCTAACCAAACTTTTAACAAAAACCTCAATAAATTTGACATATACTGTTTTTAGTTTATTTCTAAATATCTTTTACAGGACATAAAAAATAGTTCAAAGGTATGTAATTAGTAACTAAACGATTGTATATTTGATGCATATTATCTACTTACTTTAGGAATATATTTATAAAAGTGAAAAAACGATATAATTTAGGCAAACAAAACTAACAAAACGCACTCAAAAATCTACTGTCACTTTAATTGACTGTGGAACCACATTTACATCATCACTGAACTAGCGTATTGGCTGTTCTTAGTGACTTTTATGACAACTTAATTATCAGTTCTGTCAAATAGGTTAGTGGCATTGTTTTAGGATCACTACTGAAGTTATTAATATTACTATTAGATATTGCTGAAGACACTGTACCTAAAACTTATTTTTAAAAACAATTTGTGGCCAATATTTTTCTAAGAATTCTCTGCTAAGTTGTAGTTTGGTGTTCGGTTCTAGATAATATAGTTGTGAAAATATCTTAAGTCAAAAATATACCTCCCGTATAAAAAGTTAGTAGGAAAGGCACGCCCTAGCTTGTTTCGTAACTATTTAAATGTAAAAGTTGTATAATACCAAAAATATGTAAATGACATAATTTCTCATCAAATGAAGTTCATTCCTTTTGTATTTTGAGTAGGATAATATAACATTTTGTGCAAATTTAATTTCTACATCTTAATTTCCAGTAAGTAACGTAACATTTATATTACTAAAAATTTAATTTAAATGCAAATTTCTTGTTTTGTAAAATAAACTGTGTCACCTACTAATAAAATCTACACTAGTCATTAATTTTTGCAGATTAACTGAATTTCTATTAATATTCTTAACAGTATTTCGAAATAAAGTTTAGAACAATAAAAATAACGACATGTACCGAAATATGAACCATTTTTATTACCTATTGAATTAAAGTAGGTAAGTGTATTGTATATAACAACTTATTTCATGGATTATTAATAATCAAATAAGTACAAGGTTTAATGTTCTTTGATAAATAATTAGGCAATATTTTGGTTACTGTTTTATAATTTATCAATGTTTTGTAGATAAATGTTTTACAGACTAATTCACAAACTATCCTAAACATAATATATATATATATATATATATATATATATATATATATATATATATATATTAGTTATAGAGAGAGCTGGGTAATACCCTTAGTAATACCTATTTGAGTAAATTGTACTCAAAATTGTACTCGAGTATTCACAGTACTCAATTAAACATTTTTTAAGCGTATTGTTATGTTTGTTTACTTTAAAACAACAGTTTATTTATTAATAATTTATTTTATAACATAACTATTCTAATTTATATATACTTCGAATGTCTTTAAACTGTTCACTCTATTTATCTTCACTGTCCATATAATAACTAACTACCTGTGTTCCTCCACCAGTATTTATATACAAAGTTTAAATTATGGGCGGGGGCTCCAGAACGTTCTCGCCAAAAATTAGAAACACTATAACGTTATATTTAGAATAGACTAGAAATAGTATCCCGTCGACTCAGGAATGTTCGCGAAAGTACCTCCGCCATAGTAGTCACATAGGTTTGATCTTAAAGGGTTTAATTATGTATAATAATTGGACAAGTTGAGCCTCAAAGGCCAAATAAGACAGAGAGGGACTTGTAGGGTTAGAGCACGACTGAATAATGAAATGGCTCACATAACAGTATCTTATCCGAAGCAATATTTGCAAAATTTAAATGTATTTAATTTTAAACAATAACCTGCAACATAAGGAAATTCTTCACGATCTATAATAACAAAAATAGTAATAATAATAAATAATATTAATAATATTAAAGAATATTATGCATACTGAAATGAGTCAAACTTTCATAGATAAGTCTAATTTAAAATAAATGTGATTGACATATAATATGTAAACTGTTAGGACATATTTCTTACCTAAAATGTAAATTAAAAAATCTATTATTTACAGGTTTTGTTCAAGTTGTAATATTCTATCCACATCAATAATAAATAATACATCTAATCAATCATTTTATCATTAAATGAAATAAACCTGATGATTAATTTCATCTCATTACTAAAAATAGAATTGATACCAAAAACAAATAGAGCTATAAAACTACAATATATAATTGAAAAGCATTTTTTATTTGTAAATTTTGCAAAGATGGTTCTCACGCCTCTAGATAGGAAAAATCTCTGAAATCTTGTTTAAATAGGTTTTTAATAATAAAAATAAATCGAAAAAAAAAAGAGAAAGGAAAAAAACTGTTACTTATAATAAATATTTCTGTTATGTATGTATTTGCATTTATTTTCCTTCATATTTCATTACCATAATAACATCCTTAGATATTTCAACTAATTCATAAAATACTACCCTTTATTATTTATGAAATTTCTTTAAATAACATATATTTTCTTCACATTTCCTCAGTATTTTCTAATTCGCACCTATACAAACTCTACGCGAGACGTCATGCGCGTAGCCGTCCTATTTTTAACACAGTTGATATCCTACTTTTTATTTTTGTTACCTTGACTGATAATAGCAATTTGGCGCCAAAAAAATATGAACTGTGATCTCATATTCGTGCAGTGTTCTTAGTAGGTAGAATGAATATGAAATATATTCGTCCAGTTGAACTAAGGCCTATTAGTATTTTTCCAACTCTCTCAAAGGTACTAGAAAGATTAAGAGAAGAACAAATTCGTATATCTACTTATCAACTCATAATATTTTACCAGAATATCAGTCAGGTTTTAGACCATCTCATAATTGTGAAACTGCACTTCTAAACGTAACCGATGATATTTTAAAGGCTAGGAATGATGGTAACATTTCGGTTTTAATCTTAATAGACTTTAGTAAAGCATTCGATACTCTTAATTATTCCCTGCTGTGTGCCGTACTTCATTATACAGGGTGTCTGTAAAAGGTCTTTACAAAAACATACGACATATTCCTTAGACCAAAATAAGTCGATTTAAGTAAAATTACCTTTGTACAAAGTTGCTTCGTTTGGGTTCCAGAGGGCCTTGAAATTACAATTTTTAAATCGTTTTTCCCATATAAATTTAAAACGGCATATGCGATTTTGCTGAAATGGTATATTGGTAGAGTTTTATGTGGCAAAAAAATGGTATTAAAATTTTGTCCGATAATAATACATATGCGTAGAACTTGATTTTTTAAATAATTGCACCTTTAAAAATTCTACGCCAATAGAAAAAAAGGAGTTTGAGTATGAAATTTTCATTGCGCAACTCATTTACTTTAAAAAAGCTACTCTTGATAAGACTCGATTACTCTCATGAAATTTGCATTTTAGTAATTTTAGAACATAAACAATAATTATTAAAATACAAACTTTGTCAAAACCATGAGAGTAAATCGAGTGTTATCAAGGGTACTTTTTTGTAGTAAATGAGTACCCAATCCAAATTTCATACTCAAACCCCTTTTTTGCCATTGGCGTAGAATTTTTAAAGGGGCAATTATTTAAAAAATCAAGTTCTACGCCTATGTATTATTATCGATCAAAATTTTATACGATGAAAAACATAAAAATGTACTTTTTTCATATCTTCTTCAATACCTCTAATCGGGGCTTTTAACAAAAATACTCGATTCTTGCCATGTACGATTTTTTGAGGAATATTAATTATTTGCCTGCAATACGTATACAAAAATATTTATTGTTGGTTTCCATAGTTTCATCTAAATAAAAATATTGTCAAGTTTTAACACCTAATCTCTTGTTAACGATTGAAAGTGTTTTATCTGACTCAATAATTAAAAAAACAAATGCGTGGTTTATTAATATGGCTGTACAATATACCAATGAAGAATATACCAATATGTTACTGAAATTAGGATTTTGTGAAGGAAATGCTCGAGAGAGTGTCAGGGTATACTCTGAAAGGTTTCCAAATCGTCGTGTACCTAGTCACCCAACTTTTGCTGCTGTTGAGAGACGTCTTCGGGAGACCGGTTCCTTTGCTCCCAACACTGTTGATAATGGAAGAGAACGTTTTGTAAGGATTCCTGAAGTTGAAGAAGACATTTTAGAACGTGTTGAAGAAGATCCAGAATTAAGCACCAGACGAATTGGAAGGGAACTAGGAGTAAGTAAAGATGTCGTTCATATAGTGCTTAGAGAACAATAATTGCTATATCCATACCATAAGAAGCCAGTACAAGAATTATTAGTCCATGATCCTCAAATTAGTTTGGGTTTTTGTCGATTTGTTAATATGCAAAGAGAAAGAGATACAAACTTTGTCAAGAAAGTTCTCTTTAACGATGAAGCGGGTTTTACAAGAAGAGGTATAACTAATACCCATAATGAACATGTTTATGCCGTTGAAAATCCGCATGCAATAAAGGTAAACCATTTTCAGCACGAATTCAAAATTAATGTGTGGGCTGGAATAATTGGTAATTTTTATTGTTGGTCCTGTCATACTTCCACGAAGATTAACTGGAGAAAATTATTTGGATTTTCTACAAATTACGTTGCCAGAATTGTTAGAAGATTTACCTCTCCAACTTCGGAGAGATATGTGGTTTAGGCAAGATGGAGCTCCACCACATTTTTCTTTAAACGTTAGAAACCACTTGAATGAACAATATCCGCACAAATGGATAGGCAGAGGTAATGACGCACATGTAAACTGGCCACCACGTTCCCCAGACCTAACACCGATGGATTACTTTTTATGGGAACATATGAAATCCACAGTTTACAGGGAACCTGTAGAAAATGAGGAACAACTCTGGCAACGTATTCAAGATGCAATAAACAATCTTAGAGGTGATGAAGAAGTTATGGAAAGGATACATTTTAATTTTCTTCGACATATAAATCTTTGTATGCATGAAAATGGTGAACATTTTGAACAATTTTTGTAAAATCTCTATTTTGATTATGTTGTAAACAAATATTTTTGTGAAACCTATACACTCTAAATTATTAAAACAGAAATTTAGCGAAAACCATGAGAGTAATCGAGTCTTATCAGGAGTACCTTTTTTAAAGTAAATGAGTTGCGCAATCTAAATTTCATACTCAAACTCCTTTTCTTCCATTGGCATAGAATTTTTAAAGGTGCAATTATTTAAAAATCAAGTTCTACGCCTATGTATTATTATCGGACAAAATTTTAATACTATTTTTTTGCCACATAAAACTCTATCAATATACCAAATTTCAGCAAAATCGTATATGCCGTTTTAAATTTATATGGGAAAAAACCATTTAAAAATTGTAACTTCAAGGCCCTCTGGAGCCCAAACGAAGCAACTTTGTACTAAGGTAATTTTACTTAAATCGACTTATTTTGATCTAAGGAATATGTGGTATGTTTTTGTAAAGACCTTTTACAGACACCCTGTATAGAGATTTTGCCTGATGCCGTAGGTCTGATAAAATGTTACTCAAGTGATCGAAGCCAACGTGTTAAAGTTAATGAAATTATTGGTTATTCTATGAGGGTACGATCTGGAGTTCCTCAGGGATCTATATTAGGACCTGTATTATTTACTTGGCATCATTTTTTATCATGGAAAACTCCTCTTTAAAAAGTCACTCATCGTTCATCGCGTTATTTGGTAATATTTGGTAATATTCTTTCATAATATTGTTAATTGTTGATAATTTTACTGTTTATTTTTTTGATAATGTTGTGTAAGGCATTCTTGATAATACTATTTGATGCTTTTTGGAAAATGCCTTTTGATAATGTTCACAGTTTATGTTCTTTGATAATGTCCCTTAACAATGTTCCTTGATAATGTTCTCTCATAATGTTATATTTTATTGTTTTTCTTTTTTTTTTTTGAATTTCCATCGATAATGTTCTTTAATGAATAATTCTGTAATAATATTTCTTGAAAATGTTTTTTTAGTAATTAGAATTTATTTTAGTTTTAGTCCTTGTTACTTAAGATGAAAAACAAAGGCGATAATTTCATTGAAATCATCGTCACCTGATCTTTGACATTTTTTTTTTCTAGTTTCGTTATGATTGCTTTTTTTACTATTTGTAAATAGTTATGTAACTTGAAAGGAAAATAAAGACCTTTATTATTAATATTATTACGAGTAATAAAGCAAAACATTTTAAAAACCTCAGTGGTGGTGATGTCAGAGCACTTGCCTTTCATGCGAGGGGTTCAAGTAAAGTTAAAGTAAATCTTTTCCTCTTGTTTATTTTATTGTATAAACTAGTAAAAGTCATAAATTAGTTATTTTATCTTAATAACCTAATAGTAGTTTGGACAATTTACTCGAGTTGTACAGTATATTTTGTCTGCGACCCACTAACGAAAATTTACAAATTTAAAAAGTCTAGACTTTCGAATTCAAGAGACTCGGGTTCGAATCCCATCAGGATTTTTCTAATTATGTAATTTAATTTATTAAATATTCTAATGCAACTGGGGATTACCTACCCGACCATTCACAGTTGGGTTCTAATTAACAGCGCTCTTTCTAAAGTGGCGCTGGGAAAAAATAACAAACCCTACACAGAACACATATTAATAAAAATAAAACGACTGGTTAATTGGATAAGTATTAACAAAAACATAATTTTTACTTACTGTGGATTTAAGTGTATTTTTCCAAATTTCACATTCCTTTAAGAAGGATTTCATCCTATACATATACACATCAACACAAGTAAATTCGTTTAAATACTCTGGAGGTCGCGGCGAATTATAATGAAAATTCATGAAAACACCATTTTCATATTCTCTATATATTTTTGACATTTTCGCGTCTTACAGAGAAAGTATTTAATTATATAAAAAAAACGAAATATAAATTGCGGATGCGATTGTTTATTTATTGCAGAAGATAAACTGAACCGGCGCGTATCCAGCTCATTACTACACTTTTTTATATTCAATAATCTACACTTTATTCGAAAATTAGCGAAGTGTAAAAAACAGGTGCCTGCTTTTATTATTATTAACGTTTCACTCTATGATACTGCACAAAGACGGTTTTCATTGAGGTTAACGCGTGCAGGCGTAGGTCAATTAATGCGTTTTAATCTCCATTTTTTATACGAGGTAAACTAAATATTCTACTATTATAGTCCAATTAAATAACAAAAAAAAAACCCCTTAGTTAGCTTACATTAATTTGTAATTGGATGAAACAAAGTGGACCTTATGTATTTTGATGTGATCTTTCCGAAAAAAAGCAAAAAAAGATCTTTAAATTAGGAAAAACCGGGTTTTCCGGAATTTTCCAAGGGAAAAATGCTAATTATCTGGGCAAGTGTCATTCCGATAGTAAAAATAAATGCACCAATCGAAAGAGGAGGCAAAATCAGTTCGGAAATTCATTGCACGGGTAGTTTTAATGGCGAATTTCTCGCCGCCAGAAGTGCTTTTATCAAAAAGTTGTTTTTTCGTTTCTTTGATCACAACCATGGACATGAAATTTGCGATGAATTTGTGGCGAAACTATAAATGTTAGACATATGTGCCCATGAAAGAAGTTGCGTATTTTTTTGTTGGCTCTCAAATAAAATAAGTCTCGCGGCGAAATCTGCCATAATTTTTCGGGAATTCGCAGGAAACCGGAAGGCGTAGTTTTGTTTTTAGTTTTTTTCCAAAGTGTAAGTTTTTGTTCTCTATCATCTGGTTTTTAGTTATTTACAAGAAAACTTGAAATGGGAGAAGATATATATGCATGACAAAAATACGTATTTTCTGGTACGTTCCGAATGAGACGGGTTGGGTGACGAAACCTGCAATACTTTTTGAAAAAATTGCAAAACAATTTTTTCTTGATTTCTCGTACTGTATTTTGCACAAAACTTAAGAAACGTCTTACAACAAGTCAGTAAAATACAATTTAATAAATTTTAAGCCTAATAAATTTAGGTATGTAAGAAATTTAAAACTGGAAATCGCAAAAAATCAAATTACAGTAATGTAGTGTATACACGAGTTTTGGATCCCGCGGAGCGCGTGTAATGGGACTTTTGTCGGGAGAGTTCTACAACTTAGAAGAAACATATACACTTTAAACTTTGTATGCACATTCAGAAGACATGAAATTTGGGTTTGTTGTAATTTTCAGACCAAAAAACTGAAAATCGTCAATTTTAGGCAACTTTTCTCAAAAACCGTGTTTTTTGGTCGTCACTCAATGAACAGTGGTAAAAAAAATAGATAAAATATTTTTGCAGAAATTTCCGTAATGTAATCGTATTCTAGACACAATAAAGTACTAAAAAAAAAACTTTTGAGCCATTGGGTGCATTTTTGGCATTTGTGTGCCACTTCAAACTTTCGAAAAAAAAAATTAGTTTTTTTAGGAAAAAAAATTTGTTTAATTGTTTGATATCTTGGCCAATTATAGTCCGATTTCGGTAAAATTCACACACACATAATATTTCACATTCAGAAGTAAGCTCTGTAAGTGGCATTAAAAAAATTCAAATAGGTTGGCCGTTTTAGGCAAACAATGAAATTAGGCCCGCGGTACACTTTGCCCTTCCGCCATATGCCCAATTTTGAGATTTTTCTTGCCCCCTTCTGGGAATCAATAGTCACATCCCTTAAGTTCAAAACGCATTTTTGTTTTTTTAAATATCTTAATTTTTACCAAAGTTATGAAGAATTTAGTGTTTGAACATTTAACAAATTCAATTTTTCGACCTTCGCCGCCTTAAAATAGTAAACAAATTTCAATCGTCCATACCGCGAGAACGGTGCATCGGATCAAAATTTCTCAAGAGACATGAAAATTAGCATTTTTTCTAAGCTTTCAAATGTCGTAAACTGCATTTTGAAAATATTGATTTATTTCCGACAGGCACCTGCGCAAAATTGAAAAATTGACAAAATCCAATATTTCGGCACTTTCGAAAAACAGCTACATTTTGTTTTGCCTTTTTTCGAAAAGATCACCCCACAAGTATTAGAAATTAAAAATTTTAAAAAACCGACTTCAAAAACGTGCAGGTGCCATCACCACATCTTAACCAAATTTAAAATATCGCGACGAATTGATAACCTCCTCTTTTTGAAGTCGGTTAAAAATACATAGAATCCATTTTGTTTCATCTAATTACAATTTAATGTAAGCTCAAAACCCGTAATTTAATTCGATTATACGTTTTTGTGGTCGTATCTCACCTCCAATACATAATATTGCTATTTTCAGACGGTCTTTCACCTATAACATTTACGCTTTGTACAATGATATCCCAGAACATTTTAAAGAAATGCCTGTAAAAAAATTCAAAAAATCTACATTTTAGAATGTATATATTTTGTTAAAAAAAATCATATTTATTTATATATATTGTTTTTTGTACGATGTCTTGTGACGTTGGACATATTTCTGGGCTGGTGCTTTGGTCAGTCTCTACTATTTACCAGCCTTTTTTGCAGCCTTCTTTGGCACATGTTTATTATTATTATTATTATTATTATTATTATTTGTTTTGGTATCACTATCTTTAGGATAGGCTGTTGATGCAAGTATTGGCCGGGGCAAGATACTTGTATTTGGTTCATACAGATACATTTAAAAATGAGCCCACTATTGATGTAGTGGATAGTATTACTGCTTTTTGAAATGGTGTTATTTTGTCGGCAATTCCTAAAATCCTTAAATTGTTAGTTAGTGACTTGGGTACTACGCCGGTTGATGATATTATCAGTGGGACTACAGATACACTCTCCTGGCGCCACATTTGTTGGATTTCCTGCCCAAGTCTCTGGTATTTTGTTTCTTTCTCCGCGTAATAGGTTTGGATGTTATGATTGTTTGGGATTCCCACGTCGATCAGTACAACTTTGTTTTCACTTTTATCGGCGATGATAATGTCAGGCCTATTGTGGACCACTGTGCGGTCTGTTAGTACTGATCTATCCCAATACAATTTGTGTGTATTGTTTTCCAAGACAGGACACGGCTCGTATTGGTAATATGGTTTTTCTTCGCTCAGGAGGCTATACTTCAGCGCCAGGCTTTGATGAATAATCTTAGCTACCTGATTGTGCCTCGACAAATATTCTATCGGTACCAAGATAGGGCAAGCGCTTGTTATATGCTGGATGGTCTCAGGATATTGGTGACACTTTCTGCATAAGTCCTCTATTTCAGCTCTTATTATATATTTACGATAGTTTTTGGTAGCTATGACCTGGTCTTGGATGGCTATCATAAATCCCTCCGTCTCTGCAAATATGTCAGCTCGTCCCAACCACCCATTTGATACCTTAGTGTCGATATAAGGCTGGTTGAGGATATTTGCATGTCGGCCATGAAGGGGTTTTGAGGCCCAGTCCTCTTTTTTTCCCTTGAATATAGGTTTCATCCGAGCCTACTTCTATGCTGTCGTGCAGCAGGTCTAAGGGTGTGTATTTATTGTCCGACTTTTTTACTGCTTGGTAGAGGGCGGTGTCCTGTCTACGGAAATATTTTTGCAGTCCCTTCGTCTGCTTGTGACACAGCCTACTGATGTCAACCATACCGCGACCTCCTTCATAGCGGGGAAGGGTTAGCCGTTCAAGTGCCGATTTAGGGTGATGTATTCTATGCTTTGTCATTAGTTTACGCGTGGTTCTTTCAATGTCTCCTATATCAGTTTCTGTCCACTTAACCACTCCAAAAGTATAGGTCAGAACTGGAATAGCAAACGTGTTTATGGTCTTGACTACATTCTTCCCGTTTAAGGAGGATTTAAGGATATCACTCAATTTTTTCAAGTATATTTCCGTTACTCGGTGTCGGACCTCCTTATGTTTTACTCACTTAGATTGTTGAAGACCTAGATATTTATATGCATCACCTTCCTCCATTGCAGCAATAGAGCCTTCATTTACTAGATCAAATCCACGGAGCATCACCTGGCCCTTCTCGATACTGAGTCTTTTACACTTGTCCAGCCCAAAGGACATCCGAATATCATTGGAGAACCTTTCTGTTAATTTGAGCAAATGTGATATGTGGTTCTCAGTGGATCCGTAAAGCTTAATATCGTCCATGTATAGCAGATGGCTAAGCCTAAACTGTACTGCATTTTCTCCCTTGATTAGAAAACCGTACCTAGTGCTATTGAGTAGAGCAGACAGCGGGTTTAATGCTAGACAAAACCATAAGGGACTAAGGCTATCTCCTTGGAAAATGCCTCTTTTGATAGGGATAAGCTGAGACTGTATAGTGCCCTCGCTGTGGAAAAGATATAGAGTGGTCTCCCACATTGACATCATGTGTTTGAGCGCTTCGACTATAATTGGTGTTACTTTATAATATAGTTCTAACACTCGGACAAGCCACGAATGCGGGACACTTTCAAAAGCCTTTTGATAGTCAATAAAAGCTGTAAATATGTTTCTCTGCTTATCATAGGCCTGCTCCATTACCACTGCATCAATGATGAGTTGTTCTTTGCACCCCTGGGAGTTCTTAATACACCCTTTTTGTTCTGTGGCCAACAAAGAGTTTTGGTTTAGATGCTGGTAGATTTTATCTGCAATACAAGCAGTCATTACTTTGTATAGAGTACAAAGACAAGTAATGGGTCGATATTTAGAGGTGTCTTGGGTATTGCTTTCATCTTTGGGAAGAAGGAAAGTTTTGCCTCTCGTAAAATACAAGGGAATTCGGTGTGGGGTATGAAGAAATGTAATGAAATATATGAAGAAATGTATGTTATTATTATTACTTAATTTAGTATCTTTGGGAATATAGATCCCTCGTTTTGGCTTTTCTTCGCCTACTGATAGAAATCTCAATTTAGTCATCCTTTTACAATGGCACCAGATTAAAATTGAATAAGGATAATTTCCTGACTGTAGCAGAATTTTATATAAATAAAAATTTCCTTGGTTTTTTCGGTAATTAATTTTATTTTCCATTGTTAGCACAGCACTACATATGTTTCGGAAAACTTTGTTTCCATCTACGAGTGCAGTCAAAATATAGAAAAATTTTAAAAAAACATGGGGACGAGTACAAACAGTTTAAAAAATTTTAAAATAACAGAAACCCAATCTTTCTGTTTCAGCTGATCCGATATAATAATATTTGAGTGTTCCAACGCCAATGTATAAATAGAAACAATAATTTTATTTAAAACCATAACGAATTATGATTTAAATGTTTTAATCAATTGACTCATATTTTAATTACACAAGAAATATGATCGGTTAATAAAATGATAAATGTTGAAACATGAATCTTTTTTCAATAATAATTGAATTTGTAGCCCTAAGTACACAATCATTTTGTTACATAAAAGATACCTTCTAGTGAAAGTTTCCTAATCCCTTAGCCTCTAACGTTAATTTCATTCAAATTACTTTCCCATCAGTGGGAAATAGAATAATTACAGAATAATGCAATATTGTAACGAAATGTAAATGAAATGAAGAGTTTAGCAGAAAGTAAATTAATTTTCTGATCAGATAATGTATGAAAAAAACGTTTGAAAGCGACAAGAAAAACCGTGACTATGTTCACAAACAACTGTATGCATGGTAGCTTATTTAAATAATAAATACATAGTTAATTTTATGAAAACATTCTTCCATCGCGGTTTAATAAATGTCGAGATTAAATAGTATATTATTAATAACATTCTCAAAATTACCCGATCTTTAAGTTTTTAGGCAGTTAAAGCGTGCACATAATTCAACAATTTAATAATTTAAAATTATAAACAAAGTACAAAGTAAAAAAAGCAACATAAAATAATAAAAATCTGTTTAAACACATGGCTTTCCTGTCTAGTTATGATAGGTTTTTCACGGTTATTTTGTACAACCTATTGAGGTCTATTATGTAAAAATTCAGTTAAAATTAATCCTAGGTTGTAAAAATAACAGGATGTAATTTTTAATTTTGTATTTTGTATTATTTGGTTAAAATTACCTACATGTCAATTATTTTCTTCTTATTGTTAATTCTGCGTTAGGCTTAATTTCTATGCACTTTTATGTATATTACATCGTTGCTAAGTCTATTTTAATTAAGGCTAGTTGTAAATAACTAATAATAAAAAGTTAAACTGATGGAATACCGAGTAGAGATTTGAGTTAAAATTTAAATTAGCGCAAGCAAGTTCAAGATGAGAAAATATCGTAATAAAAAATAAGCGATCCAGTTCTGATAATTGATATAGGCAACCAATTAGACATATGTGTAATTTTCGATGGGTTTTCACTTAGAATATATATAGTCAGGAAGGAGGAATCCTAAACGACCTTGGAATCGCGATGGTTTCTAATTTTGACAGTGAACTAAACGAATATGGGTGAGATTACAGAACGTCTGCAACTTTGCAGATCTGCAAATATGGCGGACTAACAAATGCAAGTATTCCAAAAAATATCTGCAAATTCGCAATATTTATTATGGTTTATTACCACCAACAACACTAAACCCAAATTTGGAATACAAAAACTTGATACTTGCATGTGTAAATCAGTCATATTTGCACATTTTCAAAGTTGCCGCCATATTTGCAGATCTGCAAAGTTGCAGACGTTCTGTAATCTCACCCTATGTCGACAAGTGTTTCCGGTCTACCAGTGACGTACTGTCATAAAAGGGCGTAGAAACGAATATTAATAAATTCTCATTTGCATATTATTTAATTTTACCGATTTCTCTCATTTTAACGAATTGCTATTTCCTTGCGAAAAGTTTGCATTTTTTTTTTTATTAACCTTCATTATGTGAATAAATTTTACTTTAAAATTGCATGTTGGGTTAGATAAATATAGGAAAATATTTTTAGGATAATTTTTAGAGGGATTTCATTTGAAAAATCAAAGCAATAATGTATTTAAAAAAATATTGACTTTTTTACGTTTTTATTATGACAATGTCTTTATTAATCTACATTTTACAAATTATTAAGGTTTGAAAAATAAATATTTTTTGTAGATATGCGTTAAAAAAAATTAAATACCCTATACGCGGCATAATATTCTGTAATTGCTATTTTAGTACGGCAAGTGTTCCTTTAGTGCAGTGGTCGCCAACCTCTCAATGTGTTGAGCTACTTTGTTAATTTTGGAATAAACAGCGAGCTACCCACACGGAAGCCACGTAACGCAACGTAAATGAAATAATCCACAGTTAATTTATCATTATATGTATTTATTTTACTATTTAACTGGTAATACATAATACATAGGTACTAATAATAAACTAATAACAAAATATCTAATATTACTAGTACGTACTTGTTCATAGCTACATTCCTACCTACCAAACGAAGGTGTTTGAAAAATAAACACAAACTTTTATCCAGCCCAACGGCATGTCACGTAAGATTTAAAAATAGTTAATATTAACAACAAAAAAGTAACGCACTATCATGAACATAAACATTGAAAAATAAAAAAGCACGTTCAATGAGAAGGCTGACACTCAGACTCATCGATAATTTTTTTAATGTTTGCAGTATAATTTTAATACAATTATCCAAATGTTCATCTGTAAGTCGATGGCGATATTTGTTCTTAATAAACTTCATAATGGAAAAAGAAGATTCACACAAATAGGTTGAACTGAATAATGATTCCACTTTCAAAGCAACACGGCATAGAACTGAATATTTGTCTTTACTTACAATAGTCCAGATACATTTAGTACTTGAGACTAACGATTTTAAGGTTAAATCATTTTGAAACTCAATTACTTCCATTTCTGTTGCAGCGATGTCTTCGCCAAAGTTCTGCATAACACAAGTTGCAAACTGTTGGATATCAATTTACATAAAGGGTGAAACAACAAACTGCGCTACTAAAGCCATTTTGTTGAAATCCTTAAAACGATTTTTGAAGTTATTCTTCAGGGTAGAAACTATTTCTACATGATATTTGCTGTCATAGGGTTCTAATGGATTTTGAGATATTTTTTCTGAAAGGATTGGAAAATGCTTGGCATCGCTGTTAATTAGGTTTTGTTCCCAAAACTCCAGCTTTTTGATAAATGCTTTTATATCAGAAATCATTTCCGCTAGTTCTTTGTCTCTCCCCTGAAGCTGCAAATTAAGTTCGTTTAATTTCTCTGTAATGTCCACGAGAAAACCAAAATCTCTAAGCCAGATTGAATTTTCTAATTCTGGAGTCGGTTCATCGGGTTGTTTGAAAAATTGAACTATGCCAGATAGGACATCATTAAAACGTTTCAGCACCTGTCCTCTACTTAACCATTGGACTTCAGAGTGAAGGAGTAGGTCCCCGTATTGACAGTCAACTTCATCGGCCAAGGTTTTGAATAATCTTCTTTGTAACGCTTGAGCTCTAATCTTGTTTACAATTTTTACCACCAGTTTCATAACATTGTTTAGTTTCAGGAAATTTTCACATAATGCTTGCTGATGGATAATGCAGTGGTAACAGAGAAATTGCGGAAAAGTTTCATCTTTACGACATAACGCCACCAGACTCTTATCACAACCCACCATAGCTGGAGCGCCGTCGGTTGTCAAGCCTACCATTTTCAATATTGGAATTGTCTCGGAAGAAATAGTATTTTTTAAATGAGAAAACAACTCATGTCCAGTAGTGTGTCCTTTCAGTGGAATAAACTTCAAAAGATCTTCTTTAATCGTAAACTCACTAAAAACCATCCTGACGAACACAGCCATCTGGGCAGTGTCAACGACATCTGTTGATTCATCCAGTTGAAGTGAAAAATAAACACAATTATCTAAGTCAGTTCTTAACTGTAAAAAAATATCATTGCTCATTACTTCTACACGTCTCATCAGTGTATTAGCAGAAAGTTGCATAGATTTTATAGCTGAAACTATCTCGTCTTTATTTCTAAAGTTGGCAAATAACGAATCGGCAGCTTCTAAAAACGCCTGTTTTATCATTTCCCCGTCTTCATAAGGTTTCTTTTTTTGTGCAATTATCTGGGACACACGGTACGACGTTCAGTTGCAGCCTTATTTTTGTCGACTGTTCTTAAAAATATTGATTGTTGTCCAATTAACTGCTTTTTTAACTGTTTCAGTTTCTCCTTTCTGGCGGCAGAATGTAGTGGGAATGATTTTTCAAAATTAGAATGTACAGTTTTATGATGTCTCTCAATATTTCCTTTTTTAGCAACGGAGACCGAAGTATTACATAACAAACACACATTTTTATCTTTAACTTCTGTAAAAAAGTATTGTTCTTCCCATTCCGAATGAAAGTGGTATGTCTTTACCTTCTTACAACTGCTTGCCATAATATTATTTTTTGTTGTTCTCTACTAACCCAACCGCTGGACGTTGGTTACGCGTTCAGTTTTAAACTAAGCGCAATGTCGCCGCGCCGTACGTATTTATCCCGTTCAAAGCAATCCTGATCGTTCTCGAACACTAACGCGCTGGTCCGGCTGGTCGGTTCTAGCCGATTCTAGCTTGATGGCGTCAGCGCATCGTTGCCGCTGTTTATGTTTAATATTATGACAAGTAGATTTTTTTGTGGAATTTTCGGAAGCTTCTCTGATTTTTGCAGTTTGTATTTTTTAAATTAAAATCGTTGTGAGAGTTACCAGAATTGCCTCCGCGAGCTACCGGTAGCTCGCGATCGACAGGTTGGCAACCACTGTTCTAAGGTTTTTGCACACGAATATTGAAAAAGTAACGGCCAAATATACTTTATAAACTATTTGGTACGCCATCGGTTTTAAATAGAAACAAAACTATCTCCAGTAACATTATAATAGTACTCTTCTACGGTAAATCAATTTCTAACTACAAATAAACCTATGTACTCTATAAATATAATTTTGACTGTTAAAATTACTGGAGTAATTTCCAAAATAATTCAATTTTCATGATTTTCTTGCATAATTTGAAATAAACATTCATAATTTCTTATATGTTAAGTTTTAAACCCTACTAATTAGTACCCGTTAATATCCACGATATACCGCATAAAATAACATTTATGTTAAATTTTAAACATATTTCTGCTTATAGAATAGATTTTTTGCGACACAAATTAACTATATTATGTTAATTATGACAAATTAAAATTTTCCATGAATTTACAGAATTGCTTTTCATATTTAACATACGTTATATTTTTAATATATTCGTTATAGAATTACCACTAATATGTTCAGAGGACAAAGACCAAATTAATCCACGACAAATCTTTAAACAATGACAATTACTGACTTCAAAAACGCCACAACCCCTCAATAATGCCTCCCTGGCAAGGAGTAAGGGCTGCTATATTTACCTAGTCATAACTCATAAACGACTTCTTGTAAAATAGGTGAAAGTATCACCATAGGCCCAGCAGGTAACTGTGAAATCCTCCGGGAATTGTATTTTTATTTTATCACAAAGTTGTACATATATTTTATTTTTAACATGTAAATAAATTTTCTAATGCTAATGCCACTAATATGTGCATTTTGTTATATCTTTTAATTCTCAACTGTTCGATTGATTGATTCCAATTTGCTCAGTTCATAATAAATGAATTATGATAAATAATCGGCCCAGAGATATCTAATCTATAAATCAATTTATTGTTATTGAAATACGTTAATAAAATCTGTAATAATAGTAAGAATACTTCAAAATCATATTTCTACGTAAAAAATACGTAAATATTTAAAAGAATAGGTTATAAAACGAATCAACAACAAAAAAAATAGGAAGAAAGGATTAAATATCAATTCTAGCTCATAATTTATGTTAGTGTTCCCTGGAAAGGAAACATTTGATGAAAATATAATCTGCTCCAAGGAATTTCTTATATATTTTGAAAAGTTCATATGAAGCAGGTGTGGTGGAAATAATATAAGGTCCATCTCGCTTAGTCGCAAATTTATTGGTGTAGCCTTTCTTGGCATCACTTAAGTTATGGCTAGAGCAATGAGAATGGTGAAAGCCAAAAGTACTTTGCCAATTTACTAATAATTTTTCTACGTTCATGCAAAAACCAAAAAATGTTTTATTTAAGCAACACTAAGTGCAGAAGAATAAAAAGCGTAATTTAATAGCAACATATTTAATAACTAATAATTAGCATCGATTAACATTGAAAAAGTACTATAACTATGTTAAGAAAAATACTTTAACCAAAACTTTAGGAACAACTGTGTTATGAACAATAATTAAACGTTGTTTTTGCCACTAATACTAAAAGTAAATGGACAATTTGTACAATTTTCAGTATTAATATTTTTTTAAACGTAATACTATCTCACAGAAAATGAAAATGGACTAAATATTTGGTGTCGATTTGAATATTTATGTTTGTCATGATCATAAAACGCTGTAGTAAAATGACAGATGAGTGCAATAAATTTTTTATTGCACTAGTGCAATAAAGAAACAGTTTTTTCACTAAATATAGTTCAATAAAGTTTTGTTTTTTGCATGAACGTAAAAAAAATTATTTCACTTGTTGCATAAATAACTATTATACAAAATTCCAAACATATTGTATATTATATTGTAAATATTTTATAATTTTTTTAGAAAAAATTTACCTCCTGTTGAATGTAGTGAAAGATAGAGATAAAGATCTATAATTATAATAATTTGGACATACTGTATCAGAAAATGCAAGTTGTTCCACCGAAAAAAGTTATAAGTAGAGTCATAAAACATATATTTAAAAAACATTTCCTGAAAATGAATCAAGGGGTGGTATTGCCAATAAAAATTTTCTTTTAAGCATTTATTTTAATAGAAGAATTTTAACATCGGTGGAGAGTCGTGGGCATCTCCGGAACCGACTTGCTGCACGAAATACAATCAACTGATTTGTCATATTTATAGTAAAACCACACGAATAAATAATAACCAGAAGGATATCTCGCATTTAATTCCTTTGTATAGTCTATTTTTATGTATGAGAGAGTATTAAAATAATAAAGCGTTCGTAATCCATAGGCGTAGCACTTCTTTTAGTAGACAGTTAAAATATTTTTTGAAGTTCTTCATCGAGTATACACTTATATTTTCACATAATTAACCTGCTTACAACTTCTAAACAGCTGCAGGTAAAAAAGTGCAATTTTTTCTAAAATGTTTTATTTTTCCACAAGGTATGTTAAGAACATTGTGTCAAACGGGTTATGTAGGTATAAGTAAGTAACTTTGACTTTTAAACAACGTTATGTTCATAAATAATAATTTTAATATAAAAACTACTTCTTACCTACAAATCCAAATCAGAATCGAAATCAGAAGATGAACTGTCGCAACCAATATTTACAATGAGTGGCTCGATCATTTCATCAGTAATATTGTCCAACTTCCACATTTTCTTTTCTTCTTTAATCGTATGATTTACTGTCTTTTCCCATTTTTCAGGCTTCACATTATTTACAGCCTCCAAAAACAACTGTTTAACATCACTCATTTTAAAAGAATTATTTTTTCTTGAAACTTCTCCCTTTATCTGTGCCCATATCAGTTCAATCGGGTTTACTTCGCAATGATATGGTGGTGATCTAACCACCGTCATCCCACGATTTTTTGCAATTTCATCAATTTCATATTTTTTGAATTTCTCTTTATGAAAGGAACACAAATGATACCAGTTCTTTTCTCACAGAACCGGGATGGAACTTAATATTCTTTGAATTTAGCCAATTCTGTAAATCTTTTTTTAACCACTTGGTTGTGGGCATTTTTTCTATAAGTCTCGAGTGATAACTTGCATTATCCATTACTATTATACAGTTCTGAGGAAGAAGATCTATAATGTGTTCGAACCACTCTTTAAAGACATCAGCATTCATGTCCTCATGGTAGTCACCGGTACGAGTAGATTCAAAAGTCAACAAACCACCTTTAACAAAACTGTTTGAACTACCGATGTGTACTATTATTAGTCTGCGCCTCTTTCCTGATGGTGAATTTAAACCAGTAGATAAATTATTTAAAAAAGCCTGTCTTCGACTTGTAACAGTTTCATCTTGCCAAAATTTATTTGGTTTATGTCCCTCGTTGATCCATGTTTCATCTAAATAAAATATATTTCTTCTTTGGTTTCTCATTTCTTTTATAGTCCTTAGGTAATTTCTTCTCCATACTACAATATCGCTTTTTTCTATTAAAGTAGACTCTCTGGAATGCTTTTTCCATAGAAAACCTATTTCTTTTAAAAGTTTCCATAGTGTGCTTCGACTCATTTCAGGGTAATCCTTATCATCTCGAACCGTGGCAAGAACTTTGTGTACTGTCGGAAATTCTTTTCTATAGAAGAACGCATGCACTTTCCTTCGAAGTCTTTCTTTCAAAAGATTTTCTAATTGAAATTTTGGTTTTCCTGGAGCTTTACGTGCTGTTTGAAACTCGCCACATTTCTCTTCTTTAACAACTCTGTAAATCGTAGATTTCCCAACACCAAGCGTACTACTAATTCCACTGTGTCATCAACACTTTTACATAAATGTTTGTCTGTAAATGATTTTAAACAATTAAATATTAATGTTTTTTCATTAACTGTTAAAGGACCGATTTTTTTTTCGTTTACACGGCCCTTCCAAATTTTCCATGATCACACTAGAATTCACACTGCACCTTGCAAGTTGCAACTAAACGACATTTAGTAAAATGTCAAGAATACACAACTTGGATCTCCTTACTAAATGGAAAACCTATAATCGCATTTTCGGCGAAATTTGTTGGGAAGGTATTTATCTACTTATAATTCGATTACTGTAAGAAATTCTTGGAATTAAAATAAAACAAAATTGGCAAATAGGTACTTATTGAAAATAATCTTAAGATACGGCTATGTAATCTTTAATACAAAGGGCTTCCAAACCTTTTTCTATTGTTCTGTACAGCTTACGTTTATAAAGGACCAATAAAAGACCCAAAACTTGTAATAGCTCAGGTACATTTATTACAATTTTAGGAAATATTTAAATTATTCTGTAAAAATATTTAAAATGACCGTACTAAGTTTTGCATTAGAAATGCTGTTTTATTACTCTCTCATACATAAATATAGACTATAAAAGACGAGGTCATAGTTCGTCGGCATCAATTACAAAGGAATTAAATGAGAGATATCCTTCTGGTTATTATTTATTCTTGTGACTATATCTACCCAGCGCGTATATACAGCCAACAATCTTCACTTTGAATACCTAATAATAAAAAATTATAATAATAATAATGAACTTACTTGTTCCATTTTAGAAGGAACCAACTTCGCCGTGGAACCCATTTCGTTGATTTCCGAATTAAAATCCGATCCAGAGGCAACCGACATCGTCCCTGTCCTAATGTATTCGTACAAATTTTGATCATTCGATTTGATATCGCTACCAACGGATAATCTAGAAACGCTACCCGCATCGTATTTTTGTGGTGTGTACAATCGTAAATCTATATCACTTTGAAAATTTCCTTCTACAGCTAAATCGTTGTAAGTCTTAAGAGCCTTCAGAGATGGTGTGTGTTGGAGATGTTTGAATTTGATGTTGCCGTTTTCTCCGCTTCTTGGGAGAGTCTGGAAATAAAGAAAATATATGTTAGATCTTTTCAATGTCTTACAAAGTTTAAGCATCAAATTAGTTATTACTATAAAATAATAAATTGTACTCTAAAATATCATAAAATCTGCCAAAATTATGCTTCACATCTTTGTTAGTGGAAATAAAGATAATTATGTAGTATACCTATGTTACGCCGCTGACCCACATTTTCAGATTTAAAATTTTATGTTATCCTCTATCGCTCCCTGCCTAAATTACTCATTACCAATATGTGTGTTGCGTGATTCACATCGTTCAGACCGACTACATTCCAGTGATTATAAAAACATGGGTAAAAACTATCGAAAACGCAAATCGTCTTAGAAATATGATAAATTGAAAAAGAAATGAGGAAATTCAGGGCACAGGTAGGAAAATAATATTTTTTCCTTTTATTTAACTGATTTTTAGCTTGTAGAAGATACTACTTTATGTGTAAATTCTGTATTATAGACAAAGACATGTACAGAGAGAGGACTGCATGTACTTGATGTGTTAACTCAATAAATCTTATACTAGTACAGGTTTGAGAATGTTTTTCTTTATAATTTAATTGATTTTTAGCTTGCAGAAGATACTGCTTTACTGTAAATTTCTGAATTTAGACGACATATAATTATACAGAAGATACATCATTCATATAAGCCGTATGCCGTATGTGCAAATTTCGCAAAACTTTTGTGGCGGAAGATACTACCACAGCTTATACAATACAGCTAAAACACTCTCTTGGCGGCAACGGTTTGCGTCGATTTCGTCGCGCATCGCTTAAGCTCCGCCTTCGGAGGGAAAAGACGGTTTTGGCGTTCAGAAGCGTACTTAGGTAAGGTGTTGAGTCGTGCGTATAATTTCGTTGATTGTATAATTTCGTGGAGCCTATAATTTCGTTGATTTTGTTTGAGTTAAAGGTACTGTTATTATTTTGGTGACTCTTTAGCTGTAAGTAGAATGAGTGAAAAAAAAAGACATAATTCTGTTTGTGCAGTCAAAAGCTGTTTTAATAAGGGTTATACCTGCAAGAAAACATTCTTTAGTTTTTCCAAGGACCCAAACCGATAAGTACCACATTATAAGAAATTTTCATTGTTAAAAATATAATTCATACAGGGTGTCCCATTAATGCGTTATTGTTCAATATTTTGTTGTAGACACGCAAAAAAGTTTTAAATAAAAGTTATATGGATTTGAAAAATACCTACATATTTTAAAAATATCTTTGGATATACAGGGTGTCACGTTTCTGCCTGGCAAATTAAAATGTATGTTTTTTAAATGGAACACCTTGTATTTTATTTTATGATGAAATTATTAACACTCTAAATTATTGTAAAGACGAGTTGCTACAGAAAAATTTTATCAGGTATGTATGTGGTTGCCTTTTAATAAAAGCCTTGCGGATGCACTCCTGTGATACCTGTCCTAAATATAACAAAGATCACGTTGAATTAGATGATTTTTCTTTTTATTGCTTTTTAAAGGCATATGATAACGCCAATTCAGATACATTTGGAAATCTGCAACTGTGAAATGATGAATTTGTAGAACTAATATTCAATATTGAAAAGATATTTCCTAATAATTTTGAAGAATTGGCTACAAAAAATAACATTTGTACCACACTTTTAGAATTAATTAACCCAATACCCTTTAGTCATCCATGCTAACGTTTTCCAAAAGAATAACCCATTTTAATGTATGTTTAATCTCAATAACTAAAAAATATACTGACAATTAGTTTGACAGAATTGTCATTTATTTAAAATTTTAAAAATAATAGCAGTCGGTCGATCAAAATATGAACGGCGATTGGCGAATTTTTTTTTTGCAGTGTTCTCACTACCTAGAATGGATATGAAATATTTTCGTTCAATTGAAGGCAATAGCATACTTTTTCGTTTTGTAATCTGTGCATGGATATTAGCCAATCTACGCACATACTACAAAACGAAAAAGTATGCTATTGCGTTCAACTACGAATATATTTCATATCCATTTTAGGTAGTGAAAACAATTTAACAAAATTAAATCTACAAATTACATTTCATATTTTGGTCACCAAACTCCTATTATTTAAAATTTTTTAAATAAGTGACAATTCTGTTAAACTAATTGTCAATATATATTTTAGTTATTGATATTAAATATACATTAAAATTTTTGTGTAGACTCGATAAATAATAGCATTTTTGTTTTTATTGTGTCCACATTTAAAAAAAAATAAATTTTAATCAAACTACATAATACTAATTTAATTACGAGTATTAAAACTAAAGTCCTGAAAGTTTCGGTGAAGATGAGGACAGAGCATCTGCCTTCCACGCGAAAAGCCCGGGATCGAATCTAGGCCGAGGACTAATTAATTTTTCATGTTTATTTTATTTTATAAATTAGTCAACTTCGTAAATTATTTTAATATTAGTTATTTTGTCTAAATAACCTAAAATAATTTTTTAAATTTGTAGATTTTCGTTAATGGGTCGTAGAAAAAATATACTGACCATATCGAGTGGATTGTTCATATCACAATCAGACGAATGAGTACTCCACCTACGACGTCGTGCTCAAACTTCGTCTTTGTGTGATATGGCTATCATATCCCACCCTTGTTGAACAAACTACTATTTATTTGTTTTCTTGGTTTAAGTTTTACATCAGAAATAGGAACTAAATTAATTTACTTTTCAAGTTTTCTTGTAAAAATCGATATTACTTTCTCCAAGTACAAATTTAGTACCTACCTAAAATAAGTACCTACAAATTATGTAATTTCGTATAATATTGTAATTCAAATTTCACATTATTATAAAGTTACAAAATTCCCTACTTCGGTATGGTCAGATAAAAATTGAATATATAATATTAATAAAAACTGTCAAAGTATTACTTCTACATATCTGTATTTCAATTAATAAGAATACATCTAAATGTAACCAATATTGTTAAAATAAAAGCACAAATTCTTTATAATTCCAAAATACCATAGAGTTCCCAGACCCTAGTCGAAACTTCGTTTATCTAGGTATAAACCCTTTGCGCGAAGAGTAACACTTGCCAGACACACGGGGTACCACTTTATTTGCATCCACGAGCGTGACAAAATTCTTTAACAATTGAAGCCCTTGGTGTAAAAAGGATCCAAGACACAATTTGTCGTGAAGTGACTGTTTTAGGTCAAAACATTTGTTAACGAGGATTTTACTAGCCACATACAAATTATTTTACCTCTAATCCGAAAGATGTGCTATTTTTCGTAATATTTATATTTAAATAATTTTTTTAATTATATTTGACAGATTTAAAACAAATTAAAAATTTAATTTCCCAAAACTTACTTAATATGGCATGTAACCAACCTTATTACGCCAAGGTTTTCAATTTTTTCAATAATAAAAAAATTGTTTAATCCGGGCCCGACTTTTCCCTCGAATCTAACAGAGATAGCACCATTCCGTCTTGCTTGGTTCTCGACCGCCAGATCAAAGACGCCGACACGGAGTTGTGGAGCTGTATTGTATAAGCTGTGATACTACTTTATGTGTGAATTCTACAAATAACAAATATATATACATATATATCCTTTTGCATTAAAATTTGTTGACTAGATTTACTGCAGCTGATGCATTGTGTAATTTTAGTGATGACAGGGATTCACCTTTTAATGTTTCTATTTCGTGTGAGATCTTGCAAATGATCATCGAATAACCATTTGTGTATGAATATACATATATACATTATTAACCGCAGTATTTATGAAAATTTCGCTCATAAAAAAAGAAATTTGATTATAAATAAACAACCGCAAGTACCTACATATTTTCTATTTATATATACTTACATATTTTCTTAGAAATCTTGTCATAATAAAAATACTGAAGCATTAATAAAATCCATGATGTCACGAAAAAACACAGTTCATTGGTTCCGATAAACCAAATTAAATCGCGAATATTATTGACGAGTATTTAAACAATAGAAGTATGTTCTCCAATCTTCTAAAACCTACTAAAGTACAAATAATATTTCTCGATTTCCTGAGATAAGGATAGATATAGATATTCTAATCTAATTAGTAGGTACAATTATAGATACAATGGTAGTAATAATAAATAGAGGGGAGCGCAGACTGGTGATTTATCCTGATCAGGTTATATTGTAAATTTCAAGAACTTTTTCCTGTTAGTTCAACTTGCGTTCTTCCGAAATTAGTTGATATTCAACGACTTTGATATTTTTCTTTATAACTTTAATAATATTAAACAAATTTCAATAAGTACTTAAAATATATAACATTATTTACTAGTATTCTTAGGCGATTCTAAACTTTACTTTCTTTCTCTTATTCTTAAGCATCAAGTGCCACATTCTAAACATAAATGCCAAATTAGTCATTGTTTCATGAATACTAAAGAAAGACGCCTTTTAAGCGGCATTTGCCTTTATGAGTACTCGGATCTGGAGTCTCTTAAGAAAGAAATGTAGGTTTAGTATTGTTAATGCTTGTTTGAAAAATAGAACGAAAATAAGAAAAACTAAACGAAATAGAAGCATTAAATCTAATGAATTTCTTGTATTTTACACCTATTTAGTGTCATTACTTAAAATTTCTAATTCAAAATGATTATTTTCCGTATTATAACTAGTTTTCTGAGTTTTTTTTTTAAATAGAAAAATATTTAATTTAAATATACAATATTTACAAGAACGCCATAGATGTGGAACTGAAGAAAATCTGCTAAAAGATTTGTAAACCAAAGACGGGAAGATTTTAAGAATTCCATATACATTTACTACGAAGAAACATTTTTATTACATATTTAGTTTGTTTTTGATTCATATGCGTTATTTCTTTTATTTATGTCTAGATATTCTTTGCATTTCACATCACATAAACAAACAATCAAAAGATCGATAAAGATCAATAAAAAGTTTTTCTATTTGTTCAGCACAAAATTTAGTTTCCGCCATTTTGTATTTTGTTAATCGATAAACATTTTTTATTACCGAATTTATTCCATTTGGCTGTTCCACACTGTATGTAAGAAAAATCAAAGTTTGTTGTGATATTTAGATCTCCATGTGTTTAGGTCTATTATAGTAAACATATTTTGTACACTTTTTTGTACCATTCTCTATCATGTTTATAGGTTTTACTAAACAATTGTTTTTATGCCGCTTTTTTGTAGGCACACTGTATATTGACTATTGGGAATAATTTTTGTACATTTACTTGTTTGCAGATTTTTTGCACTTCTTTTAAACCACTCATATTTTATGGTTTTACCAAACATTTGTTTATGATTATTTTCAATTAGGTATTTATTTCCTAAATAACTTATTTGTTTACAAAACTTTGTTTAGGTACTTATTTTCAAATTTTTTTCTCTTATTTTGAATATTTATTTATTCTTTTAGTATATTATCTATCCTATTGTTTTAATACCACCCCTTCTAATTTCTACCTCATTTTAAGTGACTAATTTTGTTAAAAGACTTTGTATATTTACTTGTCACATTTTTCCTCACTTTTTTTAATCACCCAGTATAATATTTGTGCTTCTATTAACTATTTATTTAATTCCCGTATTGGGTAAAGTACAAAGTATGTATGAAAAATTTCTTAAAACTTTATGGTCTCATCGTAAAGACCGGAGAAGTTTTTTTTTTAACCCACTTGTTATTCAGTTGAAATCACAGGTAAAAATAGATTTTTTAAAAAATTTTAAACTGTTAGTAATAATAATTTAATATTAAAATATACGTTTCAGAATTCGAGGAAGAAGAACATAAATATGATTCAGAAAGTACGGATGAAGAAATATATTTCGAAGAATATGATGAAGATTGAATTTTAGATCTATGTAATATAAATATTTTTTTTCTCACAATATCGAAATATATGTTACAATAATCTATTGAATCTTATTTACACTAATAAGTGCTTGTAGAAGACTAAAATTTAATATATGTGAGTCAAAAATAGTAAACAATAGTTTACGCAAAAGTTGGGGCAATATTTTGCTTTGCCCACCCCTAATTGATTCTAAATAAAATTAAAATCTTTAAATATTTATTACATTGGGCTTAAATAACTTTCAAACTCCACAAAACTACCAGCTAAACCACCTTTTTTTTATTTTTTTTTTATTTAGTAAAATGTTAAAAAATATATATAAAATGTTAAAAAATACGTAAAATAGTTTTATCACATTTTGGTGACGTACCCACATATTATTCAATCAATGCTCTCAAAGTTTTTCTGTCTGCATTTACAATATATTGTCTTATTAAAGTTTTGATTAGTTGAAATGAGTTTATAGGTAATATATTTTGTACATTTCGGGAAGGAAATTAAATATTTTTCCACTTAAATATAAAAAAAATCTTTTTGAAGTTGACTTATTAACAAGGTAAGTATATATACCGTTCCTGTATCTTTTATTTGATAGTTAAAGGTTTTTCTTTGTAAAATATCTTTATGTTTGTACTGTCTGATATCCATAATTTTGACTTCATCATATAGTAAATTTGTTGGATACCTAATTTTTTACTGTATATGCTTTTAAGTACTCTTTTTTGAAGTATTTCCAGTTTATTCAGATGATTTTTTATAGTGGCCCCCCAACAGATAACGGAGTATTGAAGTCTGCTTTGAACAAGTGCGTAGTAAATAATTTTAAGATGAGTAACGCTTAATATATTTTTGAGGAATTTAAATTTGAAGAGCAACATTCTTAAAGTATTGGCACAGCTTATACAATACAGCTCCACAACTCCGTGTCGGCGTCTTTGATCTGGCGGTCGAGAACCAAGCAAGACGGAATGGTGCTATCTCTGTTAGATTCGAGGGAAAAGTCGGGCCCGGATTAAACAATTTTTTTATTATTGAAAAAATTGAAAACCTTGGCGTAATAAGGTTGGTTACATGCCATATTAAGTAAGTTTTGGGAAATTAAATTTTTAATTTGTTTTAAATCTGTCAAATATAATTAGAAACATTATTTAAATATAAATATTACGAAAAATAGCACATCTTTCGGATTAGAGGTAAAATAATTTGTATGTGGCTAGTAAAATTCTCGTTAACAAATGTTTTGAGCTAAAACAGTCACTTCACGACAAATTGTGGCTTGGATCCTTTTTACACCAAGGGCTTCAATTGTCACGCTCGTGGATGCAAATCAAGTGGTACCCCGTGCCTCTGGCAAGTGTTACTCTTCGCGCAAAGGGTTTATACCTAGATAAACGAATGCTTCGACTGAGGTCTGGGAACTCTATGGTATTTTGGAATTATAAAGAATTTGTGCTTTTATTTTAACAATATTGGTTATATTTAGATGTATTCTTATTAATTGAAATACAGATTTGTAGAAGTAATACTTTGACAGTTTTTATTAATATAATATATTCAATTTTTATCTGACCATACCGAAGTAGGGAATTTTGAAACTTTATAGTAATGTGAAATTTGAATTACAATATTACACGATATTACATAATTAGTACTTATTTTAGGTAGGTACTAAATTTGTACTTGGAGAAAGTAATATCGATTTTTATAAGAAAACTTGAAAAGTAAATTAATTTAGTTCCTATTTCTGATGTAAAACTTAAGTTTTGGTTTAAACCAAGAGAACAAATAAATTATAGTTTGTTCAACAAGGGTGGATATGATAGCAATATCACACAAAGACGAAGTTTAAGCACGACGTCGTATGCGGAGTACTCAATCGTCTGATTGTGATATGAACAATCCACTCGATATGGTCAGTATATTTTTTCTACCACCCACTAACGAAAATCTACAAATTTAAAAAATTATTTTAGGTTATTTAGACAAAATAACTAATTTTAAAATAATTTACGAAGTTGACTAATTTATAAAATAAAATTAACATGAAAAATTAATTAGTCCTCGGCCTAGATTCGATCCCGGGCTTTTCGCGTGGAAGGCAGATGCTCTGTCCTCATCTTCACCGAAACTTTCAGGACTTTAGTTTTAATACTCGTAATTAAATTAGTATCATGTAGTTTGATTAAAATTTATTTATTTTTAAATGTGGACACAATAAAAACAAAAATGCTATTATTTATCGAGTCTACACAAAAATTTTAATGTATATTTAATATCAATAACTAAAATATATATTGACAATTAGTTTAACAGAATTGTCACTTATTTAAAAAAATTTAAATAATAGGAGTTGGGTGACCAAAATATGAACTGTGATTTGTAGATTTAATTTTGTTAAAGTGTTCTCACTACCTAAAATGGATATGAAATATATTCGTAGTTGAACGCAATAACATACTTTTTCGTTTTGTAGTATGTGCATAGATTGGCTAATATCCATACACAGATTACAAAACGAAAAAGTATGCTATTGCTTTCAATTGAACGAATATATTTCATATCCATTCTAGGTAGTGAGAACACTGCAAAAAAAAATAAATTCGCCAATCACCGTTCATATTTTGATCAACCGACTGCTATTATTTTTAAAATTTTAAATAAATGAAAATTCTGTCAAACTAATTGTCAGTATATTTTTTAGTTATTGAGATTAAACATACAATAAAATAAGTTATTCTTTTGGAAAACGTTAGCATGGATGACTAAAGAGAATCACTTTTAAAATAAAAAAATTAATCTTTTCAGTAAGAATGCAGACAATTAACTGATGAAAAATATTTTTATTTTAGTTCTCGACAGGTCACAAACCGATATTATAATTAGAGTAATTAAATAACCCCATAATTTTCTTGGAACCCTTAATCCAGGTTTGGAGACCAAGTGGCCTATACCTTTCGAATAGCGAAAGGATTAAATTTGGGTAAAACTGACCGCGGCGACCAAGAGGTATATTCCCATTGGGTTAATTAATTCTAAAAGTGTGGTACAAATGTTATTTTTTGTAGCCAATTTTTCAAAATTATTTTGAAATATCTTTTCAATATTGAATATTAGTTCTACAAATTCATCATTTGACAGTTGCAGATTTCCAAATGTATCTGGATTGGCGTTATCATATGCCTTTAAAAAGCAATAAAAAGAAAAATCATCTAATCCAACGTGATCTTTGTTATATTTAAGACAGGTATCGCAGAGGAGTGGATCCGCAAGGCTTTTATTAAAAGGTAACCACACACATACCTGATAAAATTTTTCTGTATTAATTCGTCTTTACAATAATTTAGGGTGTTAATAATTTTATCATAAAATAAAATACAAGGTGTTCCATTTAAAAAACATACATTTTAATTTGCCAGGCAAAAACGTGACACCCTGTATATCCAAAGATATTTTTAAAATATGTAGGTATTTTTCAAATCCATATAACTTTTATTTAAAACTTTCTTGCGTGTCTACAACAAAATAATGAACAATAACGCACTAATGGGATACCCTGTATAAATTATATTTTTAACAATGAAAATTTCTTATAATGTGGTACTTATCGGTTTGGGTCCTTGGGAAAACTAAAGAATGTTTTCTTGCAGGTATAACCCTTATTAAAACAGCTTTTGACTGCACAAACAGAATGATGTCTTTTTTTTCACTCATTCTACTCATAGCTAAAGAGTCACCAAAATAATAACAGTACCTTTAACTCAAACAAAATCAACGAAATTATAGGCTCCACGAAATTATACAATCAACGAAATTATAGGCTCCACGAAATTATACAATCAACGAAATTATACGCACGACTCAACGCCTTACCTAAGTACGCTTCTGAACACCAAAACCGTCTTTTCCCTTCGAAGGCGGAGCTTAAGCGATGCGCGACGAAATCGACGCAAACCGTTGCCGCCAAGAGAGTGTTTTAGCTGTATTGTATAAGCTGTGCTATTAGGTTCTGGGTCCGCCCTTGTATTTATGAATCTGTCTTTCTTCGACAAATCCCTGGATAATAGATTTACGGGATTTAAACAATTTTTTGTCGCACATACCTAGTCCAAGCAGTAAAAATTATTAAAATTCAAAATCATATTCATAGTAGCCTTATATAATTCGTGTTATATTCTTAGATATAAATTTATTGATAATTAAATGACAAATTTATAATTCTTTAATTTATTAACATATTTTTAACGAACATATCTCTTAATTATTGCTTTGTATCAGGAAATAATGAATAATGTAAAATTAAACTAACTAGCCGTTATGCTCATGTATATCATATCATATCACAATCTTAAGTACATATAATTCCAAGGATCTAATTACCACATTAATAAATGTAATTTTCTATAACAATTATTTATTTTAAGAATTACTTGTTTCTTTCTTTCGAAATACATATATAATAATAAAAAACAGTAAAAAATAGAACTTTCACTGTAAATAAAGTAATAATACGCATTTGGTTCAATTTATTTATTTCTATATAGAGAAAAGTACAATGCTTGATACAATAACGTTCAATATAATTAGGATTAATAAAATTAAATTAAAAATTAATTAATTAAATAATAGTTCTAATATAAACAATAATGTAATACAGTGTAGGGTGCAATAAATACATTAACATTAAACTGCACCTCTAGGAGTCAATTAATAAGCTGACATAGCAAAGAAATCGAGATGTTTGAACTTATAATTTTTTTTTCCGAACTGTTGGATCGGTTTGAGTGTTATTTTTTCAGGAATAATATTCTCTATGATTTTTAAATAAAATTTATTATTTGGGGAAATACCGTATGTTGCCATAATGTAGGTTTTTGGTTGGAAAATTTGTAATTCCCGGGGAGTGTACCAACAACATTAAAGTTTCAATTAATATCAAACTTTAGTTTCATCTTTTTGCAAAATGTTCTTCTGTGATTCGTTCTATAACAATAATGTTTATCTACTGTCATTATATGGATGTATTATATGCGTATCTAAGGCAACATAAAGCAATCCATATTTCACTAGTGAGAATATATTCATATTACACGATTTTTGTCAATTATACCCATAGAAATAATATAGAAGACCAATATAAACATAACATTTAAGCAGAAATTGAAACCTACTGTGCATAAAAACGCGTCTCTGCGCCTGACATCGCAAAATAGTGTGTCTAGAAGCTTGCGCAATATGCATGACTTGTCCCTGTAGTGTTGCCAAATATATTAAACATACCTAACAGAAAAGAATTTTAAATTAATTAATTTTTAAATTATATGATTTAAACAGTTTATATCTACGAAATATCGCCACAAAATAACTTATAAACATTTAAATAATCAACTAATAATATTTATGTGTAATTACATTCCCAAAAATATATACAAATACAAATAAGCGATTCACCTACAAATTCAATATTGACCTGGCAATAGCACTAAAATCCGGTGTTTCAAGGCTATATGACGCTGCCCTTACAGGACCGTTTGTAGTTTATTATTTATGCCGCGTTTGAGAATCCACATCGGATGCATCTGAGATGTAGTAGTAGTAAATCTTTGATCACGTGATTCAGTATACGTAAATGTAATGGGACAGATGTGTCCGATGTGGATAAAAAACGCTCGAGATGTAAAAAATGCATCCGATGTGGATTCTCAAACGCGGCATTAATTACATGATGAAAGTGGCATTTTATTTTTAGTTTTAATTATTTACATTTCTTCTTTCCTTACCGCGTTCGAATCAGTAAGGTTTAAAGAAATTTAAAAAAAAAACCTACTTTAAAAATAAAGATGTTAATGATTTTCTTATGGATCCCATCTTCAGATCTTGACTTAATGTATATAAAACTGTTTCCTTTTCTAACAAAAAGAATCCTAGAAATCGGGCAACGTGGTAAAGAATTATCGTTCAACGTACTTAAAAATATATTTCAACGAATTGAGAATATCCTACCATTTTGAAGTATGTTAAAAAAAAATTGTTAATAAAGTGAAAAGTAGGGCATGAACATATATTATAAAGTATATAAAATGATAGATAAATCCAGTTTAGAAGGTATTATAAATAAACTGTGGAAATATCGAGAATCTCGATTTTGAATCGGAAAAATATTCTACGCAATTTAGTATGAAAGCTAATCAAAATGAAACACATGAACGACAAACTGTTATTGACAACTTTCTTCAAACGTTTTCTATTTTTCCGAAAACTAACTAGATAGTTCGAAAATCATTTCCTTCGTTAAAACGCCTCTTGTTCCGAAAAAGGTACACGCCTGTCAACATTCATCGTTAAAAAAGTGGTAGATACAAAACGCTTCGTATTGTAAGGCCAAAATATATTTAGAAATCGAAATAGTCATATAAACAAAAAAATCATATGAGTGAGATAACTACCAAATTAATGATTTAATCTTTTTTTGTATAGAATCATCTCTAAAAAGGTATGATTGAAATGTGTGAACTATTTGTTCGATCAATAAAAAACTTGCACCGGTCCTGTTCGCGCCAGCACCGTTATACGCATGAGCTCCGACACACTATTTTCTCCTTATGGTTTCATTTTTGATATATGGAATCGGCTTTCTATACTATTTCTAGGATTATACCCCACTAGAATTAAAAACCATTAGATTTAGTATGCGTTTGACAAGTTAGTTGACAGGATGTTGACAGTTATTCGTTGTTCCCGATACTACTTTAATATCAATTTTCTTAAAATCCGCCTATGCATTTCTTACATGACTAATTTTGCAAACATTCTCTAACGACCTGTCAAACAACAGCTGTTGATAGTAAATTTCTAAGGCGGGTTGCGACCTTCATACTTGCAACCAAAGCCATTTTGAAGGCTATTTTTATTCGAAATTAGTCGCCAAGCCTGCCAATTTATGAAAAATATATAAGCAGTTCCTTAAAAATTACTTTTTTGTGGTGGTGCTAACTTAAGCGTACTACTATTTCGCTCCTAGCCACAAAAACACCATCAAATTTACGGGCTCTCTGTCGGAACCCCATAGAATAATTAACCGGTTATTTTATTTGGAAAAAAGCAGAATAATGCTTGGCTGTGCCTGTCAAGTATCAAGATATCAACTGTGACGTGTGAATGGCTCTTAAATGTCAAATTATTTAAAAATGTATGCTTCTTTTGATATTTATTGTAAATAATCTGTAGTATATCTCAATTCAGGCTTTCCATAAATAAAGGTACATCAAGACAAATAATATAATACAAAGCACTTTTTTATTATATAAAATAGAGTTAGGATATAATGCTGGTTTTTTGTAGATAATTTTAATTATACAGATTTGAATTAATTCAATCAGCGAATTGTAAATAATAACATATATGTCCCCAATTCATAAATTTTTAAAATGAATCTTCTTACCTTGGGATTTTAATGACGTAATGTGATCAACCCATTTCAAATTTTGATCAATTATGATACCGAGGTATTTTGTTGTGGTTTTCATTTTAATTATAAAGTTGTCATTTATTTGTATGTTGAAAGAAGGCCTTTGTAAATTACATTACTCTCTATGGATCTACTAAAACACAAGAATACTTTTTGAGAGTTGTTTCTTACTATTCTTTTTTAATTTCTCCATTATTCCGTTTATGTTTTAATACTAGTCTTAGAGAAAGTCCTTGATATAACTTGTTCGGACTATGATATGTGAACTTACTAATAGATTTTTAACTGAAGTTTTATTTCTAAATAATTATTGTGAAATATTTCCATAAAATTAAGCAAATAAAATAAATACCTTGGTAGAAAGTAAATAGGTTAAGAGTGCTTTTTAATTATAGTAAATCTAATAGACTAGAAAATTTTTATCAATAATTTGCAATCACTCCTGACATTTCAAACCAATTAAAGTTTTATATTCATACAGTTAATTAATATGCGTACCGTTAGTTGCAAATTACTTGCCTATGTAATTGTTAAGGAAGTGAAGAGGTGGTGTTTTAACAGCAAAAGAAAATTCATTTCAAATATAAATATGTATTAGTATTGCACAAAATTTTCAAATCCATGAAATAAGTATGTGCTTAAAAGTATTTCACAAAATTGTCTTATAAGTCTATTTATTTAGAATAGGCAGTTTTAATTTCATTGTAAATATCTGTGCATATAGCAAATTGATAAAAAAAGTTTAGTTTATAAGTAATATCTTGTGCAATTTCCGTTAGACTTTTATACAGTTATTTAATCACATATACTCTTATAAGCGTTTTCTGCTGTGTCTATAAAACTATTTCTAATGTGGCTAATTTTCTTCTCATAATCTATAATTTTTCTCAACTGATAGATCTGATAGACTGGGAATATCGATACTATTTCGTTTTTCCTTTGCATACGCGCGTGCTATTTATTATTATTTTTAACCGACTTCAAAAAAGGAGGAGGTTATCAATTCGTCGCGATATTTTTAACAAAAGCTTAGACAAAAGCAAAGCAGGTCCAAAGGTTTGATTTTGCCTGCACTATATATAGCAAAAAATGGCTGTTTAATTTTAAACAATAACACAGATAAAATTCCAGCAATGTCTCGACCATGAGTCGGGTCTAGACATCCCCAACTAGCCATTGATAAAAGTGTATTTGTTGTGAAATCATCACCATCGTCTACTAACTGTATAGTCCAGAAGACAGTGACGATTTTCGGTATTTTAGTGAGAGAGAGATATGCTTTATTGTCGTAAAAAAATTTACAAAAATTTTATAGACGAAGCGTGTAACTTAAATACTAAACATATTATAAAAATAACTAAACAGCAGAAAAAACAAACAGAAACAAACAGACAAAATAGGAATAACAATTGCAATGGATATGCAATATCCGTCATTATAATTATTCTAATTTAATTTTTAAATGTAAATTTAAACTTTAATATTTAATTATTTAATTAATGCCATTGTATGTGGAACTCAAATGTCTAAGGTACGTTATAAAATTCTGCTACTGTGTAATATGGTCTTTCTAGAAGAAAAGCTTTAGCCAGTCTTCGGAACTTATCGCATGTATTTATAGATTTTAATTGCATCGGAAGGTTATTATACAATTTTTTGGCATTGTAGGTAATGGAATATTTTAATAGGTCAGAAGTGGGCATTGTTAAATAAACATCAGTCTCTAAATTTCTTGTAGGATATCTACGAGTCGGTCTTTCGGATAAATTTTGAATGTGCTTGCGAACTAAGCAGACGGATTCGAAAATAAATAGAGCAGGAAGGGTTAGAATTTTGAAATTTTTGAAGTAATTTTCGCAATGTGTCCTACTACTTAAACCAAATACATAGCGGATTGCTCTTTTTTGCAGTTTAAAAATAGATTCGAAAAGGTATAAGCTACAAGAACCCCAGAAAGGTAAACCATAGCGAAGGTGAGATTCGAATAAGGAAAAGTAGGTTATTAATGCAGTAGAAGGAGTCAGCTCTTTAGAAACCGATTTAATGGCAAAACATGCGGAGGATAATTTTTTTGCTAAGGTATCTATATGAGCAGACCATTTTAGAGAATTGTCTATATAAAGACCTAAAAACTTGATAGAAGTCACCGTTTGGATCAGATTATTGTTTAAAGTTATAGGTTGTAAAGTACCTCTGTAAGACAATGCTACAGTTTTACTGGTGTTGAAACAAAGTCCATTCGAATCAGACCAGGACTTAATAGTCACTAGATCTTCACTTATGATAGATTGTAATGTCTGCATGTTAGAATTATTCCAGGTTACACTGGTGTCATCAGCAAATAAAGTAATTCTACCACTTATTCTTAAGTCTGTGATGTCGTTGATGAATAATAAAAACAAAATTGGACCTAATACTGATCCTTGAGGTACTCCACTGCTTATTGCTAGATTTGTAGAATCCTCACCATTCGCCCGCACCTGTTGATTTCTATTTTCTAGGTAAGTTTTAAACCATTGTAAAGGAGAACCCCGTATGTCATAAATTTGTAACTTATTAATTAAAATATCATGATTTACACAATCGAAGGCCTTTGCGAAGTCACAAAATACTGAAGCGGTGAAAAGTTTATCATTTAGTGATGTGTATATTTCATTAAGAACGGAAAACATTGCGTCGCTAGTGCATTTTTTAGGTAGAAAGCCATACTGATGAGCTGTGAGGATGTTATGCTTGAAAAGAAAGGGCAAAAGACGGTTTTTCATTAGCCGTTCTACTATCTTCGATAAGGCGATAGGTCTATAGTTACAGGTTTTGGTTTTGTCGCCACCTTTATGAAGTGGGATTATTATAGCTGTTTTTAGACAGTTAGGAAAGAGACCAATTTCAAAGGATTCATTAATCAGTGAAGTTAAAATGTTGATTACTACATCCGGTATATTTAGAAATATTTTGGTGGACAGGCCATCAATTCCACAGGAAAATTTATTTTGGATGTTGTTTATGGTTTGCACTAGTTCATGCTTGTCTACTGGTCTTAGGAAGAAACTTTCAGTGATCCTTTAAGTAGGTAGGAGGAAGGAGAGAGCATCCTGACTCGGAGCTATGTTAAATTTGATATTTTTACTTACATTTACGAAATAATTGTTTAGTTCATCTGGGCTAGGATTTACACTGTTTGAAGAACGGGTGATTTTCTATATTTTTATCACTAATCTAAAGTTAAGTGTATAAGCTTTAAATATAGTGGTCTTTTTCAAAGTTATTAGAGGTATTTAAAAACCTAACCCACGTTCTATAAATTGAGCTCACACATATATCAAAGTAGATTCTATTATCTTAGATAAACAAGATATTAATGATATCGGTCTATAATTTGTCATTTCATCTTTTTCTCCACTCTTCTTATAGATAGGTCTGACAATTGAAGTTTTAAATGCTGAAGGGAAATGTCCAATTGCTAACGATTTATTTATTATAATCATTAATTCATTAATGGATACGCAATATATTCAGAGATGTGTTTAATCGTTTCAGATTTTATTCCATCCCAACCCGGTGCTTTTCTGTTTTTTAATTCACGAATTATATTTTTATCTCAGTAGTATTTGTGGATGTAAAAAGATGGAATCACAATTTACAGATTTGTTTTCTTTGTAGTATCTTGGTTTTTCTATAGAATCTGCTAAGTTTCGTCCTATGTTTATAAAGAAGGAATTAAACAATTCATATATCAATTTGCCTTTATTGTCTTTAATATTATTGATTTTTGCGTTTTCTGTTTTTCTTGATATTGGAATTTACTACATTCCATATTTTTGATGAGTTTTGTTCCTTTTCTATAAGTTTATTATAATAGTTAGTTTTAGCAATAGTAATTAATTTATTTAGTTGTCATTTGTAATCGATATATTCCTTTTTTAAAATATTATTTGAAGCATTTTTTTAATTTTCTAAACATTTTATTTTTTCTGTTTACTGATTTTATGAGGGACGGTGTAATCCAATTTTTTCTTTTTCTTAGGGTATTTTTAATCTTTATATAATTTTTTGATTCACTAACACTATTTTGAATGATTTCAACAAACTTATTTGTAATGGAGTCCAAGTCTTGATCGACAAGAATATCATTCCAATTAATATATTGAAACTTGGATAGTAGTTTATTTTTATCTATTTGGGCATAATAATGAGGATGACAATTTATTTTATGGGCTTTTTGAGGAAACACTATTTGGAGCATTACTGTATGGTGATCAGTTATTGAGGTGTCAATTGTTAGAGGCATTAAACAGTCATAATAATCGTCATTTTGGGAGTGTATAAAAATGTGATCAAGGCATGTTTTTAAAAGTTTTTGATCTCTTGTTGGGATGTTAATAGCTGAGCGATAACCATATTCATTTAATACATCTAAATAATTTGTTTTGTCATCATTTTCTGTCAAGAGATCAATATTAATATCCCCAACAAAGAGTTCGAAATCATAATTGATATTTTGCATTTCAAAAATATCATTTAATTCTCCTTTAAATAAGTCGACATTATTTTCAGGAGCAGGTGATCTATAAAAAGCATTTATAATAAAAGTTTTATTTTCGAATTTGGCTTTTATTTTAATGAGTGAACTACCACTCAAATCAAATAGGCTATGTGACTCGTACAGTTCGGATATAATAAATACAATAACACCATCGTTCTTATTAAATTTTCCGAAATTATATAAAGTTTTGTACCCCTCTATATTGTAAAGGGATATGTCAGGAACAAACCAAGTTTCTGTTAAGACAATGCATTCATTCTATTTTTGTTTCTAATCCATAGCCCTCAGAAAGTCTAGATACCGCTTGGCGTATACTGTCAATACAAAAAATCTGATGTGTCCAACACATGACTTTCCTATCTAGTTATATAAATGTTTAGAGGATAAACTAAATATATACATTGTCCACATACATCTACCTCGAAACATTTTTCTATAGATATTCATGGAAAACGAAAATACTGAAAAATTTTAATTTCCTACAATTTTTTCATTACGGTCCATTTTAGAAAAATCATGTATAAACAAAAATTATAGAGATCGATATCGCAAACAACTTTTATTTCAAAAACTTTCATAATAAAAATCAGAATTTTGCACATTTTGTCAAATTTCTCGAATACGGACCATTTCAGGAAATTTTTACATAAAACAAAAATTACAGATAATAATATTAGAAGTAACTTTTATTTGAACAATTTTCCTCTCCAAACATAAATAACAGATATTTTCCATAAAATATAAAAACGGCCTCCCATAAAGTACCCCCCCAGATGTTCCGACTTTGTCCAAAATCTAATCATTTCACGTCAGGCCGAAATAAACCTTAAGTTTAAAATTTAATGTTTTTTTCTTTATCCGTTTTTGAGTTTTCTTCAAAATTCGAAATTTACACATTTTCTCAAATATCTCGAATACGGTCCATTTTAGAGAAATTATGTAGAGAATAAAAATTATAGAGAATTATATTACAAACAACTTTTATTTGAACAATTTTAATAAAAAAATATTTTTTTTACATTTTGTCAAATTTCTCGAATACGGACCATTTTAGGAAAATTTTGTATAGAACAAAAATTATAGATAATAATATTAGAAGTAACTTTTATTTAAAGAATTTTCTTCTTCAAACGTAAATAACAGATATATTCCATACAATATAAAAATGACCACCTATAAAGTACCCCCCCAAATGTTCCGACTCTGCCCAAAATCTAATCAGCTCATTAGACGCTGAAACAAAGCTTAAGTTTAAAATTTGGTGTTTTTCTGTGTATCGGTTCATGAGTTATGCGTTATACAGACACACACACACACACACAGACACACACACAGACACACACACAGACACACACACACACACACACACACACACACACACACACACACACACACACAGACATCATCGCGAAAATAGTCAAAACGGATTCAGGGGACCTCAAAACGTAAAAATCCGTCGAAAACTCGAGGTCGAAAAAAATCATGATTCCTATACTTTCCTTATATCTGTATACAGATAGGAAAGTAAAAAATGACCCCATTCAAGCTTGTCGCCATGTTAGGTAAATTTATGTTTTGGCTACACTGATTTTTAGTTTGTATGTTCTGTAATACGTGAACACCGATAATCTGCACTTTGTTATTAGTTATAAGTGAGTGAGACGCACAATTTCTAATTTCAAATTAAGAACAAAACTTTGACAAACCTATTTGATTTTCCTAGATCTGTTCAGACAGGACCGGTTTTATAAAATTTCTCGTTCTTGAAATGTTATTTTTACATGGTTATATATTATTGGATAAGTGGTTTGTGTACATATTGCTATAGAGAAATTCAGTGAGATTTATGTAATATAATTCAAATTACAAGTAAACCATCTGTTCCTGTTTGGCAATATGGAGAAAATACCTACTTCAATGTCAAATGTACTATTTAAAAGAATGTGATTGTTAACCGGTCATTTATTTATATTATGAAAATAAAAAATCGAATTTTTTAACTAGGGAAAGATATACTTACATCGGTAACAAGGTATTTTTAGAAAAACTAATAGATTACTCCTATTCCTATAGTTTATTTGAAAATGAATAATAGCAAAATTATATAAAAATATGGACCTTTGCCATAAAAACTGTGCTACCAAGCATTTTCAAATAAACTATAATGATAATTTGATTTAATAAAGCGAGTATAAGATCTCACCTGTTGGAGAAATTGGGGCATAGGGAAGAGATTATGAAGCAGGTAAGCGAAGTCATTGCAAAAGATAAATATATAAAAGTTATTTTAAAAATTTGATAAAAAACTGGTGGAACAAGAAATGGAGTTGTCGCTATCGGAGATCCAATCAGCAGAAAGTAAAAAAAAACTTTGGGAATGTTGGAAAAGGGCACAGCAATAGGCTCAAAACAATTCCTTGGTTTTTTAATAAATATAATCTGAGATGCAAAAAATACTGCTAGAGTGGAGAAGCAGTATTGTTCTAATGTAGAAAACCCAGGGACATACAGCAGTGCACTAACCATAGGCGAATAGTCACTAAATTATACAAGAGTCCCATCTCGATTTTATTTTTAAATATTTTTGAGAATACCTATTATTATTTGTTACATTGAGTTTAATAAAACCACAGATTTCGAATGTATTGAAAGTTATTTAAAAAGTACCTCTATAAATATATAGAAAATGTGTATATGACTAACTGGTTTTATTAATCTTTTTTTGGGGTAGGTAAATATATTTTGAAAAATTTACAAACTTCTTTTGAATAAAAGACAAAATATTTCTGTTTTTATTAACTGAACAATATTTTTTACGAACATAATATATACCTATTTAAAAGAAAATATTACATTTTACAAGTATCGCATATTTATATGAAATAACTAACTCAATAAGAAAGAATTAAATGAAACAAATTAATAAACAATGGATATGAAAAATTGCTATAACAATTTAATCCTTAGATAAACTTATTCTTACATATTGCTTTAATCAATTTATTTACTATAAAAGTATATTTCCTATCATTTAATACATATAATAAAATAAAGCATAAAACTTACAAACTATAATATGTACCTACTTAGAACGGAACTAATATTATTGTATCAAGGTAGTAATAGTGGACATTTTCCGAATAAAAAAAAGTAAAAAAGAAGTAACGGTCGACACGTTTTTCTGACTATTGGTCTTCATCAGTACGGTGCAGTCAAGTTCAAAGGATCATGGAACTTGTGTTGGAAAAATTGTACAATAAGTCACTAACAAGGAGCCAATAACACATTTGCCGTTTCAGCTAGTATCCCCAAATTTTCTGGGCTTATACTAAAGTCACAAAATGATTCAATGGTCTTCCTATGGCTATCAGTTATTCTTTCCTAACATTTTTTGGTATGCTACAACAAAACATACAAATTATTTGATTTTGTAAATACACAAATATTTGTGAAAACTTACACATGAAATGTTATTCCTTCCTTGTATCTTCTACCGTTAGATGCATTGTTACATTCACGTACAAAACAAAAAGAGATGAAAATCCTGTAAAAATTTAACACCAAACCACAAATGTTTTTTATTAAAATAAAACACTAAACGACTAAACTAAAAAATAATGTTTGAAATAAAACCTTTACTAGAAGAACAAAATAAACAACACAACAGATAATAAAATCGATTATATACGCTTATTACTAAACTTGTGCCGATTCTGTCTTGTCAGAAGCGCCAACTTAAAATTTATTGACATTTATTTATCATGGCGCCCATCATATGGGGGGTCAAAATGTTTTTACGATGCGGTATCTAGACCTTCTGAGGGCTATGTTCTAATCCCTCTATAAATATTTTAAATTCATTAAAATGACACGTAATACTGCAAATGTTAGTGTGAAGTATTTTAAAATTTATATTACTGTCATTTATCTTTAAAACTTTCTTTGTTTCCTCTGGTGATTGTAGAGGAAATGTTTATATCTCTTCAATTTTAAAATCGAGTATCTAATTGTCCATTATTACATTATTGTTTATATTACAACTATTATTTAATTAATGAATTTTTAATTGTATCAAGCATTGTAGGTACTTTTCTCTATATAGAAATAAATAAAAATAAATTCAACGCTCATGCCCAAATACAATAATTGAACCAAATGTCAAATGCGTATTATTACTTTGTTTACAGTGAAAGTTCTATTTTTTACTGTTTTTATTATTATTATATATGTATTTCGAAAGAAAGAAACAAGTAATTCTTAAAATAAATAATTGTTATAGAAAATTACATTTATTAATGTAGTAATTAGATCCTTGGAATTATGTGTACTTAAGATTGTGATATGATATGATATGCATGAGCATAACGGTTAATTTTACATTATTCATTATTTCCTGATATAAAGCAATAATTAAGAGATTATGTGTGTTAAAAATATACCAATTTAAAGTTTTATGCATACCTTTAATAAATTAAAGAAATATAAATTTGTCATTTAATTATCAATAAGTATCTAAGAATATAATACGAATTATATAAGGCCACTATGAATATGATTTTTAATTTTAATACTTTTTACTGCTCGGACTAAGTATGGGCGACTAAAAATTGTTAAAATCCCGTAAATCAATTATCCAGGGACTTGTCGAAGAAAGACAGATTCATAAATACAGAGGAGGACCCACAACCTTTCCAAGGGGGAGGAGGCAATTTTGCTATTCGTAAGTGTGATTTTTATTTTTTGATTTTGACATTCATCCAAAATAAATCCTAATAGGTTTTTAAAAGGCCATTGGACTTGTCTTATTATACTGTTATAAGAATTAAGTATAACAAGAAAGGTACTTACTAATTTACATTTTTAGACAAAGGATGTTGGATATGTATATTTTTTAATGTTAGTGCCCTCAGCGACTATACTTACCTATACTCTTTGTAAGGATAATTTTTATTGTATGATTAAATACGATACAAAATATCAATATGTACATTTTCTAAAACATATTTTTATATTTTATCTTGTAAATTAATTATTACTAAACATTTTAGTCCATTCAACTTTCAATAAATTGGATCCTATAAAATATTATGTTTTGGTGTAAAAAATTTTTTCCAAGGTATTATTAATTTTATTCTATACAAACATTTTCTGTACTTACTGTAGCTGACTTACTATATTTTTCTCTTTCGTATCAAAACATAATGTCTATACGATGTTAAGATATGTTCATTTTCCTTAGTTTAATTTCTAAGATCATCAAGGATAAATCATCAACGCTGAATGAATTAGTAATTAATTAAAGTTAATATTGAAAGTAGAATACGGTCTTTAAAATAACATAATTTTAAATAGTCTTTTTTTTGCATGTTTAAACTTCTCTTTAACTTTAGCTTGGAGGCCTCCTAAATGGCCAGCCATTATGGCAGTACCATCGTAGCTCTGGGCAACAAGCTTTGAACCATATTCTAAACTTGAATTAATGTCACAAACAATTTTAAACAATGCATCTGCAGTTCGTTCGCTAGTGACGTCCAAAAATTCTAAGAATCGTTCTTGAGGAATGCCATCCAATACATATCGCACAACAATGGATAATTGACATATATTTGCTACATCTGTGGTTTCATCAAGCGCAATTAATACAAAAGGTGCTTTTTTAATTTCACTTTTAATGTGATCCATCACAACGTCGGCAGTGCATTTAATTAAATCATTTTGGATTCTGTTTGAGGTACCTCGGAAAGTCGTCGAATTAATAAAATAATTTTTTAGGGTATCATCGTATTTTGCTAAAAAACTTAGAAGGTCCATGTAATTTCTTCGATTGGCGGATGCACTTGCTCATTGTGACCCCTAAAACTTAGTTCATGCTCTCCCAGGAAACATGTTACATCTATTACTCGTTGTAAGACGTCCCTATTTTTTTTACCCTTTTATTGTGAATTTTGTTGCTTATTTTTAAACTAAACTATGTTCAATGCGATATGTTCCGAATGTTTTTCCTTTATTTGTAGCAGTTATATGAGATTTGCTATTTATATGTCGTTTTACACTTTTGTGAAAATTATTCAAGTCTGTAATAGCGACTGAGTTCCAATGTGTTTTTTCGGCTATATTAAAAAGTAGGCACGGCCAGCAAAACAATTTTTTCAAAGTTTTGCAGCCGGTTAAACATTTATACTTTTCATAGAACCCTACGTAAAAATGCCTGGTAAATTTTTTTGCTGACTTTTCTACTTTCGTTTCTAAATTGATAGGATCCTTTAGTCTACTAGAATTAATAATGTCCGTTTTCTCTTCAAAATTTCTACTTGAAAATCCTTTTTTTAATAAAGAGCACACAATACAGACACAATTTACCTCATTATTATTGTTCACAGGTACAGTACATAGTTCCTCCATTTTATAAAAAGAAAAACAACTACGAAAAACAAACCGAAATCTATCTGAAGTCTACGATTTGCAATATGTGTAAGGCGACGTAAAAATCGCTGCCTCTCGACCGTATTTCACGTGTCCAAACAGACTGACTACTATCGCGGCAAAGCAAGGTCAATAACACGACGCGAAATCAATTGGAAGATGAGACGGCTTATTCAAGACGCGCTTCCGCCGGCGGACTCGAAGTATATGGTATGTACGTTTACACAATTAATTTTCTCATGAGTGGTGCGTGCGTTTACACATTACACCAATTAATTGTTAGTACATTTACGAAGTTTACGTAATGTTTCAGAGAAAATAAGGTACCTACCTAATTTAATATTCATTTCTATGCATTGTAAACTGAAAAATATTTATTTTTAAATCTCAAAGTGTAGGGAAGCGGTACTTCCCCCGCTTCCATGAACCGCACGCTCCTGGTTACAATTAAATTTTGGTCTGCAGACGTCATTCTAATGCACAAGGATATTTTGTCCTTAATGGATTACACTGATGAAAATTCTTAAATTGATTGTCATGTATTCTGTATTTGAACAGTATGTTCTGTTTAAAAAATCAAAATGATATAAACTACAATCCTGAAATATATTATTACTTTTGTTTTTAATCATTAGTTATTTTATTGAATGTACTCTCCTATATATAACACTGTGTTAATATATTCACCTTTGTATTTTATATTCATTTTTCATGAATAAACATATTAAACATTTAAAATAAGAATATGTTTGAATACATTCACAACACTGTATCGTTTGTTTTTTCATTATTTTAATTTATATAGGTGAAATGTTTTAAATAGTATATTTTTTATAGTTATTTAAATTATTATTATTATAAGTATTATTATTAATCATTGAAAATTAGGTTTTGCTACAAGAAAATATTGTTAACTACTTATATACACCTTTTCATTAATATCATTTACTTTCTTATAATCTGCCATTCTTTGTAATTATCTTATAAAAAGGTATTTTTTTTCAAATTAACAGTTCTCTGTATTCAGTTTTTTACATTTATTTTCAGCGAACATTCTGATTAGGCGCGTTTATATTACCGTTTTAAAATTCCTAAATAGAATTGTGAAAACAGGGAAACCCCAACAAATAGTTGCAAAACAATTAATTTCCTTCAAGAAATTTTTATTTTGCAATCTTGTTTATATTTTCTCCATGATCATTTTCAGTTTGTATTTTCTATTTAATAATTTGTTATTTGCTAACAACATTTCTGAATGTTTGTTCATTACTGCATATTTTGAATTATTAAATAGTATATCGTTTGTAATGCTTTGGTACGTACCTACTGGGTAACTGAAGTGGTACGATGTTAGTTTCTTAAGAAAAAAAAAATCTATAGGTAAATTACTAAATAATTTAAAATGCATAATAATGCGAATATACATACAAAAGATATTTTTAATTTAATCAGTATTGATTAATCATTTGGAATTTGAAAATCTACATTTTAATAGAAAGTAGTCAAACAAAGAACAGGGCCGTAACTAGGAGATATTCTACTATGGGCAAGGTTTATTTTTTGCGCCCCCGAAGATCTCTAATCCATCTCTAACAGCCAAATACTAGCCTTTACAAAAAGACCCAATCTATGTAACAATAAAAAAATAAATTTTAAATAAACTGGGTACATATAAAATCTTTTTTTATTTATTTAGAAATTAAATCAAAGTGTTATATAAGAAAGTGCTTAAAACATAATACACAATATTTCGTAGATACCCCAGAAATTCTATATCAAAAAATTTATCAATTTAATACGTTTTTCTGGATTCCGTGGAAATCTGCAATAAATGAATAAAATTGGGTTTATTAATTATCGTCCAATATCTCTTATATCTAGTTTTTCCAAGGTATTTGAAAAAGTTTTGGAAACTTGCTTAATCAAATTATCAAACAACCAATTTCACAGAAGATGCGATTACGGCGTTAACACAAAAAACATATGCATCATTAGACGCCAGTAAACCTTGCTTATGCGTGTTTTTTGATTAATCAAAGGCATACGACACGATAAGCCATCACATTCTCCTGCAAACATTCGAAGCTATTGGGATTAGAAGCACTTCATTAAATTTATTTACTACCTATTCAAATTAAAGAATGCAAACCGTAAGGATAGCCAATAGCTACAGTAATTTTATACCCATTAAATATGGTGTGCCCCAAAGGCACTATCTTAGGTCTGCTTCTATTCAATTTGTAAATAAATAATTTATTTTCGATTAGTTGGAAGGGTGAAATTTTGGGGTTCGCAGATGACACGGCGATTTTCTATACTACTGACACATGGGAGCAACTGAAAAATATGGTTGAAAACGATTTTCCTGCAATACAACACTGGTTAAACTATAAATTCATAACAATAAACGTTGAAAAAACTTTTTACATACCTTTTTTCTGTAATAAATCCACAACTTCCCCTTCAATTAACTAAATATTATTACCAGTAACAACCAATATATAATAAATTCAATAAGTAACATAAAATATCGGGGTATATATTTGGACTCGCATATGAGATGGGATGTACATATTTTTTACACTTGCAAAAACTAAGATGTATTCTCTATAAGTTTAAATATTTAACAATATTAAATGTTAACCAGCTTAAAATTCTCTATTATGCACTAGAGATTTTACAGAGATTTCTAAAATTAATACGCTCCATTTTAGAGAAATCATGTATTGCACAAGAATTTCTTGACGTTGTTAGAACTCTTAAAAATTCACCATGTGCAGATATGCATGGGATTAATGCCAAACTTATAAAAGAAACTATAGAAATTATATTGGACCCTCTGAAAATGTTAATCAATAACATTTTCCTCACTGGTATTTTTCCAGATATATTTAAATTTGCAAAAGTTATTCCTCTACACAAAAAAGGTGAAGAATCAGCCATTGATAACTACCGTCCGATTTCAATTTTAAATACATTTTCAAAAATTATTGAAAAACTAATTAAAATTAGATTGTCTCATTACTTTGAATCAAATATTTTTTTTTCTGCCCATCAATTTAGTTTTCGTTCAAAGCGATCAACGTCTGATGCTGCAATTGATTACATGGTTGATGGCATTGAAAACGGATAGTTTGTAGGAGTTACACTGTGCGATTTGTCAAAGGCGTTTGACTGTGTTTCACATGATATCCTCCTTGAAAAGCTTAATTACTATGGAGTTAGAGGAACTGCGTTGCACCTTTTTAAATCATATCTCAGCAATCGGTTTCAAAGTGTATTTTATAATAATAGCCGGTCAAATTTAAACCCTATAAATACAGGAGTTCCGCAAGGATCAGTTCTGGGACCGTTACTCTTCATCGTATACATAAATGATTTATGCAATTTCCTGAAACCTATTCATAGTATTTTATTTGCTGATGATGCTACGTTAATCTATTCAAGTGATAGTTACTCACAACTATCTAGTCTAACCAATGAACTGGTAGAAAAAGCAAGTTATTGGTTTGCGGCAAATAGACTTAAACGATAAATCACAAAACATGAATGTGTCGCTGCGTGCACCACTACCAGATCCTAAAACTATAAAGTTGTTAGGTTATGTTTTATACATTTTTGAAATCAGTTAAACGAGAGCAATCCAAAAATGGATAAAAAAATGGGGCAAACCATTTAAAAAAATTGAAGGGATGATAGTAGGGGTGAAAGGGTGACTTTTTTAGCAAACTTAAATATGGCACGATATCTCCTCCTTCGAATATTAATGACGTATTTTTTTGTTTTTTGTAATAATCAGTCCTTCAAAAGTTACTTAAGGTGGATACTTTTATCTGAAAAGCACTGTATATGTATGTTAGATGACTTTATTGTTGTTTGTAATTTTTAATCTTATGATTGTTTATTCTGTTTTTTTTTACTTGCTATAAATTTATGTAACACTAAACAACATAGTTAAATAAAAGTATTCTATTCTATTCTATTCAATATCCGATTTTAATTAATTTGATTTACGCTTTCATAAATCAAGACGAATATATTATATTCAATTACTTAGTTTTCACGTAGTCTCCAAAGTTTCTTTTAAAAACCGTCTAATCATACGACGCTCGAGAAATCTAGTCATAAATATTAAATTGGCCGTTAATAAGTAGTTTTGTAGGTAAATAATATTGTATATAATTATTTTTATAATGTACTTACAGAATGACCATTATTGATTGGGTCATTATTGTTCCACTTTCCTGGCATTTTAAAAACCAGTAAATTCTTTGTAATTTAAATATCCTTTTTTAATCACCTATACACTACACTTTTCACGTTCACTCGACACAATTTTTCGCATTATCAAAAGACTCAACAAAGATATTATTAGCATACATTAAAAATGACATGAGAAAAATTACACGATTGTAATGAATGAAAGGAACACACAGTAAACATTTTGTTTAAGTACTACGGAGGCAAAATAGACGTACCCGCTCGAACACGATATAGTCAACTGGTTTTCTGTTTATTGCTATATCCATGAAAACGAAACTCTTACTACTACTGATAACGTAATGAGAATTACCTTGTGAGTAAGGTAACTAACTATTAATGTGGTTTGACCGGATATATACCCACCATTTGTGCGAGTCGAGGTGCTTCTAAATGTCTATGAATTATTTTAAAAATATAGGAAGTACCTAGGTACTTCAGTTATGCGTGAGAATCCACTTATGACATTTTGTATTGTTGCAAATTATTATCATTAATAATTACACTGATTCACATCTTCCTGAATTTTTATTATTAGTCGAAATCTAGTTGTCTTTGAATCAATTAAAATAGAAATAGAATTTATTCATCTTTGGGAATTATACACTATACAAAGACACTAGGTACATAATGTAAAATCCTATCAGACTAGTCAATAAAGTGTTAAGTACCTAAAATACATTAAAAAATAAAATAAAATATATATAATAGACAATTCATATTAAGATTAGTTCAAAAAATCTTCTATATTATAAAATACATTATTTACAAGAAAATCATTAAGATGTTTTCTTAAATCATTACGACTATTTTGATGATAACCTGTAGTATCTTCTAATATGTTACTGAACTTATTATAACACTTAATCCCAATATATTTTGGTGAATGCTGACTTATGTAGTCGTGAAAAAGGTTGATGGATGTTAAATTTTAATCTAGTATCATATGAGTGCAGGTCTTTATTTTTCTTAAATATATACTCATTATCTTTTATGTATAAAATTAGTTGAAAAATAAAAAGGGAAGGTAGTGTTAAAATTTGCGTTTTCTTAAAAAGTTCTTTACATGATGTTGTTGGTTTCACCTTATACATGGTTGTCAAAACCTTCTTTTGAGATACAAAAGCTCTTTCAAAGTATGGTGAAGAACCCCAAAATATTAACCCATATTGTAGAGTTGAATGAACCAAACCAAAATAGCGTAGTTTTAAAGTATCAAAAGATAGTGTCTCCCTTAAATTTTTGATAATTAATTTTGAAGTTACCATTTTTATATGAGCTTCCCAATTTATTTTGGGATCTAATATTATTCCTAAAAATTTTATGTCATCAACGCTTTGAATAGTTTTTCCGTCAACGTGCAAGTAGGGTTCGTAATCTGGTAATATGTTTTTGGGTAGAAATTGCATGAAGTTTGTTTTTGTTACATTTAATGCCAGACTGTTATCTTTACAATAAGTACTGTTTAACTCACGAGATGCCTCGTTGCTACTTTGAGTGACCTGTTCAATTTGATCATCTACCATTACAATATTGGTATCATCGGGATATTGAACTATTTGTTGAGAGCTTAAACAAAAATTACTTATATCACTTATAAAAAATATAAAAAAAGTGGGCCCAAAATTGAACCTTGGGGAACTCCTATTGTACATGGAAGAGGATCAGATTTTAGACTATTTGTTACAATTACTTGAGTTCGATTTATTAAGTAAGACTGTATCCATTCATAAGGTTTCCCTCGTATTCCTAACCCATGCATCTTCAATAATAAAAGATTATGATCCACCATATCAAATGCACGGCTAAGGTCATAGAAGAGTTCCAAAATATGTTTTTTATCATTGAGTGCTTGATATATAAACTCTAAGCAAGCTGCATTTGTAAGTTTAATAGGATTCAATAAGTTGTTTTTTCTTTTCCCCCTACTCTCGTTTATTATATTCCAGGATTCTTTCATTACGTTATTACTTTTTAAAATACGATCATTATTTTTTCTTCTCAAATATTGTTTTGTTATTTTTTGATACTCTTTTTTTAAATTATTGTAACGTTCTGTATAATATGTAGAATTTATTTCTTTCTTTAACCGTTCATTTCACATAATAGATTGATTATGTAACTCATTAATATAAGGTGGAAACTGATTTTTTAATTTTTGTGGTTCTATCGTTTTCTTTGTTTTCGTAAATACAATATTGTAGTAGTATAGGAATGATTCATAAAAGGTAGAAATTTCTCTGTACAAAAAACTAACCAACGGACAGAATCGTAATAATTTCCATGCTGTCAAAATTTTCGGAGGTTACTTTTGGAGATAAATTAGAAAGACAACAATTTTTGGGTGTTTTCGAAAAACTCTCACAGAAAAAGTAAAAGAAACCAACGTATAATATATTGTTAACATGCTTCAAAATGCTTTCATTTGATATCACACGAAAAAAATTCTAACTTCCAAGACAAAGTAATTATAGCAGGACCAGAAGTTGGAAAGGCTCTTGCTAGTTGTCCCATTTCATACACATCACTTGACAGGTTTGCAGCGGATCTAACCGAAGTGGACGCGATACATTGGCGTACAAAATTAAATTTTAGACGTTAATAACAATTTCGAGTAAATAGTTTAATAAATTGTGAATAGCTGTTGAAATTTTGTAGAATTATGATTTAGGTATTATAATACATGTTTAATAATTATTTATAGTCCATAAATACATGCGATTGTCAAGTTCTTATTCTATGAAACGAAAAAGATTTTCATATGCCGCCAATTTAGACAGTTGATGATAGGAAAGCTGTTTTATTACTAATTTAAAAAAAAAATGTTGTTCTTTATAAAAAGTCGAGCATGGTCTGAAACCTAAAATACAAACATCAAATATCAAATTTTATCAGTCGTATAAAGAATAAAGGTACTTTATTCTTAAGTAAAACCTCATATACCACTGAAAAAATTTGATATTTGATGACTGTATTCTAGGTTTTAGATAATGCAGAACTTTTTATGAAGAATAACTTTTTTCCTAAAATTAATAATAAAAAAGTTTTCCATATGATTCCAACTTGGAGGTACATACTGTATAAATAATAATTATAAAAACAATTAACTTAATTAGTTTTATAAACGCCGCGTCGCGTCAAACTAAGAATGTCTACATTAATTAACTACAAATATGAATATTATTTGTTAACAATTCCAAATAAAGAAAGGTATATCCTTCACAGCAAAATAAACGTGGAAGGCGATACAAAAAATTATATAATGATTAAAACAGTAAACTGTTGTAATAAATTTATACTATTTCAGTCTGCAATTTAATTTAAACATTTTCTGCTATTTTTTTAATCATAGGATGCAAAATTGATACGGATTTGTTTTTCTTTGTAGGTTGAATAAAAAGCAATCCAACATATTTTTTACGTCTTCCTGGAATGTTGGTTATATGATCATAACACCATTGAAAATCTAAATTATGATCTAGAATGCTGATTTCAGATTTTCACCCATAGAAGTGGTATGTACCTCTATATTTAGGTATAATAGATTTTCTCATTACTCACCCTGTATTATATACCTACATCCATGTATAGTTTTATATTCTCATCCTCATTATAAATAATTATGATAAATTATTATTTTTAAAAAGAGGTAGTTCGTAATTTAGTTTTTATGATTGCTTATAAGGTCAAGTCAAGCAATTAAGTAATATCAAAACAATCAACAATAGAATTATTACGAACGAAGCATATATTTTAGATTTTAACCTATCAAGGTCCACTATAGCTGATGGATTGAAAAATACACCTGCACGTGTGATTTTTGAGAGTTTAAAATTGATTTGTTTGTACTAAAAGAGAGATTATCTCTTCAGAAATTTTAGCTGCTGCGTCAATTAACTTCATAAGGAAAAATATAATAATTAAAATTAACGTGTACATCTAGGTATTTCAACAAAATATTACAAATCGATGCAAAACAAAATGCGAAAATCACTACTGTCCAGAAAAAAAAATAATTGAAATTTGAACATTTCATAAACTTTAAAATAGGAATTTTAGACCTGAAGTCGAAAAATCAAAAAATAAAAAAAAAAACAAAAATCAAAAATTCGAAAAATAGGCAAATCGGAAAATTGAAAAGTTGAAAAATCAAAAAATCGAAAAAAGGCAAAAATCGAAAAATTTCTCACACGCATACGCACACACACGCGCACAGGCGCACGCACACGCACACACGCCCCCACACACACACCACACGCACGCGCACGCACGCACACGCACCCAGTAACACACACGCGCACGCACACACACACGCGCTAACACGAACACACATACGCGCATACACACATACACATGCGCACACACACATACGCGCACGCACACACACACACGCACGCGCGCGTACAGATGTAATTACGCACACACACATGCAGGCACGCACACACACGTACACACACACGTACGCACACGCGCACACACACACCCGCGCGCGCGCACACACACACACGAACGCACAGACGCGCGCGCGCGCACACACACACATACACACACGCACACACACACGCGCGCGCGCACGCACGCATACGCACTCAACTACACACGCACGCACACAAACATGCGCGCCCACTCATACACACGCATACACATACACGCGCGCGCGCGCACGAACGCACGCACGTACATACGCATACGCACACACACGCACATACGAACACGCAAGTACGCACACGCACGCGTGCACGCACGCACATACGCACACACGCACACACGTACACGTACGAACGAACACGCACGCACGAACGCAAACATACGCACACGCCCACGCCCTCACACACATGCACGCGCACACACACATACGCACAGACACGAACAAGCCCACGCATACCCACGCACGAACGCACGCACGCACACGCACATACGCGCACACACACGCGCACAGATGCAATCACGCACACACATGCAGGCACGCACACACACGCACATACACACACATCATACACGAACGCACAGACGCGCACACACACATACACACACACGCACGCACACATACGCGCGCGCGAACACTCACGAACATGCGAGCACACACACGCACACACATGCACGCACGCGCACACACATGCACGCACGCGCACACACACGCACGCACAGAAACACGTACACACAAACGTACGCGCCCACTCACGCACACACACGCACATACGAACACGTACACACGCACATACGCACACACACGCACGCACAGACGCACACGTAAACACGCACGCACATGCACGCACACGCACTCACGCACACGCGCACACACACACACACACGCACACGCACGCACACGCACGCACGCACACGCACGCACATGCACGCACACACAGACGCATGCACGCACATACACACGCAAGCACCTGCACTTGAACTCGCCGCACCCGCACTCGCACTCTCACGCACACAAGCACACGCACGAGCGTACACACACACGCACTCGCCCGCACACGCACGCACACTCACGCACGCATATTCACACACGCACGAACGCACGCACATACGCACACACATACACATACGCACACGTACACATGCACACACAAACACACACGCGCACACACACGCACGCGCGCACACACACACACACACACACACACACACACACACACACACACACACACACACGCACACACATACACACATACGCACGCACGTACACGCACACACACCCACGCTCGCGCACACGCACGCACGAACGCACGCACATACGCATACACACGCACACACACGCACACACACGCACCCAGACACACACAGACGCACGCACGCGCACAAACACACACGCACACACACTCGCACACGCACGCACACGCTCACGCGCGCATACTCTTACACATACACACAGACACGAACACATACACACACGCACGCACGCGCACATACGCACGCGCCCGCACGCACACACGAACGCGCGCACACACACACGCGTACACGCACGCACACACATGCACCCAGACACACACAGACGCAAGCACGCACGTACACGCACGCACACACGCGCGCACACACACACGCACGCACACACGCACACACGCACACACACACACGCACACACGCACACACACACACAAGCACGCACACACACAAGCACGCACGCACACACACACACACACACACACCTCTGTAAATATTTAGAGGCAACACCGCGTATATTTGAATTCTACACGACATATAATACTGGGTACTAATGAATAAGTTTACATACATAACTGATCACTTAATCGAAATCGAAAATCGAAAAATCAATAAATTGGAAAAACGAAAAATTGAAAAGTCGAAAAATCAAAAAATCTAAAGATCCAAAAATCTAAAAATTTCACAAACGCACACACACGCATTCACAGACGCACGCACGCACACACCCACACACGCACAGACGCACGCACACGCACGCACACACACGCGCGCACACACACACACTCGCACACACGCACGCACGCCCACACACGCACGCGTACACACGCACACATACGAACGCACACGCACGCACACACATACATGCATGCACCAAGGCGCACACACACAGTCGTACGCACGCATACACACGCACAAGCTCGCACGCACGTACGCGTACACACGCGCACACACACACCTCTGTAAATATTTAGAGGCAACACCGCGTATATTTGAATTCTACACGACATATAATACTAAGTACTAATGAATAAGTTTACATAACTGATCACTTAATCGAAAAATCGAAAAATGGAAAAATCAGAAATTCAAAAAATTGGAAAATCGAAAAATTGAAAAGTCGAAAAAACAACAGTTAGTTACCTATGTTTAATAAAAAAATTAAAGAAACCATAATAAAAGGGCGTTTTCGCATTAATTACTTACATACTATATTTCTTACACAAGTTCCTATATTTTGTACCTTACTTTATTATTGATTCAAAAAAAAAATTAATACTTTCCCCCGATTTTTGGTGATTTTCAACTTGTAAAGTTGAGACTTTCATACATCACCTATTGGCAACACTGATTATAAACTAGTTTGGCGAAATATTGGAAAGGTGGAGGCCTGAATACTAAACGAAGAAGAACCGGATAATTTGAGGTTATATTTTGAAATTTGAATATTAAATGAGATATTTCCCTTTAATTACCAATATAATTAGAAATATCTCTTCTTCATTAATGGCGAAAAGTAAATTTGAATACGTCAAACAATATGAAACCGAGGAAAAACTTTTACCAAATTGTTGGATTGTAGTTCGAATTGATGGTAAAGGTTTCCACAAATTTTCTTGTAAACACACTTTTACTAAACCCAATGATACAAGGGCATTGCATTTGATGAATAAAGCAGCAGCCACAGTTATGCAGGAGTATAAAGACATAGTTTTGAGTTATGGAGTAAGCGATGAATATTCTTTTATTCTAAGAAAGGAGACTGCATTGTACAATAGAAGAAAAGACAAATTAATGACTTATCTTAACAGCCTTTTTACATCATCTTATGTATACTTTTGGAAGGACTATTTTCACGATGTAAAATTAAAATATCCTCCTTCATTTGATTCTCGAGTAGTGTTATATCCATCAAATGAAGAACTTCGAGATTATTTGAATTGGAGACAAGCTGACTGTCACATTAATAACCTATACAACACCACTTTTTGGGCACTCGTCCTAAAAAGTGGCTTGACTAATATTGAAGCTGAACAAAAATTATCTGGTACAGTTTCTTCAGATAAAAATGAAATTTTATTAAGTGAATTTGGTATTAATTACAATAATGAACCAGAGCTGTTCAAAAAAGGTACCATATTGCTTAGGAAGAAGATTAAACATCCTGTTCATGAAAAGCAAAGACATGTGAGTAATTTACACAAAGATTTTGGTCAAAAGATGTAATAAGACTTTTTATTTATTTATTATTTATACTTTTTATCTGATAAATGGAAGGAGAGAAGAAGCAGGTTTATGTAATACTTACACTTGTTGAAGAACTGAGAAATACCAGGCATTTTAGTTGCTTCCTTTTTTTTAATATCCATGGTTTTATCCTACTTTCTACTTATTTTTAGTCACAACTTTTTTACATCTTCTAAAGGGGAGCAGTCCAGAAAAGATTGAGAAGCTCTGATTTAGATTAACATATTAAAAAATCAGCTTTCATACTATAATGTAATTTCCTGACATATTTTGATACTTTGAGTACCTGTTTTTTTACAAAATCTCCCCATAGTCAAGTTTCATAACACCCAAATGTTATTATATCCACTATCATGTGCATAGACATCAGACATTCACTGGCTCTTAGTCTATGAGCAATTTACTACTGCTCATCTAATTATGAAGTGACAGACTTATTTTGATATGTAGCTTGGTTGAAAGTTACTTAAATTATGCTTAAAAGCAATTTATACTGAATGTTAATGGTTTTAATTTTATTTTTGTTTGTAGGTAATTTATCCATTCCACGAAGATCTAATTCAAGACAGTTTTTGGAAGAAAAACACTAATATATTAAAAGGGGAAGTTAGTCAAGATTATGATTGTTCTGAAGTAGACAAATTGCCGGAATTAGTAATGCAACAGTTACATTTGAATAATGCACTTCTTAAGGAAGATGTTAAAGAATGATTGAAAATTATTAATAAGAAAAATTACCAGGCCTATGTAAAGGATAAATACTTGTTGACAATCATAAAGGATACGTTCCAGATTAAGATTTGATTTAAAAGTTAAATGAGTTTTCTGAATACTTAAAAGTTGCAAAATGATAATTTCACATACATTTTTTTTATCTATGGAAAAATAAAAAGTATTAAGAGATATTCATCATTTATTTTAAAATATATTGTTTAATAAATATATCAAAGTACAGTGAATTTATTTAAAAAGAATATATAGAGGTACATTTTCTACAAATAAAATCATTGTTGACTAGCATTTGACATTACAATTATTATATATTTAAATATTAGAATGTGTTTTATTTTAAAACGTGTGGGCATTTCTGCAGACTCCACAACCTAAAGCAAATTCTTCACCAGTAGGTGGATGTTTGACATGCAACGGGCATTCTTCACCTTCCAATTGTTTGGCCCTAGGTCCTGAAAAATATTTATTTATTGATTTGTAACACGTATGAAACAAAAATATAATAAAATAATTTGGTAGAAGTGATTTAGATCAATTTTTAGCTATTGTAAGTGATATAGGTCCATTTGCACCACTAGTCAAAGATAAATAAGTCTAGCAAAATGGCAGTTTTCCCTTACAAATTTCATTTTAATCCTTGATTTCTTAACGACTAGCAGTGCAAATAGTCCATAGTGTTTTAGTATCCCAATAGAATAGTCCCATGCCTTTTTAGCATTGACATAATGTATGAAACCAAAAATATTATAAAAAAAGATTGTTGAATAGACGTATTTCCACTGAAGGGCAGTTCTTTCGGTAAACTTTTTCTGACAGCACATTCATGTGTAGTGTAAATCTTCATATGAAAGATAATCATTAAGTTCTTTCTTTCCCATATTAAACCTCTCTTTTTTGTAAAAATTGTAGACCTGAAGTTGGCCTTAAAGGGTCGAAACCAGTCAGATAATTTTTGTTATAAATACAACAAATTTTATGCGATATTGACTTGTCAAGAAAATTGATCACATTTGAGATCAGGGATTATTTTAATATAAATTACCTGCTGGACACATGGGTAATTCATTCTTCGGAAGATTGGTAACCCTTTGGAAATCATCGTGACATGGGTTACAAAAATGGGTGGTGCCAAAGCAGAAAAATACTGCTACTGAACAGCAGTACCGGCATTTATATTCTAGAAAATCAGTTCCGTGTTTAGGGCACATCTGTGCTCTGGCAACATCAGAACAAGCACCGCAAACTAATTCTTTTGGATCATAATTTTCCGCCATTTCCGCATCACATCTTGCTTCGCCCCCATAATAGGCCTGTAAAAAAATCGGTACGCATTAAACATGGGTAATATAACACTAGTGGAAAAAATTAAGGGATCAAAAAAAAATGTTTCAAACATTTTCTATCCATGATATTCATCAGGATTTTGTGCTAATTGTTAGTTGGACATTTTTTTATCGCAAGATCCATAAACTAGATACTTCAAGCTTCAAATTGCTTTTGTTTCATTCACGTACAACCATTTTTACCAAAGATACAGCCACTCGAAAAATCGCAAAAATTAAGATTTTTTCCACTAGTGTATTATTATTATATTGAGTTCAGTACATGTTTGAATAAAATTAAAAAACTTACTTTTTTACACTTGTAACATACGTAATAGGCATATCTATCCATAGCATAAGAGGCTGGATCGCTGTAGAATCGAGAAGCGGGTGTCGTTACAGCTTCAATTGTGTGTAAACCCTCGTACTCTAATCGCATTAAAGCTTTCCTACGAACGTCTTTGAATAAATCCAAAATAGGAGTCAGAATGTCGGTTACCATTTCGTGTTTCATTTCTTCCTAAAATATATCAATTTGGTATTTAAATTTGAGTTAGATAAGCAAATCCATAAGGGGAAGTCAACAGAACTGAACTTGGATTATAAATTCGGAAGAAAAATGTGCATATTGCAGTATATTATTCAGAATCTGTATACTAAAAGAGACATAAATGTGTGAGCATGTCAAGAATGTTGTCAAGAATGCAACGAGAAGGTCATAAAAATATATAGGAAAAATGAGATTACAATTTAAAATAGTTATATCCATCGAAAAACAACTACTACAAAAAAAAATCGCAAGTATTCACGGTGTTATCCACGTATTTGTCAAATTATGAGAAACAGTCTTATTACAAGGATTATTTATGGTTATAATTTGGAACTGACTGAACATATAGCATAAGCATTCTTAGTGCCACTTAGTATATGTGGAAACGAACCTACTTTTGTAACCAGTAGAGGTTATGGATAGTACCCTTAGTTCTTCCTTCGTTATATACAAATCACATTGGCAAGTGGTACGTGTCTAGAGAGCTTTTGATCTCAGATCATCGGCATATTCTCACGGAAATCGACAACATCGATAAACCAGGAGATGTATACCGAGACCCACATAAAACCGATTAGTTTGGATACGGAGTGGAGCTGGGGACAGTGTTAAAATAACTCTTATTACTAAAAATGATATAGATGAAGTTTGAGAACAACTACGGGACGAAACCACAATAACTGCTCGTTAAAGAACAGGAAAACTTCTAGGGAGGTGAACTGGTGGAACACACCGAACTCGCCAAACTCAGAAGGAAAACACGTAAACTTTTTAATAAGGCTAAAAAGACGAATGTGTGGGGGAAATACACCGGAACACTCACAGAGTATAAACAAAATTCTTAGGAAATCTAAGAGGGAGAACATTCTGTCAAGAAATTGAAAATATAACTGAAAGATGCAGACTCCACCGCATTCTAGCAAAAGATCCAATAAACCCTGTGGGGACTTTAAAAACCTAAACAGGAGAATACACTAAAACTTGAATGGAAACTACTTCTTAAAACTCATTTCCCTGATTGCACAACAAATTCGAATGCAGCAAACCAAACCCACACGAATTGGAACTCTCAAAAAAAGAATCTCCAATCAAGAGTGGGAAACTACTAAACGGGTAGTTACAACAGAGAAAGTAACATGGGCAATACGCACCTTCTATCCAAACAAATCACCAGGACCAAATGGGGTACTGCCTGTGCTTTTGCAACAGGCAATAGAAACGCTGGCCCCGCATATTTGTAGGCTCTACAGTTCAAGTTTGGTGCATAAACATGTACAAGAAGTCGTTGCTTCATTTTCTTATTGTATATTGTTTTTATATCACATGAGCCCTCAAATTGGATACTGTCGAATAACTTTTTTGGTATTCGCCACAAATCACCTTTGACATTTTTAATGAGAGATGTACTTTTCCTCACTGTTACTATACAAAAACAAAGCACAGTTGTTTTTATACCTAAACCGGGGCACCCAACGTATGCCGTGGCAATTAAAGGCCTATAGACCAATAACTCTGACGTCATTTCTATTGAAAGGATTGGAAAAACTGATTGATCAGCATGTCCGGCAAACCACTGTGATAAAGAGGCCATTTTATACAAACCAACATGCCTATCAATCAAGAAAATCTTTTGAGTCTGCTCTGCATCATTTTGTAACCAATATAATAGCCAAGAAATAGTCCTAGGAGCATTTCTTGACATAGAAGGAGCTTTTGATAATACCTCCTTTAAATCAATGGTAGCTGCCGCTCGAAAACATGGAATACAAGACACCATCTACTTGTGGATAGAAGACGTTATGCGGACGGCAAGTACAGGCATAAATGTTCAGTGAAACCATGCAGGTCAATATTTACAGGGGATGCCCACAGGGTGGAGTCCTTTCTCCTCTATTGTGGAACCTAATAGCAGATGAACTGCTGAAAACAATAAACAATCAAGGGCCGTCCGTTCAAGGATATGCCGATGACATAGTCATCCTTACCCGAGGGAAATACCAAACCAGTCTTTGAACTCATGCAAAGAGCTCTTAGGCTGATAGAAATGTGGTGCGTTACGGAAAACCTCTTGGTAAACCCTGACAAGGCACAACTCATAACCTTTACTCCGAAAACAAGGTTGGAGGTTTTAGAAACTCCGACTCGGTTTGGAGAATGGCTAAACAAAACGAACCAAGTAAAATATCTGGGTCTAATCCTAGATATGAAACTTACTTGGAACCAACACTTACAAAAAGTGACCAACAAATGTAAAATGTTTCTCATTGTAGGGAGATGGGTATTTGGAAAAACATGGGGATTAAAACCAAAAATGGTTCACTGGCTATATTAGACAATAACAAGACCCATGATAACTTATGGAGCGGTCGTTTGGTGGCCAAAATCGAACCAGAAAACAGCCCTCAATACCCTCTCAGGAGTACAGAGGCTAGCATGGCACTGAGAAGTACACCGACAGCCTCTATGGAAATCATTCTAAACCTCCCACCCCTTGACCTAGTCATAAAGGGGGAGGCCAGAATGAGTGCATACAGATTGGAAATATCCAACAACTGGAACCCACTGGGACATATAAAACATACCAGAATAACACACGAAGTAAATGATTTTATATTAATATGGGATCAGATCACATGACACCCCTCCTAACCTTTAACAGACTTTTCCAGGTCAACTGTAACTAGAACGAAGGAAGGAGATACATAAATATTAGCGGTCTCGTATGATATACGGATGGATCTAAAACTAACAAGGGAACAGGCTCTAGCGTACATGGAGTTAAACCCAAATGCGACATCATCGTTCACTGGGAAAATATGAAAAAAGTCTGGGTATACCGCACCAATTCAATTAATTTCTTGATGACTTTGGTGTATATGCAACCCGTATGACGCTTGACGTATTGGTTGTTGCTTTTTAACGGTTTTATAACTTTTAATAAGGTTCAATTTCAATTTACCCAGTTGAGGTTAAGTTATTTGACTTGTTTTGTTCCTATTTTTCTTTTAATATTTATTTTGTATAGTAAAAGTGATAGAAAAAGCACATCTCTCATTAAAAATGAAAGGTGATTTGTGGCGAATGCCAAAAAAGTTATTCGACAGTATCCAATTTGAGGGCTCATGTGATAAAAAAACAATATACAATAAGAAAATGAAGCAACGACTTCTTGTAAATTTTTAAACCATACCTGGCTACGCCGGCCGGCATAGACTCAAACAGCCTGGACACAGCACAAATTGAAAAAAAAACTTAACCCAACCAACCCTCATTAGCGTCTGGCCAGTGAACCTCGATACCAACAGAAATTATTTTTTCGAAGATTCCCCAAAACGCAGTAGCTCAATTGTTTATTATATTACCTTAATTAACATTATAACTAATTGAAAAAAATCTTACAAAACATCCAAATTGAATGCATAAAATATTAATAAAGAAAGCCGTTTGAAACGAACAATGCATAAATGTAATGTGAGTGCATATACACCAAAGTCATCAAGAGATCAATTGAATTGGTGGCGTATACCCAGACTTTTGTGGAAAACATGCCACTGTATTTCAGGCTGAAATACATGCAATCGAATTGTGTGTACGAGAGAATTTAAGAAGGAAGTACAAAAAACAAACCATCCTAATTCTCTCAAATGTTACATTATTTTATTTTTGTTCAATGAAAATAAAAAAAAAATTAAAAATTAATTTACTTACCTTGCAAATTGGGCATAGTATAAATGAAAATGTTATTCTCGGACCGGCCCACCGTTTCATCAAAACAGTTTTGCAACAGTGCAAATGGAATACATGTCCACATCCAAGCTAAAATGAAAAAATACAAGTTATAAAAGTAATTTTAAAAAATCGTGTAGATGCCATCACCACATCTTGACCAAATTTGTAGAGGATCATCCCTGAGGTACTCCCTTACTAACAAAATTATAGAAATCCGACAAGGTGGTAGAGAATTACGGCTAAATATACATAAAAAATGAAGAGATTGAGGATTTTCTAATAGACCCAATTATTAGATATTGACTAAATTAGTGTAGTAGTAATCGAATTAAATTACGGGTTTTGAGCTTACATTAAATTGTAATTAGATGAAACAAAATGGATTCTATGTATTTTGAGGTGATCTTTTCGAAAAAAGGCAAAACAAAATGTAGCTGTTTTTCGAAAGTGCCGAAATTTTGGATTTGGTCGATTTGGTCAATTTTTCAATTTTGCGCAGGCGCATGTCGGAAATAAATCAATATTTTTAAAACGCAGTTTACGATATTTGAAAGCTTAGGAAAAATACTAATTTTTATGTCTCTTGAGAAATTTTGATCCGATGCACCGTTCTCGCGGTATGGACGATTGAAATTTGTTTAGTATTTTGAGGCGACGAAGGTCGAAAAATTGAATTTGTTAAATGTTCAAACACTAAATCCTTTATAACATTGTTAAAAATTAAGATATTTGAAAAAACAAAAATGCGTTTTGAACTTAAGGGATGTGACTAGTGATTCCCAGAAGGGGGCAAGAGAAATCCCAAAATTGGGCATATGGCGGAAGGGCAAAATGCACCGCGGTCCTAATTTCATTGTTTGCCTATAACGGCCAAACTATTTGAATTTTTTTAATGCCACTTACAAAGCTTACTCCTAAATGTGAAATCTTATGTGTGTGTGAATTTCACCGACATCAGACCATAATTGGCTAAGATATCAAACAATTAAATAATTTTTTTTTTCCTTAAAAAAAATAATTTTTTTTTTTTCGAAAGTGGCACAAAAATGCCAAAAATGCACCCAATGGCTCAAAACTTTTTTTTGAGTACTCTATTGTGTCTAGAATACGATTACATTACGGAAAATTCTGCAAATATATTTTATCTATTTTTTTGACTACCAAAAAACACGGTTTTTGAGAAAAGTTGCCTAAAATTGACAATTTCTTCTAAGTTGTAGAATTCTCCCGACAAAAGTCCCATTACACGCGCTCCGCGGGATCCAAGACTCGTGTATACACTACATTACTGTAATTTGATTTTTTTGCGTTTTCCAGTTTTAAATTTCTTACATATCTAAACTTATTAGGCTTAAAGTTTATTAAATTGTATTTTACTGACTTGTTATAAGACGTTTCTTGAGTTTTGTGCAAAATATAGAATTACCAGATATTAGCATAGAAATAGTATAGAAAGCCGATTCCATATATCAAAAATGAAACCATAAGGAGAAAATAGTGTGTCGGAGCTCATGCGTATAACGGTGCTGGCGCGAACAGGACCGGTGCAAGTTTTTTATTGATCGAACAAATAGTTCGCACGATATTTCAATCATACATTTTTAGAGATGATTCTATACAAAAAACGATTAAAAAAATTTCAAGTTAAGGTTAATATGGTTCTGACAGTCCTTATTAAGAAAGATATGGCATAAAATATGAATTAGTTAATTTTCGGCAATCATTAGTACAGTAGTCATGAGATTTTGCTTGTGATTTTAAAAATACTTTCCAGAAAAACCACGTGCTCCGGTTTTGACTATGTTTATTATTAAACAGCGAAATTATATACAAAAACTTTAATCCACAATCTAAATTAGGTACTATCACAAGAAAATCACTGTTACAATAATTAATTACTTAACCAAAAACTAAAATACTTTTTAGATACCTACGTAACCAGAAAGGAGCTGGACCATTTATCCTAATATTGATTTTCTCTCTCCCTACGGTAAAACTTAAAACAATAACAAATTGCCTATCTACTAGGGTCGGTAACTAAACGTATATACATAATGGGCGTATTTTGTTTATACTTAACATTACACTCGAGCATTTAAATATAACTATGCATATAAATATTTACAAACAAAGATACTTTTCCAAACAGGCAATCATTAGTACTGTAGTCACGAGGTTTTGCTTGTGATTTGACATCTTATTTGATAATATCATTTGCAACAACTAAATTTAATCTGGGGAGTGCAAAATAGGGCCCAGGAATATTATGTTCGATATTTTTTTACATTTTGTCAGCCGAGACTATGAGTCGTTAGACAGAAAACCTTTCATGTTACCATTTTCAATATAAATTAAAAAATTAAAAAATACTACTACATTTACTTGGTACATATTTTATTTTAATTTTGAACCCTTTTAAAAGGGTCTTTCGGTTCCATAATAAAAATTAGTTGCTGCTTACTAGAAACATTCTATATAGCCTAAACCAATTTATAGTTTGTTTTCGATCAATTTAATACAAAGATTTAAAGTTTTTAGTCGATGATAACATTCCACACCAGCACATTGCAAACCTATTTTATAAATAATAGGAATAAACTTGTAAATCATTAATTTGGTAGTTATCTCACTCATATGATTTTTTTGTTTATATGACTATTTCGATTTCTAAATATATTTTGGCCTTACAATACGAAGCGTTTTGTATCTACCACTTTTTTAACGATGAATGTTGACAGGCGTGTACCTTTTTCGGAACAAGAGGCGTTTTAACGAAGGAAATGATTTTCGAACTATCTAGTTAGTTTTCGGAAAAATATAAAACGTTTGAAGAAAGTTGTCAATAACAGTTTGTCGTTCATGTGTTTCATTTTGATTAGCTTTCATACTAAATTGCGTAGAATATTTTCCGATTCAAAATCGAGATTCTCGATATTTCCACAGTTTATTTATAATACCTTCTAAACTGGATTTATCTATCATTTTATATACTTTATAATATATGTTCATGCCCTACTTTTCACTTTATTAACAATTTTTTTTTAACATACTTCAAAATGGTAGGATATTCTCAATTCGTTGAAATATTTTTTTAAGTACGTTGAACGATAATTCTTTACCACGTTGCCCGATTTCTAGGATTCTTTTTGTTAGAAAAGGAAACAGTTTTATATACATTAAGTCAAGATCTGAAGATGGGATCCATAAGAAAATCATTAACATCTTTATTTTTAAAGTAGGTTTTTTTTTTAAATTTCTTTAAACCTTACTGATTCGAACGCGGTAAGGAATGAAGAAATGTAAATAATTGTTGTGCCAGCCAAAAAGCGAAGAGGAAGTACCGATTAAAATATCGAGTGACAGAAGAGTTCCTAAGATTGTTGAGATCGGGTTTATGTTTTAAAATGCCTTAAAACCAATATCGATAATGTCTCCCCGTCGCTGGGCAGCCTGTATATAAATATACAGCTCTCTATTTACATAATTATAATTCTTAGGTAGGTTTAGATTTGCAGACATAAATCTTGTAATAAATATAACAGCTGCCTAATACATTGATTACATTTTCATTAGCCAATGTAAAAATGTCTTTTATTGTACCTAGGATTTGACTAAACACTACACAAAACTAAAAATAAAATGTCACTTTCATCATGTAATTAATGCCGCGTTTGAGAATCCACATCGGATGCATTTTTTACATCTCGAGCGTTTTTTATCCACATCGGACACATCTGTCCCATTACATTTACGTATACTGAATCACGTGATCAAAGATTTACTACTACTACATCTCAGATGCATCCGATGTGGATTCTCAAACGCGGCATAAATAATAAACTACAAACGGTCCTGTAAGGGCAGCGTCATATAGCCTTGAAACACCGGATTTTAGTGCTATTGCCAGGTCAATATTGAATTTGTAGGTGAATCGCTTATTGAACATTAAAAATACGGTATTAATGACATTAATACGGTATTTGTATATATTTTTGGGAATGTAATTACACATAAATATTATTAGTTGATTATTTAAATGTTTATAAGTTATTTTGTGGCGATATTTCGTAGATATAAACTGTTTAAATCATTTAATTTAAAAACTAATTAATTTAAAATTCTTTTCTGTTAGGTATGTTTAATATATTTGGCAACACTACAGGGACAAGTCATGCATATTGCGCAAGCTTCTAGACACACTATTTTGCGATGTCAGGCGCAGAGACGCGTTTTTATGCACAGTAGGTTTCAATTTCTGCTTAAATGTTATGTTTATATTGGTCTTCTATATTATTTCTATGGATATTAGCGAACAAAAAGCAAGCTTATCACCAAGTTGGAACTTACACTCAGGCTTAGGATTAATTTCCTAACATTTTTAAAGTATACCTATTTGTGTATTTTTTGTGCTCTTTTCGATGGCGAAGTTAGTTTTTTCAAATATATTAATTTTGTTAGATGTTTTCGGAAAACCCGGAAAAAATCACATGGGAAAAAAATTAAAAAAAAAACTACGCCTCTGGTTTCCTGCGAATTCCCGAAAAATTATGTCAGATTTCGCCGCGGGACTTATTTTATTTGAGAGCCAACAAAAAAATACGCAACTTCTCTCATGGGCACATATGTCTAACATTTATAATTTCGCCAAAAATTCATCGCAAATTTCATGTCCATGGTTCTGATAAAAAAAAACGAAAAAACGACTTTTTGGTAAAAGCACTTCTAGCGGCGAGAAATTCGCCATTAAAACTACCTGTGCAATGAATTTCCGAACTATTTTTGCCTCCTCTTTCGAATGGTGCATTTATTTTCACTATCGGAATGATACTTGCCCAGATAATTAGCATTTTTACAATGGAAAATTCTGGAAAACCCGGTTTTTCCTAATTTAAAAAAAATTAAAAAACTGCTACATCTTTTTTTTTCTTTTTTTTGGAAAGATCACATCAAAATACACAAGGTCCTTTTTGTTTCATCCAATTACAAATTAATGTAAGCTCGAAGGGGCTATTTTTCGTTATTTAATTGGACTATAGGTACGTTAAAGATCTAATAAGTCGATGGCTAAGAATGTTGTATATCCAAAAATGTCGTTTTAAGTAAAATCGATTTGAAAGTAGTAGGTGACTATGATGAACTGTATAATTTTTATTATCATTATTTTACTAAATGGTAAACCAATTTAAGTAGACGTACTATATTTGGAAACCATAAACATTTCATCATGAAGGATATAAAATCCTACTTATCCCATTTTCGAATAAAATGGACATACAATATTTGTGTATACTTCAATTCCAAATAACTTCCGTAGAAACATTGAATAATAGTGCTCTAAATTTATTTTCATTTATTACTAAAATTTTAAATTTGACTCGTTACAAACCTGAATAGCTGGAGCACAGGATAGAGCTTCCGTAAAACAAATCATACACATATCATCAGAATCTTGTCTTAACGTATTATCCCCAGAACATCCATGTAAACATGGCAAACATTTCGTTTCGCCTAAAACCCCTCCACACATATGTCCACAATTTAAAATTTTACTGCACGATGTTCTTCCGTATTCCTAAAAAAATAAATTATGTTATGCAAGTTTGTTGCAAGAAATTTGTAGTCAAGGCGCATGATTTTTGATGAAAGTTTCACGACATAAAATAAATAGAACTATTTTTGTATAGAAAGTCCACAGCATGGAGATACAAATAAGAATGAAGGTTTTGACTTCTTTTGGCAAAATTTCACTATGCGCAGAAATGAGAATGATCGGAAGAAGATATTATATATACATATAAGAAGTTGAATTGTCAGTGTAACAAACTTGCATAGAGAAAAGCGGCTTTTAGGATAAAACTACAAATACTACTACAAAACTACTCCAATAACCGATGTTTTTACCTGACATTCATGATCAGCACAGACATTTCCAATAGCAAGAAGACCCGAATTTCCAGAAGTACCACAAAACCGACAAACACCGCTCATTCCTATTGTTTTGTTCCGAGTACCTCCTTCTCTGAATTCAATGAGAGCTTTCAATGTTCTGGGATCCGCTAAAGCCAATAGCCAAAACAGTTTTGTTCTTCCGCAACCTTCGTGCAATTCTACTTTAATAGCTTCTTCTTCCTCTTTACAAACCTTGAAATAATATAGATTTTGAAATAATTATTTCAGTAAAATGATTTTCTGGGTTAAAAATGGAAATAAATAAATGGAAATTAAAATAAATGGAAAGTATATCTGATGAGTATCTAAAATTTTTATTCATTATTAATTTCAAAAATCTGCGTTGTATTATTTCTAGGTTATTAATAATAATAATAATATTTATTTACACATAATAATAATGTAAAAGTTTTACAATAATAATACACAAACATATGTATTATAACTTCAATGTAAATAAATCATTGACCCCATTAAAACTGTTTAGTCGAGCATGGGAAATGCCAATTTTTATTAAAAATTGAAATTGCCAAAACGCAGTAGATAAAAGAAATTATAATTAAGGTATACATAATGACTAAAATAATAAAATAATAATAATAAGATAATAATAATAAGATTTATAACTTATATAACTAAATAATTTAAATTGGTAAAAAAAATATAGTTAGCAAAAATACTGATGCGTGATAAGGGTGTGAATTATATATTGTTTTCCTTGAATCAATCAAACAGTTGTTTAAGCATGTGCCTATTATTTAATATTAAATATGTTTTAAGCAAGGATTTTATCATTGCATGAGAATTGATGGTATTTAAGTATATTTTGTATATATCAGGAAGTGTATTATAAATTTTTAATTGTAGATATTGGAAGTTTCGTTGGCCTACGGTTTTTTTTGCAATATTTGTTGCAATAAATAGTTGTGATCGATTTCTTGTCTGGTATGAATGTTGAATAGGTATTAGTAACTGCTTATTTTTATGTAAATTTACCATCATAGCAAGTGTAAATAGTTGTCTTATATCTAGGACTGCAGATTCTATAAATAATTCGTCTGATGGGTGTGATACTTTTTTGTTATGTATTATTTTTAATATTTTTTTTTTTTGAATAATGTTTAATGGTTGTAAGTAGGTGACAGAGAATCCGAGAATCCCGTATCGTAAACGTGATTCCACTAGTGAATAATATACGATTTTTAGATGATATATATCAAGTATAGATTTTAAGTAGCGAAATTTATATAATAAATACCTTAAGGTCTTACAAATTTCATTTACATGTTTATCCCAGCGTAAATGGGAATCAATTGTTAATCCTAGATATCGAATACTATCGGCTCTGTTTATAACGAGATTTTTTATTTTTAATGAATTATAAATCGGCAAACCATTTTTATAACTAGCAAAAGGAACGAAAAATGTTTTTTGAACATTTACTGTAAGTAACTTGTGACTAAATACATCTATAATTTTTACTAAATCGTTTTCCATTTTAACCTTTAGGTCAGTCCAGGTTTCAGCTGAATATAAGATGGCAGTATCATCCGCAAAACTTATGATACTACCTTCTGTATGGTAGGTTAGTACATTATTTATGTATAGTATAAATAAAATAGGTCCTATTACGGTACCTTGTGGAATACTAAAATTTATTTCTTTTTTACTACTTACCTCTTCGTCTATCCTGACTACTTGATTTCTACCTAACAAATAGCTCTGCATTAAATCATGAACTTTCCCACGTACTCCTGCATCCTCCAAGACATCCAACAGTTGCGTGTCGCTAACCGTATCAAATGCCTTGGCTAGATCCAGAAATACGCAAGCAGTTGGAGTGCTTGCATCAATAAGATTGTATATCTTGCTTGTTAGGGATGTAATGGCATTTTCCGTCGACATTCCTCTTCGAAAGCCAAATTGGTTTTCAGACAGTAAATTATATTTTTCTAAATATGTGGTAAATTGATTTGTTAAAGCTTTTTCTAAAATCTTACTCAGAGTTGTAATTAACGATATAGGCCTGTAATTTGTTTGTAATTTTCGGTTTCCTTTTTTGTGTATGGGAACAATTAAAGTAGTTTTAAATTGTCTAGGCCATAGTCCGGTTTCAAAAATAGTATTTATTAAGTAAACTAAGGGATGGCTAATTATAGATGATACTTTTTTTATAACTTCAGATTTAATGTTATCTATTCCTGGTGCCTTATTTAATTTTAGAGTTGATATAATATTACTTACTTCATGTTCACTAACAGGTAATAGATAAAAAGAATTTACCATTCGCTTATTTTTAGGTGAAGCAGAATTTGGTTTCACTATTTTTTTGGCATAACATTTTCCAACTTTTGAGAAATATGTATTAAACTCTTCAGCTATTATTTTTTTATTTTTACATACTATATTGTTTTCTAGAACAATTTCTTCAATTTTTTTATCATTTACATTATTTGTTACATCATTTATTATTTTCCAAAGGTTTTTAGTTGAACTATTATTTTTAAGAATTTGTTTTCTGTAATAATCCTTCTTTGTTGTTTTGATGAGTTTATTTAAATTTTTGCGATATTCAACGTAATTGTTTTCAATTTGTATGTCTGTTTTATTTTTTATGTACTGCCTGTATAATGAGTTTTTTTTATTAATTGATTTTATGAGACCCGGCGAAACCCAGTTTTTTCTTTCTTTATTTGCATTTTTTATTTTTATTGTTTTAGTATGTTTCTTTATAAAGCTGTTTAAAGTTTCTATTAGGTATTCAGTAATGTCATCAGGAGTAGATAATGTATAATACGTCGACCAGTCAAAATTTTGCATGTCACTTTCTAGATTATTATAGTCTATGATTTGTTTAGAAGTTGTCCGGCTATTTTGATATTTTTTTGTTACAGGGATACTTGCAAATACTGTTTTATGATCAGTTACGTTTGTTTCGAGAGTGACTGCTATGCAACTATCTTTTATATTTGACTTTTTAGAATTTATAAATATATGATCTAAACAATTTTTTTCTCTGGTCGGACTGTTTATTAAAGATAAGAAATTGTGTTCTCCTAACAGATTTAAATAACTATTCACTACTTCACTATTCTCAAATATATTTATATTTATGTCCCCTATTAGTATGTGATAATCTATTGAAGTTTTTTTTGTACTTTCTAGGTATTCTTCTAGATTGATTATAAAACTTTCAACATTTGTTGAAGGTGGCCGATAGAGAGCAGTAATCATTAATTTTTGTTTGTTATGGAATGTGATTATCGTTTCTATCTCTTTATTTTCTCCTAGCTCTACAATGTTAGTACACTGGTTAAAGTCTTTTTTTAAGTATATTATAGTTCCATCATTTTTATTAATATTGCCTTCATTATAAAATGCGTAATAACCTTCAAGTTTGTGACATCCCATTTCACCTATTTTAAACACTTCAGTAAATACAAGACAATCAAAATCACAATCCATTTCTTGCAATATAATATTAAATTCATCAAAATTTTTAAAAATACTTCGTATATTTTGATGAATGATTTTAAAGCTTTGCTTTTCATTTATGAGATATTTTTTAAGAAGTTTATAATTTTCTAATTCTTTGGTTTCAAACGATATATAGTTCACATCCCTTATATAAGCATCCATATTTTTATCCACTTAAAATAGAAATATATTAGGAACATACAGTGCTAGACAAAACAAACAAAAAATGTAACAAAAATGAACAAGTATATATTATATAGTGAATTAAATTAATAGATGTCACTTCTTTTTGACTATTTGAGTCGAAGAAGAGAATGAGCGAGTTTTAATTTGATTTTTAGTGTGTTCTTTTATCAATTTTTCTTTAGACGTTTCTTTTATGTTGCTTGCTGTTGTTTCGGGTTCAGAGGTTTTTTGTTGAATGGGCACATTCACTTGCGAGTCATTTAGCGGTTGGTCAATAATTCTGATAGGAGTCGATGGTGCACTATTTGGTTTTCTCTTTTCAAAGTTTAATTCTTCCTTCTGTAAAAGTTCTTCAACTGTGTATGACTATGCAGAGCACTATCCCATGCTACAATACCATAACGTATATGACTTTCTACGAGAGAATAGTATAAAGTTCGAAGTTGTTCTAGAGACAAATGTTTTTTCAAAAATTTAAATTTATAGAGAATAATTTGTAGCCTTTTAACTGTATAATTTATGTGACAATCCCATTTTAAATGTCTATCAATATACACGCCAAGATACTTATATTCTTTTTCAGATAAAATATTATACACTTTTCCATTGCTAGTGATCTTTAAACTTTGAAATTCTGGTAATCCACCTGCATTGCAACTGATGGGTAAGTATTTTGTTTTTTCTAGATTTAGCGTCAGTAATTTTGAGTCTAAGAATTGTTTAATAGAAGTGAAATCATTTTCAGCAACTGTTTTTAGAGTATTCCAGTCTTGTCCCTCATAAAATATTACTGTGTCATCAGCAAATCCAATTATTTCACAGCAGCTTTGTATTGAAAAGAGTCCGTTTATATATGAATTAAAAAGTATAGGTCCAAGAACAGTACCCTGGGGAACACCATACTCTAGTATTTCAGAGTTACTCGTTTTATTAGCAACTCTAACAATCTGCCTTCTATTTGTGAGGTAGCTTTTAAACATTTTTTGTCTGTTTCCTCTTATTCCCAAATCTTTAAGAGACACTGTAAGAGTAGCTCATGACTTACAGTATCAAAAGCTCTTGTAAGATCCATAAATACACACATACATTGTCTAACTTTATCTAGAGCTTTGTATATTTTTTCTACTAACGCTAGGATGGCATCTTCTGTTGAAGTATTTTCTCTAAAACCATACTATTTTGGAGACAATATTTTGTACTTAGACATATATGAAGTGAGTCTAATTTTTATTATCTTTTCAAAGATCTTAGATATATGAGTTATTAAAAATACTGGTCGGTAGTTATTTACTAAAGTTTTATTGCCTTTTTTGTAGATCGGTGTTACAACTGTTTCTTTTAAAGTATCAGGAAATACACCTTTTTCAAAGCATATATTAATAATGTGTTTGAGTGGGCCCACAATTTCTTTTGTAATTTGTTTTAGGATTTCTGCTTGTATTTCGTCGGTTCCTACTGCTTTTTTATTTTTTAACTCAGCGATAACTTTAATGATTTCGTTTTCTTCAGTAGGAGACAACATCATATAATTCACTGGTGGTTGCTTTTGATCTTGGTAGTAAGTTTTTGTAATTTTTTCGGCCAGATTCTTTCCCATTTTGATAAATTGTTGATTAAATTCATTACATATATTTTTTGGATTTATTAGGTATTTTTCTTCAATATCAATTATTTTACTATTTTTTTAATTTTTCTTGTTCTTACCTGTTAATTTGTTTACAATTTCCCATATTTTTTTAGAATCACTAGAATTAGTTTTAATTTGTTTTTTATAGAATTCAAACTTTGTTTTTGAAATGAGATTTATTAAACTAATACGGTACCTTTTATACTGATTTTTTAGAATTTTATTGCCGGGATTATTTAAAGTTTCTTTCTGTTTTTAGTATTAATAGACTGTAAAATACCGTTTGTTAGCCAAGGGGATAATTTAGTATTTTTTTCGTTTAATTTTTTTAGTTATTGTACTTTGTTTTAAAGCGTCCTTAATAATTTTAATAAAAGTCTTTGTTGCAGATTCTGGATCAGCTTGAGAATATACAGCATCCCACGAGACAGAGTTTATATTGTTAGAGAGTTTTTTATAATTTGTATATGTTTTAGTTTTTATCTGTTCGTTTTTTTCTTGTTTATCCGAAAACATAATTTGTAGTATAGTTGTGTAATAATCCGTTACATCGTTTGTAATTACAAAAGGAGGTAATATATTTGGAAATAATTGGAATAATTGAAAATAAATGAAAATAATGAAAATAAATGAAAATAAATGAAAATAAATGAAAATAAATGAAAATAAATGAAAATAAATGAAAATAAATGAAAATAAATGAAAATAAATGAAAATAAATGAAAATAAATGAAAATAAATGAAAATAAATGAAAATAAATGAAAATAAATGAAAATAAATGAAAATAAATGAAAATAAATGAAAATAAATGAAAATAAATGAAAATAAATGAAAATAAATGAAAATAAATGAAAATAAATGAAAATAAATGAAAATAAATGAAAATAAATGAAAATAAATGAAAATAAATGAAAATAAATGAAAATAAATGAAAATAAATGAAAATAAATGAAAATAAATGAAAATAAATGAAAATAAATGAAAATAAATGAAAATAAATGAAAATAAATGAAAATAAATGAAAATAAATGAAAATAAATAAATGAAAATAAATGAAAATAAATGAAAATAAATGAAAATAAATGAAAATAAATGAAAATAAATGAAAATAAATGAAAATAAATGAAAATAAATGAAAATAAATGAAAATAAATGAAAATAAATGAAAATAAATGAAAATAAATGAAAATAAATGAAAATAAATGAAAATAAATGAAAATAAATGAAAATAAATGAAAATAAATGAAAATAAATGAAAATAAATGAAAATAAATGAAAATAAATGAAAATAAATGAAAATAAATGAAAATAAATGAAAATAAATGAAAATAAATGAAAATAAATGAAAATAAATGAAAATAAATGAAAATAAATGAAAATAAATGAAAATAAATGAAAATAAATGAAAATAAATGAAAATAAATGAAAATAAATGAAAATAAATGAAAATAAATGAAAATAAATGAAAATAAATGAAAATAAATGAAAATAAATGAAAATAAATGAAAATAAATGAAAATAAATGAAAATAAATGAAAATAAATGAAAATAAATGAAAATAAATGAAAATAAATGAAAATAAATGAAAATAAATGAAAATAAATGAAAATAAATGAAAATAAATGAAAATAAATGAAAATAAATGAAAATAAATGAAAATAAATGAAAATAAATGAAAATAAATGAAAATAAATGAAAATAAATGAAAATAAATGAAAATAAATGAAAATAAATGAAAATAAATGAAAATAAATGAAAATAAATGAAAATAAATGAAAATAAATGAAAATAAATGAAAATAAATGAAAATAAATGAAAATAAATGAAAATAAATGAAAATAAATGAAAATAAATGAAAATAAATGAAAATAAATGAAAATAAATGAAAATAAATGAAAATAAATGAAAATAAAATAAATGAAAATAAATAGCTATTTATTGATAAATATATAACGGGGTACAAAAGTTCTGATCAAATATTGGAATTAATGAGCATAAATAAAATTTATTAGAGACGTACAAATATAATTCAATCCCTTTTAAAATATTCGTCTTGTTCCAACTCTAATAAAACTTCTTTAAAATGTATTTCGAATCATCTTTGGATTTTAATCCCTTTGATATAACTTTACGTAAGAGCAAACAGTCTCAGGGTTAATTATTTGTTATACAAGAAGCGTGAAACGAAACTGGATGAAATCTAAGCGCTCCTATATAATTCGTCATCTTCATCGCTTCAAAATCTTTGTACATAATCTTGAGGATTACAACAAACTAATAAACGCATGGATAAAATTATATGTATTAACATTTAATGTAGTTTTTTATTTTCAATTCAGAGAGAAAAATGTATCTCTATTTTATTTCTTTCAGGTAGACAAATCTATTAAAAAGTATGTTAATTCCAATTTATACCAGGATAAATTTCTTATTTCGATATTAATTTTTACCTGTGAATAGAACATGAAGTGGTTAAGTACCTAATTAAATTACGTTGATTAATAGAAAGAACTACACACAAAGTACACTATAACGTATAAATGTTACCTGTCTTTGATGGTTTCTGGTTTTTCTATGCAAATGTAAATATCTATCACAGTCCGCACACAGATTTCCACAATGATTACACTGAACTACCGCAACAGTTTCTCCATCATCATGATTACAACAAGTTGGTCTTGGTTGTATCGCTTGACCTTCAGGTTGGCTCCATTGTCCTGCAAAATTTTAATTTATTTAACTGTAGATTAATTAATTGAAGACACAAATGGATGAAGGGCACATGTAACATTTTTTTAAATGGTGTTTTTCTGAGAATGAAGGGGATTTATGTACCTAAAAATCGATTAAAATGTCTTCTGTGACAATATATCATCAAATATAGAAGTTGCCAGTGGATAAAGGACCCATGTACTAGGGAATAACTGCCAAACAAAAAACTTTAACACGAAATATCTCATAATTTAATTTTACTGATTTACCTGATGTTAAACGTTCTACATGGTCTTCATCCAAAACACAAAGCGAAGCCAAAGCCAGCCACAACGTTGGTGTCCGTAAACAGGTGGAAGGGACTCTTTGATCTTCGGACAAATATGTTAGGTGTAGTATATTTTCTGCAATCGCACCCTTGGTTATATTTGCCCAACATTCTGATAATTTTCCCTGGAAAATAAAAGCATTTCTTAAAATAAAGATGGTTAGGTGGAAGCTAAACTGGTCCAAGTTACATTTTTATTGCATTTATCCCCTAAAATCTGCACGCTACTGTATTTTTAATAGAATTTTAACAAAATTCGGTCATAACTACTCAACTTTTATTCAAAACTTTTTTTTCTATATGCAATAATAACGATGATAGTGGGTGGGTAATTTATAATGAATAACCCTGTACCTACACAATAATTATAAAATCAAAAGCTGTTATTTTAGATATAAAATTAGGAATTAAATATTTCCTAATCGATCAAGCATATTTTAAAGTCCTATCTACAAATTATAATTGATCAGTGATCAATAACCAAATGTTCAATTTCATTTATAGTATGTGTATTTTAAAATCATTACTTACACCAGCCATATCTTTAATGAGATTAATAATAACTTCGGATAACTTCTTATTGACAGATCCTCTTAACCACCATCTTACACCTAGAACATCTCTTGGCTGTATCGATGTAGCTAGAGTAACAGTTGTAACTTCTTTAGGAGTTCCTCCTGCTCCAGTTTTTCCTCTGACTTTAACTTGAAGTGTAAGCGCTTTGGCTATAACGCTTAGAAACACGTCCAGAATTCCCAGCCTAGAATATTTATCAATTAAAAAGAGAGTTATTTATTATTATTTAACAAGTGTGTAAAGACTTTACACATTTTCCACTAATATAAGAAATATAAAATTTACTTTTTTTTTCTTTACGGACTAGTGAAGAAAAGCATTTTTATAACATGCTCAACTTACTGATTTACGTCAAAACTGCTGCTGAATGATTCTTTGTTAGCAACTGAAACAATGCTAAAATCTCTTGCTGGTAACTTTTTCACGCCTACAACTTTTGCAAAAGCTTCCGGAGTAATATCTGGTAGAATTCTTCTTAACAACGAGGTTACCTGGAAAAATAGATAAATAAATAAATATGATTCAATCTTATATAAAAATTATAAATACCTGTCGTTGTACTCTAGCGCTGCCTGTATGCAACAATGTTAAAATATCACCAATCAGATCTGTTTGATGAGACAAATACTTTCTTCCTACTGAACTACCAGATAGCGCCAAAACCATGGATAACATTTCGAAGCAGTACGTATCCGAATTTTTAGTACCCTCTTGGCTTTGATTTGAAAATCCTGAAGATGTACAAAGATTTGACTCCCATTCGTCATGAACTCTTTCAGTTTCTTTTCTGATGGCTTGCACAATATGAACTATCACCTGAGGAAAATATCATTAAGAAAATAGAACGTTTAAATGGAATACTATAGATTTACCTGTTTTTGTAAATGGGTTAATTTGCTTCTACTAAACAAAATTCCTACGACATGTTCTCTTAGATCGTTACTCTCTTCGTTCGGGTCCGTGTTTTCGTTGATAGATCCAGAACCGTTAAGTAAATCGCCATTATTAATGTTTTGACCATCCTCGCCCTGTAACAGTTTGCCGAAGACTTGGGATGTTATAAGTCTAAATACTCTAAGTGTCTCTCCTTCACAGTACTTTTGTTGGAGTGTACTAGCCAAATACTGTTTTCCTACGTTTAGGGTTTCACCTTCAATGTTTCCAAGGACCCGTATTTGTCTTACTCTTACAGAGTTATCAGGTCCTTTTAGTTCTAATCTTAAGACGTTATGCGCAAAATCTGAAATGAAAAACATAAATGGTAAGTGGAAAATGATTATTTCAAAACTGCATTAAAAATATTGGGAAGTGAAGTTCAAATCGGTGAAAAAATTGTATCTTAGGATTTAAAAACCCAACAAAGCTTATGTCAATTACAGGGTGACGGGAAAATGTACAAAAAACAAAAATAAGTTAGAACATTTATACAATATGAAAATTAAAATAAGTAGGTTTTGGCGCATTGGACTAAGAGTTCTATAAAATGTTAATTATTGCATGATACTAATGGTCATTAAGATTAAGATTTGATTTTATTTTTTTTTTGGGCTTGTACAAAATATATCTAGGCCCAGATTGTGGATAAACTTTTACCATTTGATGTATTGGCGAAGAAAATAAAGTGTTAGTCCTAGCAATTGTTAGTTGAACACTTACACAAATTCGTAGTTCTGGTGTAGGAACTCATAGGGCCATTCGTACCACTAGTAGCTAAAAAATAAGCTAAGCTTAAATTGACATTGTCAATGGAAAAATGTCATTTTAAGCTTGGCTTATTTCTTAACGACCATAAGTTGGTGTGAAAAGATCCCATACATATCCATTACAGTTTCAGAGTTATTTGGATTTTCGGTTTTTGGCTCTAACGTTTTTATTTGTCAACAATGTTACTATGGGATCCTAGTTATACTCTTTGCACAGTAGTCTGATATGAGTATTATAGGTATACTTTGTCCATCCATCCGAAAAATGATGTCAACTTAAAAATTTCAAGAAAAATCAAGCTCTATAAGAGGTCAATGTCTATCTTAAATCTTAAATATCCTGCAAAGTTCTAGAAACAGCCACAGAGCACACTACTCCTGTTCTAGGCGAAATATCAGCAACCGTACAGATTGGTAATATTTATTTTTGGTGACCGATATTAAAGATCAGTGTGTCCTTGGTATGGACATTATGCAAAATAAATTTATCATCGACCTTCAAAACAAGATCTTGGTAATTGGAAACGAGGAAATTGTCCTAAATTCGGAAGAAAAGACTTAACCGATAAAGGTCCTAGTAGAAGAAGACGTAGAAGTATCCCAAAATTCTGAAGCTTAGCGAGAAAACACACGGCTTACATGTGGGCACTGTGGAAAGTGAAGAATCTGTGAGTGACGGAATTCTGGTAGCTAGAGGTCTTGTTAATGTCGATAAACTAATTCCAGTAAGAGTTGCCAATTTATTTAAACTGAAGAAAGGATAAGAATTAGGGCTCTGTACACCCGTGGAAAACATAATCAAGTGCGAAGACCGTTCCATGGGGAAAGCCACCACAGGTAACTCAGTTGATGTCAGCTTTGTAAAACAACTAGTTAAAAATTGCGACCACCTGACAGCTGAATAACTTAAAAAAGTCAAAGAATTTATCAATTCCAATTATGACATTTTCTAGATAGGAAAATCTACGGGGCGTACCAGTCTTGTTCAGCATAGAATTTATACAGGCAACGCAAGACCAATACGACAAGCACCTATAAGACTCCCATTTGCTCTAAACAAAAAAAAGTAGCAAATATGATACAGGACATTTCTGGACTATTCTATCTTCTTTTACTTGTACTGTTACTTATTACGACCCCAGCACGCTGCAGGGCGATGAGTAACATTCCGCTTCTTTTTTTTATTCGTTCGTTTCCTATACCAGCCGCAGGATACTGCAGGGTGCTGTGTATCAATATTTTGAGAAAATATGGTTTAAAATTAACAAATTTATGCTCAAATTATCATAGTTCTGAAAAATGCTCCAATGTGGAAGAAAAAAACCTACGAAGAAGTTAATGATTCAGATGAAATTGTAAATGAAGAACCAATGCAGACTGGAAATAATATTGAAGATGAAGACAGTGATGGTCTTGAAGATTTCGAAGATCTACTAGAATCGGGAAGGTTTGTCGAATCTAACGAAAAAGAAATACCATCAAAGAGTCAAAAACTAATGGATAAGTGACATAAGTGACATGAAAAAAAACAAAGTAAACCCTGGATAACTGAAAATATCAAATTAATGTTTAAATTAAGGGACAATGCTCTAAGTCGTTTTAAAGGAACTAAAAAAGAATCTCACTGGATATATTATAAAGAGTTACGAAACTTTACTAACAGAGCTGTATCTCACGAGAAAAAAGCTTATTTAGCCCACAAATTAAAAAATAATCTTTCAACTAAAACACTTTATAGCGAAATAAAGAAACTTAATATTTACTCTAATGATAAAAATAACGAAATTCCTAATAACTTAGCTGACGTCGATATGTTAAATAATTTTTTTATCAACTCTTCTCGGTCACAGCATAAAATTAACAAAGTTATTTTGGAAAAGTTTAACTCTAGCAGAAAAGAAGGACTTGGCAAGTTTCATTTCAGCGAAGTCAGTGAGAATGATGTGTATAAAATATTATTGTCAATAAAATCTAAAGCTATTGGTGCTGATGACATTGGACTGGACATGTTACTTTACTGCTGTCCGTTTGTAATAAAATATTTAACTCACATCATTAACAGTTCTATCAGTACCGCAATTTTTCCATCACAATGGAAAGTTGCGCAAGTAATTCCATTGGCCAAAATAAAAAATCCAAATGAATTTAAAGATATCAGGCCTATAAGTATTCTTTGCACAGCTTCTAAAGTTATGGAAAAAGTTATTTATCAACAAATAAAAACCTTCCTAGATTATTATAATATTATTCCTATTAATCAATCTGGTTTTCGCCCCAATCACAGTTGCAACACTGCCCTACTCTCAGTCATTGACGATATTATTAGAGCTATTGACCAAAATCACCTTACAGTTTTAGTATTATTAGACTATAGCAAGGCGTTTGACAGAATAAATCATGCAATGCTAATAGGGCTATTACACCACCTAGGTTTTAATGAAAATGCGAAATGTCTTATAGATAACTATCTTAAAAATAGAATGCAGTATGTTAAATATAAAGATAAATTATCTTCTTCACTAGAAATAGAAAATGGAGTCCGTCAAGGATCTATTTTGGGGCCTTTATTGTTTTGCATCTATACATCTTTATTCCCAGATTCACTGAAGTATTGCAATTTTCATCAATATGCGGATGATACTCAGATTTACCTTTCATTCCCTGCTTGTAAATTTGAAGAAAGCATAGCCAAAGTAAATTCTGATTTAAATTTACTTTTTAAATTATCTAATGACTATTGCTTAGATATAAATCCCTCTAAATCTCATGTTATGCTGTTTGGCAGGAAAAAAGATAGAATTAATTACAATGATCAACTTAAAATTAAAGTTAACAATGAAATATTGCCTAATACACATATCGCAAAAAACTTGGATGTATTCCTTGATACTGATCTTAGATTTGAAAAACACATTAATAATATAATAAAAAAATGTGTAACGAATATAAAAATGATTTACGGCAATAAAGACACCCTGGATCATCGTTCTAAAATCTTATTATGTGAATCGCTTGTATTTTCTCACTTGAACTTATGTGATTCAGTCTATGGACCATGCATTACTCAATTCATTAACCAGCGTCTTCAGCGCATTCAAAATACCTGCATTAGATTAATTTATAAATTGAAAAAAAATCAACGGGTTTCTCGTAAAAGGAGTGAACTAAAATGGCTGACAGTAAGTCAAGCTCGTTTTTTGCATTCCTGCTGCCTATTTCAAAAATTTTTACTATTTAAAACGCCGTCATATTTACATAACAAGATAAGGTTCAGAAGCGATGTTCATAATCTTAATATCCGTAGAAGAAATTTTGTATCAATCCCGCAACACAAGACTAAGATGTTTGAAAGCTCTTTTACTTACATATTTTATAAAACAATCAATTCTCTCCCCCCTGAACTTAAAAACTTATCTGTAAGTGCATTAAAGCGTAAAATAAAATGTTATATATTAAATGGTGACATGGAAGTATCATTTAAAATTTAAGATTTATCAAAAATATTTTCATTGATGCTTCGCATCAATTAATAATTATTGTAGTATTATTATTATTGTTAGATAGGTACTATAATTAGATATTGGTGTTAGTTATTATTATTTAATTAATAATTTTGTTTGTCTCTTTTTTGTGGGATTTACTATTATAATCTTTGTTATAATACCTTTTTTTTGTGCTTTTTACATCAGGATATATTGAAAACCATCTTCTTTCATCTTGTATGATTGACGATGAATATGTCCTTTTCAGTAAGTTCATATTTTGGTAGGTTTCTATTGTATTATTCATTTTCCTTTTTCATTATTATTATTATATTCTTGATATCCGCTACATTATAATGCTGTTATGTTTTATACCATTGGCTTACTGAATAAACGTTCTTATTATTATTATTATTATTATTATTATTATTATTATTATTATAAATGTAATTAGAATTTAATATATCAACTTTTTTACTGAAAAAAATTGCAGCAGTCACATTTTTTAGTTGAAATCCCCTTTAAATCCTATCATTAATATTAGAACAACTATTTTCGCATGTTTTTTTACAATCTTTATGTTTTATGGATTTGTAATTTTTTTGTTTATCAATGTAACATGGAATCTTATGTTTTTCGAGTAATTAAAGTGTAAATTTTAATAAATAAAATTTTGAATTCGAGTTTTTTTCGTTTTTTTGCATTTTCTGAGAACATTTACCGAGATAAATCGTTTTTACCTTTAAAAACTTATTTTTTCTTTCATTTTTGTTATATTCTCTTCCTTTTCCAAAGGGTTTCATCCTACTATTATTTTTTTCACTTTTTACCATTTTTAAAGACTTCAGCCCTGGTCTATATTTGATACGAATCACAAAAAGGAAACACACATACTGAGTGATTTATAAAATATAAATTAAATTATCAACTATATCAGCAAGAACTTTTGCAATAATCTAACCATATAGCTGAAAATATAGCAAACTACTGACAAATAATACATTCAAAATAACTAAAAATTAAAAAAAAATCATATAACCATGCAACACAGAAGCGCTAGTAGAATACTGTCTCACCTGTTAAGGGGCAACTGACCCAACTTCCCAACAGTCTAGTCTCTACTTCGACTGTTCTTAATTTTACTAATTCGTCAGTGTGTTGTCCCGAAAAAAATGTTATAGACGATATCTTGTTCTGAAATATTTCCAATGACATTACATCAAAAAAGCAATTGTTTCGAAAATAGAGTTTGAACTTGTTTTTAATTTTAATTTACTTATTTAACTTGTTCCAGTAAAAATCTGTCTTAAAAAGTTAAATCAACTAATAGAATATTTTAATATATCCCAACAAACATTTAAAAAATTTAATTTTTTTTATTTTTGTATATTATTAAAATCCTTCGGTACAATAAACAGAAAAAAAACTTACCCCTAAATCTCTGCAATTATCAATATGTATACAAATCAAAACTGGGTGGTGTCCTTGAGGACAAACTATCGTCAAACTTTTAGTTTTATTTCTATCTTCATCGCCGCTTTCCCAGAACGTTTCTGTCGAGTTGTCTGTTAAGCTTCCGACCATAGCTTGTCTACTGGAAGCTTTTATTTCTAATGTAGTTGTTAAATCCTTTAAGCATTCGACTACGGAAGTAACTTGGTGTATAATACTTTGGTGACTTTCGTGCATGGAGATGGTAAAATCTTCTAATTCTTCGCTTCTTGATAAAATTTTGCTAATATTGCTGAAAACCTATAAAAGATATTGACGTTGATTTAAATTGTAATACTAATATTATAAGATTTGGTTTTTTGATTCTAATGAAAATATAATGGACAATAATTTATTTAAGGCGGTGTAGCGGTCTAACGCGCTTTTATTCATTTAAAGGCAAGTTTATGAGTCAGAGACTGCTGGGCTTCGAATCGCACACCATGTGGATTTTTAATTAAATTGCATGGTTCGGTTTAGGATTTGATGTGTGCCGTATTAATAGAAATTCAATTTCTGTTGATATGACATGCAGATTAAAAAATAGCCATGCATTACCGTCTCGATGATGGTAGGTGAGGTTTTCCGGGGTTTCCTCATCTGTAAGTCAAATGGCACCATCAATCATCTTTAAGTCGACCCGGAGCGCTACGGCAAATAATAATAATATCCGTCCCTTTCCCCACATAAGCTCAGCTTTTGGGGTTAAAATTCACTCGTAAGGGGGTGAATTAGGGAGAGTATTATTATTATTATTATCTGAGTAAAGTTTCATGTAAGTTTACTTGACAGATTAACAGTAGCCCTTTAGTTTAATCAGCAAGTAGTTACTTTCAACTTTACTCAGAGGTAAAAAGACTGGCCCTTAATCAAATTATATGAAACTAATTTAATTACGAGTATTAAAACTAAAAACATAAAAGTGGCGGCAGAACATCTGCCTTCCACGCGAATAGCCTGGGTTCGAATCTGGGCTAGGGTGCTTAGTTATTTTGCCTTAATCTAAAATAATTTTGTATATATCGAGATCCTTGAGCGCGAGAAGGTGTGACAAATTAATAGGTAGTTGGACATTATGTTGAATAAGTTTGGTATATAGAATTGATATGTCAATATCATTTAAAATACATTCTAAAAGTAAATGTTGTAAATCGGCTAACTCGCCGCAGATATATTCATCATTGTCTACCAATCCCACTCTTCTTTTATAATTTGGAGTCAGGCAATGATTACTTCTAATTCTGCAAGTCGTTCCAATACAACTACTGTATAGACTATAGAGAGTATCTTGCTCTAGTTATAATAGTTATAATTGTCTTGCCACTTGCTTATTTCAAATAATTTAATTTAGTAGTTTAAATCGCCTTTTGGGACTTGATATGAATTTACGATGATATTATCATTTTTTTGGCAAATCTACAATTTCCTTATTTTTATTTCATTGTTAATTGTAATAACTTTTAATTTTTGAACAATGCTTTTGCATTCCATAAAAATTATATAATCTATTTCTTTTTGTTCTGTATATATGTTGTATGCCTCTTTAACTGCTATAAGTTTTGCTGTATAAATTGTCATTAAATCGGGTAATCTATTTTGAATTTTAATACATTTTCAACATATAATAAATGATCAATTTTTGTCAGGGCGTCAGTTGCTTTAATCTTACTGAAATGACAATTGAACGGTACTAAATAGTCTTCGTAATTTAACTTTAAATAAGACATGTGTTCTTTTGGATTATTTCCGGTAAATGAAAAATAAGCCTTGGATTCTACACAAGGTATGCAAAACATGCGTTGAGTTCCTACGTTTATGGACAAATAAGAAAAGACATCGCTTCAGGTACAAAACCGCTATGATTTGGAATGAACCCATGAACTAGCATGACGATTGTTATTTTTGTTTGGTGAACATAACTGGTATTAACAGAAAAAATCGAGCCAAATGGGAGTATCCTTTCATACAATCGGCACTTAGACGTGTCCTGAGTCCCAAGTCTACACCTGAACCTCAATCTGGTACTTTACAGCAAGAGCCAGAAGATTTTGAGACGAAAAACGACAGTAGTGACTTTGAATGCGACCTGGGAACGCCAAAACCATTCAATCAAGATGATTTAAACGACTTAATTAGAGATCTGGGACTGTCAAAGGCTGGCTTCAAGGCTAAAAGAAAGAAAATTGGTAACGAAAGAAACTAAAATTTCTTATTACCCCACAAATATTTTGCTGAACAAGACAATTTCGTATTTTGTAAAAATGTACCTGGATTCATGGCTGCAATGAGATTACAAAATTATGTTTCTAGTGAGTGGCCTTTATTCATAGACTCATCAAAACGGAGTCTAAAATGTGTTCTCTTACACAATGGGAATAAATTACGGTCGTTGCCTATTGCACATTCTACAAAAGTAAAAGAAGAATATACAACTATTGCTCTGGTTTTGGACAAAATTAAATATGTGGAAAATAACTGGATTATATGTGTTGATTTATAGTCCAGTAACTGAAGGGACCAACCTGTCATTAAGTCGGTCCAGATTTCCATTGGGGCTCAACTCTTAGGTCTCGGCAGTCGCTTCCAAGGTCTAAAACTTTTACCAACTCTGCTGCGTCGGAAAGGGTCCAAAATGGACCTTAAAACTGGTTTCCCGCCAATATCTTCCACAATATGCAAATTAGAGAATTTTTGTTTAGATAAAAAAGAAAAATCTTATCATTGTCTACAAAAATGGTTCCTATTATTTTTGTCGGGAATTTGACAGGTTTCGAGATAACTGCAATCAAAAGCCCCCTCGCACAGCCCCTGCTTTATCTCTATAGCAATGCTGATTAGCTTGTAAACTGGTGGACAAATTGTTTCAGAACTCGGTCAAAATTGATATTTTTCGATGATTGAAAGTTCATTACAATGAGAAAACCCATAGGTATCGATCCATGTGAAGCCCGTTATTTCTTGTCAAGAACATTGAAAAAGGGATCAAAGTTGCGTTTTCTCACTATTTTGGACCACTTTATAGTAATTCATTCATATTTTTTTAACTTTTAATAGTTTTTTATCCCATTTTTGTTTTAAATGGGATCTTGAGATGTCTCGAATGATCTCAGAAATTTTTATCCAGTATCTTCCTGGCGTTTTAAAACAAAATTGATTTGTTTATTTGCATTTTTCATACGTTTTCGGAGTTCTAGAAATCTTTGAAACAAGCAGTAATTAAAAACTCATATTTCATTATATTGTTATTCAATGCACACCATTTTAAAGCTTAGAATGTCTACTTTTCGAATGTATTTTTTTTTTTAATAAAGTTGCTCCATTTTCCGGAAATCGGGAAAATTGATCACACCGGGGAAAACCGGACTTTTTTTTTAAATACTTCTTGTTCCTCGCTGTTCATTTTTTGAACATTAATACCCAGACCGAAGTGGAGCTGATATTCTCACCTTTCCATTTCTATCAATTGATCCCCTTATGTGAGCGTGGTTCTTAACTGTTTGTTAGAATTGTCTCCCCCATTTTTACGCTCTCCGCCTGAGATCCATGATATTCCATCATAACCTAACCACGAATATATCTCACTAATTGTATTATCTATAAAACCATAAACATAATACGTTACCTGAGATCTGTGAAGAAATGAATGATCAGAAGAAGCAAATCTTATACCCCAACATCTAACCGCAATTTGTTGCAATGGCGAACTCATTGGCAACAACACCATTAAATCAGCAATTGTTTGTAAAAGAGCATGGAAAATACTTGGTAATGGATGTACAGCTTCGCCTGCTATAGTAATATCCGATAAAGGGTGTTCGCAAATGTTCAGTTCCTGTAAAATTATTTGCATTACATTTATCATATTAATAATATTTTCATAGTATATTAGGTTTCTTCGGGTTCGTTTTAAATTTGATGCAAACCTTTCAAGAACCAGTGGAACAGTTAAACTATTAAACTGTCCACTGATCAACTAGTTCTCTGATAAATATCGTATATTATTTATTTTGTAGTTTCTTACCAATTCATCTTCTCTTTTTGGTAAATGGTTATCATCTTCTGGTTCATTTTCCATCTCTACGGGTGTTAAAGATGTCACAAACCACCATAGCAGATCGTGGATGCAAATCGGTTGCGTTACCGATCGTAATAACCAATTTAAAGCTTGCATTGCGTACACTCGACACATAGCTTTCCTAAAAATACATCAATCTTTTTTAGTAATCATGAATTATTATTATTATTATTTGTAGTTATTTACCTGAGAGCTTGTTTCATTGCAAGATGCAACGATTCCAAATCATGTTGATGAAGTAAGAACTGCAAAACGGGCCTCTCTAATAAAGCGAATTCTTCGTTATTGACATCGTTGTTGGTATCAGTTCTAACAATAGCCGATGAAGGATTGTCTTTCTTAGGAATCAATTTTTGGAGAGCATTTGATGGATTACATAGAAGTGACGAACCTCCTTCTAATAATAATAAAAAATAGTTGAAATAATTGTGTTATTTTATATTATTTTTTAATTTACCGTTAGCCATTTCGCAACTGCTATTATTTCGTTTTCTTAACATAATAATTCGTCCATCATATCCAGATTTTGCCCAAGGTATTCCATTTGTTCCCATTGAAACTGAACGGTGGAATCTCATTCCTTTCGTACCATCCAAATCATCACTAATAGATATTTCAGATAGAGGCTTGAAAATAAAAAAACAATTATTTTCATGCATTTACATAATTATTTTTACTCACTCTTTGTCCAGAAGTGGAAGGACCTGGAGGGAAATTATCTGAACATTCATTTTTCTGTAACATCTCGTTATATATTCCTGGTTCATCAGAAATTAAATTCACTCCAAACGAATTTAAACACTGAAAAGACGGCAGCGGTCTGAATGGTCCACAATAGTCGGGAGGAGAAATATTTTCAGAAACAGACGGCATAATGCTGGAAGAAGGTCTCCGTTGGTGAGTCATACTCGTGTCTGCCGAACTGGCAAGGTCTAATAAAAACATCGCGTTGTTTTTCATAATTATATGCGGCTCTAAATTTGCCGCTACTGCCGGAGATGGAAACGATTTGGTGGGCATATTTTTTTTCGTTATGACGGATCTATGATGAAAATTTGTTTGCTTCCCGGTTTTGAGAGATTTCATGTATTTTTCGCGACAATTTTCGCATAATAAGTACCAAGAACTTCCAGCTAAAACAAGAAATCGGCTAATAGTAAACTTGTTTGTCATCAAGTTACACAAAATGATAATATTGTAGATTAATAACCGATTAAAGAAAAAAAAAATCGTTAAAAATGTAAAGTTCAGTTTAAAGTGTAATTGTTTAGACAGTCTAATGTTATTATACTTCAATACAAACGATTTATGAAAGATATTTGGATCGAATTTAAAAGTAATCGTCACTATTATTTTAAAATTACAGCTTTACTTACGAATTCCACCATCCCCACAGTTTCCAGCCCATCCTAAGCAATAACTTCCGCCTGAGTTGTAACCTTTGCCACCCGCGTGTTGTCCACATCCAGGATGCACTTGATGCATGTGGTACGTTACAGGATGAGGAAATGTATCCCCGCAAAGTTCGCACAAAGTTTCTACTCCTGAAGCTTGGAGGTAACTCGACAGTCCTCCTAGATCTTCTAAACCATAAACAAGTAATACTTTTATTTTGACATACTTTAAAAAAATATTTTTCGAGTTTTTATTTTTAAGTATCATTTTTTTTTGTTGTCTGAAACCCAAGAAACAAAATGTCTGAGAAAAATGGATCAAGCCTTGAGGGTAACGATTTTTCTAATGATAATGTTTGCTCAGGAAATATACAAGGCAATAACGATGATTTTTGTTTAACTCGTATGATGGATTTGATAATAGGTGAAAATAAACGCAGATATGATGTAAGAATGCAAATGCTTCGGAGAATTACCCCTCAGCCTAGAGTAGTATATTAATGTTTATAAATTTGAGAAACCTATTTTTAAGCCACAATCATCAAAAATATGATAAACATGTTAATTATGAAAATCATATAGTTGGAATTAAGAAATTCAACACTCTATTAAGTGGACAAATTCATAAAATACAACATCTAATGTATATATGTAACAAATGTCACACAACATTTAATTAGCAACTTATTTATTATGGAAAACGATATAATCAAATTAGAAAACAAAATAAGACTATGATTTGGGACAATGATGATGCATTCATAGATTATCAGAACGCAAAAAAGTGACACATTTGTAAGTTTTCGAGAATGAGGGTCAAAAAGTCAGGGATCTTAACCATTTTACAGGAATATTCAGAGGGTTTGTAACAGTTGTATTTTAAATTTAGCATTACCAAAATTTATACAAATTGAAATTCACAACCTTAGATATGATTCAATGATATTTTTAAGATGGATTCTTGAATTGAGTGAAAACTATTCGGACATTAATATAATTCCAAACTCCAAAGAAAACTACATCACGTTCTCAAAGAAAGTAATTGTTTTGTGAATATGAACAACCCTATGATTATTCTCGATGTAATAAATGCAATAAAAAACCAATATACAACAAAATTATCGATGGTTATCAAACGGAAAGGGGAAATTCAAAATGTAAAAATGGAATTCATATTTATAGACACATTTAGATTTATAAGTACAAGTCTTGACAAAGCAGTGAACAATTTAGCTGCTGTTAATAATTGTTATTGTGCTAAATGTAATTCTAAAAAAGAAATAATAAATGTTAAATTTCTACCCATTAATGAAAATAATGTTTTAAAATTAATGGCTAACTGTAGAAAATGTGATAATTTAGTAAGCAAACCAGTTGAATACACTAAATTCAAAAATATTATGAAATAATTTAATAAATTGTTTATCCATTAAATAAACGAGACTGGTATTCATCTTTAAATGATAAACATATAAAGGATGCATTCTTTAACTTTGCTAAAGATGTGTTTGACAACTTTAGAGAAACATGTTATAAGAATTATAAATTAGATCCTGTTTACTATATTTCAGCTCCCAATTTAGCAGATGCAGCATAATTAAAAGAAGAAACATGTCAAACATTAGAATTAATAACAGATTAAAAATTATACGAAACATATGAACGTGGAATCACAGGTGGAATATCAAGATTCCAAATAGACATGCTATAGCAAATAATTGCTATTTCTATGACGAAAAACAAGCTAAGACAATCAAACAAAGTAAAGAAAAAGCTGAGAAAAAAGGAATATATAATAGTAAAAAACATATTAGTTATATTATGTATTTAGACCCAAATAATTTATATGGAAATGCGTTATCACAACCATCACCAATCGGAAAATTTGTTGGATATAATGAGAGAGAAGATGAAATAAAAACTGATCCAGAACTCAAAAGTTTAAAAATGAAACCTAGCGACTATACTTCAGAAAAGATATTAAAGTTAAAAGATAATGATACATTGGATATACATTTATTGTAGATTTAGAGTTTCCTAAAGAACTACATGATAAATTTAAGGACTATCCATTACTTCCAGAACATTACGTACCTGATTATGATGAGTTATCAACATATCAAAAAGAAATGATTGAAATAATATTGGAACGAAACCTAAAAATACAAAACTAATAAATACCCTAAAATTAAAGAAAGATTATGTTATCGATTTCAGAATGTTAAAAAAATGTTTAAGACAAGGAATCATTTTAAAAGAAGTTAAAAATTATAACAAATTTGAATAGAAGGCGTGGCTTAAACCTTACATAGATAAAAATATGGAATTAAGAAAATAAGCTCAAAATGATTTTGAGAAAGATTTTTACAAACTAATGAATAATGCAATGTATGGAAAGCAAATGGAAAACGTAAGATCAAGATGTGACGTGAAATTAATCAGAACACTACCTAGTTAATTATTGATGAAGACAATGTTCTTTTATATCGACGAAAAACTAAAATAAAACTTAATAAACTAGTCTATGGTGGTTTCGTTGTATTAGAACTATCAAAATTATTAATGTATAAATTTTATTACTATTTAAAAACTAAATACAATAATAAAATTAAGTTGTTAGGAACGAACACAGATTCTTTAATTATTTATGTTGAAACAGATGATGTTTATGAAGACATGAAAGAAAATATAAAATATTTTGATACATCAGATTATTTAATAGATTGGATGCAACAAAAAAATAAGAAAGTTCCAGGCATATTTAAAGATGAATACTTAGGAATTCCAATAAGAGAATGGATTGGTTTAAGATCGAAAATGTATGCGTTTAGAAATGATATAAAAGAAAAAAAGATATGTAAAGGTATAAAAAAATGTAATATCGAGAAAATGAAATTTGACATGTATAAGAATTGTTTGTTAAATACTAAAACAACACATGAAATAATCTATGGACTCATTTCTAAGAATCTCAATTTATATACAGTTGAAACAGAAGATAAAATCAATACATTACCATATGGATTTTATAAGTTAGATAATTGTAGCTCATCTTCATAAATACCTTCTTCAATATCATTAACTTTGTAATAATTAACATTAGATTTCAACATCTTAATAATCGTAAATATTTCAGTTATACAATTGGTTTTTAGTTTATTTCGAAATTGATCTACGTACGATGAGAGTCTAACTCGATTTCTATTTCAAATTTATATTTCAAAGGAGAAATTTTATAATTATAAACAGTTATTAACAACTGAGTTTCATTTTTCTTATTAACCTCAATTGGTTTCATTTTAATTTAACAATATTTGGTAGCACCGAAACCCATCTAAGATTTTTATATAAAATTGGTTTTAATTTATCTCCTAAAGTTCTATTAAATCTTTCAATTATGAAAGCCTTATTTTCAGAACCTGTACTATATAATTTAATAATGTATGTATTCAAAACATTTTTAAAATCCTTATTATAGAACTCCTTACCTTTATCAACGTGTAACAATTTTGGTTTCCTCTCATTAAATATATCTTCAAAAGCGTTAGCAACCTCAACCCCAGTTTTTGTTTTTAAAGGTACAAACATACTTTGAAAATGTATCAATCACGTTTAAAATATATTTATATTCCTCATTATCCCTTAATAATTGTTTATAATGATTATCAATTGGTTCATGTTTTGTTCTCAAACTATATGAATGATCTTCTAATTTTCCTTTAGGTCTATAAAAAACGTATAAATCAACCTGCCAAGTATCATTTTTTCTAGCTGGTTTAAATAACTCTTCAATTTCAATATCTTCTGGTGACTTGGAAATATTATTTTTAACAGATGCACAAACTTTACAAGTCGATATTCTCCTCCAATGTTTATCCGTTTTAATAAATTTAGGAAGACCAATGCTTTTAGTTTGTTTTTTACACTTTCTACAATAATCCATTTAATTATAATTTTATTTTCTTCTTTAGAATTTGGTTTTTGTGGTGAACTATAACAAAATTGACTACCTTCCATTTATTATTATTATTTTTTATAAAAGATGTTTTATTTATATTACAAATAGAGCACTTTGTGTCATCGGCATCAACTGCTACGGTTATTAGCCTCGTGTTCTGTGTAGGCTTTATTACTGTTTCCCAGTTTATGAACAGCACTGTTAATAACAGTTTTATATTGTTTTTAGTTTTAATGAATTGTGTATTTATATTATCCGTCTTACTTTTACATTTAACACAATATGACTTCATTTATAAGTAGAAAAAAAATTGATAGAAACTTATATGTATATTCTCTCGAACTGTGTTGTTAACAATGCCATATATAAATTCAGAGTAAGACACCATACAAATATAACAAATGGTATTAGGTGGTACTGGTACATCAAAATCAACGTGTAAAAGAATATTGCTTTTGGATTCGAAGACCATTTTTAAATTGTTTTGGATTAATATATATCAGGGGTAATTCATTATGAGTTTTAACAAACACTTTCTTGTAGTGAGTTAATATGTCATATGCAATAGTATATTTTTTTTTATCCCAATCTAAATCCAGGATATCGTTTACTATTAACTTCAAACTAAATATTTGTGACTTTACAATTATTAAATTCGCTACAATTTTTATCTGGTCATTGCCATATTATCACGTGACCAATAAAGTCTAGAGCATTTGTTTATTATATCTACGTTCAGATCTAATTCTCTATCACGTGATAAAAAATTCACAACATCTCAGATGCATTCGATGTGTATATTCAAATGCGCCAATTGTAATGCTGCATAATGATTAATAATTTAATAATGTCTCTTACAGCCGTATGCATAATCGATCGCCAGCGACTCGCCAGAGATTCATTTCGGCGTATCGCCAGCGATTCGCTGGCGATCCACCGGCGAAAACCCAAAAAGCTGGCGACTCGCCGGAGATTGTCACCGGAATGTCATTTCACGCAAGTTTTCATGTTCTTTTATAGGGAAAAATTTGATATTCGTTCATTATTTTTTGAGTTTTAAGAAATAAATCATGAATAAAATGCGAGAGATACCGGTGATAATCCCTATAAAAAAAAATAAAAACTTGCGTGAAATGACATTCCGGTGACAATCTCCGGCGAGTCGCCAGCTTTTGGGCTTTCGCCGGCGGATCGCCAGCGAATCCTAGCGATACGCCGAAATGAATCTCTGGCGAGTCGCTGGCGATCGACTATGCATACGGCTGTTAGTGTTTCCACAGTGTTGTTGTTTAAATATTTTTATTTTATATTAATTGTATATTTTGTTTTTGTACAGCTATATTTAATCATCAAACTGCATAAATTATTTCATTTGCTTTTTTGTTTTTTTTTTTGTTGTTTTTTTTTAGCCCAAAACTCTAAAAACATATTCTTTTATATTATATAATTTTGACACAACACAAGCGTTCACGCTTAGGTGTTATCTAAAAAATAAAATTAAAAAATGTATTTCGCAAAATTAGACAATTTATTTCAATATATTACTTATTATATTAAAAAAAATGAATGAAAACCATTTTTGTATTCTAATATTTTTTACACCTATTAATATGTTACCTTTATCATCTCATGTTTGTAAAAGGAATCACAATATTTTTCATTTCATTAAAAGACATCTTGATTGAACCTTTTATAGCCAGATTTCGTGGTTTTATATTTTTTTCATAGAATTATTTTGTGATCGAAGGAAAAATAATGTACACCACTTGCGTAAAAATGATATTTCACACTCGTAATAGAAATATACTATTTAAAATAAAGTAATTTTATCTTAAAGAGTTTAGATTTTTTTTTAATTTAGTATTTTTTATATATTAGAGAAAATTGAGTGTATTTTCTTTGTCAATATGGACTTATTATCCGCTCTACTATAAAATACCAGACGCCAAGAGATCAGTCTACAGTCCGGTTTCTCGAAAAATTAAACTAAGCTTTCGGCGCGAAAGTCGTAACTTAAACTTTTACACATAATAAAATATTGTATAATAAAAAAATTACCTAAATAATTCCTTGGCGGTATTTTCTTTTTTCTGTACTTCTTGATCTCTCTTTCTAAATGGATATTCTTTTCTCTCTCAGTCTTATCATCTTTTTTCCCCTTGGAATTTACAGGACTACTCGTTGCTACTTGTTGTTGACTCATAGCCCTCAAGCAATTCGTAGTCAATTCCTCCCATAAATATACCAAGGCTTTCAATGCCGGCGGCAAAACGGATATAGTATGGTATCCATAACTATCGTATTTCTCGCCTTCTTCTTTTATCGTTCCTTCATTATGTTTTTTACGGTTTCGATTAGCACTAGCGTTTGCCGCGGATCTTGTTAACGATTCCAAAGTGGACGGCTGAATATGTAAGTAATTTCCGGCGTTACTTACTTCGACTGAATGACGTTGTCTCGCTTTTTCTTCTTTGCTTAGCTCTTTTTGACGTTTATCGACGGGTATATCTTGATGGCGAGTGACTACTAAAGCACCTTGCTTCGGTAAAGTTGGGTGAAATTTTAGAAAAGATGCGCAAGCCATTGCGTCATGAACGATTCCTAAAAATTTTAGCTTCTATAAAACCTGATTAAGTCAATAAAAATATATATAAGGTGACCCACAAAAAAATGTTAGTAAAGTAAGCTATGATCGACAAAGATAAATATACGAGTCATGTCTGTGATAACTACGCGCGGCTTTGAATTAAATCCAAAACTGACAATTAAAAAACGACTTAGAATTAACTGTAAGTGGAACCAAAATAACGTCACACTTGTATGGCGTATTCTCGCTCAAAATTTGCGTTTAAATTTAAAATGGTGGTGCATTCAAAGTCTAAGTCTGGGGAGTATAGTAGTTTAGGAGCCCACTGCAAAATGTTGGGTCGATCACTAGTATGGCTAAATTTTCATGAAAACGTCGGGTAATATATTGTACAATAGTAATCCGTCGGCAGCCGTCCCAATATCGTTTGCGTTTTACGTTATAAAAAATTATTAACAATTGAAAATATGTGCCACCCTCCACCCATCGCTTTTTTGCCAAATTTTCTACTTAATCGATAGATAGTAGTTAAATATAATTTTCTATACCCGGCTGCCGACCATCATCCTTTGCGTTTAAGGGTGGCTGATGGGGCCGAAAAGTACTATATCGATGTTGCTTTTATACACTCATCGCTTTTATAGTCAAACAAAATACCGTTGGAAAGGTCGCAAAATTTCCAACAAGAAAATACCCGGCTGCCGCGCGAAAGCGTTTGCATAACTTAGGCTGCCGCGATTTTGTGCGCGCGCAAGATTCGATCACGTATGAAATCAGCGTTTTAGATAAATTACATGTTAAAATCAAAATGTCATTGTAGAAGTTTATATTTTTTAAATTTGACTTTTGAGACAAAAAATCAACCTAAATTTGAAATCTAAACAAAAATTAAACACACTAATCACTTTTATATTCACGCTATAATAAAAAAGGATAAATTAATCTTGTCTTCACAGAACACCTACTTTCTGACATGGAACGAACATCTCATTTCAAATCGAGATGTAAAAAAATGTAATCTGGACAGCTACATCTGGGATAAACAAACGCAGATGTAAATGTAGTAGATGTTTCCGATGTGGATAAACAAACGCTCGAGATGTTAAAAATGTATCGCATGTGGATATTCAAACCCGGCAATAATCCTATTTTTTTATGGCCTGCACATTACTTGAATTCAACAATAGAGACAGTTTACGGTAAAGCCAGACATATTATTTTCTTGTTAAAAACGTACACGTTTTAAAAAACAAATGCTCATCGAACGCCAGTCACGGATATAGATTTCAAAAACTACTCGCTTTTGAACCACATACTTTCGAAAAAGGTTGGTTTTTTAGGGATTGTCGAGGATAGCCGCCGTTTTTTTGTATGCAAAAATGACGGTAATTTCTTGAAATGCAGCGAAAATTTAAATACGGAAATTTGTTGTCTAAACCAATATGACGCCGAATATCAAAGAAAATAACAACTTTGAACCCAAAATACCGAGATGAACTTAAACTTGAAAATATTAATTTGCAAGCAACTGTACGTATTGACTTTTTATGTGATTATAAATCTATCTACTGCATTCAATGCAGATTAAATGAAACAAATAAAAATTAAGTGGTTGTGGAATTGCCCGTAAGAAAATAATTGTATTTCGAAAGAAATGAGTATTTATCAACGAGAACAAAATTATCGAGCAATATGACAACGGTGTCTATCCCGGTGTCGGGACAGATGCGCCCTCGTACATTTCAGCCCCTGTCTTGATTTTTCGAATATTGATAAAATTTAAGTGAGACAGTTGCGACCCTACCCCTATTAATCCCAAACAGAAGTCGAATGATGAAAGTAGATTTTTTGGTTTACTGATATATACAGGGTGTTTCAGAGTTATAAGTATATACATTAACTGTAAGTGTAAGACACTTGGATGATTCGAAATCACCCATTAATAATATCACGTCTCATTACCTAGAATGAATTTATAAATTTCTCCTGGATTTTTATTTCATCTTGTCTTTTTAATATTTTCTAAACAGAATAAATAGATGTTTGAAATAAAGTAAAAAGTAATTGTTGCTAGGCAACACATTACAGTATTTGATACTGTTAAGTTCCATTTCCCGGAAGCAAATGAGAAATATATTTATTAGTAATACTGATATTTAATTGTGAAAAAGCAACAATTATCTTTAAAAGAAACTATAAGTAGATTTGCTCGACAGAATGAAATAAAAATTTTTGTTTGGTTTACTGACATTATATAACTTCCCTTCATACTTTTTATAGGCTGAGAACTGTCAACATAGATATGCCGCCGTGTTTATAAAGATATATCCAGTGGATATTGTCAGTTTTTTTTTTAATTTTTTTTAGTATTTTATTTTTTTTGTTTTTTTTTTATTTTTTTGTAATTTGCAACTATAATATCTTGTTTATATAAATATAATTAGGGTTACTTTAAATCTTTTGATAGATTATGTGATAATACTAATAACCATGATTGATTTTAATATTACTAAGAATATAAAAAGCTGTTACTTGATTTAATCCTTTTAATGAGTAAATATATAGTATACAAAATGTTGACAAAATGTGGAAATGTTTAGTTGCATTTAGTATCTGTGCAAGGTGTGACACATTTCAATTTTGAACTCATTTACTTCCGGGAAATGGAACATAACAGTATCAGATACTTTAATGTATTGCCTAGCAACCTAATTTTTATTTTAGGAACAATTATTTTTTACTTTATTTCAAACAGAAATATTTCTATCTTACCTATTTGACAGTAAATAGCAATCATGCTTAACTATGGAAACAATGGCTCAATTGCAGTTAAGCTAATATAAAATGTAAAATTGCTAACTATTTTTTTTTTAATTTTAATTAACATCTATTTATTCTTTTTAAAAAGTATTATAAAGACAGGATGAAATAAAAATTCAGGCGAAATTAATAAATTTATTATTAATAGGTGATTTCAAATCATCCAAGTGTGTTACACTTACAGTTAACGTATGTACTTTTAACTCTGAAGCACCCTGTATATATCAGTAAACCAAAAAATCTACTTCTGTTTGGGATTAATAGGGGTAGGGTCGCAACTATCTCACTTAAATTTTATCATTATTCGAATAATCAAGACAGGGGCTCAAATGTATCGGGGGAACAAATGTACGGGGGATCATCTGTCCCGGATTCTCTATTCCGATATCAATTACTCAGAAAACCATTATTCTGAGGAATTTAGTGTATATTCTTAAACTACTTTTTTCACATTTTGTTAACTTTAACGATGTATACTTTTATAAATTGCAAAAAAAAACAAAATTAAGACTTCTCTATTTATTTACCTCTCTTGAACATTAATAACTTTCTCTGCTTTAGATATATAGGGACGTTTTAAGCATAACTAAAAATAAAAACAATAAAAAAACAACACATAAACCATATATTTATAAAAACAACAGAATAACAAATATTTAAAGAATACATGAAAGCGAGACGCTCTAGCTTTAATCGTAAACTCGCGTGTTCCAATCAGAGACAATAACACATGTCAAATAAACGTCAGCTGTGCGCACACTCCCAAACTCCTTATCTAAAGCGCGGATTTCATACGTGATCGAATCTTGCGCGCACACAAAATCGCGGCAGCCTAAGTTATGCAAACGCTTTTGCGCGGCTGCCGGGTATTTTCTTGTTGGAAATTTTGCGACTTTTGCAACGGAATTTAGTTTGGCTATAAAAGCGATGAGTGTATAAAAGCAACATCGATATAGTACTTTTGAGCCCCATCAGCCACCCTTAACGCAAAGGATGATGGTTGGCAGCCGGGTATAGAAAATTATATTTAATTACTATCTATCGATTAAGTAGAAAATTTGGCAAAAAAGCGATGGGTGGAGGGTGGCACATATTTTCAATTGTTAATATTTTTTTATAACGTAAAACGCAAACGATATTGGGGCGGCTGCCGACGGATTACTATTGTACAATATATTACCCGACGTTTTCATGAAAATTTAACCATACTAGTGATCGACCCAACATTTTGCAGTGGGCTCCTAAACTATAGTGGTCATATTTAAGACTTTATTTCCTGATAATTCATTTTTAGTACCTATAAAGGTACTTAAAATTATTATGAAATCTCTTGTATTGTCAAAAACAGTTATTGATCAAATTTTAAACATTTTCATACCTTCGTGCCACAAAAACGCAGCGAATACAGCTCTAAGCGATTCCGCTACTGAAGGACTCATGGCTTGTTTTACATTTTCGTATCCGTAATTCATTTTAGAGCCGGACGGTAATTGTTGCAAATTTGCCGGGGATATTGCCCTTTTGGGTCTGATCTTTGAAATGTTTCTCTCTTTGCGCGCCATTTTCGGAGAAACTTTCTCGTCTTTTCCGAGAGCTCCAATTGAAAAGTTGGTTTTTATTGCGCCGTTGGTTCCGTTTTCTGGCGATGTCTGAGTTCCTGTCTGCATTAACTTTTTAGGACTATGTTCTAGTTCCTAAAAACAGATTATTAATATAAATAAAGATAGTAGAACTATTATAGTAGTTTGTGCAACAAGAGTGGATATGGACAATCCACTCGAGTTGTATAATATTCTTTTCTACAACCCACTAACGAAAATCTACAAATTTGAAGAATTATTTTAGTTTATTCAGACAAAATAAGTAATTTTGAAATAAAATATGAATTTTACTAAGTAAATAAAATAAACATAAAATATTTTAGAAAAAGACACCAGACTGCCAGAAATTATATATTAACTACTCGACGGCAACACACACAACATGTATGTGTAATGTGTATTGCAGCATATGACCTACCTTTATAATTTATTTTGAAAAAATGAATACAACTTGTCTACTCTACATCAATCATAGATAAATATCTTAAAACACAAGTTTCTATTCTTTATAAACAATGCAACAAAAATAATTTAATAATAAATTGTGAAAGGAACTGCCAAAATTAAGTGGTGCATCATCTGGCGGCAAATTAATGCGATTATTTTACTGGCTAGTAATTTCTAGTTATTTTGCCGGGCTAGCCAAGAAAAGATGAGTTTTCTGTTAGTGTAGGATAAAAAATAAATATTGTGCAACTCTGAAAGTGTTAGTTAGGTTGCATTGCGACAGTTTACTTGCAAATGGCTCTATTTTTTCCACTAATTGTTTTAAAAACACATCCACCGTATTAATTTTTTATAACTCGCTTTTTTGATGTCTTTCAATGTCAAGAAAGTTTCAGTTATAATTCTTGGGAAAGACAAGAAATACTTTTGTTTGCACCCACATGGATATTAGCTTATTTACGAACAGATTACAAAACGAAAAAGTATGCTATTGCGTTCAATTGAACGAATATATTTCATACCCATTTTAGGTAGTGAGAATACTGCAAAAAAATTAGATCCATCAATCACAGATCATATTTTGATCAACCGACTGCTATTATTTTTAAAATTTTAAATAAGTGACAATTCTGTCAAACTAATTGTCAGTATATTTTTTAGTTATTGGTATTAAATATACATTAAAATACATTATTTTTGTGTAGAATTGATAAATTTAATATTAGGATTTTTTGAAAAAAAAAAAAAAAAAAAAAAATTGTAATCAATCTATATGAAAATAATTTAATTAAAAGTACCTATTAAAACTAAAATTCTAAAAGTGGCGGTGGAGGTGAGGCCAGAGCGTCTGGTTTCCACGTGAAAAGCCCGGGTTTGATTCTCGGCTGGAGACTAATTAAATTAAATCTTTTTCTTTCATGTTTATTTTATGAATCAGTAAAATTCACAAATTATTTTAAATTTCAGTATTTTGTCTTAATAACCTAAAATAATTTTTTAAATTTGTAGATTTTCGTTAGTGAGTCGTAGAAAAAATATACTGAATAATTTGAGATGATTGTCCATATCTACTTTTGTTGCACAAACTACTAACTCTGACTTAGAGCAAACAAATGATTAATTTCGAGCATTACTAAATTTAAATTAGAGAAGTACAAAATATTTATTTTTTAATCAAACACATGAAGCAATTTCTGAAACCAAACTCGTGTTTTTGTATACGTTTCTTTCTAGAGGTAAGTAATTTTCAATTTATTAAGAAAACCACTGTATAATGTGTGTGTTTAATAATATATTACAAAATAGCTATAATTATTTTAGGTGAATTGGAACAGAGATCCATTGTTACAGCTACTTTTGTTTATTAAGTAGGTAGATGAATGTCTCGACAGCTTTAATGGCAGCACAAAGTTCCCACCTACTAAAAAAGAAGTAAAATGTATGCTAGGACTTTTGAAATGATTAGAGATTGGCTATTTCTTACATACACCTACCTCTAATAGCCCCTCTAGTGGCTATTAGAAGATTGTAGAGTCATTTAAACGAAAAAAAAAAAAATTGAATCACAAAAGAGCAGAATTTTAAATCAGGATGCATTGGAAAATAAATTTGGGGATATCAGGTCGGTTTTGGATTTTAGAGAGATCAATCTCAAGAAAATTTTATCCTGCAGAACAACCAGTGTAGTTTAAGTAGGATCTGCTATAACTTTATTAGAAGATTTCTTTAATAATAAATTATAATATACCAATTGTTTTAAATGAAATTGAAAAAGAGTTAAATTCGAAATTTGATTTTACATGGGTAAAATGTTATGTTCATTTAAATATCGTAAGGTAATCAATAATTAAGGGAGTATGGAAAATAGATATACCCTGATAAGGGACAAGACAAAAAAATTACAAAAATGTATTCATCTTTAAATAGTGTTTATTATCCTGCTGCAGAGCAAATCGAATATATTAGACAACTAGTTGGAGAAGGTCCACCTAGTCACCAAATTAGGAGACTAGGAAAACTTTTACATGCCTGGGAACACAACAGGAATGCACACGCACAAGATACAAATGAAAACAGACGACATAACAGGAGTAAGCCTTCAGCAACGTCCTGTTTAAATGATGATAGTATGTCATCCTTCATTCCTTTTTAAAAGGCATGGTATATAAATCTATTGATCTTGATGACTCTAAGAGGAGTTAGCAGGGGGTGTACGGAATGGGTCTAGCAGGTTTCGATCCAGTTTACAGGATGGGAACTTACTCGACTCGGGCCTTATAAATTTGTGTGAGTGTATGTGTGTGTTTGTTTCGTTTCCATGGTTTCTATTAGAATAAACAGTCATAACATATACTCTGTACTTTATAAAATATTTGTTACATTATTGTTTAAATATATTATGAATATATAACAACTGTGACTTTCTTTGTAATTTGTCACAAAATGATACGAAGTACTTTCTAAACGTAGCAATTGTAGTTTGTTTTTCTGTACCTTACAAAAATATAATTTATAGAAAAAGTTTGTTGTATTATTTTTCCAAGTTTAAATATTTAATAATCAATAGAATTTTCAAATTTTTTTAAGGAAATTTACAAGAGTAATAAAAACTATGTTTAAATGATTATTTATATGATAAAAAATTTGATGTTATTGGAAGCTTTTTCATTTTTACTTTCCTATCTGTATACAGATATAAGGAAAGTATAGGAATCATGATTTTTTTCGACCTCGAGTTTTCGACGGATTTTTACGTTTTGAGGTCCCCTGAATCCGTTTTGACTATTTTCGCGATGATGTCTGTGTGTGTGTGTGTGTGTGTGTGTCTGTGTGTGTGTGTGTGTGTGTGTGTGTGTGTGTCTGTATAACGCATAACTCATGAACCGATACACAGAAAAACACCAAATTTTAAACTTAAGCTTTGTTTCAGCGTCCAATGAGCTGATTAGATTTTGGGCAGTGTCGGAACATCTGGGGGGGTACTTTATAGGTGGTCATTTTTATATTTTATGGAATATATCTGTTATTTACGTTTGGAGAAGAAAATTCTTCAAATAAAAGTTACTTCTAATATAATTATCTATAATTTTTGTTTAATGCAAAAGTTTCCTAAAATGGGTCCGTATTCGAGAAATTTGACAAAATGTAAAAATAATAATTTTTTATAAAAATTGTTCAAATAAAAGTTGTTTATAATATAATTCTCTATAATTTTTGTCCTATACATAATTTCTCTAAAATGGACCGTATTCGAGATATTTGAGAAAATGTGTAAATTTCGAAATTTGAAGAAAACTCAAAAACGGATAAAGGAAAAAACATTAAATTTTAAACTTAAGGTTTATTTCGGCCTGACGTGAAATGATTAGATTTTGGACAAAGTCGGAACATCTGGGGGGTACTTTATGGGAGGCCGTTTTTATATTTTATGGAATATATCTGTTATTTATGTTTGGAGAAGAAAATTGTTCAAATAAAAGTTACTTCTAATATTATTATCTATAATTTTTGCTTTATGTCAAAATTTCCTGAAATGGTCCGTATTCGAGAAATTTGACAAAATGTGCAAAATTCTGATTTTTATGAAAATTGTTGAACTAAAAGTTGTTTGCGATATCGATTTCTATAATTTTTGTTTATACATGATTTTTCTAAAATGGACCGTAATGGAAAAGTGCTAAATTTAAATTTTTCTGTATTTTCGTTTTCAATGAATATCTATAGAAAAATGTTTCGAGGTAGATGTATGTGTAAAATGTATATATTTAGTTTATCCTCTAAACATTTATAGAGATGCTGCAATAGGTTCTACAAAATAACCGGCAAATGCCTATAATAACTAGATAGGAAAGTCATGTGTTGGACACATCAGATTTTTTAATGTACTGTCATGAAATTCTTAAGCCGACCCTATGTCTAAAGCAATCGTGACCTTCACCTAGCACCCGACTCGTGCTCGAAGCGACGGAATGTTCAGGAATGCCGCTGACGCACTAGAAACGGCTGGAACGGGCGGAGAGTGCCGTTGAATCAGAGATGAAATTTTCGGGACCGTGTAGAGTATTCTGATTACAGAGTTGGTTTGATACAAATATCACGAGTTTGAAAATGGTAGTCAGTTGATAATAAACAGTATGCAATAGACAGAGAGGGCTCTAGAATTTAAATGGGCCCCAGATACAGACAATTTTACTTTTGATTACCGAGAATGTTTGACACCAAAACATTTCCTGGTGAATTTCCTGATCCTTCAACAATTAATGAAAGAAATCCAAGACAACAATGGAAAACAGTCCAGAGGATGTCGCAGTTATTTTGGAAGAGATAGGTAAAAGAGCACCTGCAGGAACTGAGAAAGAACATCTCAAAGAAGGTGACGTGGTAGTGATAGTCGACAACAACCTACCTCCAAAGACACCAACAGGAATAATAACAACTTAAAACGAAAACTGTAAATTAGATGTGTGAAGTCTTCACAAAGGAGGAGAATATGTTGAAGTTGTCTAAGACTTAGAGAACCAACGTCTGTATTAGATTTTTTAATCATAGTTGATATATGGTTAAAAAATTAATTAAATAAAATAGTAATTTTTTTGAAAAATAAAGTCAATAATAAATCAAAGATATATTGAAATAAAACTTACAAAATATTCCTTAGAGTTTGTCATATTAGATGAGCTAGAACTTAATCTAGCATGGACTGAGCTACTGCTTGAACTAGGTGACGTTTCTTTCTGAGCAGTGGTTTGACTGAGGGACGGTAATATGTCTCTAGAAGGAACATTGGATTCGCAGCCAGTTCCACTTACTAAAAGAGAAATAAGTTACGAATCTCACAAATTAAGAGTTTTTTCACGTTTTATTGTTTATCATATTTAAAATATTTGAAACAACAACATGTGTTAATTCAAATAAATCAAATTATATAAAATACGTTGTAACGCGTACATTTTGCGAGTTCTCGCTCTGCTCATCACGCAAATATTCACTCGTTGCCCAAAATAAGGCATCTATTTTAACTATAATCTATATATATATATATATATATATATATATATATATATATATATATATATATATATATATATATATATATATATAAAATTGTTTGTCCTGACTGACCTATCAGCGTACAGCCAAAACTACTGAGCCTAGAAGGCTGAAATTTGGAACATAGGTTTCTTTTATAACGTAAGCATCCGCTAAGAAAGGATTTTTGGAAATTTCAATTTTAAAGGGGGGAATGGGGGAAAATGGGGGAGGGAGCTTTCAATGAAACTCTTTGTTCTTTAAAGTTAGAAACATGAACATTTAAATTACAGCTACTAAGCATAAATAAATAATGAAATGTTTCAGGGTTTTTGGATTTTCATATTTTAAGGGGGAAAATTAATAATAATGTGTTTTAGGATTTTTATATTTTTACATCTTGAGGGGGCAAACGTGGGGTGAAAGTTTGTATGTGAGTACATATTTTTTTGTTCTCTTTGAAGTTAGAAACATGAAAATTTGAATTGCAGCTAATGAGTAAGAATTAATAATGACGTGTTTTAGGGTTTTTGAATTTTCACATTTTAATGGGGGGGGGGGGGGGGGGGAGGGAGTGAAAGTTTATTTGGAAATATCGATTTTTTTAAAGGTAGGAACTTGAAAATTGGAATTGTAGGTTCTCATCATAAATAAATAATGAAGTGTTTCAGGATTTTTGCAATTCAACATTTTAAGGGAGGAAATGGGGGGTGAAAATATGTTTAATAGTATGTATATTTTTTTTGTTATTTAATGTTTAAAACATAAAAATTAAAAATGATGTGTTTTATGGTTTTTAGATTTTAACATTTTAAGGGGGGTGAAAATTTGTATAGAAGTATAAATTTTTTTAAACGTTGTAACTTGAAAATTACAATTTTAGTATAAATAATGACGTGCTCTATGGTTTTTAGATTTTTGTATGGTAGTGACAGAGTGGGTGCTATGAACTAACATGGGGTAAAACACAATAAGCCAATAGGCTTCAGTGTTATTCGGCGACATAGTCATAAAAATAAACTAAAATTAAAAAAAAATATTTATTAAAAATTAATTAATAAAAATTAATTATTAAAAATTATTAAAAATTATTAAAAATTATTAAAAATTATTAAAAATTATTAAAAATTATTAAAAATTATTAAAAATTATTAAAAATTATTAAAAATTATTAAAAATTATTAAAAATTATTAAAAATTATTAAAAATTATTAAAAATTATTAAAAATTATTAAAAATTATTAAAAATTATTAAAAATTATTAAAAATTATTAAAAATTATTAAAAATTATTAAAAATTATTAAAAATTATTAAAAATTATTAAAAATTATTAAAAATTATTAAAAATTATTAAAAATTATTAAAAATTATTAAAAATTATTAAAAATTATTAAAAATTATTAAAAATTATTAAAAATTATTAAAAATTATTAAAAATTATTAAAAATTATTAAAAATTATTAAAAATTATTAAAAATTATTAAAAATTATTAAAAATTATTAAAAATTAATAAAAATTAATAAAAATTAATAAAAATGAATAAAAATGAATAAAAATGAATAAAAATGAATAAAAATGAATAAAAATGAATAAAAATGAATAAAAATGAATAAAAATGAATAAAAATGAATAAAAATGAATAAAAATAAATAAAAAAATGAATAAAAATGAATAAAAATGAATAAAAATGAATAAAAATGAATAAAAATGAATAAAAATGAATAAAAATGAATAAAAATGAATAAAAATGAATAAAAATGAATAAAAATGAATAAAAATGAATAAAAATGAATAAAAATGAATAAAAATTAATAAAAATTAATAAAAATTAATAAAAATTAATAAAAATTAATAAAAATTAATAAAAATTAATAAAAATTAATAAAAATTAATAAAAATTAATAAAAATTAATAAAAATTAATAAAAATTAATAAAAATTAATAAAAATTAATAAAAATTAATAAAAATTAATAAAAATTAATAAAAATTAATAAAAATTAATAAAAATTAATAAAAATTAATAAAAATGAATACAAATGAATGCAAATGAATACAAATGAATAAAACTAATAAAAATTAATAAAAAAGGAAGTCATGTATTTTTTTATATTAATAACACGACTACAAAGTCGCGACTAAAGCCGCGGGCAACAGCTAGTATGATATAAAAGAAACATACCTAAAGGTGACATTGCTATGCTTTTTGTAGATCCAAACAGGTGGGGACTTCCACTACTTTCTGATACAACATTTGGTTGACCTCCAATTAAAAAACAAATTAAAATGTTGTTTTTATAAATTTATTTTGAATATAATCTACCTGGATCTGTTACCGGATTTGAACTCCTATTTGACAACTTTGAAGATGAAATTAAAGCTCTTGGACTCTGAGATCTTTTTGGCGTATCTGGTGGTGTAACTCCATTTCCATTTACGCTACTCTCACTGTGTGGTTTTATTGGTGGACTGATGCTGGGTTCCTTTGAATCGCTAAAAAATATTATGAAATAATAATATATGTTGCATTTGTTTAAACTTCGCTGTTGCTAGGTACACACTAAAGTGTACACAAATCAAAAAATTATATACACGCGAAACTTCATATTGCGTCTTTTTTTTTTCATTTACGCCGTGACTAGCAGTAGTATTTTATAAACCTTAGAAGCAAATTTCACATACATGAACAAATAATAATAATGCCGTGACAACAAAAAAACGAAGCAATGACTTCTCGCCACCAAAAAGTTTCAATCCATACCTAGCTACGCCGACCGGCATTAACACCAACGGCCTGTACACAGCTCACCTACACTGACAAGACGTTTCGCATGTATATAACTTTTTGAATTTCGTACAAGTTAGCGTGTACCTAGATACTGTGTTTAAACTCACTTTTTAACATCTTCTCCTTTAAACCACTTAGGTAAACTACTTAGTTTACCATCTTTTTTGTCTTTCTTAGGTGTTTTTGTATATTCTGGTTGGCTTCCTTCGCCGAAAATAAACGGATTGGTCGGTAAAAGTTCTTCAGATTCAATAGAGCTTTGCCCCGAAAATAAAAAATTCGCTTCGTTCGATTTAAGAGAAAAATTAAATCCCCTCTTTTGTTTTCGAGAATTATCATCTAATGTAAATTTTGGGCTACCAGTTTCGTTGACATTACCCAAATATAGTACGTTATTGTGACCAACAGCTAATGACCAAGCTTCGGTTTCCGAGCTAAAGCAGTATTTTTCTTTAGTGGCTTTATCCAATTTGACCCAGCATCCGTCGGAGTTAACTGTATATTCTGAAATGCCTATTACGTTTCCTAATGCTAACATTCCCACTGGAGTGGCTTTAAAACTAGGTTTGCTTCGAACGTTGTGCCCGGAGGCTCCGCATTTGATTACTTGATAGTTGATGTTTAAATTTGAAGTTTTGTGCCTAAAAATAATTTTTAATCTAAAAATAATAGTTTAGATCAATGAAATAAAAAAATAGGATTATATACATTGGTCATGTGTCTCGAAAAAGGGGATAGATTTATAGCAGCAAAAGAAAAAGTAGTAGTTGTATAGTAAATAAAATTATAGTGATTAAATAGTAGCCAGAGACAACAGAAACGTGTAACTTAATAGGAAAATTTGTTCAGTGGTCCATTTAAATTACATATATGACTTTCCTTTTCTTTTACATTGATCTTTACATATATTTATCTCTCTCGAATAAAACTAACACCAAATTTAGAGGTCGCTGATGTTGCTGGTTTTTTGACGTCGACATATAGATTAGAACTGACAACTGACAATGTTATGAATGTTGTTATGAACGTGTGCATTTTATTAAAATTAATTTAATTTGGGCCCCGTTTATTTCTTTGAGTATGATTTTGTTGTTTAATTAATTTTATTTGGGGGGGGGGGGATGTTTATTTTCGCATATTATTTTTTGCATGAAGCAATTTCTGGAACCAAACTTGCGTTTTTGTACAAAATGGTTATAATTATTTTAGGTGAATTGGAACAGAGATCCACTGTTACAGCTAGGCAACTACTGTCGATGAGTTTTTACAAAATACTGCTGTCACAAAAAATTGTATATGTTGTTATGACAGTTGCTCCATTGTACAGGTTCATGTATTATTTTCTTGTTAAAAAGTGAATTTTTCATTTTAGAGTGATAGTGCACCCGGTATATATCTAATTGACATAACTTGATTATTTGATAATTTTTTTGTAAACCTATCCGAAATCAAAATATAAGTTTGATACGTTATTTTTTGTACACAGTGTAGAATAAAAAGGAATCTGACAAAAAATAGATAAATGGAGTAAATTTTAGAAGTTCTAAAGTAGCTTAATATCAC